>OW152833.1:9538371-10788371 GCA_933534255.1 Iphiclides podalirius
ACAAAATAAAAAAATATTTAAGTGGGGGCTCCCATACAAGAGACATGATTTTCTTGCCGTTTTTATAGATACTTATAAAAAATATACGGATCCCTTTGTGCGTGAGTCTGGCTCGCACTTGGCCGGTTATTTTTTTGTTCAATCACTTTTTATCTGTAGACTTTATTAAGCACAGTGGCGTTCGTTAACGTGTCGAAAATTCGAATAGACGTAGAATGGAGCCGCCAATTTAATACTATTATCACGTCTATTATTCACAAATGGAAAGAGATAAAACAAATGTAAGTACATCTTGTTCCGGGCGGGCGGTTGGAGAACATTAACAATTTGTTACCATAGCGACTTCGTTGTAAAAGAGCGTGCACATTTCGTCGCGATAACATATTGTTATGAACACACAAAGGAACTAACGCCATCTAGCGTCAACTATTAAAATCACTAAAGAACAAAGACGACATAAAACCCCCTATTCAATACTAGATGGCGTTAGAGGAACTGCTGTGGAACTATAGTCTCGAAAACCGGGTACATTCGCGAACTTTCTGGAATCACGAACATGTTCGGGCGTGTCGGGTACGTTCCAGGAAGGATCTTTCTGGATTAGTCTGGAACCGGTCTCGGCCCATATAAAAAGCCGCGAGGAGGCGAGCGAATACAGTTCAGTTTGAGCTACCTTCGAGGCGATTTCGGAGCGAAAACTAGTGATCAAGAGCGATACCAGTGAAACCTACGACTTGGCTACAAAATAGGACATCGTTAGTGCTTAGTGTTTGGACCTAGTGCTTTGTGTTGGACCTAGTGCGCGTAAATAAAGTCTTCAAATGAGTCAGCAGGTCTTTCTCTCCAAATCCTTCGAACCCCTAACACGTAACAACTGGTGTCAGAAGTGGGATTTGGAGATGCCATTGACTCCGAGAGCGCTCACCTCAGCGCTTTGCAAGCGTCACAATAGCAACAAAAAGACCTCCAAGAAAAAGCGCTTTGGGCTATAAATGATGTTAGTAACACGGTGATTAAGCTTCGAAGTGATGTCGACGTAGTCGAAGAATGAGTTACCGGGTTAGGATTGGATGTTGAAAATGTGAAAACCGGCCTCACTGAACTACAGAAGAAAGTAGTGCGCCTTGAAACCACGGGAGTCGCGATGTCTAGTCGAACCACTGGAGTGGCGCAAGGACCAAGAGTGAAAGTGCCGCCATACGACGGCACTACTTCTTGGCACGCTTATCGTCGGCAATTCCAGACTGTTGCTATTGCCAACGGATGGACGGAAGAGCAAAGCCTGACCGCTCTCACTGTTGCGCTTAGAGGGCAAGCTTTGTCGGTCCTGGAAGCACTGCCACATACAGGAAATGGGTTCCAAGACCTGATGGAGGCACTTGAATCCAGGTACGGGGAGCGACACCTGGAGCACATGTTCCGTGCCCAACTGCGTGACCGATTCCAACGCTCAGGAGAAGGACTACAACAATGGGCGTTGGAAATTGAAAAACTCGTCAGGAAGGCACACCCAGGAGCCGACACCAAGATGGTAACACGAATATTGTTCAAGCATTTGTGGACGGAATCAAAGACCTGAAGGTCAGAGCTGCAGTGAGGCTTCGTCACCATACCTCGCTAAAGGACGCATTGGCGCACGCTTTGGAGGTCGAGGCTGTTCGCTACGACATAAGGCAGACCCATAGGATCCGTGAGGTCTCTGAGGAAGTGAAGGAGGTTAAGGCTCCTACGAAGAGAAGTCCTGGAGCCATGTGCTACAAGTGTGGCGAGAGGGGCCATCTTCAGCTCAACTGCCCGCAGAAGGAGACCCACTCTAGACACAGGAGCCTCTAGAACAATAGTGAACCCAAAACTGGTAAAAGCCTCAAGGGGACTCAAGAGGAGAATTAACTGCCGGCTTCTTACTGCCTCCGGTCAGCCAATACCCGTCTTGGGAGAAATGTCAGTCACGATGTATGTAGGGGGGTCCTCATACTCTCATAACGTCATTGTGGCTGAGATTGTGGATGATTGCATCCTTGGTTTGGATTTCATGAAGAAACACAACTGCAGAGTTAATGTCGCTGACGGAGTTTTCGAGTGTGGTGAAGAAGAAATCTTCATTCTCGGAGGCACCTGCGGGAAAGTCGCATATATAAAGAAAGTCATTATACCTGGACGAGCGGAAGCCCAGGTGCTGGTGAAACTGCCGCCAGCTGGAAATAAGGTGTCAAACAGATGCGTGTTGATCGAAGGCACTCCTACCAAGACATCAGCGCAAAAACTGATGACGGCGAGAACCCTTGTTAGTGAAAGCAGTAACGCTGTGGTCAAGGTTTTGAATCTTGGTGATCGCGAGGTCTGCTTGAACAAAAGTGACGTCATTGGAAAGTGCGAGGAAGTTGTCTGGATGAAAAAGTGTAGTTCGGTTACAGGCGCAGACTCGGCAAACAGCAATAACTACGGATTAGTGACTGAGCTACTCGATGACTGCAAGAGTAATCTGACTTATTCGCAGGGCATTAAAGCTAGGAAGTTTTTACAGCGCTACGCGAATATCTTCTCCAGTCAAGAAGGGGACCTTGGAAGAACTTCGATGGTTCAGTACAGGATAGATACCGGAAGCGAAAGACCAATTCGTCAACGAGCAAGACGGATACCAATTGCAAAGGAAAAAGAAGTTGAAGGCCTCTTGGAGGACATGAGAAGGAATAAGATTATTGAACCGTCTACAAGTCCGTGGTGCTCACCTGTTGTGTTAGTGAAGAAGAAAGGATGGTAGCACGAGATTTTGTGTGGACTATAGGCGTCTCAATGATGTCACTAAGAAGGACAAATACCCGTTACCTCGAATCGACGACACTTACCTTAAGTGGCATGAAATGGTTCTCGACCATAGACCTGAAATCTGGATACTGGCAGGTGGAAATTCATCCAAAAGACAAGGAGAAGACAGCTTTCTCGACCGGTTTATACGGTTTATGGCAATTTAACGTCATGCCCTTCGGATTGTGCAACACGCCTGCCACATTTGAGCGACTCATGGAGTGTGTACTTGCAGGCTTAGTAGGAGAGGCTTGCTTAGTCTACCTAGATGACATCATCACTGTCGGCCGTGACTTCGCGGACCATTTGCGAAACTTGGAGCGAGTTTTCGCCAAAATAGAGGGAGCCAAATTAAAGTTGAACCCGAAAAAGTGTCGTTTATTCAGGAGCAAGGTCAACTATCTTGGCCATGTTATCTCCAGTGATGGAATTCAGACAGACCCGGAGAAACTGGAAGCAGTCCAAAAATGGCCTACCCCTAAGGACAAAACCGAAGTGCGGGCATTCCTCGGCCTATGCTCATACTACAGGCGTTTTGTTAAGGGATTCTCAGAGATAGCCAAGCCATTACATCGGCTGACAGAAGATAAACGACCATTCAGTTGGGATGGGACTTGTGAAGATTCTTTTCAGAAACTGAAGAAACATCTGTGTGAAACACCAATCCTGGGATATCCACAATCTGAAGGTCAGTTTATAGTCGACACAGATGCAAGCAACACGGCCATTGGAGGGGTGTTATCTCAAAAACAGGGTGAAAGAGAAGTTGTTATTGCATATTTCAGCAAATCGTTATCCAAGCCAGAGAGAAACTACTGTGTAACAAGAAGAGAACTCTTGGCTGTTGTAAAGACGCTACAACATTTCAACAAATATCTCATCGGCAGACAGTTTTTACTGCGAACTGATCACGCAGCCTTGAAGTGGCTACTGCAATTCAAGAACCCGGAAGGTCAAGTAGCTCGATGGATTGAGCAGCTCCAGGAGTATGACTTCAAGACGGAACACCGCAGCGGAAAGACGCATGGAAATGCCGACGCACTCTCACGAAGGCCGTGTTCGGAAGACTGCAAATGGAAAAATATTATGTGATGAACATCGTGTTTTTCCAGTGTCTGGGTGTTTATATATGTATAATATGTATTTATTTACAAAAGAAAAGTATGTTTAAGTAAGTTTATCAGTTTTCTAGTAGCCACAGTACAAGCGTTGCTTAGTTTGGGACTAGAGATCGTTGTGTAAAAAATGTGTCCGAAAATATTAATTTAAAAATATTAATTAACTTAAAGCTGCCCTAAAACGTGAGTGCCCATGAGAGACGTGAAGTTATAGTACCTATTGCTAATTTTTACTAAGTTGAACAATGTAACAGTCTTAGTTTGATGTCCGTCACTTAATTTGAACATCGAAACAAATTATTTCTAAATGTCAATGCATATGTTTTTAATAGCATTAAAAAAACATTCAAAATTATGTATATTTGTTATGCGTATTTTTCAGTACGATCGACTTCATTGCCTCTAAAAACTATTCAATGTTCATCCGGTAGTGAGCACGTTCCCTAAAGCTTTCTATCTATTATGCAGACATAATGTCGACCGATTGGCCACTCGCGGGTGTTTATTAATTTAATTTCAGCTCGATACAATTAATCAGCCGTATGCCGCAGCAATTAATATTGACAAGAATACATAAAAAATTGTAGAAAGAATACGAAAAGATTGTCGCCGCTCTGAGAAGAATACATAAATTGAATTCCACGTGAACACGTTTGAAAAAAAATCGTAAATATTACATTTCAGAGCGTATACAGGAATTGCATAATTTTATGTACCCCTCCCCATTCCACCATCGGACAACTATATTATGCTCTGCAGATCTCCATCATTTTTATGTTTTAACTGATGTTTAGTGCTTTCATAATCTTTCGTAATATGTACGGCAAAGGAGTGCAACCTTCAAGTTGCCAGCATCGATTCAAAGTCAAAATTTCTTTGTTCGACTTAGGCTAGTTATGATCTCTTATTGAAAAAACTTAAATTAACTAATACTGGTTCACTAAATTGACATGAGAAGAACCGGCAAAAAGCTCTGCGGTATTCTTCCCTTTTTTAAATGATTATTAATTAAACAATGATTATAATATTATATAATACATATATTTATATTCATCACTACATAGTATAAAACAGAGTCGTCCCGCTGTCTGTCTGTCCCTATATATGTTTAGATCTTTAAAACTACGTAACGGATTTTGATGCAGTTTTCGTTAATAGATAGAGTTATTCAAGAGGAAGGTTTATATGTATAATTCATGCATAATATAGTAGGGAACCACTGTATATGCGCAAATGATGACGATGAAATGTAGCGAGTCCACTAGTTGATGATAAAGCAAATAGTTTCTGTTTTTTCATAATAGCAATCATCTTTTTGTCGAAAAGTTAATAAGCTAATAACCAAACGATAAATTAATTTAATTAATGTACATGAGTGTCGAATCTCAACGATTATATTTTACTCAACTCTTATTATTTCGTAAGATTCTAAAATAAAACCTTATAGATGTTGTATTTTATGTGACACGGTTTTAATGGAGATGCCATTAAAAATTAATGTCTACGTTCGTCAGGCTAAGTGCGTTACACAGGCCCTTAATAAATCCCGTCTAAGCGCTGAGGGCAGCACAAGTTTTACTTTCTACGCAAGTATGGCAAAGCTAGTCGTTCGCAGCCACATTAAAAAGCCGCTGAGAGTCGAATGATCGCTTTATGTAAGGCAGCTTGCTATCAATTTTTATGGCGAACGCATTAAACTGTTCGAACAGTGACGTTGCTGGCTGGTGGATTATATTGGATCTTCTACGTCGACTTCGCTGGCTGGTGGATTATATTGGATCTTCTTATTGATTTCATTCTTTATTTCAATTGTAGTCGAACGACTTTTTTTTTGATTAATGATGTCCTTAACCATTGTTCTTCCTGCAAATTACCGGAATTGTTGCTAAGCTGTCATAGCCATTGTTAACTTACTGCCAATAAAGTGCATATCTTTATATATATATATATAATTATTCTGAACTTGTGTACGATTTTAATGAAATTTTTATGTGTGGTTTAGATTCATAAAGCTATTCAAAATAGTTTGAAATTTTCGAATTTAACCTGAGTGTACAGAATAACGTCTGTCGGGACCGCTAGTTATAATATATATTCTAAAAGTAGAACTGCCATATATATTTTAATGTCTACTACACAATTTTGTGTGATAGTAGGCCACACAACTGTTCGCTTTTGCACAAATGGGCAACAAATCCCTCCGGGTTAGTACCCCGACCTCACAGAAGAACGGCGTGAAGTAGAAGTGTTGCACTTCTGCGTTTCGTGGTGAGTGAGGTAGCCGGGGCCACTTTATTAAGAGGTGGCAACGCATCTGCAACCGTACGGATGTTGCAAATGTTCAGGGGCGGCAGTTATCACTTAACATCAGGAGAACCACCGGCTCGTTAAACACTTTCTCACAAAAAAAAATAAGATTTGTAAATTTCAAGATGTGTGCGATAGATATATAAAATATTAAAAATTTTATTTTGGATAGCATAGAAATAAAGCGAAGGAAATTAGAAACCTTTTACTTTGTTGATAAATGTATTCGTTAGGATGCCATTGACAACATATTAATATAGGTGAAGATACGATTGCATTAAAGATATCTTTGTATCCCGTTAGGTTCAAAGGACGTGACAGATTTAAAATGTCTTATCTGGCCTAAGTTTTAGTGAAAGTCACTGGCCGATAAAGTCTCATGATATTTCTTCGTTCATATTTATATATGACTAGCCGTTGCCCGTGACTACGTCTACGTAATAGGCTGAAGGTGTAACATTCAGACAGAAAGACAGATAAACATAAAATATGTATATAAATTATGGCCTATGTCTTATTCTGATGTATAAGCTATATGATTGTACAGTTTCATTAAAATCCATTCAATAGTATTTGCGTGAAAAAGTAACAAAAATCCATCTATACATTTGTATGTAAACGAAAGTTTGTACTTTCGCGTTTATAATATTAGTAAGCATTAGTAAGGATATATCAGATCAGGAAAGGTCGAGACGACTAGAAGTTCCAACTACAAATGCATATCGCACCTTGACATCATATCTGCAAAATCAAACGGAAGAAATTTGTTGAAATGAATTTGTGAACATATAGAAAAATACTTCCACAAACTTGTCAAGATAGTAAAACAGTGTTTTTGTTTGTCTCTAAACTTCAGTCGACGTGATAAGTAATACGTATACTATAAAACTTTATTTCATTACATTCCACGTACTAATTAGGTGTTCCCTGATCAGACGGTGTCACGCTTTCATGTTCAACAACACGTTCAACCGTTGTAGGGCAATGTAACAGTCTTCGCTGTTGCACGAATGGGCAGGTCCGTCCAACTAAGTATCACGACCTCACAGAAGACCGGCGTGAAGTGGAATTGTTGTACTTCTGCGTTTCATCTGGTGGGTGAGATAGTGGTGAATATAAGGTAGCAACGCAACTGCAAGACTACGTGTATTTCATATGGTAATAGGCGGTGGTTATCGCTTACACCAGGTGAGCCGCTATATCACTTGCCACCTCCTCACATAAAGAAAACATGTTGAATTCTTTGGAATTATTCAACTTAACAAACACAATACAAAGCAAGAGCCTACCCATATTTCCAACCATTGCCTTGTAAAAGATAGAGCAGTTGCAGATCATAAATGCCTCAAACACACGTAGCAATGGGCCAGTATAATCGGATGACCAGACTCTATGACTCTGATCGATATGAAATCACGACAAAAAGAAGCCAGAATTCACTTTCTACGCGTTATTGACGACAAAAGGTTAATTGCGTTCGCGGCTTACGTGGCTACGCGTATGGTATCACAAATTATAATGTTGTAGTTCGCCGCTTAGGTGAAAGCAACTTGCATTAGCATTAATAACTGCATTAAGGTCTAACTCTCCGCCCGGGAAGCAGAAGGGGCGGGCGGGTTATGCAAGCGTTATTTATTCGCGTAATAACGTTTCCAATAGCGAGACCATAAATTACGCATTAAAATGACCTCACAGCGAACGGACACTCCTGGTCGGTGTACAGAAATCCGCCAATTAGGTGTTTCACTGCCGTTTGCAGAAGACATTTGAATGTGCTAAGATTTGAGACCACTTGTAGCATACTTATTTCGGTGGTATCGCCACGCAACAGTGTTCTCTGTTGCACGAATGGGCAGGTCCGTCCGGGTTAGTACCACGCCCTCATAGAAGACAGGCGTGAAGTAGAAGTGTTGCACTTCTGCGTTTCATGAGGTAGCCGGGGCCCACTTTATTAAGAGGTGGCAACGCATCTGCAACCCCACGGGTGTTGCAAATGTCCATGGGCAGGTGGTTATCACTTAACATCAGGTGAACCACCAGCTCGTTTTCCACTTTCTTACATAAATGAAAATAATACAGGGCAGGAGCGTAGAATTGAGAACTCTCATCCTACAAGTATCATGCCCCACTGCTGGACAAAGGCTTCCTCTGTAAAGTAGGTTTCAGGGAATAGTCATTAGTCCACCACGAGGCCCCACTGCGGATTGGTGGACTTCATATATCTTCGAAATTAAAACATGTAGAAAAAGTTCGAAAAGGTCGAATAACAGTGTAGAAGGAAGGCGTTAAGATTTTCATCGCTGTGACACTATAAAAAAATTAAAAAATTTATCTTCGAAATAATTTTTTTTATTATTTCAAAAATATGCAGGCTTCCTCACGATGTAAGCACGTGATAATTCAGCACTTAAAATTAACAATTTCATTGGTGTCGGTACCGGGAATCGAACTCAGGTTGCTTGAGTATATTGAATTAAAGGTGAGCGCCTGGAGACTGAGCCATCACGGCTACAAACTCATCAAAGGAAACATAACTTTAAATATTTCTTTCTTCCGCCAGTCTGGATACAAGGCGATGGTAATTCTCCAGTAAGATAAGCCCTACTATTCTACCAAACAGCGACATACGCGATTGTGTTGTTCTCATAACAGAAACGGCAAAAAATTTCTAGCAAATATTGGATTAAACAATAAATGAGTCTATCCATTTTAAAAGATTAATCTATTCTACACTTTAAATCAATTTTTTTCTAATGTCCATAATTATTGAGCTATTGAAAGTCTTATGTAGAAATTGATGCTAGGCGTCTTCAAGGCAAGAGTGTATAGGTTTTTACGTAGCTAGCGCGCTTACCATTTTTTTCTTATAACGTAAGACTTTATACAATTATTAATCTTCTTTTGTATTATTTATTTCTTTATTTTATTTTATACATCAACTTACAACTATTATTACAGGCTATACCTGATGGGATAGTGAAGTTTGTTTTTAGGACGTTGTTTAATAATGGACTAAATTTTAATGTTGTGCAAGGTCTCAAATTTCAAGGTATGCATAGATTATAATGGTAGAAATTCAACAAATAAAATAGAAAAATATCCTGATTGTTGTTTAAATACATAAACAAAAACATCAATCAAAAGTCATCAACAATTGCGATTGCTGACGAATTTTGATGATACTTAACATCTGTTATGATCTGAAAAATAAAGTTTTGTTTTCATAGTTTCATGTATCGACCTTTAGCTTTAGACATTTAGCGTGAATATTGAAAATGAAAGGAAGTAAAATCAGGTGCTATTTTAGACTTTCGAGGCGTTAGTGATTTATTATGTATATTTCAAATAACCTGTGTATTTCTACGGCAAATACAAAAGCTTCTTAGCTCCGTCCAACTAACATACGGGCGTGAAAAGTTTTGCGGCCAACTTTAAATTACGTTCATTGCTGTATTTAGTTTATAATAGTAATTTAGCAACTGCTTATTTTCGCAATAAAGCTTATCAATTACGATTGTTACGGAACATCAATTTTGGAACAAACTACGTTCAGAAATGCATTTAACATATTTAAAATTTCACAATCATGGCCCCAAACAAGTGTTAGCACCTCCAACACCTATCCAGTCAATTTAATGATGCAAAACATTTTCTACGATAGAAAGTTCTTTTATATTGTTTCCTTTATATATGCATGTATATTCTTAATAATAACACATTTTAAATATAACAATTTCTGACAGTTAACAAATCAGTCCGGCCGTTAACGACTTCGAAACGTTGAATGTAAGAAATGATATTACACATAAAAACTGTAAAGTTTTATTAAACCTTATATTCAACCTCATAAGCCCGTTAACCCTAACGGGGTAGACAGAGATTGTTAGTGCTATCCGGCTGCGAGACACGAGATCAACTCAAAATGTGAGCATGTTATTATTATCCTTAAGGAATCCGAAAAACGGGAAATTCGCTTCTGCGCGGGATTCCCGCTACCAAGCGATCGTAAAATCACAAGTCCGACGGTGGAGTGACTCGTCAGTGACTAAGACAGTCACTAACCAATCACTCCGAATCTCGAATTGTGATGGCTTATCGATTGCGATCGTTTATCGATTGTGAACCAAGCCGAGGTTCGCAACTCCATCTGGCTTGGATCGTCCTCGCTGCTAGTCGATCATCCATCTTTCGTTAGCAGTGTTGCGGAGTGCAGCGGAGCGATCGACGTAAGTTGTTCTTCCGAGTCCGTGGGTCGTCTGCCCACTCTGACCTCTTCCACCGAAGCCGTCAAAGCCGCCGGGCTAGCAGAAACAAAACTACAGATGAAACTACACGTCAAAAAAAAAGAAATGAATACAATCGAACGTTAATACAACTGCATACTTACTCTATTCATTTATTTATTGGACAACCAACGCGAATTCGGATTCGCGCATGAAGGGCTCCCTAACATTATCTATAAAAATAGCAAAAAAAAAAAAAAAAGCGTGTCTGTTGTATGGGAGCCCCCTTATATATTTTTAATTTTATTGTGTTTCTTAGTATTTGTTATAGCGGCAACAGAAATACATCTGTGAACATTTCAACTGTCTGACTATCACGGTTCATGAGATACAGCCTGGTGACAGACAGACAGACAGCGGAGTCTTAGTAATAGGGAGGAGCCCTAAAAATCAAATTAAATCATTACAGTTTAAAACACTGATTTTAATGGTATGTTTGTATTAAGTGCATACAATGGTTTCTCCGATTTAAGCGAATTCTACACGAGAATCTCACTCGTTTAATTTGTTATCTAATTTTTGACGTTTCAATCATTTTACAATATCCTATACAACGGGATAGACGGAGTTGTAATGTCATAGACAATCATCGGTTTTTTTGGCTAAAATCATTATAACGGTCATTGACAAAATTTTTGAAAAATAAACTTTAAGAAAAGTTTTAACCGAATTAAAATTTCGTAATTAAATTCAAATAGAAGTTAATAACTCAATTACATTGGTGATATTTTAAGTATTTGACTCATAGTATGAAAGCTATTTTAAAACGTGTGTATTCATTTTAACTTATATCTGCGGGTAAAAGGATGTTGATTAATTGCAAGATTTTAGGTTGAACAGAGATCTACCCGAACTAGAGGTTCATTTGGACACGAGGTGTGGCGATTATTTCAATGAAATATCGTTTTTATTCGTTTCGAAGCTTAAATGAATGGCCCGCGATAAAGTTAAATTGAATAATGGAATCCGGTTTGCGAATAACAGAACTACCCGATGTTTTCTCCTCTCTTAGACCTCAAACTTGGCCTTTTAGTATCTCAGACATCGCTATTTCACGCCGCTCAATGAACTATATTTATTAATGAAACAAATTTATATAAACAACATTTTATCGCACTAGTTCTTCGTGTGGCATATACACGGTTTTTTTTTTAATAAATAAAGATTTTTTTTGGACGTTTATTTGATGTAATTTTTTTTTGTTATGGAAAAAAAAGTTATCAACCAAGTGGACGTCGCCAGAATTGATGACCATATGGGCCCGATTTATGGTATTGCCCATCACTCTTGGAATAACTTCCGGCGATAGGTTCCCGTGACGGAAATTCTCTTTTGAGGGCTTCAAAAGTCTGAGGCTTTCGACACAGTCTCAGCCCTTCAAGAAACCCCACAAAAGAAGTCTAGAACCGGCAAATCCAGCGATCTTGCCTGCTAGTGCATATCACCAATATGAAAGATTAGGCGCATTTATCCTTCTGCTCAGCAATTGTGCTTTGTGGCAGTCTGTGAGGAGACCTATGTTCAGCGATGAACTCGAACAGTCTGAAATGTTGAACTATGGTGATGATACAAGTGGTTTCCTTAAACTTTGACTATCTCACAAAATCAGCATTTAAGCCCATTTAATAGGAGGCAGATCGGGATGTGAACTCGTGTTTCTCAAGAAAGATAAATTTAAAAGGTAACGCTCGGGAAATGAACTATCACGACTTTTATTTTTTGCTAAAAACTTCAAAAGCCGTAAATTTTTCTGTTCGTCTGATAGTCTAGAAGTTTCTACGGAAAAAAATTAATAATTAACAAAGTACTAGATTTTCACTCAACGTATTCATTGTCCCTATCTTTTAATGAAACAAAGAATTCTTTTTACACGTTTTGCAATAAAATAGTAAAACAACATAAGCATATTTTAATTCTGGGTGTTAGAAAGAATGATCATCTCCAAATATTTTTGGAGAAATAGCTCTTATATATTCCTTATTAAAAGTTTCTGATAATACGGTTATACCGGCCTGTTGGGATAATTTAATGAGGTAAAAACATAGTATGTAATTAAAAACATGTACGTTTGTCAATACCTACGTTTGTGTGGTGACTGGTGTGAGTCATGAAGTCATTGAAACTTGAAGGACGAAACCTTTTTTTAATTCTGCACCGTTGGTAATTATATATCAATGCGTCGTTGTTGCGAATAAAAAAGAACAAGGATGGTATGGAGTCGTCCCTGAAAGTAAAGAATCTACTTAATTTTAAAGTTGCATAGTTAAAGCTGTAGACGCTTCTTTTTTACTAGTCTATAATGTAAATGACTTACTCTGTACTCATTATAATTGCATCAAATCTTTGTTACTATCGATAATATCACGTTACGAACTACTGTACTTCTCTAACATTACTATGAATATTCAAATGCGTCAAAAATACTAATAATACATTGGAAATTGAAAAACAGATAGTTGCCGAGTAGTTAAGTAGAACGGAGTTTTGTATAAATTTAAGAATATGTTTTATAATTTTTATTATTATATATTTTAGACAAGTGAATATTTGGATTATATTACAAATTATACCAGACCACATGAAAGGCTTATTCAACCGACTTCAAAAAAGAAGGAGGATCTCAATTCGACTCTATTTTTTTTTTATTTCTCAGCTTTCTCAGAACTTTCCACCGGGTGGAACGATTTCGATTATTCTTTATTTCTTTGTAAGCTGGTGCTTCCCATGTGGTCTCAAATTAATTTCATTGGTATTGGACCTTGGGCTCCGGAGATATTTAGATAACTCCTGAAAATCAAATATAAATTGAATACAGAGCGAGATTTGAAGTCAGTTTTGCTTTTCGTTAATACAAAAAATTGACTCGTTGAAGTTGTACTTTTTTGGGGCCTTTGGAAAAATTATGAGAGTAAAATTTTTACGATGCATGGCAACGCCTCAAAAAGCGACTTGATGCTTGGTAACCAAATTAATCTTGGCAAGCAATAACAACTTTTTGACATTTAACAATAATTTACAAATTATGTTATTTCAATAAACCTTTGTCAATTGCATTAAATGTCTATACGCTAAAGAAGTATAACTTCTAGCGTACGTATATAAGTGTAAACAATTTTTTAAATATTAACTATCGCAGTATGCTCCATTATATGGACACGCTTTTCGCCCTTGGTCGTATCGGGTTTCCGGTACAAAGGGACCCTTGTTAAAAATACCATCCTTCATGCCCTAGTCTTGTAGTTTCAATTCATTCGTTGTAATTACTAGCACTATCTCTTTCCAACAGAGGAAATAAAAAGAGACGCGAACAGCTGCGGCGGTCACTCGATCAGAATGTGGCAGTCGTACGGAAGTGTTGGTTTTTTTTTTTCATTCGTTTACAGTAACTCTATCCACAGTGTTAAAGTAATGAACGCACTAGACGCCCTAAGTCGTAAGCTGAAGCGATAGAGGGTGATAATAATATTGAATGACTTTTACTCTAACTACCACTTCAATACAAATCAATGATGAAAGTAAACAAAGGAAGCAGCGAAATAACAAAGAAATCAAAAAGCCTAACAATATTTCTACTTTTTTATTACGATGGTTTATGCAGCAGAGCTATCAAAAAGCATTACCGAGTTTTTAGATAGGCAGATTCACTCTTCTAGAAGGTTGATTATATAACTAGCGACCTACCCCGGCTTCACTCGGGTGCAATGTTGATATTGAATTTCTCGCCTATTTCTCTACTATACCATGCATGTATACTACATACTAGCGACCCTTCGCGCTTTACACGGGTGCAACGTATTATATATATGTAAACCTTCCTCTTGGATCAGTCTATTTAGTAAAAAAAAACGGCATCAAGATCCGTTGCGTAGTTTTAAAGATCTAAGCATACATAGGGAGAGACAGACAGCCGGGACTACTTTGTTTTATATTATGTGGAGTACATATAAACTTGAATCACTGTATCTATTGCTGAGAACCGCATTAAAATACGTTGCGTAGTTTAAAAGATCTAAGCGCACAAACATTGGGATCGACTTTATTTTATAGTATTTATATGTTAAAATATGATTGTTAACGATAGAACTTCGGGTAACCCCTCGCGTCGCTTCTATACTTATAGATGTGTAACAATAAATCTGCTCACGTTAAAATTGCATATATCTATTTTTAGGAAGTGAAAACATCTAAAGGCGCGTTGAGGACTTTTTGAGTGAATAAATATCATGGAACTCGCGTCATTGTCACCGAACACTTTCCGAGCTATGTGTATGCTGCCTATATACGTGTACTTTTTGAGTGAACAAAAAGTGTGAAACTCGCGTTATCGTCACCGAACGCTTTCCGTGAGCTATTTTTAAAAAAGGAATACGCAAAAATATATTTTTAGTTATTAATACGAGTGCGGGGTGCCTATAAAATACGTAAAATTTTATACTACACAATTTTCATTTAGATATCCTTTTATGTTCTCACTTCTGTCGGCAGTCCATGAGAACGGCTATGTTGTTTCAAAACAAGGTCAATTTCCTTTTACTTGGACCAAGGAATCCTTGTGAGTCACGTTAGATTCACTTTCCCGCACGCGCCGCACCAAGCCGATTTCCTGTCGAAATCTGATAACATTTTCACGTAAGCAATGGTCGATTGATTCGGACAAAGGCGTCGTAATGCCTATACCAGACGACATGTGATACAACACCATTGTTTTCGGTTACTGCAATGATGCTTTAATAATTGCAATTGCATTCCAGTTTTATTCAGTGGCCATGATAGTGATGATATGGGCGACAATTTCCCTTAAAATATGTTTTATATGTTTTGCGCTTCAAAGTTCACTTTCGTGTTACTTGAATTTGATGGAAGAAGGTCCGATCTCGCACAGAGAGACAAATAATACTTACGTTAATTTTTCGCAATGCAATTTGGAAAACTATAAAAATAAATATTGTAATATTACAAAAAAATAGCACTTGACATAATCTAAATAGAGCCTTATTTAATTTGTAATATTTAGATAACTATAACAATAACGGTTATGTCGAAAGCAAGAAATATTCAGCTTTTCAGTTTCAGTTTAATTCTTTGAAGAAAACTTAGAGACACATAATTTATGCGTAGGCTTTACTGTAACTTGAGCATTAACTCTCTCAACAAAAGGGATTTTAGTTTAAGTCACTATTGTAAGTAAAAATAAAGTCAAATTCGTGTGAAAGTCAAACGATTTAACAGACCATGAATGTATCATACATACATACAAACTTTCGCGTTTATAATATTAGTAAGGATGATTCAGAATAGAATATTTTTTAGTATCATACAAAATTTGCAGATAGGTACTCTGTACTTTCAAACCTAATGTATTTGTTACTATATATCTTACAAGATATTCCAGTGCTGAACAAATTGGCTTCAGCGCTGACGGTTGTGGGTTTGATTCCCACACGGGATAAATATTTGTGTAACCCACAGACAATTGTTTCGGATCTGGGTGTTTGTTTCCACCGAAAGGAAGGGTTGGCATTAAACTGAAAGAAAAATTTAAGCTGTTGCACGAATGGGCAGGCTCATCCGGGTAAGTAGCACGACCTCACAGAAGACCGGTGTAAGGTTGAAGTATAATAAATACATTCGCGTTTCGTGTGGTGAGTGAGGTAGCCGGAGCCCAATTTTCAAAAGGCTGTTAACGCATCTGCAACCTTCGAGTAAAGCAGATGTCCATGGGCGGTGGCAATCACTTAACATCAGGTGAACCACTTGCTCGCTTGGCAACTTTTCACATAAAATAAAGACAGAGAGACGACCGTAAAAAAATAGCCTGTACCATTAACAACATAAACCACATGTTGTGTCGACCCCAGCTAGGTTGGATAAGACCAGGACAAAGAAGATAGTTCAATTAATACTAAAACGGATATATGTAGTACACCGATAACCGAAATAAACAAATTTTGTTCTAAGAACGAAGTGGTTAAACTTATTTATTTGTAATCTTTGAAACTATGCTACTGATCCTAAAACTTTTGTACGAATGGAAAACCAACATCTTTATTAAATATTAATAAGTCTCTATAAAGTCAGAAGGAAAAAAAAAAGAAATAAAAAAAGCTGAGATATTTCAGTGGTAACTTTCTACACAAACATTAATTTATCGGCATATTGCCTTCTCTTCTACAATCTTAAAGTGTGGTTTTTCGAGCATATCCTAATTATATTGCAGAACCACGTAGCCCAATTCTGGGGGCACCTTTTTTGCCACTTAATTCCTTATTTAATAAAATGCCTAATTGCCTTAATAAAATTTCTCCAGCTTTAACTATTGATTTCCCAAGCCATAGATGGAGGAAAACTTTGTCAGGAAATCTATGTAAGATGTTGAAAGCAAAATATCATGATTGTGTTATGCCCGGAAACCCCAATGGATCTGCATGGATGACTTCACTGTCATACCCTTTTAAATCTATGTGTAAAAACTATTATTTGGAAAATTGCAGTAATTTAGATTTATTTCTGCAAGCTATATCGCTATAATTTGTATTGCTACCGATTTATGTAGCGGACATCAATTAAAAATTTCATATCTACGTTGTGTTGTTACATTATAACAAAGTTCATGTGAAGACGAAGTCTGTTCATGCTTGGTAATTGGCATTTCTGGCTCCAGACGATCACTGGCCGGTCATCGAACTTTTAGTAATGAAATTACTAGAGCTAATGATAAGGCTCGCTTTAATAAAGAGTTTTTCTTGCCACAATGTTACTAATTCTTACTTTAGGTTATTGCAAGTTTTATGAATTCAAACCTGATGCGACCATAGTAGTAAAATATACTTACTTTTAAGGAAAATAGCTCCTGGCGGAAGGATTGGATGAACTGAAGGAATTAATTAAGTGTAGATTTTATTTAATTAAACATTAACCGGACTAGGTTATATATGTAGCTTAATTTCTTTCAAGTGTAGAATTCGAGTTCCAGTTTTTTTAACTACTATCCTATCCGATGAATATTTCAAAATGTTAAGATAGCTAATAAGATTTAACTCACATCTTACACCAAAATATACTTTGTAATTTTGGTGTATCTAAAATTGGCGTATCTGGAACTATCAAAAACAAGAAATTTTAATTAATAAATGTGGAGGTTACAATTTGGTGCTAACATTGACTCAAATCTCGGGCTATAATAATAATTAATTTTATTAACATTTAACAACTCAGCGTTAAACTTATTTTTGATTGGTGCAAGACTATTGCACGCGTTTTGGAATTATACAGATTTTTTCTTCGTTGCACAAAATTAACTTCGAACACAATTTATCGATATCGAATCGCTTCCGAAGCGTCAAAGGAAAGCTTTTAAGTGAAGTGCTGTACCATTGTCGTGCGCTTAAAAAATGCAAGAAACTGTATTTTTCAACTTTATTGTCATTGGTTTCGTAAAATCGTCGTCTTATTCATTAACTTTATTAATTTAATCGTTAATCTTATTCTAAATGTTTTAAAATATCGGCTTTTTATTATTTATTTTATCGTTTTTTTTAATCCCAAATGTTTATTTTTTTTTGTGTTTATCATATCTTAAAATTTTAAATATTAAATATTGTTGAGTGAATCATATATATCTCTGCTGGAACACCCAAAAAACAACCAATTAACTTAAATTATTTTTACTGTAGGTTTACGGTATTTATAACATAAAAATAAATGTGATTAGAAATTTTAAATTGTTTATAGTGCTAATCTTTGCACTTAAGATTGAACATTAAAATATGTAGAAAAAGTGCGAAAAGACTGTCGCCGCTGTGGGAATCGAACCCACGTCTTCGGCATTCGCGGCCTGATGCTCTAGCCACTGAGCTAAACGGCTGATTGCCACACCGACGAAACTTTTATACATATTTAATTACGAAACGCAATTAATAAAAATAAATAGCTAATAAAAAGCAATGGCGACATCTCTCGTTCGAATTATCGTTGTAAAACGATATTCGAAATTGTTTGTATGCTGGAAAGAATATAACAATAGATGGCGCCAAGCATTGCTTCAAATGCTAAGAAAACAATGTAGAAGAATGCGTTAAGATTTTCGTCGGTGTGGCAATCAGCCGTTTAGGTCAGTGGCTAGAGCTGCAGGCCGCGAACGCCGAAGACGTCTTCGGCGTTCGATTCCCACAGCGGCGACAGTCTTTTCGCACTTTTTCTACATATTTTAATAACTGTGATGTATAAAATTATACGGAAATTCGGTGACGCGATACCACCCGCGTTGTCCAGTGTACGGCGGCTGCAATCCCATATAGTCAGCAAAACTCCGTTGTGGAAACGATGTCGAAACACAAAGTTAGAAATATGCGGTGGCCGCGTACTTAGCAGATTATGTATATAGGTGTAAGTATATACGTAACAGCCGATAACACTTTAGGGGTTTTATTGCGACTACGTTTTTGTATTCCCACCGTTTAAAAATTGTACAATTGTTGTTTAGCGTCCTTATGACACACCAATGAAGTCTAAAACTAGAAAACTGTATTTCACTTTAACTTTTTCGTATATAATCCTTTTGAAATAAGAATCGACCACTAAAAAAAAATTAAATATTTTACGCCTTAATTTTACAATTTTGAGGGAATTCCTGTCTATAGGTTATTTCTGTTTAAAGTTTCATCATTAGTAGTTCTTAAGCTGATTGGTATCTATTATTTCTGGTTTAATATTTAAGTTGTAGTTTGCTTTGTTAGGAATTATGCCACGCCATCATTTAACCCGATGATGAAGATGCAGTTTCCGTCCAACAGTTTTTTATCTGAAGATTGTGGCAACGTTGGGAACACGGTTGGAAGACATCCTGATAGATATCGGATAACTACAAAGAGACAAGACCATTTTATTAGAAAAATTGCCAGACGAGAGCCAAAAACGACTGCGTGGCAACTCGTGGCTGCAATCACAACATCAGGTGACTGTCAACACCCAAATTACCAGTAGGGGACTGTACAAGGTGTATTGTTTTCGTTTACTATTAATAAAATCGAATAACTCGGAAAAAACCATCCTCTATCTTGGCACATGCATTGTGCAGTAAAAATGCCTAATTAAATTAGCAAGACTTGAAACGGAACGCTACGTATACATTAAACACGTTAATTGAACGCTGGCACAAATTTGAGACTAATTTGAACCCGTGAACTCTTTGCGAATTTCCGCAGAAATATCTAGTCGCGTGCTCCAAAATACCTGAAATATTATGCGTTAAGTAATCGATTCATATCTAATATATAAAATTCTCGAGTAACGGTGTTTGTAATTGAACTCCTCCGAAACGGCTCGACCGATTTTAGTGAAATTTTGTGTGCATATCGGTCAGAAATCGGTGGAGAATCGGACAACATCTGTTTTTCATCCCCCTAAATGTTAAGGGTGGTCCACCCTAAACATTTTTTTCTACCTGTAGGGTAATAATTTATATGGCAAAACAGCGTTTGCCGGGTCAGCTAGTATTATATCTATATATATGCATTTCTTTCTTAATGACTGCAAAGAATAATGTTGGTACTTTTACCTTTCTTACGTTATCTTTTTATTAAATAACTCTTAATTTGCACACGATACTTAACTTGTCAGATATATAACAAAATTCGAAATCAGTATTGGAATTTTAATCAGCCACGCCCTTTTAAAAATTATTAATATCCGTACCGTAAAGAAGCGAGACAACATTTAATCGAACGCAAAAAGTGTAAGAAAACATGAAGTTATTTTTTGGAAAGTAGGAGGAATTAAGAACGAAAGTACGTTTTTCGTTCACCGTGCTCTTCTGGACACAGCCGAAGGGCGTGTCTATCCTGTTTCGTTTTTCACATGTTTTTTGTTAAGTCAAGATAACTTGCCTTTTGTTCTGACTTTGATCCGATTGGAGTAGTGGATAGTGAACCTGTATCTTACGCGGGAGGGTGGGTTCGATCCACACTGCTGGCATTGGCGTATCTAGAATTATTTTTCAGGGCGGGCCTGGGCCCTTAGTACAAAAAAATCGAAGACTATGCTTCGCATTAAAAATTAACAGTTCGTCGCCGTTAATTATTTTTTAATAAAAACTAAGTGCGTAAATAGATTTCTCGGCTGTAGATAATTTTTTCATTTCAACTATTTTTATAAGAAGTTTCTTAGGTATCCAGCCAAGAATTTCGATTCAGTAACCCAAAAACCTGGGGTGGGCATGGCCCACCCGGCCCCCCTGCTATATACGCCTATGACTGCTGGAAAAGTATTGCGTGATGAATATGAATATAGCTTTTCTAGTATCTGATGGTCGCACCTACAATATTTATTTATTTATAAAACCTAATTAGGTTAAAAAATATTTATCAATTACCTAATAGCCACAGTATATACTTTGCTTGGTTTGAACGTTACTAGAAAACGTGTGAAAAATATGTCCTGAAATATTTATTGTTTCAGACACTTCTCAGATAAAACGTTGAGTTGTACCTGTTAAGTCTTTAATGCTTACACTTAGTAGTCTTATTGTAATGTATATAAGGTCCAAGATACAATAATAATGTTAGTAAATTAGTTTAGTTGTATGTTCATTAAACATTATTTACACTACATATGGATGTTATATAAAATATTTAAAGTAGGGAAAAGTACGTACATGTGCAGTTACGATTAGAATATTCGCTAAATATGAAGAAGAAAATATATTTCATTAGTACTGTACATTCTCATACTTGGGAATTATTAAGATCTATGCCAATCCATTATTAGGACTCATTATTAGGAGGAGATCTTTGCCCAGCAGTGGGCAATATATAGGCCGTTACTCTACTTTACTGCTTACATATTACATGCTTTTTTGACGTGATGATGGATAAAGTTGATTTCATGATTTTATGCGAATATTATATATATTAAATGAAACTAGTTAACGAGTTTCAGTTATTTTCAAATTTATAATATGTTCACTAGTTTCATGGATTTTGTCCCGTTTTAATTTTCTTTTTTAATTCCCGACGTTTCGAAAACTTTCCAGCGTTCATGGTCAGTCTTTCCCGGTAAACGCGATAAAATCCGTATACTAATTTCATTTAAGATGGATAGAGTTTTTGTTTCAGTCCTACAAATGTAAAGTTTCGTTAAACTTATACCCTGTGAAAAGGCTAGCTTCCATGGGTTTTCCGTGCTTACCTAGACAAACACATAAATCAAAACTCACGCTAGAAAATATATTTTTTTTAACGAGCTTGTGTGTGCACATGAACCACAGCAGCAATGCTTACTGTTACTGTTTGTTGGGTGGCAGTGATGACAGTATATTGAGAACTCCCTCTATTCTCTACATTTCTCCCGTTTTGTCGCATACATACAAATTTTTCTCTTTTCTCAGCAGTGGAGTATATATAGGCCGTTACTTTACTTTTTATTTTTGTATGCTAATAAAAAAACTGTTGTCATGGAAACAGCCGTAAAATAAGTAATAAATAAATTTTTTAAATGTTTTTTCATTTATCTACTACAAAAAACGTCATTATCTATCGTCTCGTCATATGTTAATTAATAACCCTATGAAATAATTATTATTAACCTAGCCGACCCTTAAACCTGCTTCACTTGACAAATTAACCATCGCGTAACGACTAGTAAGTTCTCTCAGCGACGGCCACAACGCGAGTATGCAAGCGAGGGACTGTTACACTAATAAACGTAAGATATCGGAGTCAAGGTTGTGAGAGGTGTTAAGTGGTGACGCCCACGTGTTCGCGGGCAGCGGGAAACAGGTACAAAACCGTTGCACACACAAAAGGTGATCCGCGCTGCGGGACCGACGCTTTACTTCGCAAGGGCGATGCCTCACTCGACATGGTCGAAGTACGAGCTTCATATCTCACTCGTTTTCTACCGCTTTGGTCTTGTTTCACGCGATGTATCAATAAATGTATATGGTATGGTAGTCGTATACGTAATATTTAACTACGCCAAAGCTCTAAACCGTTTAAACTCATTGACCGTCATAGATTGTTAGCGTTTAGCGTAGCCTCTTGCACGGCTATTTACTATTGCTCTGTATGATGAAAAGGTGGTTCTCAATATGCGATCACAATTAGAACCTACGATTTCAGATGTTATAGATATACTTTCATCTTCATAGACAGAAGGTATATTAGAAACTGTTGTTTTATTGTTTTATAACTGATGTGTTTGCTTTCAGTCCCGAGACTATTGAAGCTTCATCTGACGCAGAACCGGTGGGCTAGACAGAACCCCTTGGGTTTGGATATTAGAATCTACAATACCAAATCGTATAGTAGCGTTCATATAGTGAGCTTTCTGTTTGAAACAGTCATATATGAAAAATACAAGTTGAATATCTATATGTTATTTTTTTTATATCTTTATATTTCCAGATATTTATAATATTGTAAATATATACACAATGTTTTTATCGCATAAAATTTTGCTAAAGTTTCAAAAACAAGCAATATATATTATAAATAATAAATTTACCGCTTAAATTTACGATATTCACAAATGGGAACATTATCTTGGATTAGAACCAAACGTCACGGAGACAATTTAGTGGGCAGGTTCAACATCCACTGAGCCAAGTGGTCGTAATTCACAGGTTTACGTTTATAATTGATTATTATTATCATGCCAATTAATGTCCCTTGTCGTTATTTAACTCGGCAGTGGAGCTGAATAATATATCGTGTTCAGTTTTACGAATTTAACATTTAAAGTTACTTATGCCACTAATGAGTTGTTGTTAACATAACGGCTTTGACAATTACATATATTCCTGTAAGTCTTAAAAATAAGTGTTAAATTATTTTCTTCATTACGATGTCCAATTTAAGCAATAGGAATTTTGACGACTATGACACAAAAACGGGACTAAAATAACTAACCATGTTATTTAATTTGTATTCAAATAAAATATTTTTTTACAAAGTGAAATTTTCTTATATAAAATATTACCAAATCGAAATATACATTAAATAAACTGAGTGCAAACATTCATTTGTTTTTTTATGTTATTTTTTAAAACCGCTCATCGCTTTATTCTTGCACCAACAGGCCAATTAGCGCCGAATATGCGTCGTAAATAGATATAGCGATTCGCAAAGGGCTATTGCGTTCCGAAATGAGCGCCACTCGCATATATATTACATACGTAATTTCAATCGGTATTGTAATTTTTGTCGCGCGCAAATATTTCGCCCGCTTTCCAAGCGAAATCGATTCTAAGACTCCTTTACACCTTTCTAATGTACTCCGCGAAACGTTTTCTTGATAATTGTTTATGCACTGGAAACGTCACTTTTGAAGAGGCATCTAAACGGGTTACATAGATATTGAGCAGATCTTCACAACTTATAGAACAGACGAAAGAATTTGAAAAAGTTTTTCTTCCACATGCTATGAGCGTACATGAAACATGTACACCAGGTGTGTACTTATGGCTAAACTGGTAGGTAGGTTAGTAAACAAAGTAACGCATGTTTTCGAGATTTGTAAATAATCGTGTCGATGAAATCTTGGTCAACCAACTAGAGCGTCTTCACGCTCTTTCACGAGGCATATTATGGTTCAAACTGTACAAGAAACACGACTTCATAGATTTCAATGCCACTCAGGTATCTGATGAATAACTTTGATGATGTCTTTTAGGTTTTTTTATACTAGTATTTTTTTATACCAACTCATAATAAAATAAACAACATAAAAATATAAACAATTTTGATTTTTGAAATAAGACTTGTTAGCGTTGTAAACTGATAGATGTCACCGCCGTGGACGTTGGTTCGATTCCCAACAAGCTTTTGTCCTTGTTTAATTTGAGTTTACGAACTTCTAAATAACACATGATTATCTTGTTGTGCAAAATAAAGCATTTCATAACGACTTCCAGATAAATTATTGCTACCTGGGAAGAAATCTCTTTCGTCTCTGTTTATTCGAAATCCGTTTAAGTGTCTGCAAACAAACTCGAGTCTGTGAAACCGCACTAGCCAAATAGCGTTATCTGTGCGCCGTCGTACAGATAATAAATAGTGAAAAGATTCCCTGCTCTAAAGTGGTACGCGTTGAGGTTTCGTCATATGAATTAAAAATGATAAAGCCTACGCTGACGGGCAAATAACGTCAACTGGTAGCTTCTAGTCATGTTCACACGATTACATCATTATGTATGCATTCCCCTAATAGACTCCTTATGCAAACATTAGTAAATTGTTTGACATACGCGTGGTCTGGTAGTCAGTAGGATGTAGAGACGCTGATGATGTTTATGTAAGATAAACTTCTGTTGGAATAAAAAATATAGCGAGAAAATCTATATACATATAATAGATTTCCACCGATAATTGACTGTTCACGATATTTCTGGAACCATAAGGCGTAGAGACTTGAAATTTGGTGTGAATATTCCTTTCGCCGAGTAGAGGTCAGCTAAGAACGGATTTTACGAAATTTCACCCAATTATTTATTGGCACCAGATGTTATATGGCAAAACAACGTTTGCCAGATCAGTTAGTTGTATATTACAGTTTCATTATAAGTGAAATAACTTGATTATTTCTTCCTTTTCTTCTTTCTTTCTTTCTTTCTATTACTAGATCTAGTTTTGTGTGTAATGAATTATTTTAACTGTGGTAGGGCCACGCAACAGTCTTCACTGTTGCCAGAATGGGCAGTACCGTCTGGCGAAGTACCACGACCTCACAGTCACTTTTGCCTTGTGGTGAGTGAGGTAACCGGGATCTAATTTATTAAAGCATGGAAACGCATCATTGTCCATGTAGGGTTCATGAGACAGCAGACAGACAGACAGACAGACAGACAGACAGACAGACAGGCAGACTGCGGAGTCTTAGTTATAGGGTCTCGTTTTGATACTTTGGTACGGAAAACTAAAAATCATAATTAAAAAATAAGACGTAGCGTTGGAAGGACTCCCTCGAGATGGACCAATAACATCGTAAGAGTAGCGGACAACCGGTGGATGCAAATGGCAGTGTCGTTAGTTATGGCTTTCTAAGGGGGATGCCTATGTTCAACCGTGGACGTCTTACGGCTGATGATGATGATGAATAAGAAATCAAAAGTTTTTATGATGTTTGGATATCAATTATATTTATTTTTATAAGTACCTTGTTATGGTTAGCTACGTGATAGAAAAGTAAAGGATTCAAGTTAGAAAGCAAGGTATACTTTTCATAATAATTTAATGTATTCAGTTTTGGATAAGACAAGACCTTAGAAAATTTATTTACCCTTTGTGTTAAGTAAGAAAATGCCAAAAACTAGTTTTTGTGCAAGATTCTTGGCAGTCTTTTTACAATACATTTAGAAGTATTTAAATTGACAAACCCATACGAGTTCGTATCAAGTACAATCACAACTTAATATGGTAACAACGATTCGTTTGTTGCAATATCCTTATTTGTTAAAAAAATCAAATAAAAAAATGTTCCCAATATGCTTACAGACAGAGGTGCGAATGAATGAACAAATAAAATCTCCATAAAAATAATTTACATTGCAATATCACTCTAATTGCTCTCTTGACCATAAACGGACCATTAAATATTCGGCATAAAAATTGGCGGCAATCGAATTACGCATTCGGAACTGCCGTAAAACGTGCGCGGAGGCTGCGTGCGTTTAGTGATGGCGCATTATCGATACAAGTGGTCGGTTATCGATAAAGTAAGGACGCGCCTCGAGCCGGCGCCCCCGCTTGGGCGAGCCACTCGGCCCAGTCAGTGTGCTTCGGCGACGCGCAGTGCGCGCTAGTGTTGTGCCCGGGCGCATCTCGTTCGTTCACCCTGCGCGTGCGATCGTAATATCGACCGTCGGGAAACATTGGCGTTTCGTAACGCAACTACCGAAACGCAGCCGACTGAGTCGCGCTTTCGTAGTATAAGTACGTAAAATAAGTGACACGGGACCGGAGCGGAGCGCCTCTACGTTATGGCGCGTATATTCCGTATGAATAATTCGAATGGCGGTAAAATGTTTTGACTCTCCGCTTCGCGGTTTTGTTGTGTCCAGTGCTCCCGACCGCCGATAGTGTTGTGCTGTGTGCCTCACAGTTGTTTTGGCGGCAACGTTGTGCAGTTATCATGACGCATTGATGTCTTTCGAAGCTGATATGTCTATAATTAGCGAGCTGCGATGGTTGCAAGACGGCGAGTTGTTCGCGCTTTCATTGCAAAACGGTATGTTCCGTGTTTGAGTAGTTTTTAGTTGTTGTTGATATTATGTACCGGTGCTCATTTAGATTGGGATCACATAAGCGGGTCGTGGAGGTCTCGGTTAAATATTCTGAGCTATCGGGCACTCGCTCGATGTGACCTTTATTGTAATATGTGTCCGCTGTTAAACGCCCCGTGAATTTAAAGTTTTCTGTTAACGGGCAACTCTTCATTTGTTTTTGTTTTCCTCCCTCAGAAGTTGAAAGTCGCATTAGGAAGTCGTTTGCTAATTCTAGTAATTAGTTTAAGATGTAAATTGATTTGTAATTACAATTGGAGTTGGTGCATGGCAGTTATAACGGTATCCCCGGCTCTATCTAATGCGAGCGGGCGGTGTGTATTTTTGAGACGAATATAAATCAGACAGATAAGTGGTTCGAAATTGAATTCGTCGTTCGTAAACTGGAACGAAACAGATACACAGTTTTACGATTAATTCAACATACGCTCTCGTCAAACAAATTGATTATAGACGGGGTATACTAAAACATTATTGTAGGTACATCATTTTACTGTTAACTCCTTGGAACATTAAATTACCAGTTAGCAAACCATTGCAATACACAGTTTTTGTGTAGTTATTGTTGTTTTTGTTATAATTTTTTAGATGATTTTATTTGTCAAGTGTTTACACGTAATGTGTGTAGTTTATTTTTTATAGACGAATAAATAAGTTACAGGTGTATGAGTGATATAGGACCAACTATGTGCTGACTATGATGAATATCATATTAGTCACAGTTATTAGATCGATCTGAGTATTACAGACAAATCACGTTGTCATAAGCAGAGCATTGTGTTAGTGGCTTTGGCGACAGATTTGCGATGCAAGGGTACGGTTTGAATCTCAGTGTCGTGCGCGGATATGTTTTTCGCGCCCTCGTGCAAAGCCCCCATTTGAGATATGTGCCTGTTACAGTGACAGCCTCGCCACCTATCGATTTTAGGATGACAAGCTCGTCCCGCGAGTAAAGCTATCACTGGCTAAACAATTGATGTTAAGACCGCTCGGTTCATTATCAATGCGAAATGTGCTAGCGCGCAGCGCGTCAGTTCCACGGTAAGTAGGAAATAATGCTCAAGGTGAACTAGATTCTTACCGACGAAACGCCTGTTCATTTAACTTGCCCACTTTGTAATAAATGCTGAATAATTGTTTAGAGCCTGCTCTCGGACTGATTTCAATCTGATACGATTTTAATTGATCCTTCCGAGGTACTTACTGTCGTGTTGGTTGTTTATATCCAGCCGACTTATTAATTTTTATAATGATGCGATACAAATAATAAATACTCAGGACTAATTTCTTTCATTATTTGGTCTGTTTTCTGTTACGGTAATTACTGTAAGTACTAAACCGATTCTGATTAATATTTAGGTAAATAAATGTCATCTTGGTATACCAAAAGCGTAAGATATATTTTATTCAAATACGTATTTCATTGGAAATCACTAGCGTAGCAAGCTACTATTATACGGAAACATAGGTAATTAGATTGCATGTCCGTGATCTTGTGGTATACAATTTTTTCTATCCGCCATGGATAAGCTTCTGATGGAAGAATGGCGTCATCGTCTGGGGAAAAAGCACAGAAGAGAAGAAGTGGAGGGATTTTTAAACGTCTGTTGGCATATAAGCTACAATGTGTATAGTTAAGTCTTTTTTCGAGAAAGATGGAGAGAGAAAAGAGATAACTCATATTCAGTAGTGTTAGAGTGAGTAAGCATACGGCGCTAAAGTGCTTAGCTGGAACCATAAACATTGACAAATCAGGAAAGTGCGCGATGCGAGTAAAAGAACGAGCCACACGGATCCGCGGGAATTAGCTATGCTCTATTATACTTCTAACGATAAAGGAGAGGATTTTTATTTTATCTGTTTACGTTACAGTCTTACTATGTAGTTTAATTTCCGTATTTTTAAGGAACACTATCTTTCGGCAAATAATCGGCAAAAAGTTCTTGTGCACACGAAAAAAAGTAATAATATTTTATATATTATTCTAGTCAGTGATATACTTTTTAGGAGTATTATGGTAATTTATGTTCATTCACCCTGCATTTAAAATAACGCCCTAATAAAGCAGCACATATCAACGGCCCGCTTATTCTAATATACAAGGTATAGCTTTGCGATATACTTTTGTAGCTGCCCAAAAGATTGTTTCAACAAAAATATTTCTTTTTATGTGAGAAGGTGGCAACCGCCGCCCGAGAACATTTGCAACATACGAAGGGTTGCAGATGTGTTGCCACGTTTGAATAAAGTGGGCCCCGGATATCTCACTCACCAGACGAAACGCAGAAGTATTTAACAATTCCACATCAAATCAAATGATTCATCTAGTTTGTTTCACTAATGACTCCTTCGCGCAGTTGCCAAGGCTGGCTTTTGGCGTCGGGGTCGTGGGTTCGATTCTCAAACGAACGGGACAACATTTGTGTGACCCACAAAATAATTGTTTCGGATCTAAATGTCTGTCCACGTGAAATTTATATATATAAAACGCTCTTATAGCACAATATAATGCTTTCCTACAGTAAAGAAAATGTTTAAAAAATAGTGCCTGCCGTTGTCACTTGTAAGTAACGAGAAGCACATTGTATTATTTTATTTTTAGCTGATTCCGTATAATTTCTGCGGCGTGGAGTTTTGCAAGCGGTAGGGCTACTACATGCACTTATGCAGCTTCTGATAAAAAGTCTGGAAAAGTACTACGGCCTTACAGAAGCGCAGCGTGAAGTGAAATTGCTATATTTTCGCATTTCATCCGGGGAGTGAGGTGATTAGAGCCCAATTCTTGAAAAGATGGTGAAGCATCTGCCACCCCAAAGGAGTTTGGACGGCGGTGAGTACTTAACATCAGGTGATATGCTTTCGCGCGTACCAACTTCTCACATAAAAAAGAAAGTTGGGTCAACTGTGGAGCGCGCATTTTTGTCTCGTTTGGGCTTGAAACCATAACACTTAGCTAAGCTCTAAGCGAGTTGGCAAGGTGACAAATCATTGAGCTACCCATGCAGGCGAATATACGTCTGTGTACCCCGAAAACCACTATCCTGAATCTGGGTGTTAGTGTTGGCACATTTAATATCTAATGTGTCAAATGCGCTCGCATTACAAAACATAACTTGATTCTTTAGTAATGGTATCGTTTAAAAGTATTGCGTGATAGAATTGTATTATGTATTATATATTGACATTTAATAATTTTGTATTATATTTGTTTTCTTTTCTTTTATATTTTTGTGCATCTACCACAACTTCTCAGTACCACCCTAAGGTTGAGTGGTAGAAAATGCTGTCAGCATTAAGTCCGCCTATGTACTGTGCTTTGTGCATGAAGTTTAAAAATAAAATAAATAAATAAGTAATGGTATTTATACGAGTATGTTATAGCTCTGGCTCCCAAGATACAAGCACTGCTTGGTTTGGGATCCATTGTTAATTTTTTGTACTTTGATGTTAGTTAAAACATTTTGTATAAATCTTCATTAATATTATCTTTTTTATTTTAACACATGTTTTGTAATTTACGTTTGTATCTAGTGCGATTAATAAATAAATAAATGAAATATAAAACGAACAAAACGCGATCCTCACTCTCGTTCTGTTTTAAGGAAGCGGCGTTGTTAATTTTAACCGCGTCCAGGCTTTTTGTAACCCAGCAAGGACCGCTTTCCAGGAAACGTCAGTCGGACACGTCGAAAACTGAAAGTGACAGTGCGGAGATTTTTTAATTCCGATAAATATCAGGCATCCGGCGAAAACTTTCTTATTTGCATTTAGAATTTTCCAGTATCGTTTAATTGCATTAGTAGTTGTTGTGGTTAAAAATCGATCGACGAAGGCTGTTGAGGAGTCATCAGAGAAACGCATTTCCTCAAGAATGGAGAAGTGTTGATTATGACTTTAAGAATTCGCGATGAACACTGGTAGTGCATGATGCGAAATAATGTGAGCGAATCTTAAAGTTGGACATAGCTCAGTCACATTTAATTTAATAGTACCTGGAGGTATTTTTTTTTTGGTAAATCGTGTATTTTGGAAATTACATTTAGATACAAATTACTGAGTAATGAAATATGCATAATATTTTTCGATCTTACCGACGTAATAATAAGAAAATATGAACTGGTGTTTTTCACAAAAGGAAGAATTTAAAAAAAAAGGAAAAAAATAACAAAATAACAAATCGACAAAAAATAAAAATAAAGTAAGCAATGATCTGGAATCGAAAAAAAAGTAAAAAAAATAAGTGTGTAAATGATCGTGATACGAACCGCGGCCGTCTGTTTTGGGGCCGCCCGATTACCGACCGAGCTATTATAACAATTTTTTTGCGGCGAAATTTACCGTTATATTCGAATGATATTAAAACAGGGATAAAAGAACATTTTCTAAAAACGAGACCTAGCTAGATCGATTTTTCGCCCTCGAATCTACGCACATACTAAATTTCATGAAAATCGCTGGAGCCGTTTCCGAGATTCCAATTATATATATATATACAAGAATTGCTCGTTTAAAGGATAAGAGATATTCTAGCAACCTGAGTTCGATCCCCGTTGCCGGCACCTATGAAATTGTTAATGTTAAATGCAGACTTATAAGGTGCGGTGAAGGTAAACATCCTAAGGAAACCTGCATATTTTCGAAGTAATAACAAAAAAAATATTTCGAAGATATGTGAAGTCCGTCAAACCGCAGTAGGGCCGCGTGTTAGACTGGGCCCTAATACCAGGAGTGGGACGGGTATAGGCTGTTACTTTCCTTTCTTTTACCTCTACGAGGTCCCAGCGGTTTTGTAGACCTAGCATGCCATGAGAGGTATACTAGGTTTATCAAAACACGTGATGTGATGCGATGCCTTATATTATCGAAAAAACATTATACGCTGCAAAGGTGTACAGTTATATATTCTATCGATAATAGTAACAGTCCTATTACGCTCACCTGAATGCAATCCCCGTCGACGTTTACAATTACAAGCTTGGACTGTGTACCATTTTTTCCCGTTGCGCGCTTCCATTTTTGGCTCTCGGCTCCATTGTTAGTGGGGATTTTTTGTGGTGCCGAGGATACATAATGATTTACTAGCACGTATCGTGTGTAAGAGACATAATTTGCTTACGCGTACAACTTTAAAAGAGATGGAGTAACGTCTGGTATAAAATTCAATTTGCTAGTTCCATCCCCATAATCGGCGGTGTCACGCGGACAGACAGACTGACAATAGATTAATCTTATAAAGGTTCCTTTTTTTACCTTTTAACATAACACAAAGATATATTAATTAACCACGGCACCAATCCTTTAATAGTTGAATAATAAACTAATCAAAATTGGTTAAATGCTTTAGAACCTTTTCCATTCTATAAGTAAAAATAAATGGTCATAAGAAAGCACTTCATGTAATTTATTCTATGAAGTGGCTCGCTGGGCGTATGTAAATATTGAGGCTATTGAGACCATACTTGGACCCCGTTGTAATGAAGCGTTAAGTAACGCAGCTGTCATTTCTGACGTTGTCAATCAAAGTAAGAAATGACAGGAACTAAGTACTGCATAATGACGTATCGGGGCACCGACATAGTTGAGGCATCATGAAAAAACAATCAAAACGAAGTTTATAATTAAAATCGGAACTAAATTCGTTACATATTTAAGTCGGTTAATTGTGATGTCGAGGCCAAGATTAATTTGTGTCAAATATACTGTGTTCGTCAATTAATCGTTGCCTTTGACATAGTATTCCACAAGATATATAATCTGTATTAATTCTCTCTTTGTTATCTTTAGTATAACATCTCAAATGTTGTTTAAAGAAACTTATTAGTGGTACTGTAATATACACTATAATTATATAAAAATAATCTTAGATGTAAATGGAGACAGTTGGAGGTGGACTATACCCGAATTTCGGCCACAATAAATTGTGGCCGAAATTCACTATTATCACTTTATTATTCACTATTTTTTTATATTCACTATTATTCATTAATTATTTATTTTATTTTTATTTATTTAAACTTTTACACAAAAAAAAATAGTATTGTGTATAGGCGGACTTAATGCCTAAGGCATTCTCTACCAGTCAACCTATGGGCGACGCAGAGACAAAAGAGGCAAATTATCACTATTTTAATACATTTTTCTTTTGAATTTATGGTTACTACTATAAACTTAACTGTATTAATGTTATAAGGATATCTATATACCTATAAATACCAACGAACAACTCTTTATATAATAATTATATAATCTGTATTTCGGAAACGGCTCCAAAGATTTTTATAAAAAAGTTTGTGAATTTTTCGGGGGTGATAAATCGATCTAGCTAGATTTCATTTTTAAGAAAACGTCTTTTATCCGTTTTGTCAAGCAATGAAAAACTTTTTTTTTTATGCGAAAAGTTGTCAAACGAGCAGACGGTTCACTTGATGTTAAGTGAATACCGCCGCCCATAGATATCTGTTACCCCCGAGGGTTGCAGATGCGTTGACAACCTTTTGAAAATTGGGCTCCGGCCACCTCACTCACCACTGACGAAACGCGAAAGTATTACTTCCACTTTACGCCGGTCTTCTGTGAGGTCGTGGTACTTACCCGGACGGCCTGCCTATTCGTGCAACAGGCCGAGTCCGAGGCTGCTGCGTGGCACTACCACCAAACATAAAACTGCTACAATATCATTAGAATACGAAGGTATATTTCGCCACCATCTAAAAGGTTGTAATAGCTCAGTTTGGAAATCGGGCTGTCCCGAAACCAGAAGACCCCGGTTCGAGTCCAGATGATTTTTTTATTTTTTTCCCTTTTTATCAAGATTCCAGCTATTTATTCTTTATATTTATAATACTCATTCAATTTGCTTTATATGTTATAGTTACCCACACACACGCCTGCGCCTTATGCCTAAATGTATTAGATATTCTATAAATTTTGAATAGACACGAAAACCATTAAACTTTGGCAGGGCCACGCTGCAGCTACTGATGTTGAACAGGTGACAGGCTCGTCCGGCAAAGTACCAAGGTATCTTAGTAGGTGTGAAGTGGTAGTGATATATTTTTGCCTTTAAATGTAAGCAAAACCAACAAACCCACAGGTATCCATAGGTGTTAGTATATGTATATATATATATATATATAAGATATTTCCATCGATAATTGACTCATCGCGATATCTCTGGAACCATAAGGCATACAGACTTGAAATTTGGTAGGAATATTCCTTTCGCCGAGTAGAGGGCGGATTTTACGAAATTCCTCAAAACAACGTTTGCCGGATCAGCCAGTATAGTATAGTCTTGTAAGACGAAAAAACAAATTACATTGAGTTTCTAACTTTATAATTTTACAGCGCTTAGATCACTATCGTAAACATCGCTCAGAATATCCACTTAGCAGTCAAAAGGAGCACCGTTCAGCGTTTAGTATGCATTAGCTATTGATTGTTCCTGCTTATAATATGCTGGGGGAATGTGGTAATTGCCAAACCACGTGCCACTGATCGCCGATGTGACGATTTCGATGAGATCACGCCACGTGCATACATTACTGCTTCTATATTCACAAACATTAGCGGAAAAACGTGAATAACATCGAAAGTCTACTATATTTCCGCTCTGCTAATTTCCTTACGACGAAGGATTTTCATGTTCACGATATTATCTTTGTGGACTTAAATGTTTATGAATTTAGAGAAGCTCATTATGATAACAACTGCTTCGAAAATTCTACTTCTAACTGTCTTACGAAGCTGCAAATGCAAATTTTTCTTCTCGTAGTAAACTCGCTTGGAAGTTATTATACGGAAGTGAACTAAGCTCTCGAGATCATGTTGGTGTAGTGTCCGCTACGTCTACTTGCGATTCAAAGGTTCGATGCGAATCATAGTTGACATATGTGCTTTCGTGTTTTAGATTTATAGTTCTTTTAAGAGTCCAAAAAATTTATTTCACTTTTTGATACATTCAATTATGTAGCAAACAATACACATTTAAAATCATTATTTCACTTATTACATCGACATCAAAAATATTAAGTTGGGTTTATTACACAGTCATATATTTGGCCATCGGATTGGAAGAGGAATCCATCGTAGTCAATAAGGAACAAATCATTTCTTGCTGTGAAACCGCTCATAGGAGCATTTTAATAACTCTATTGTCGTTGAGCTGTGATTCGTTGATCTATTGGTTGATTGACCGTGAAAATGGCTTAGCTACGGCTGTGAGCGACGCTTTGGTCTTTAACAAAGGGGCTAACGTGTGACGCACTAGTATTTAGCGAGCGCGTGATGAGGAGTTTTTTAATCAGCACTTAGATGCTGCAAAAGCATGTATACTTGATGACGTTATCTATGCATCTGATGCACACGTAGCCGACATTTAAACGTCTGGGTACATTAAAGAAGGTTACAGAGCAGTTAACGAGAAATGGATGTGCGTAATGATAATTGACGCATAATAGATTAGAGCCATCGAACGACGGTCTTGTCTCTCTTTTAACGCTTTGTGTTCACAAGAGAAGTTCTTCTCTGTGATAGTATAGGCAATTAGACATTAAAAATCTGAAGACTTTCATGGTGATTAATAAGAACTGATGAATATCATCCGCAGATGCTTCTGTTACTATTTTTTTTACCTTAAGCCAATAGGGCTTATTACCAGCAGGTCCCCAGCTGCACCACCAGATGTACTCGTCTTCTACTCCACTTCCTCTCTCAACTCCGATAGATGAGTTACGTATCTTTAAATTATTAACTTAATATTTATTCAACCCGTCAGGATATCCTTTATCGTTGTGCTGCTAAATTTAAAGGAGCATTTATGAATTTCACTGCATCGCACCAAGATTTGAACTGGGGTCCTTCAATTGCGTGGCAATGGCGGGGTGTAAGTGCCTTCGGTGTAATGTCGGCTTATGAATTTTAACATCTAATCCGTGTTTATCGTTTTCACGAATCCGCCGCATCGGGTCGTAAACCGATGCGTTCGCGTGACTGCGTGCTCGCTCGTCAGCATGTGTGCGGGCGTGCGTCCACGCCAGGCATACTAATGCCGATGCCGGATCGAGGGCGATTATTTCGCGCAGCGACACCTCTGTGGCTTTATAAGACACCGTCATTAATGCCTTGTAGTCATTTATGTTTGCCATTTATTTGTGCGTTAGTCATTCACGTTACAATGTTTCGCGTACGGCCGGAGGCAATTGGCGTGGAATATTAATTTCATCGTTTGGACCGATCGTTAGACTGGGATGATAATTGTCTCGGGCATTTCATTACGTTCCGCCTTCTCCGTTATCATGTTGTAGATGTGATCATACAACATGATCAGCCGGTTGGCGTAGTTGCAAACATTATTTTTCAGCAACTCGGATAGTTTTTTTGATTCCAAATCAGAACAAGTACTTTTATAACTAAGTCATACATGAAATTCCCGATTTCCCGAAAGTCCCGATTTACACAGAATCTATCTAATCAAGTTTTAAAATTTGGCGTAAAAGCATCTTCTTTGTTGCTTTAATCCCACTAAGTTCCCAATAAGCTCTCGGGTATCCGCCGTGGTCGTAAACAAACTTGATAGCATTGTTTATTAGAGGACCGCGTTTGCATTAAGCGTCGTCTTGGCGTTTAAAACCGACGCGCGGTGCAGCCTCACCGTCGCAATTAAGGCCCTCTCGAGGCAGACTGACCGTCGATGTAATTGCGTTTAAATTGTTACAAATATCCACGAACTCGCCAACTTCTAGACCTAATCGTTTCGGTAATTAAAGCGGCTCTCTAATGACAACGACAGCGCTCGCCTGAAGGCGTTTTAACGATGGAAAATAAAACTGAAATCGGCCACGTCGACTAAGCGATCTTCATTCAAAGATCTCGAGCAAATAAGAAGGTAGCTGGTGTACAAGCTAAAGGCTTTTTATCATGGCACGTTCTTATTTCACTTCACTACCATCTGTCATGTCAGGTTGACTGATGACATACAAATTTTACCATGTTATGCTCCGTTCGGGCAATTTGTTTTCCCTTTTTTAATCTATCGTACTTTAACATCTTTGAGTAAATGTGAAGGGGTAGATGGCGTATCGTTTCATTACAATTTTCCGACACAAACTGGTTGCGGTTGAATGCAGCTGCATTTATATATCTTAAAAATGTATCTGTACTCTTCTGTAATTCTTATCATCGATAACCTAGCATGTATAAGGTATATTTTAACTTATATAAAATCAAGACTTTCTTCAATTACTTTTAATGAGAGAAGGTAGTAAGATATCAGTTAGATTTCAAGTTTCATTACCGAATCAATGGGCGTCAACGACATCCATTGTTGCTCTTGCATCTTCTATCTTTAAGTGGTCGTCTCTTTTCAAACAAAAAAGTGTAAATACTTCGAGTTATTCTCAGTTTCTCATTCACTTTCTCAGGCTCTTTCATGCAACAGCAGAATGTGTCGAGTCGGAAGAAGCTACTGCAATAAGGAAGTGTAAATGAGCAATAGTAGTTAATACTTTTCCATTGCGCCTCACAAGTGAAATGTCGAATTAAGTACGTCCTTAATTAATTAGTAGGTACCGTAAAATGAATCCCCAAATACGTTGTCGCCCATTGACACCGACGGGGACATTTTGCAACCCTAAACATGGGCGACTATTACCACGTCGAGCCGTTTTCTTCCTAATTGAGCCCTCATATTACGGTGCAGTGTTGTGCCGCGCGTAAAAGTTCACCTCGCGTGAGTGACAGCGAGTCGGTTGCCGAGTAAACACGGCAAACAGGCCCCGGGCACCGCGTGGGTGACTAACGCGCTCCGACATTGCATAAGGGCGGTTATCAATCACGGCGGAGGCTGGAATGCAACTGATAACGGGCGCATCTGGCGTCTCGGATCGAGTGTCGGCAGCTTTTGAGCTAATTAGCTAAGCGATAACCATTCCGCTAACAGCTTTGGACCCCCTTAGCTGGAGCTGTATGCTCATGTATATTAGTTATATATATATATATATATATATATATATATATATATGCGGAATGTTTCAAGACTTTTATTTAGGCTGGTGTTAATTTGTTTAACACTTCTAAATTGTCAGGATGACTGGCGCAGTTGCTAAGGTACTGGATTCGACACCGGGGGTCGGGTTCGATTCCTACACGGAACAATTGTTTCGGATTTGTGTGACCCACAAGTATTTGTTTCGGATATGGGTGTTTGTCCACGTGAAATTTATATATGTAAAAATACCGTACAACACAGTATAGTGTCATTCTAACGGTAGGACAATAGTTTAATGTATGGAATTAAGAAACTTTTAATTTAATTTTAATAAGGATAATAATAGTAGGGGAAACTAAAGATCAATTAACGGTAAAAAGGCGAATGTGTACTAATGCGCAGATTTAGTGGTTGATTTCGACCTAGTTATACTTGCGATCTTAACTTCAAAAGTAGTTGGTTCTAATCTTACTAATTCTCGATTCATTACGTGCTAATGTTGTCTCGTTTCATGGCCTAATAAGCTGGTGTGACTAGAATAGCTTTAGTTATGTTTATTTGGCATGAAAGAATTTGGAGTTTGTAAGCTTCTTAAAGGAATACAATTCTGTAATTCTTCGTAAGAACTCTAACAAAATTTTACGATACTCACGTTTATCAAAAACTTAAGTTTCGTCATTGCGTGTAAAAGTGACGACAACCCGAAAAATTATTGTTTCGGCAAATAATTCTCGAAAGGTAGCCGCGCTGCAGTGTTTTTTATTTATCAAGAGGTCATTAGCCCGTGCCATAAGATAAGAACTTTTTGTGGAGTAATTATGAAATGCGGGCTAGGTGAAATACATTTTTAATTTAACGCGACCAACCTTTAACCGGAACTGGAACGAGTTTTTATAACACTATTATTATAATATTAAGAAGAGTGTCAAATTGAATATAGGTATACAGTTTAATATATTAAGAACTGTAAAGCATAAAAACGTTGGTCGTTGCGTTTGAAACGTTTAGTTCTAATGTTGGGAAATGTTGTCAGAGGAAATATTCGTGATTATCATGATTGTTTCCTAGCATTTGTTTCTTGATAATAATATCGCAAAACGAGAAAAAAAAACTGCGTGTGCGATGTTGAATCTACCGTAAATGAAAATTAAAAAGAGTACTTTATGAAGATGATTGACTAAGTCACTATGATATTAAAAGCGTAACTCAACCACGAAGGCTGACGTATAAACTAATGTTCTCTTTAATTACTAGGGAATAAATACCATTCAAATCACTACATATTTGTGCCGGGGAGGTATATACTTCCTTATTATACAGCTAATATAATCGATTCTTAGTAACTTTCAATGAATTTTTGGTATATTAATGAAATTATGTATTAATACTTTTATACATTATCTATCCCCTACCGAGGCATAAAACGTGTCACGCAATTATAGAAGGATAAAAAATATACAAGCATGTATATATATAGTAGTTGCTTTAAAACACATCTTCTGGTTATAAGGTCTAATTGTGGTTGTCTTTTACTCGCATATAAAATCCAATTTATGGAATAATAAACAAATGAGCTCTGTAGGCTGGGATAGAAGTTTTAAGACCGAAACATATCAGGTGTGTAACTTGCCGTCTTATCGGTCAATCGGCTTACAAAAAGTCGTTACAAAAAGTCTTAGGTTTCTAAACCTTACATAATATGTCCAGGCTGTGGCTAAGCCGACATCTTCATCTATGTACCAATTAAATTGATATTATTAAAGAGAAGGTACAAGAAAGCGGCTGATGATAAGCGGTCTCCACCGCATTTGGTCGTCAATATTTGAGGAGTTTTGAAGAAGCAAAGGCAAAGCAAAGGCTCCTTTTATCTGATTGGTAAAGACCAATATGTTTTCAGATCGCTTGCGTTTCGAATACATGAAACTAAACTAGTCTTGGTAAGACTAGATTAGTTCCATGTGTTGTTGAAGATTTTTGTACGTTATTTATCTTTTTCTGTCGCCTTCCTTTGAACTTCATAACAACACTAGTAATAGGAAAATTATAAGGGAGATATTTTGAGATTGAAAAATGGAAATGAATAAGGTGAAACGTAAAATTGAAAACTGCTTTTTATTGTCGACGATACGGTGTAATAAATTCTGTTACTCTTCTTCAATAGTGCCTAACTATGAATAAGATTCCATACGTGCCTTGGACTGAGAAGAAAGGGGTGTGACGAAATACAGTCCATGACAAAACAGTTAGATAAAATTAAGGCCGTAATATTTTCTCCATTTGTTTCGTGTTTTAAATACTTGGTATAGCTATGATATTGGATTTACCGTCGTGAACGAATTTGACATTAGAAACCTAATAATGTCGATTGGTATTAATGTAAGGTTATATTCATTTTCATCGGTGTTCAGCGAAGGTAACGTATACAAAAGTTAATATGTCTAAGAAAAGTTATATGGGTCGTTGTTCTGAATAAGAAGTTTATCAGTACAGAACTGTTTGACATCAATTGCTTCTAATGAGCCAAGATCATAAACAGGAATAAACGAGCGCTTAAATAAGTAATAATTTACTCGGGGAGAAGAAGAATGGTATGTGTGATCTTAAATTATTCTTTTAGGGGCCCATTGGCTAAATAAAAAGCAAAATTTAACTACGCTAAATCCAAAGATACAAATACTTGCGTAGATAATAAATTTTGTACCTATGGTTAGTAGATGGATGATGCTCTTTTTTAAACCAAAAACCGCCCAGGGCTTGACTGCCATCACACCTGCGGGTAAGTAAAAAGTAATCTTAGTAGATAAAGACACTCTTTCAGTTTAATTCTATTTACTTTAGCCTTGAAGAAACTCGCATTATAATACATTATTATCAAAAGGGAAAAATGTTGCTGGTAAACTGTTCCACACCCTTACTCTACGCATTACGAAAGAAGAGACTGCTTGGTTCAAAGGTGTGAAATCTTCAATTAAATAGTTGTTCATTTAATAGTCCTCATCTACTATTTATTTAATCTCTCTTTCACCAGATATACTTATCTGGTGAAAAAGTACATAGAGAGCTATATAGCTCAAATTTACTTATCACATAGATGGTTAACGGACAATTTGAGTGACACCCTTATCCTTCCGCTTTCTTCATCACTTTTTGCTATGGTTTCGCCACGTATTTGCCTTAATGGGCTGGTTTGGCTGGAGGATTACTACAGACTCGCAGAAATCTAGCTTAAATTACAAGCGTAATTACATTTTTACATCTAGTTTGACGACAGAGGTATTTGTGAGCTAAGGAGTTAATGTTGACTGCCATCGAGTTAATAACTTGCACATTTACCAACCTTCTATCTCGTCTGCTTCACCTAATGGAACCTCAAAGGATCAGAAAGAACTCGCGCATCCCGCCGTCTCCGATCATCACTGAATTTACGATTCCATTAAGAGCAATGAACACTGAACGTATATCCCGTTGATTTATTGTCATTTTTATCATCCATTTGTCTCGCTCTAAACCAGTCTTCGGACGTGTTTGATATAGCAAATTATCACTAAAACCTCGGCGATATCAGTCCCCATTTATTGCCACAATTAGCGCTATTAAAATCCCAATAGATTGATATTACGAAAACTATGGCCACACGCCAAATGTTCACTTTAGGTTTAATGTTTATAACTTTTGATTACGAGAAGACGTCGTTTAAATATTTGATATAAATTATTCATAAAACTAAATTGGTTGCAATTATGAAAGAAAGAGTTGAAATTTCTTCGGTATTTTTATTAAAGAAACAGTTAATTCATAACATCTTTGAAAGCGAAAGCAGAAAAAGAGAGTGCGAGGAATTCGAGGTATATAAAGTAAATGAATGAATAAATATAAAAATGGAACTTAGATTCACTACTAAGCCTCAACTATGACAGCCTCATTGCGACGTACTGGTTGTGCTAAAACTTAATGTTGACCCAAATGTGGTGCTATCAGCAATAGCGAAATCTAGGACATCGTGCACGAACCATTTTCAAGACCTATGGACATCGCATGAAACTGATTTTGACACAGTATTATCAACTAACAATAAGTTATGATTCAAGTAGTTTCTTGGAACAATATGATATAAAATTTATAAAAGCACATAATATGCTACATAAAATCGCAAAATTAAATCTCATTCCAAAAACTTTGCTAAAAAACGTAACATCCTAAAAGTTGTACCTTTGATTCAAACTCTTTCTTTTCAAATAAAACATCACACGATTGTTAAGGACAGTAAATTTTTTATTAAATAGCGTAATTTACATACAGTGAGCATTAGATTTGTTGTAGAAGACCAAGATCTTGCTTTTTCAATCGGGATATGAATTATGGTACGGACCGAAATCGCGCGATCAAGTTCGCGAGACCGGTTAGGATCGTCACTACCCAGAATCGTTATACCATAAAAGTTGCGGACGGCTACGGCAGTACCCTTTGACCGCAGTTTGAATATATTCTGTATAAAGAGCAGCTACACGGGCGGCGGCAATGGGGCATCACGATTTCACCACAGCATTCACTGTTTTGTATAGATTAAGAGTGAACTGACAATCGTAAGCCATTTTGTAGATAGTTGTTAGGCACTTTCGGCTGACGTATTGCTACACAGCTCTGTCCGTCCGTTCGTGTTGCTGTTTAACATAGACAAATAGGCGTGTTTGTTGGGCCTAAAAATAGGCGTCGCATAAAAGCCTTTAAACGAAATCAGAATCTGAATAATGAGTACAAGGTAAAAAGCTTCAACAAGTCATATTCATTCATATCAATTCATATTTACATTTTTTCCCGAAACACTGGAAAATTTTAAATTGAAATTCAAAAAAAATCAATAGTCTTTGATGAAATCCATTATGTTCAATATATACTATTTTCAGCCGATTGTTTGAAAATCAACGTCAACGTGATCAAAGAACTGTGCGGTCTTAACCAATAGCCAATTAAGAGAAACGTTTTAAATAAAAAATAAACCAGTCGTATTGTGTTCATCGACACATCTACAACATCCTAGTCTAGTCATGTTTAAAGAATCCAAATTATTGCCAATTGAACAGCACATAATCTTGCTATCGCTCAATGTGTGATTCTGATATAAATATTTTTGGTTATATATTTCTGTTACAAAATTTCAAGAGGAATATTAAAATAAGCACATCGCTTAAGGACATTCGAATGTGCAAGTTAACGCATGCCGTCGACTGCGGCACAAGGTCAAACAAGATCATTCCGTCCGCAGACGTAAGATTGAATATTTTAGTTCGATGCCAGCAGTTTGTTCCTCAATCGAAATTGAATCTCGATACAACGCGGAATGTGTGTAACTGCCATTATTGAAAACTAGCTGTTAAACGCGGCTTCGCACGCGCGGTCAAAGGCAAATCACACTGAGTTTTTTATTATACACCAGAATAGTTCGCAAATGGCAGATTTTTTTCCTACTTATTTGACATTTTCTGTCGTGTTTTCGATAATTCACATTATTTCTTAATTGATTATAGCCTATGTGTAGAATAACAGATGTATTAGCTATAGTATTGTAAAGTTTCATTAAAATCTATTCAGTAGTTTTTGTGTGAAAGAGTAACAAACATCCATCCATAAATATAAACTTTCGCCTTTATAATATTAGTAAGGAAGTAAGGATTAGTAAGGATTTTACAAAGGAAGGTAAGTAAAGGAAGGTTTTAATAACCGTAAAGTTTCGTCACGTGGCTAATAAATTTGTAATGATCACGAACTTAGGCATTTAGGCACACCATTTGAAATCCAAATGAAACTTTCTGCGTTCCTACACATGTTGACTAAATATTGATTGGTTGGATAATTTACTCTTAAAGAAATTCAATTCAAATACAATAGAAAAATGCAATTGTAGTAATTGCATTTGCATATTAAATTTAAAACTGTCATAAGAAATGTATATGTAAATTTATCGACTATAAATTTGGAAATTGAAAATTGAGATATCAGTTTTATTGATTAGATTTAATTCTGCAGGTCGTAATTTATACCGTCGTATTGGGTTTTGCCTGCTACTATCTATTTTAATTAAACTCCATGCTAATTCTTTTATCTGCTATCTATTACCTGCTACCGGCTAACCAATTTACCAGATTTTCTTTTTAAAATTATTATCATTATGAATTTTCCAAATAACTCGCTTAAACAAAATCAAATTAACAACTATTTACTGTTGCTAACCCGGATACCTAAAATTTTAGTGCTCAAGTCACTTTAGCCAGCTCATTTAGGCAGTCGACTTTGTCAAAGGTCGCCCTACTGCATTCTTAGAAACTGGTTAGTAGTCATGTATACTTTATTATTGTGAGTAGTTTCTGTCTCAGTTTACGTGTCTATTGCAGTTTATGCAGCATAGCTTTGTTGCCTGTACCATTATATTTATGTTCACACACGACGAGCAAGGTGCGTCTTCTTTTATCAAAAGATGATTTCATTTTCAGTCAAATGCAACGTACAAAGTGCTGTGATTTAAGGGAACTGATTTAAAATCTATAATCCAAAATCATGCACTAACACTCAATATTGACTAAGTGTTACAGACGGACCTCAACTCTGGTGGTCATCGACTGTTTTGCTCATCTTAGGGTTTACTAATGAACATTTTCCTAAGGAAATTTAATCACATATACACTCAGTTACTATACAAGACCGTCAAGCGAGAGTATGTACTTTAAACGGTTATTTCGAACTAATAAAGTTTTGATCGATAGACATTTTCGTTTTCGTATTCATATTTCGTGGGCGTGGTATTTCACGTAGAAAAAACATGTTGACAAAGTTGAAAAAAAAAGTATCGAGGCCAATGTTATTCTTTCCCTAGAGAATGCTAAATAATGTTCACGCAACTGCGCTAAGAGTGTCGAACGGAAAATGATTTAGTAAGTTACGAACTAGACACCGTCGTGCATTCCTCGAAATGTAAATCGGAAATACGGTATCGGGGAGACCTCTTTCGAAACCATCTCAAAGTTAACTTGCAGACTTTTTATTTGAGTGGAATCTTGGTTGGTTTAGATATTAGGACAATATCCCAGTTGTTGAATGTGGCACCGTGGACGCGTGCACTGCGCACTTAAAATATAATATAAAATTTTGTTGTGGGGTAGTGCATCAGATATAAATTCTATATTCATTCTTCAAAAAAGAGCTGTCCGAGCAATCTACAATATATCGGAGCCCGGAATTCACTCAGAGATCTTTTCAAAGAGGTTAATTATACTCACTGTTGCTTGTCAATACATTTATTGTAATGTTTTGTATATACGTCATAACCTTAATTATTACTTAAAGAATAGTGACAGACATAAAATAAACACTAGAAATAAGGACAAACTTACTACGCCATTGTTTCGTCTACAAAAAGTAAATAAGTCGTTCATGGGGCAAAGTGTGCGCATGTATAATAAAATCCCACAGTCGATATTAAGTCTGCCGCTTGACCAATTTAAATGTAAAATTAAAAATCAACTGATGATTAAAGCATATTATACCATTTCGGAATATCTCGACGACACCAAAGTGTGGAGTTAATACTGTTGATACTCACGTAGGCTAGAATAAGACTATTATACCTGTATATTACATTGTACCCTGATATTTTTGAAAAAGAGCAACTGTTGAGTTTCTTACCGGTCTCTTCTCAACAGAAACCGCTTTCCGAACCGGTGGTACCTTACGAACCTATACACATAATCTTTGATGTAAAATTTGACGATTCATAAGAGCGCGCAAGCGTCTATTTGAATAAATATATTTTTGATTTTGATTTTTGAATTGCTAGAGATATAGATTTATTCTTGTGTTCTCTGAGTGAATTCAAAAAGGTTGCATTGTTAATAATTTGTAGTGGATATAGTAAATAAGTAGTAATAGTAATAAGGTTAAGTACCTGTAGTGTAAGGTTTTGTTAATAAATAAATAAATAAATAATAAACATCGGAAGGAAATTTAAGAAGTAAATAGAATAAATTTTCGAAGATGTGCGTTTGGCACATGCAAATTGGGTCGCATTGGGAATTTTGTCTGTACACAAAAGCAGTGGGACTTTTTGACTTATATGCTGTTCCCTTGAAACCAAACGAACTTGTTGGATCGTGTTACAAGATTTTATTATGAGAAACGCGATGATACATCCGTTAAAAATTATATGGAAACGAGCGCTTCTTTGCGTGCTCATTATCATTGCCCCGATGATTACGAAACAATGCTTTCGCACCGTTTTTTATGTAACAGTCAAAATTTACATTTGATTGTTGCCCTTTCACATGACGCGATTAGACTAACTCTCTCGGACAAAGTGGTGTCATTAGAGAATGGCGTAACGTTAGAACAAAGCTAAAAGCTAAAAGAAAAATGAAATTTTCACACGTCCGCGAGAATAGAAATTCTACAATTTCGTCGACTCACCCATGTCGGTATCCGCGTGGAAGAAGAGCGTAAGCGCCTGTTAAAGTTTGCTTGTGTAGTTGGTTTAAGAATTATTGTATTTTTATTTTAATAATTAAATAAATATTTTTATTTAAACAATTGTATTTTTACTTTACTTCAGCAATTCATGTTTTAAATATAAAGGAAACGCCTTTGTATCACCAAAAGTGTACCTTAATTAGCTCGAATTTTCGTAGAGAGACTACAAAAGATTTTTTGATTGCTCCGTAAACAGGTTGCTTTTAATTATGACGTAATTAAAAATCATAAAGCGTCTTCAGATTCCTTTGAGAATAATTAAACTGAGCTTGAAATTGTACAGGCTTAAAATTCTTCAGAATGATTGCTCGTGACATCAACTCATAAACAGCGTTTAGAAGAGTATGAACGCTTAGAAACCCAATAGGTGCCGTTGAGAAATTTGACACGCGTAGAAAAATCATAAACGTAAACACCGGATCTGCATCAAATTTCAAATACACATCAGAAGCTAAATACATCGAATGTCACAACGTGGATTAACTCGAGAGCAAATCAAAACCATTTCGCTTTTAAGCCGAATGTTCGACAAACAGAGTCTCATCGCGTGTTTGCCCAAGGAAAGTGAGGTCATGCCAACTCGGTGGCGTCACTGACGAAACAATTTGGATAATGTTTACCCGCGGACGTTAGAAAGTGAGAACCTTTTGATATACATCCTCCTTTTTCATCTGCGCACGTGTGAAGTTTCACTATCGCGTAATAAGTTTGCCTGATTCGTTTATATGAAGCGTCGTGGTGCCACCTAGTTGCGCTTTCGGCTTCACCTTATTAACCAGAAAAGTTTTCTGTTTCAATTAACGTAACTTGGAGAAGGTTTTTCAGTTTCTTAAGAGTATAATAAAATCTTAAGTTTTATTCAGCTTTTGCGGCTTTAAAGTGAAAGTACCCGGAGGACCGTTTTTTTGGATGTTTTTTTTTTTGGTTAATCGTGTATTTTGGAAATTACATTTAGATACAAATTACTGAGTAATGAAATATGCATAATATTTTTCGATCTTACCGACGTCATAATAAGAAAATATGAACTGATATTTTTCACAAAAGAAAGAACTCTAAAAAAAAGGGAAAAAAATAACAAAATAACAAATCGACGAAAAATTAAAAATAAAGAAAGCAATGATCTGGAATCGAAAAAAAAGTAAAAAAATAAATGTGTAAATGATCGTGACGCGAACCACGGCCGTCTGTTTTGGGGCCGCCCGATTACCGTCCTAGCTATTATGACATTTTGTCTTGCGGCGAAATTTAACGTCATATTCGAATTATATTTTTCATTCCCTGAAAACAGGGATAAAAGGACATTTTCTAAAAATGACACCTAGCTAGATCGATTTTTCGCTCCCGAATCTACCCACATACTAAATTTCATGAAAATCGCTGGAGCCGTTTCCGAGATTCCGATTATATATATATACAAGAATTGCTCGTTTAAAGGATAAGATATATGTTTCTAAAGTTTTTAACATACGCAAAGTACGCATTGTTTTTGAACAGTACGCAAAGTAGGTTATTGTTCACGTAGATCAATTTTCGTCCATCTACATTATAACAGAGTTAACTTCAGTGTTATAATATTTGTTTAGAAAAAACAAATATTATAACACCGAAGTTTTATAAATATTTAGTTTGATCTATTAATTTCACCTCTTTGGAGCATCGAAGTCCAAGAATATGTTCAAAAACATAATTAGGCTTTCGTAAATATGAATCATTAACATTGTGGCAAAAATGTTTTAATTCAATTTATTTTGTTTAAAAGTAGTCGGATTAGAAAGTAAAAAAATGCTTCATTGGTCTTGAATTTAATCTAAGTCAGCTTATAAGTTGGTCCGTGTTACAGTTTGTCGAATCGGGAAAAACCCTGAAATCATAAACTTGTGGGTGATGGTTCAAATTGCTCTTTAGATTAAGTTCTGTGCCTCCTGTGATCACTGATACAATTCGAAAATTAACATTTTACAGGAGAGCAAAAACAAGATTTAAAAAATTCTAGTTCATGAAGTGGATAGACTAGGACAAAACTTTGTACACACTCATATAGATTATAACATTCTCTTTCATCCTGTATTACAGTTTTGTTAAAAAATTATATAATTTATCAGTAATTCGAAAAAAACATTTGAATTGTACCTCTGTATAGGAAAATATTGGCAAAGTAGATGTGTTACATGATATAAGTAGAGTTAAACCATGTTGCACCTTATTATAAGTCTTTGTGAAAACTGATATACGTGTAGTATAAAAACAAAAATAACTCATTAGAATCTCTTCCTATCATCATTGTTTAACCAAATAAAAAATAAATGAAACATCTAGATTCATTTTTTATAGTGTATATCCCCCTGTTGTGATAATTTATTTGAATTGTATCAGTTAGGTAAAATCCTCGTGATTTGAAACATGTGTTATATAATACAAGTCAAATTATACCTGACTTGAAAATTATATTGATTGTGTAAATTAATACAACTATTTAACAAATAATAAAAAAAAAAATATCGTACCTCTCCTAAATTATTCTTATCTCATGATTACCTTAAAAATTTATAAATTATATATCTAGGATCGGTCATAGCAGATATCACAATAGGTACCTTTCAGTACTTACAGGATATTATGATCATTATCTTAATCCTTAATAGATTAATAAACATAGAGAAATTAACAAATACAACAAAATCTTCTTATATTTCTATAGGCACCTTATCTATGAGTAAAATGACCTTTAGACGTAAACCTAAAATAAAAGGAATAAATAACGACAAAATCAGGAAATACTTATAAAAATCAGTCGACAGATTTGTTATTAACACTGAATGTTAATAACAAATCTGTCGTTTTCGTAAATCATATTCTATAATCGACGATCTAATCTACTCAGAATCATCGTCATTGTCCGGAAGAGAGACTTTAACGTTTTTTTTTTAATGGAAAAAGGAGGCAAACGAGCATGCGGGTCACCTGATGATAAGTGATCACCGCCGGACAGGTTGAGTCCGTTGAGTTGACATCAGTTGAGTCGCAATTGCGTTGCCGGCCTTTAAGGTAGGATCGAAGTTAGGTTAGTAGTTAGTAAGGTTGGCCGAATCTGTGCTTTATAAAGCTGCAAACGATGTGCCGGTAGGAAATACTGTCTCGCTCGGTTTAGGATACCGAGTTTTTTAGAAGCCAGCTTGGCTTTTCCTTCCAAATGACCGCGATACAGTCACTCTTACAGTTTAGATTTCTATGAAATTCATGAGCTCTTTCATGGCTAATAATTGTACTAGATCCTTCTTCTTTTCTGTTGAAATGGGAATCTTGGAATGGTAAGCTTTTGGTAACGTATAAATTCCTACCATATAGTACACTTTACCGCGTTTCAATAAATTCATTCATGTTTCCACCGTTCTTGATGAACATTTTATAAGAAATAACCCTATTTTGTAAGAAATACAAGGAAAGTTGCCTTAAAGATACATAATCGATATGACATCAGATTACAGAAACTTTTTAATGTCTGTAGTTGTTCTGATAAGGCTAAAAAAAAAAGACCGAAGTTGTAAAACATATTCAGAGTCATTTCAATCACAGTAAACTTTGCAGATTTATTTGAAGCTGTGCAGATACTGGATCTACCAATCTCTTGGCAGATGAATATCTATGCCCGTGTGCTTCTTTTTATGCTCAATCAGCGCATGGTCACTGTCTGCTTCCATGTCAGTATGGCTAGGTACTAGAAATTTATGTTCGATGGATTGTAATTGATATCAGGTATTAACTTTTCTAAGTTACTCGCATAAAGTCTGAAGATACTTGTCTTGTGGTTTTTGTCAAAAGTCTTCAAAAAACATCCTTTACAAATTGCTTGTTTTGTTATGATCAAACCCGTGAAAGAAGTATCGAAAAAATCTAGCGTTCCGTTTTTTCTTGGGATATTTGGACGTCTTTTTTTGAAATTCCAAGACTCCAGTATGTTTTGAACAGAGTGTTCCTTAAATGAAACGGTAGTCTCTCTTTGCATTTCTGACGATAGTTGTTTAGATCACGTAAGGCACGAGTTCTTCTTGTTTTTCCTGATGTTGTTGTATATTTCAAGGCGTTACGAAATAGTTTATTTATGTGAGAAGGCACGCGAGCTGTAGGTTCACGTTATGTTAAGTGATAGATAGCCACCGGTTATGGACATTTGCAACTTCTGTAGTATTGCAGATGCGTTGCAATCTTTAATAAAGTGGGCTGTGTCAGTCACTTCACTCCCACACATAACCGCCACCCTATTATACATACATCATATTATAATGGTACAAATTAAAACAAGGTGTTGTTTTAATTTGTATCATTTTACACGAAAGTTCGTAGCAAAAATACTTTTTAGAAAATGTTTGCATTTCCGATACAACTCAATTTATTTTAGTGTTTGGATAAGGATAGATATTGTGTGGAATGATGCATGTTGAGATTTATCATTCAGCACAAAAGTAGGTGAAATTAATATTCCGATCGGTAAGTACATGTCAAGTTGTACCCTGCAAATAACAAAATAAACTTAGGTTCAAGTTGATGTAACTGGAATAAAATTATTATTCACGAAAAATCATTAGAAAATCAAATGTGACAATTGATATTATAGTAGTTATACCACAAAGTCCGAAAAAAAAATGTGTGGAGTGATACTTTACTGCTGCTATATCACGACTAAAATCTAAATTCACGATTTTTTCATCCAAAATCCCATTAGTTATATCACTTTGCACAAAATTATCTCGAGATCTATAGCAGATAGAAACACGTGAGTTAGACCCAAAGCTAGCTTATTTTTTACTGATTGCTTATGTGTTAAAATCAGAAAAAGGGTACAACTCGAGTTGTATCACTGATCACAGGAGGCACAGAGTTACTTTTATTACAACTTAATATCTCACGATGCCTTTACAAATACAATGTAGACTCTTTATAACGGCGTTCGTTATAAAAGAACTCCTTATAACTTGGACCTAAACCTTAAAACCCATTATTTATTTATTTCTGTATTTATATACACTCTTTATAACACAACGGTCATTTTAATTTTCAGAATTGAGTCATATTATCAGTATTACTGTTTATGTTAACAGTTTACCATAGTCTCCGATTAAATTATTGTTGATGTAGTATCGAAATTAACGAAACACAAAGTGAAGATGAAGAAGATGATTAATTGGACTTACAATTGATCAACAACCTCTAAATGTCGCTATATTTTAGGTAAAAAAAAAAGATAAAAATGTTGTTTCACTTGATTCCCAAACATCAACCAAGAACACACATTCCAACCAATTTTACCACATTCCAAGAAATTTTAAATTTATAATTTTTTAAAACTTTAAAACACAAATTAAATACTGACTTTTCGATAAAGCTCAGATATTTATGCATATTTCGTTATAATTGTTTGTGACTCAACATAACGAAAACTTTTTATAAGTAATGGTGATGTTGGGTTTCTTATGTTTTTTGCAAATAGTTTCCACTGTACGTAGTGAAATTAATTTAAAAAAAACCCTTCTTTAAATTTGTCCTTAGTCACAAAAGAGGCACATTACCAGTCACTTGTTTTGCGAACGTTTACTGCATAACAATAAATTTAATGTAATTTTTTTTTTAGGAAATTTCTTATAGATTCGCACATAGTGTCAATAACCATGTTACATCGTGTCGTCACCGTGTGAGAGTTCGTCGACACCGTCTCAGCAAAAAGTTATACGATTTCGCAAATTTTTCGCCTTCCGATTTGCATCGGCTCTGTTCCACTAAAGCTGCCTACAGACCCACTTCTGATTCAGAGCTTACATAATTTGAATTAAGCTTACTTATACGCGGTTTTCAATTGGGCCTCGAAACCGCTACAGGTTATACGTAATTTGTAAAATGGTACATTAAATTAATGAGTGTACTGTGAGTGAGTGAGTACTGAGACTTTAGCGTACTCAAACTGTGGTAGGGCCACGCAGCAGCCTCGGCTGTTGCACGAATGGGCAGGGCCGGCCGGCCGGGTGAGTACCACGACCTCACAGAAGGCCGGCGTAAAGTGGAAGTATGACAAATACTTTCGCGTTTTGTCTGGCGAGTGAGGTAGCCGGGCCCAATTTTAAAAGGTTGTCAACGCATCCGTAACCCTCGGGTGTGGCAGATGTCCATGGGCGGCGGTATTCACTTAACACCAGGTGAACCGTCTGCTCGTTTGGCACTTTCACATAAAACAAAAAATAATGAGTGGTCGGATTTATCTAGCGTTTTTATAAACCTACATAATATTTATAAATCGATTCTTCGATGAATTTTAAGGTGCTTACATTGTTGGTTATCGGGTTTGTTCCTATCGTTACGAATCTTAACTGCTGATGTAAGGAGAACACCTATATCAAAAATCCTGAAGTGTGGATTTTGGCATCCCAACAGCGAAAACTAGTGCCCAAAAGCATGCTGTTCATATACTTTATTTGACACCTACCTGTTTTAATAATGTTGCTCCTGTTGGAAACTGCTCCGTAAGAATTATTTACCAATTTAAATAAGGAAGGGTCACCCAACTTTGGGTTTTTCCATTGCACCCATAAAGCACCCATGTACGGTGACTCAAAACCTAATTTCTCAGAATGACACTTGGATTGAAGGAGGAAAAGCTCTAGCTTATGGACTATAACGTATCATAGTAATTTTTTTTTTTTTTTATGAAACGGCCTTCATATTTAAAGCTATACCTATCACTTATACGTTAGCGTAAAGCACAAAAACCGATGAAGTGACTAAGACCACTCGATCAAAACAAACTTCTGTGCCGCGAAGGAAAAAAAATAACGTAGAGTAATGCTCCTTATTCAAATTAAAGGATTACGAATCAAGAGATCCGCGGACGATTCGCCGCATCACGGTTACACCAAATAAAACGTGTACGCTTCAGTGATCGTCATTTTGAACCTTAACGTCTTGACGATAAGCTGCACGTCGACCGCATAGTTATCGTGGTGTCTACAGTATTTAGGGGGGCGGTAATTACGTCGAGATTGACAGTAATTCTCCAGTGGGCTCCTGATTAACATAAAACCGTGACGGATTCCGATATGAATGGCCGACATAATCCCCGCACAATTTTAATCAAGACGATTGTTTAACTTTGGATTCGTACATGTTAAAATCCTTACTTCCTCACTAATATTATAAAGGCGAAAGTTTGTATGTATGTGTGGATGTTGGTTGCTCTTTCACACAAAAACTGCTGATTGAGATTTTAATGAAACTTTACAATAATATAGTTGATACATCGGAATAACACATAGGCTATAATCTATGACGATATTGTGTGAATTGTCCAAAATATATACAGCGTGTCTTATTCAGTTCTTATACAATCGCGACAGTAAATGAACACTTTTAAATTGTACTAAACATTTACATTCTTTAAACATCAATATTTACAGAGTTATTAAATTTTGCCAAACAAAGAAATTTAGAACACCCTTACGTATAAAACTGTAACGTAAAGTTCATTTGTAAAGGTTACAAAGCATATGAATTGGTTCAATGAATTTAAAAGAGATAAAACATACTGTTAGAAGGAGAGGCTTGTAATGCGACGCTGTGCGACCTATTATGTCTTACGCATGCATGACCTTCGCCCACACGCACCCTACTCGCTTGTACAAGTTGCAAATAGTACAAAATAAGTTCATCCGCCGCGCAACCGGTGCGCAGTGGTATCAACGCAACGTCGACCTGCACAGCGATTGCAGACTCCCGACGATTCGCGAATATTTTAAAGACCTGACCAAACGGTTCTTCGATAGAGCCGAACATCATCCCAACCCTCTGGTGGTAAGCGCAGCACATTACCAACCCGACCAACCCGCGATCGTCAACAAGCGTCGCCCGTTAAACGTCCTAATCGACCCGGTCGAGGAAGAGGACTTTGGACCCACTGCCGGGGGTCCCGCCGGACAACACTACCCACAGTTAGTGCAACAACAAACACACTAGTTCGCCCTCGCCTCCGAGCACGGCGAGACCAACACAACGCGTACACAAGGTACACCCGCGTTCCGGGGCGGTTCTCACCGCCCCCAGCCACCGATTAGCTAATTGCACAGTCGACGGCCATCGGGGTTTCGGTCCAAACCACGACCTCGATGGCCCTTAGATGACACACCATAGTTAAACGCACGCATGAGCACATGCGTGACCCTACCCACAGTGGAGGGCCCAAACCCGTGGGTTCTGGCTAGCCCACCGGTTCTGCGTCAGATGAAGCTTTAATAGTCTCGGGATTGAAAGCAAAAACATCAGTTAATACAAGATACAAGAGCGACGCTGTGGCAACGAATGAAAAAGTTTCTGAATGTATGAATCAGTCAGTTGTAGCTGTATAGGTGTTACTAATTTTGTTTCTTTTTTACTTTATTAGTTTGTTTGAAAAATATTTTTTTTAATTATGGAGTTTATTTTAACGTTAATATTTTTTTATGATTATTGGCAAGTAGCGTTAGACGTGTGTTCATTTATTGTCGCGATGGTAACGACACGCTGTATAATATATACGGTAATAAGTGTCAACTAAGTAGGAAAAACTTCAGCCATCTGCGAGATATTCTGGTGTATAATAAAAAACGCATTGTTAATTCCCTTTGGCGGGTGAAACAGTGGATAACAGCTAGTATCCTCATATTATATCTTTGGCTTCATTAGCATTCGGATAAACGTTTGTTATAACCGATGACGAATTTCTGGTTAGGACGGAGACGGATGTTTGGAAACCACAATGCAAATTTTCATTTATATTACTTTCCTTTGTGGTAGATGGAGAAAATATTTTTTTTTACTTTCTTACATTTAATTCTTTTTCTACCTATAATAAGATAAAAAATAAGATATAAAATAAAATATAAGAGCAATTATAACTGTTTTGTTGCAAGAAAATGTAATACATGTATATATAGTATTTCTTGGAGAGTCTGTAGGCGTTGAAAAGTGTTAAACGCATTGACAACTTTTAATTATTATAATAAGATAACGGTTTTTCTCGCATTTTATTTGGTAGCGTATCATCCAAAAATAGTATATAGTGGTTGGGTTAGTTGTGCTTAATAGTTGCTTTATTTTAGTTTATATTTTTTTGTTTAACTGTATTGTCTTAAATACTCAGCAAGGGTTTTATTATTCGTGGCATGTATTACTGGTTAAAGAACTTAGGTCCGACTAGATATGAGATGCTTAGCAGTTAACAATTAATTATGTTTCTGTTCAAAATAACGATCTTTTAAACAGGTGATTTGTTTTTATTATAAGATCAGAAAATAACAACATTCATATTTTAACACATTTATCAAGACAAACATAATATATTTAATCACTTAAATTTTCTTTAGGTTATAATACAAAATAAAAATTTGCCTGTTTTATATTTATTGCAATTATTTTTGTGTTCCATAATTTACAGACTAAAAAAGCTCTACACACATTTTTATAATTTTTCGCTCTAATTTCACGAATTCAAAGATCTTTGCGGGCTGCAAACAACACATCAAAGTTTCATCGCAATAGGTACGGTAAGAAATATTAGACAGAAAGAAAGAAATATTCATTTATATTCATATATTTACATAAATGTGAGTTTATTACAGTAGTGCTCAGTACAAAATATCCTGACATTACAAATTTGAATGGCTCAACCGTTCAAATTAGCTTTTTCAAACATCTGATCGCCCCATTAGGACAAGCGGTCGGGGGTCATTTTTATTTCAAATAGCTGTTAGTCATATGAACGAGACGTCACTTTCTCCAACACTAGGTTGAAATCAACACTTTACGACCGATAATATTTATCATAGCGACTCATTTAGCGCCCGACGACGGCGTCTGGGTGAATAACACCGCAATTTGCAACGTCAACACTTCGGACAATCGCTCATTTCAATGTCGGACTCGTTTCGTAATAGAGAACCTGTTGGCGGCCGTGACTCAATAAATTCAACGATCTCTAATAACGCGATGTGGATCTCGCCCGATCAGGGCTGTCGAAACGTTGACCGAAACTTTTGTCAATTTTTATTTTTGATTTAAAAAAAAAAACCTCGAAGACTTTCCCTCAGATTACAATGCTTGTAGCGCCCATTAGCCTACACGACCACGTTACCTTTTCTGAGATAATCGTATTATTAGGGACTGTCCCCTATGTAAATGTGAACATCATAGTTCTAGACCATACACTATATTTTTATCTAGAGATACGTATAAGAAATGTGCTATATAATAGCTACAGTAGAATGGTATGAAACTTTAATTAACTAAATATTATAGCCTGTAAAATGATGATGATTGTAAGTTTATATAAGGTTAAAAAAATCGGCCAAGCGCGAGTCAGACTCGCGCTCTAAGGGTTCCGTAGGTACTTTTTAAGCACGATATAAAATATTGTACATGTGGGTGGAGCCGCGGGCGAAATGCTTGTTTAAAATATAAATAAATTCATTTTAGAGAAACGTTCTTATGGATTTGCAGGTTGTTGGAATAAAAATAAGTTGAAAAATAGATGACCACCTCGCTTAACAGCCTAACTAACAGCTTATTATTTTTTAACAGCTAAAAACAGGAAAACAATTTTATCAATTATTGTTATTGTACTCGACTAGAAAATTAAATGTTGAACAGATTGATCGTGAAACGTACGTAAATACAGTTAAAATTTAGATTCAGCGACACCGTGGCCGCTGTGAAAATCTACTGGTATTCTGTGCAGTCTGAGTTAGTCTGAGTTGTTAAACACGAGGTAGTCTGAGTTGTTAAACACTTAAGCAGTGTAAATTCTTAAGCGGTCAACCTTACCCGCCACCCCGAGGCACTTTCACACGGCTGTATTATGAAAAGTGAAGTAGGTCTTCCCGAGTGTCAGTTTATGCAAATCACAACTTATTGACTTTACCGGTGCCATAAATCACAAATAAAAGAGTATCGATATTTCAAACTCACCTTTCGCTCTTAGCCCTGATAGCTATTATGCCGTGATAGCTCGTGTCTGGGCGCTCGCCTTTAATTTAATATAAATCAGCAACCTGAGTTCGATTCCCGGCGCCAGCCAATGCAATGTTAATTTTAAGTGCTGACAGCATATTTTCGAAATAATAAAAAAAAAAATTTCGAAGGTAATATGTGAAGTCCATTATTCCGCAGTGGGGCCGCGTGGAGAACTATGGCCTGATACCCTCTGTAATGAGGATGCCTTTGCCCAGCAGTGGGATATTAGTTTCGCTCTCGGTGAATTCATTCTAGGAATTTATCGTAGTTTCTTTCAACTCATAAAAACCGGACATTTCATGAGTTTTCTGCAAGTGTTGCAACCCTACTCGTAATCTACACTTAATCCCCTGTTTACTTGTCGCATAGTTCATTCACTATCGATGCGGGCAAATAGTAAATTATATTTATTAAGTAGGAATTGTGTATAAGCTCGGGTTCCTCGCTTAGGCAAGTTATTGCCCCCGCTTAAGTTAAGTGAATTTCGTAATGGCGTTTTCGAATGCACATCCTTTAACACTATCAGGTAAACCAATTAGTTAATAACAAAACATTGACTAATGAAAAAATCATTCAAATTTAATTTGGGTCCTGAACTTCGAAAAAGGTAATTTGCATATAAATTCGGTGTAATGAGATGTTCATTTTCCGTGAACATTTAATTTACAAATCGTTTAAGTGAATAATTAATTATAAGGTACGTAACTACATAATAATTGCCCTACTAAAGAACAAAATTAACAACTAAATAACTACTAATCGTTAATAATCTGGATGTGGCCCAGTGTCGATCCATAAGTAATTAATTGCACAAATTTAGTTGGAACTGCTGTTAAAAAGTAATCACATTATTTTATTCTAGATCGTTCACCTAACTAAATAAGGTGATGTCCGACTAACGACTTTATAAATTTTCTACCCAAAACTTATAATCGATTTTAATACTTTCATTAAAAGTGTAGTGACGGCCTTAGGTCGAGGGGAAGGAACTTTAGGAATGAGTGATAAATTATTATATAATGATGCTTGTACAAAAAAATATGATTTTCAAGCATCGTAGTTTCTGAATGTAGAATGATTGTGATCAAGAGATTTCTGGAATTCAGTGCTGAGATCTAAAGAGACTTTTATTTTTTCGCTTACCTACTATTTCTTGAACTCGAACCCAGGTATATATAGTTTTTATATAGTTATATGAACAATTGTTTCCAGTGCGCTATATCCTAATACCTTTTGCGCATTTAAGGAACATATTAAGTTTGTTGCTTTACAACTAGTTGTGTGTAAAGTATTTCGGGCTGGTCTTGAAACACAATTCAACAATCTGCTGTGTGCAGGAAGCTTAAACCAAAGGGAAAACATATTATTAAAATTACTATATGTACTATTATTTTATGTTTAGCGTTGGTTTCTACTAAATTGATTAAAAGTCTTTTTTTAAGAGTTGTTATTACCAATAATTTAGTTTTTGTATTTGAGTACGAGGGTAACTAAATAGTTATTTTGCCTATAGGTACTTACGCTGCGTTTCTACTAGACGCCGTCATCGGAAACCTTGACACCGTAACACGCGACACGGTAATGCAGTGTCAGCACTTAGCGACATTACCTTCTGCTTTATAGTCCATTGCCTCGTTCGTAAACGTCGAATGCGTGTAATTTAGAAACGTTCGCATCCTCCATAAACGCAACGTGCGCGACACATGGCTCCTTAACGACGCACCCGTTGTCATATCTAAAAGGAAATAATTGCAGCGTCCGCCATCTTGTGACGTCATCGCGCGACTAGCGCTGGCGCCCATTTTATTACAGTTTTTCTATCACATCATCTGATTATGCCGGCAAGTTATTGGTATTGTAGATAGATATCGTTGCGAACTAAAATATTAGAGTAATAATACTAAATATTGGGTGTCATATAAGTGTTTTTAATTTTTTTCCTTAGTACGATTACAAGCTTACCACGTTATGTGTAGCGGTTTGATGTAATTGGCGAGACTATGAGGCCCTTGCTGTCTCTATTTGGTCCGATAAGGCTGTAGTCGTTTTTGTACGTATTTCTCTAGTGCTCTTTTCACCTTCGGATTATGAGCTCATCCGCTGTTAATATTTTACTGGAGAATGAGACAAGTTATGAAACCTTGCAGTGACTAGGTATAAATTACAGTGATGTTAACATAGTATTGTTATGACCCCGTGACAATGACTTCTATAATAGGCCTTTTGAAGTGCTGGTGGATAGACATACATACCTAATATTTTGCACTTGCATAACATAAGCTTAAGTTTTGTACATAAAGAATTAAAATAAAATAAAATTAAAATTGCATTTAAAAGTTTTTTATTATATATTTTGTATCCGTTAATCAACAATTAAATAAGGCTGCAACATTTTTAATTTAATTTAATTGAAATAATTGTAGAAGAATAGCTTCTGTGCTATATAAAAATGAATTTTGTTTAGTCTCCACTAAACTGCGCTCCTGTTTTCCATGAGATTTAATAAGAATATATATGCAAACATCATCTTAGGAAGCCCTTTTAAAAAGGCAAAGGAAAAGTCTATTAAGCCTATACATGACCAATTTAATTATTACAACATTTCGTGATATATAATTGAAACGACTAAACTAACTGTGGTAGGGCCACGCAACGGTTTTCACTGTTGCACGAATGGGCAGGCCCGTCCGGGTAATTACCACGACCTCACAGAAGAGCGGCGTAAAGTTTCTGTTACACTTCGTCTTAGCTTACACTCGTCTGGCGAGTGAGGTAGCCGGGGCCCACTTTATTTAAAGATGACAACGCATTTGCGTTGCAATGCAATCGGTATATTTGGGTATACCGACTAGTTTCGGACCTACCGAAGGGCTTTCGGCATATATTACAGTGCAAAACGGTTCGTGAACTCATCCCATAGGTCCTAAACTAGTATGTACGATATGATGCTGTTTTCATTATTTAATGTCAATTTGCGCTGAAAACAAGTGACACAAATGCAGATTAATTTAAGTTTGAATCCACGACAGTTAATTGTCGGTTTGCAAATCCTTTTACGGGACGGAAATCGTACCCACGCGCCTCGGTCCCGAAGCATTCACCCGACTTACTACGCCAACAGAGCCATCCACATTTGTACCGATGTTCAACTTTGCGTCCGTTTACCTTAAGCGTATTATTACGACAGTGTTCGGATTAGTTAATTTGGTTAGTACGGCCTTGGCGTTCTTGTCAAACATTTCTGTGTAATGGACACCGAGGTGACGCAACATCATTGAAATATCAACAAAAAAAACCAGCCAAGTGCGAGTCGGACTCGAGCACAAAGGGTTCCGTAACATTATCTTTAAAACGCCTAAAAATTATGTCTGTTTTATGCCCCACTAAAATTACTTTTTTCTGTTTTTCAGTATTTGTTGTTATAGGGGCAACAGAAATACATTATCTGTGCAAAATTTTAACTATTTAACTGTCATGGTTCATGAGATAGACAGACAGACAGCGAAGTCTTAGTAACACAGTCCCCTTTTATCATTTGGGTACGGAACCCAAAAAAAAATCAAATGTATGAGCGGTTAAGCTGGTCAGTCGATCGTGACAAGTTTCTAGAATTCCGAGTCGATGATTTGAACACACGCGAATGTTAATAATACTGAATGTGTATAAGAAATATGATGTAAGGCTGTAGGTTCGTTTGTAACTATTAATTTATGGCATTTTGCCTACTGAAGCATAAATTTTCGTCTGTGGATTTATCTTAGTAGATTTGGTTCGTCTTATTTATACACGAGTACATTTAGCGTTTTTAATTTTATTTAATAAATGAAACTATCTGTATTCAGCCTCTCGTATCTATAATTTTTAAACAGTTAATTTATATGTTTTTTCGGTGGTTGAGAAACAAATTACAGAATACATAACATCTCTGGGTAACTTGTTACACTATCCTTCAAATCAATCAAATATCTATATTCGATATGGATTACACTTACTTATCTATTGCAAAAACTCTACTATTACCGGTTAGGAAAAAAAGCCACTGATCTGAGAAGAACCGGCGAAAGAAACTCAACGGGACAATATTTTAACAGTAAAAACATTTTTGCAATATATTAAAGTTCATTTGAAATGTTACTTAATACTAATAGTTCGATCGGTCGATAAAATGTCCCCGTAAACGTGTGAAAAGTTTGGGCCGGAACTAACTGTCACTGTCCGCGTGCCCTTGTGGGTTCAATGCCCACAAGGATCTTTTCCTCAAAGTTTTTTTTTTTCGGAAAGTGAAGACAGCTAACCTCTATCTATCCCTCTTGGTGGAAACCGGGAATTTCCATGATGGATGAGTATAAAAAAATTAAAATTACCACCTCATTTATATACCTGAACATAACCGACGCCCTCATAGCAGAATTAAAAAATAATGATTGCAGCTGAACATAAAGCAGAAGATTCAAAATGGAGGTCATATTTAGAAAAACATGTTTATAACACCGCTAGTAACAGTCGAAAAGAAACCTAAAAGATCTATAATTCAAAACCGGTCAACAGTTGTGGTGTATTACCAGTTAATAATGTTAGCTATACTTTGTTTTATCGAGCTAAGAAGGTAGAAATATAAAATACTTTTACCAAATTACCATAGTTTCACTTTGCACAACATTAACACTGGTATAATTACTTATTTTATCACTTTAATATCACTAATGAAACACCACTCTAACGATTTAATTTATGACACTGATTGGGCAGCACTATCGCGTATGCTTCTTGTTGTCAGTCAAAGAAGAAGACGGAGACGACGGCGACGACCATGAAATGCTTCGTGCAGCTGCATTTATACTTCATAAAATGACACTTCTTTTAACGTTGCCAACGACCTCAAGGAACGATTTCTTTTAATGTTGCCAACAATAATACCTTAGACGGATAGGTCAGGTTGTCAATTTGTGCATTCCGATGTCTCAAGTGGGTGCCACAATAAAAACTTCTTTGGACTTCCGCACCGAGATCTCTGAATTACGTGGTCCAATTGCGATACGATAACTTAATCATCGAAAATCGGGCGATAAGCTGCTGATCGACCAGAGCTAAGAGGCATTCAAGGAACAAATGCAATCAATGGAATTTTTTGGTAGAATTATGAAATTATATTTGATGAGATATGGCTCTGGTGGGAAGGCAGCCTTATTAATACGCTCGCAATATTCACAAGGCGTGAAATACGACTTCGTCCGGTCGGCGCGTGGTTGCCGACTGTTTCCTAACGCGCTAATGTTAAATTCAATATGCGAATAGCGTTGCTCAATGCGGTAATTACGATGTTATTCCGCGCGCGGGCGCGAGATGTGAATGAATCATTGAGGAGTGTCTGTTCGTGCGTTTGTGTGCGTTTGTGCTCGGGCTCGAGTGCCTGCGCCTGTGCGCGTGCGAAGGTATTAGTGTGCGCGGAACAGGACTTTCCCAAAATCGGGGATCGGTCAGGAGTCACCGACATCGTAATTATATGGTAATGACGCGTCGGATACGACGGAAATACCTTTCGGTTCGATTGTACGAAACGATGCGTTTGTACGCGACTGTATCTTACGGGTATCATGACGTTTTGGAAAATGAAATGCTTGATTGATACGAAACCGTTTTTGAGGTCAACGCACCTTGGACTTTTCTTATTATGTGATAAAATGCTTAAGAGAGAGCTTATGTTTATCATCAGATGTTTGCAAGGCGCGTTTGTCGTTTTCGAAGGGTCTTTTATGTAAAGAAAACTTGACTTGTATATTAATTCAGCGCGTCGTAAAAATACAAGTGCATTCTGCGGCGACAACAAAAAGCACTCGATCGCCGCAGCCACTACATTAATTTGCATTAATACTATTTCAAAACTTGTCACGGATCATTACAGATTAAGACACTGTTGCGATGTCGCTAAAGCGAGTTTTTATTCTACAGATAAGAGCTCAAAGCAGCTGCGAGACAAAGTCGGTCGAAACGTTTACTTTGTTGCGAAAATGTTTGTTACGGCTTATCGCTTAATGAATGGATGACACAATCGGGGGGCGTTAATTTTTATCGTAAAACGACTCAATGAGTCTAGACTATAAAGATACCAGATAAGGAGCATGCAATGACCGCGGTTTTCCACAATTTTTTTTAAATTTTAATCTGGAAAGCAAAATCTCGTCAAATTTGATGATCCATTAAAGCGTCAATAAAAGGCCAGTATTTTGAAAAATTTAATTGCACTTTTCGGCGATAAAGATATGACGAGATATGCGAGGAATAGCTCGGAGAGACGGTTTTTATCAAAAACTAATAAATATAGCGTCATACCTCAAATTTCATCTCAATTTTTTACTGGTTAAGGATACAAACCTTAATTATATACAAAACTGTCGTGAAAGTACTATCATTTGTGAGATCAAGGTTTCTGGTAAATCACCAACTTATTTTGCTGATACTTCCATCAATAAAATATCGTGACAATGCTTAAAACATTTTAAACCAAGAAATAAAACGTCAATCGAATGACAGTCTTCGTAAACCATTTTCACATTTAATGACATTATTTCATCAATCCTCGTTCGGCAAAGTCAAAGGACACTTGGCCCCTTCTAAAATTGCCACAAATTATTTTCAGTCAGGGACTGGAAACACTTTGTAGCAATTTTTTTTTTTTTCAATTTATGAAGTGAATCGCCTGCGAGAGACATATTAATAGACGTCGTTAAAGCTTTTGACAGTGAGTTGTAAAGATAAATACTTGAACAGGGATTCTTTTGGAAAATATTTCATATTATATCCACCGTAGAAACCGTCAACGATACGGTTTTCAAGTAAATATATTTTTTATGTGAAAATTCGGCAAGCGTGTAGTTAACCTGGTTAACCAGACGTTAAGTGATTTCCGCCACTCATGTATTTCTACAACCTCATCAATATCCTACCTGATGGGTTGTCAACATTAAAAAAAGCGGGCCGCGGTTTTCTTACTCCCAGAAAAAATACTAAGTGTAATACATATTTGCAATTCACGCCGATCTTCTGTGGGGCCGTAGTGCCCTCCCGGAGGACCCTACCGTTTTTTCAGGTTTTTAAGTGATAATCATGCTTTTAAATATTTTAACACTAATGTCGTTGGCAGATTACACAATTTTGTCACAATTTCCGAGCAGGAGGCTCATCTGATGGGCAATGACCACCGCCACACATAAACACCTGCAACACCAGAGGACTTATAATTGCGTTGCCGGCCTTTTAGTAGAGAGAAGAATGTGAAAAATGAGTCTTTCTTATTTTTCACGTGCAAAAATCCAAATATGGGAGAAGTAGGAAGCTTGGCACAGCTGAGATTCGATCTCACGAATGTATATTACGAATGCGATGCTACAGCAACTAGTTCACCACCACGAACTGCTTTAACGGAACTAAAAATTTGATTACTACTAGCCAAAAGTTGATAGTGATAGCTCACTAGAAAGCTAGAAAGTGAGCCGTGATAGCTCAGTGTCCGGGCGCTCGCCTTTATTTCAATATACTCGAGCAACCTGAGTTCGATCCCCGGTGCCGGCACCAATGAAGTTTTTAACTTTAAGTGCTGTCTTATCACGTGCTCCGCGGTGAAGGAAAACATCGTGAGGAAACCTGCATATTTTCGAAATAATAACAAAAAAAAAGAAATATTTCGAAGATATGTGAAGTCCGCCAATCCGCAGTGAAGCCGCGTGGTGGACTATGCCCTGATACCCTCTGTATAGAGGAGGCCTTTGCCCAGCAGTGGGACATGTATAGGCTGTTACTTTTTTAGCCAAAAGTAATTCTATCGAAATGTATACGCGCGAGCAAAAGTGTCTAAGACATTAATAACATTTAATAACACCGCCGGGTCTAAAAATGTTCAGATAAAACGATTGCGATCGTCAGTCGAGCGCGCACGTGCCAATGCAGCGTGCGGCCCACGCGCCCCTCTCAAGGCGTGCTGGTTGGAATCAATGCGCGCGATTGTACTCAGACGTCCCGGCGTTATTGAAATCCATCTATGGAATGATCCGTGGAACGTTTCACCGGCTCCTTTGTCGGCTTGTAACATATAGGCGAGTAACTTATCCCGGTTTAAACAATGTCCTGGCAGAGAATAGAAAGCATTTAGATGTTTAAATCTAAAAAGGAATTCATTTAGTCTCGAATAGAAAGCACCGATAATTCAAACCGAAAATCGCAACAACAAATTATCCACTTGATGACGGCTTTGAACCGGTCATCTGTTTTTATCGCTCGATCTATTATAAGAGTACAGTTGTGCTATCTCTAATATTAAAAGATTTCAACAACACCCACATTGGTCTATTAATGTTCATTTCTGTATTCTATTCAATGTTTAAATTCTAACCTTTATATTTATCGCTGCGCAAATTGCAAGTTTAGAAGCAGCAAATTCATTTTGTACAGCACAAAAAAAGCATACCTAAGAACTAGTCGCACAGCATTCCTATTTAGGCGGTTAACCTTGAAATCGTCGCATGAATATTAAATTTTCCGCCATCTATATGGTTACGATTTATGTTGGTGCCGCAAATATTTGCAAATGTAACTGTAAACCCCCAATAAATCATACGATACCGATCATCTGACGGCACCGCCGACCTGTGTTCGCAAAACAAGAACCGACAGTTACTTAACATTTTTTTTTTATTTTTTACGGCCAGTGTTTTTTGGACCTTTGACATTCACCATTGATCTATTGTAGGAATTAAACATCCTTTACTTCATATAAATCTGCATAGAGTCTAATTGAAGTGTTTATGGAAGAATACAAAATGAGAGTTCTCGCATGGTTTATGGCTTTAAAAAAGACGCCATCTTAAATCAAGCCATTTCATTCAAAACAGTAAATGGTGTAGGAGTTACCTCCTGTGCCTACTAAAAGATGTTTCAAGTGTTTGAAAAACTACCATTAAAATTGTGCACGCCACTGGGACTCAAGTTACACGTAGACCAAGCTAAGGTCACTTAGAAATTAAGGTCACTAAAGATGTGCTACTACTATGCCATGATTGTAATGTAACTTATTTCTTAATCGCGTCTGCTACAACTGAAATTATTATTATCGTAGGTCAGTGTCACTGAAGCCAGGCCACAGTATCAAGCGATGCAAAAAAGCCGAACAACACTTGAGTAAATGATCTTACTTAAAGTAGAAGGAATGCCTCAAGGGTGCAATTTTAGCCCCAAACTGTTCTAATTTAGTGCTTACCAAGTGCTGACATATGTTACTGAAATTCTGTGTTTAAATGAAATAGAAAGCAGTATAATAAATAAAATTAGTTTGAATTATGTCTAGACGTCTGAAGAAACTAGTTTAGCTTACAAATTTGGTCACCTAAGACCTCCATTATGTATAATTTGACATTATTACTACACATTTTAAGCGGTTTTATGTGACTTAGTTGAATATACCGGTTAGACAACTTCACCTGTTTGTATTCGAAAAGCAAACGGATGCAATCGACATACATTCGTAGCGAATACTCGAAAAACACACGGAATGAAAAAATATAGCTCTATTTTAGTTGATTTCTTAAGTAAGCACATCAACAAATTGATAAACCACAAATATAACTAGTTCATTATTTATACAAGCAGTTAAATATTTCATAACTAATTACCATTTATAACATTAATTATTTGCCTTTGTTTTCATTTTTGTAGTCTAAGTTTGTTAAAATTATTTAACATGGATAGGTGCAAAATACTTTAATATTACACAATTTTCGAACCATTGCCTGTAACTGTGCCTAGAAATGAGTTTCATTAAGTGTTATTTATTCAACTGTTCCTACCCTCGATTGCACAAAGGAGTTATTTTATTGTTCAAGAGCGTAAGCGTCAATTGAATATTTAACTCGAGCTAAACAATTTTACATCGATTCGTTACGGAATTCTCTCCATACGAGCGGTTAATTTTGCACTCCGTTTTTTTTATATTCAATACGCGACGTCTATTAACGGTCCTTTGAGTCTAAGTGCCCTACACATTTGCAATTTAAATGTGTTTACTCATAAAAGTGAGTACGTACACGACAAAAACACACCCGAACGAAGTCTGCGTTCATTAACTTCAATGCAATTTAAACTCTATCCCCGTGACAATAGAAACTGGCGACTGCCTTTCACAAGGCATGCTATTTTTGCTGAATGGTGGCCGTAGTGCTTGCGACTCGATGTTTTTCCTATCAATTTGTATTGGACACCGTTCGATACTGTCTAAGGAGGCATTCGTATTCATAGGTAAAAGTCAAGGCGGCCTTAATACGGCTATTTTCCTTTAGTGTTCCATTTTTAACTTTAAATTGAATATAATATTGCGTTTACACACACCAGTCCAAAATTCCCGCAGTACGTTATCGCCATGAATTAATGCCTCGAGAGTTTACGCTTTGGTAGTTATTATATTTTAATTAATTCTTCTTTTATACTAGAATATTACAAATTTAAATTGTAATTTAACTACACCTGTTAGTTACATATTGTGACAAATTCGATATTAAAACTTTATCTCCTACAACGCTACAACTACTTGTTTTCGATTTTCTCAGCGAAGCTAGACGTAGAAATAGGTCAACTGTTTTGAATTGTTATTAAACTATGGTTAAAGTGATAAAAAAAAGACATATTGCGTAATTTAAAGCACTCGACAGATAAGACATCTCGCACGGTACAAGATAATGCACATCTGACGTTGGCTTCCTCAGTATTTGAGTCTATCATCGTTTGGAATTGACATGTTATTGCTTTTTGAAAGTAATGCAATCCCCGACTTTGTTCTACGTAATGGTAGTAATGAGATCGTTTTGGATGACTGAATACTCATCCCACGACACTGTGAATTCAAGCAATACGTTCCAACGCCAGTGCGTTAGCAGTTTCTAATTGAACCTAATTTTAATTTAAAGAATACCTATTAAGGTGATAATTTTTAGTAGTGATTATGTCACGGAATAGTGTTGCAATTATATATTAATCAACCTTAGTATAAATTTATTTTTATTTCTCTTAAATTGATTGATTCTTGTTTCTGACGAAAACTCTTTATTTTAATTTAAATGTTTATCAATAGTATCCAATTCACTACCAGTAATACGAATACACCTCAGAATATTGCTCATTTCATTATCTTGAACAGTATACACTTTATCAAAGTTACCACACAGGACGTTTACGCTGATCCCGTAATAATTCGAGGTCTTTTGAAAGCTTATAACAGGGTGTATGCATTATACAGTTTGCCAAGTATAACTTTTTTAATATTTGCAATGTTTTTAACTTTTTTTAAATACGAGTTCTTAAATTTGAACTTAATCATTTAATAAGCACCAGTATAAGCATTCTTACTCAAAATAGTACGACGCGTCTGTCTTACGTTTATCAGTTTTAGAATAAAAATAATGTTTGTACAAGTAAAATTTTTAGAAAGAACCAAATAGCTATTCTTAATTCAAGATTCGTGCAAGAATTTTTTAGATTAATTTTGATATAGCGAATAACAAAATGCTGAGCTTTTATAATAACGCAGCCCCAGTGATAATAACCTTCGTCCGTCCCTGACATATACTTGGCGAAGCGCCTTGCGTAGTTAAAGGATAAATGCCGCGAATAGCTGAATAGTTCAGATTCATTTCCTTGACTCTCAGAACTATTTTACCGAACAAATGCGATTTCTAAACATCAGAATGAAGGTGTTAAGATTTTCATCGCTGTAGCTATCAGTCGTTTAGCTCAGTGGCTAGAGCGTCAGGCCGCGAATGCCGATGACGTGGGTTCGATTCCCACATCGGCGACAATCTTTTCGTACTTTTTCTACATGTTTTAACATCAAAATCGTTAAGACACAGACGTAACTGTTACGTTAGTATTTGCACTTTTGAGAAACAAATTATGAAATAATAGGTTGATGAGCCATACGTTTTAAAACTTTTGGGATCTAATCCGTACACGTTATTTTTTAAAGTTACATTTTTACATTTCAACCCAATAATTGGGATACCTTGCTGGCAATCTATCAAACAGGTATATACTGTACAAATGTCAAATGAAGTTATATACTATGTAGGAGATGAAAGTTAGGTCCTAAGTCAGGTTTTTAATTATGGTAGGGCCACGCAACAGCCTTACTGTTGTTCGGGTAAGTACCACGACCTTACAGAAGACCGGTGAAATGGAAGTTTTATATTTCTGCATTTCGTCTGGTGAGTGGGGTAGCTGGGGCACACTTTATTAAAATGTGGCAACGCATCTGCAACTCTACGGGTGTTCCAAATTTCAATGGGCAGTGGCTATCACTTACCATCATGTGAACCGGCAGCTTACTCGCTTGCCACATTCTCACGTAAAAAAATTAGGTGGCCTATTTTATTAGCTCTTAATAAAAAAAGGAATCTGTAAAAGAAATGATTAACTAATATCGTAAGCAATTGCGTAATTGTTACAGCTTGTTTTAAAACGTGTGCATAGGGGAAAAATTACTCCTTTTTCGTAGCCGCTCAAAAATTACAAAGCATTGTGTTACCGTTTAGTTACTCCTGACGTCCGTAAAGACGAGACCTTTGGAAGCGCAAAAGACATCAAAGGACTCAATTAAAACCAACAGTGTTGTTTAAACAGTGATGTGTGTATAATATGAAATAGCATGGCGTCAAACGATGTTAGAACAGTTGTGTTGTTCAATGTCACGCGTGAAGGTTGAACGTTCAGTTAAGACAATTCCGTTTGTGCAGTGTACAAAATTGACCTTCTTTATTCAAGTATTTTATTTTTTTTATTTTCATCCAAATAATCAGTAAAAGCCACTTCAAGTCTAATGAGTTTTTTTTATATTTTAAAGGCGAATGACACTACGATACAGTCGGTTATTGGAAATTTCTTTTCAAAGCAAGATTATCATTATTTATCTCAATGTCCATGGGCCAGGTTTTGCACGATGTATAACTTAAATTAAGAACACAGTAGTTTTTAAACATATTTTGTAGGCTTAATAGGATTAGGAATAAATTTTAGTGTTAGTCGCTGCACTCTGCAAAAGGTGCAACTTAAAATGTGAATTTGTATTTAATCCTACAAATTATCAGATATCTTTTGTTAAAATGTTCATCGTTAAATGTTCTTTGTAATGTTTTTCATACTGTAAAGTATGCACACAAGATGGCGCCAAGTATTGCTGAAAATGCAATAAGGAACTTTCCCTATTGTATCGAAAATTTCGACCTCTATCTAAGTAGATAGAGGTCGAAATTTTTGAGCCATGATGTGATCGGTTGCTTAGTTTCATTGGTAAAGCGTATGGGTGTGTTACTCAAATGACTCCGGTTCGCTTCTCGCAGCGCCAGAAGTTTTTTATCATTTATCTACAAAAAAATCACATTTTATAGGTATCTACTCGTACAAGGAAATCTTCTTGAGACCGATTTTTTGTATGGAAAAAGGAGACAAACGAGCAAACGGGTCACCTGATGGTAACGGATCTCCGTCGCCCATGGACACTTGTATTTTAGTAAATTAGTAATTTATATAGAAGAGTATACGTTTGTTAATTGAGGCCAAATAGACATATATAATTCCATGTATACCCTTTCTCACACCAAACAGATCCTTTTTCGTTCCAAAATACACGACACCAAACCAAAACGTATAGAGAGAAAGCCGATATACGTTAAATGGAACGCTCATCCGTCGGGTTTGGAATTAGACCATGTTCGAAGCACATTTCCATCCCACGCGTTCGTTCCGGGATTGGCAGAGAACAAAGACTCCTGTTGTACCGTGTAAACATGTCGATGCATCGGGGAATCATTTGTGGGTCGACGCGTGAACACGCTAAGAGGAATTTTGACCTTTGCGCTGATGGAGACTTAACATAACCATCGTGGCAGATTGATGAGGAGTATCAAATAGGTGTCTAAAAGACAATAATGTCACGAGCTACGAGTTGCGGGATTGGAGTAAATCTTGGATCGAGCTATCGTAATGTCGAAAACATAATCATCACAATCATTATTCTCCTGCCCTTATCCATGGGAAGCATGTTGTAAGTTTTTTACGATCGGCCATTTGCCTGTTACATCGGCCAACTCTCCTTGGTTACCTCCCAGACCCGGAACAATTATCTGTGGATCACAAAAATTCTTGTCCCGTTTCGGAATCGAACCCACGACCCCCGGCGCCGTAGCAAATACCTTAGCAACTGCGCCACCTAGTCACATGAAACGGTGATAGAATATTTTTTAATGTTTCAAAAACGCCAATAAGCTTATCAAACTTGAAACATGCTTAAAAGTCAAGGGAATTTAATACCGGGCAACGTCCACCGCTAAACTTAATAGATAATAAACTTAATAAACTTACACGTATCTTAATAGATACGTGTAAGCGTAAGATCGAATCACTTCACTAGCTTCGTCTAGCGAAGCCTTATAAGAGCTTTATCCAAAATGTACTGAACGCAACGCAGCATATCCAATTTTGTAAGCATTTGGAGCGCGCTTAAACCATCGCCGAAATAACAAAAAGCGGCGTGTCGACCTTAATTGATGATTTTCCGCCTCGCTCGTTCTAACGGCCATTGTTCGTAGAACAATGCAAAAGCAACCGTTCCGACGGTAGCACGAAAATTTAGGCGAAACTACGTAACTCCTTTTAAAATCTCTACCGATGACCAACGGTGATGCAATTTGGTTACGGTTAGTGATGCAAACTTGCATCGATATATGTATTTGCTGTTTTTTTTGCTCTTACTCTGGGAATAACATTGTGTGTTGTAAAGACGTTTTACAAACATAAATATCATCTGCACAAACACCCAGATCCGAAACAATTATCTGTGGGTCAAATAAATACTTTTACCGTGTGGGAAGCCTATACCTTGGCAACTGCGCCATGAAAACTTTACTCGTACATTTTGTTGAGGGTTCCTTATTATATAAGTTGTATATGTCAGCCTCTTATTCTCAAGGTACGGTGGTAGGGCCACGCAGCAGCCTTGGTTCTTGCACGAATGCTCAGGCTCGTCCGGGTAAGTACCACGACCTCACAGAACACCGCCGTAAAGTGGAAGTATAATACTTTTGCGTTTCGTCTGGTAAGTGAGGTAAAAAACACATAGAAAAAAAAAATAAACATCCGAAACCTTATCAAGTTTTGTTGCAAAATGTATTATATCGTTTTTTTCGTTATTTGTATTTAACGAATTATTTTTGTTTGTTTTCAGGTAATTTGCTGGAAGGTGTTTAGAGACGATGTTCTGGTTTGGATGTTATAATAAGCAGAACACTCATATATATATATATCTGTTGATACTTTAGAAAAAAAATCGCATACGAATTTATAATGTAAATTAATTGGCATAAACCAAACGTAAAGTTTACATGGTTTATCGATGTATCTTATCGATACATCATCCATCTTTACATCACTACGTGTTAAGTTTGACCCATATCGTCGAAAAACACGCTTCCTCGTTGATTCACAATCGGCCCACTGTTCCTCGAGTGATGTGCTGTAACAGAGTCGGGTATTTGGGTCGATGGCACCGAAATGCGAACACTGCTGTATCGGCCGCGTTGGCAGGTGTTTTTTTACTAACAATAAATACCCATAAAGTTCGTTTCGTACGCTCCAAGTATGCTAATAAAATGCTAATTTTACAAGGTTGTGTCACTGATCAGAATATCGTGTGTTTACGTATGCTGGGCTCACTGTGTACCTTTATTATTGTACTTTTTCCTTGTTCTTAAGATTTAGACCTTCATTTTATATGATGAAAAACTCTTTTTGGAAGCGTCTCTAGTCTATGGTCACACGACACAGCATCTGTCGAAGTTTCAGGCGGATTATACATGAATCGGTTTGAACTAAGATCGCTTTATGCGTAGGATACTTATTGTTTTTTATTGACTTAATACATAATTCTAGCTGACCCGGAATGCGTTGGTAGAGTAGCTATAAGCATTGGCATACGATTTCTATAATGGCTATAAAGTATGGTCGCTTATGATATGTATTCAATGACCTCAATCGATCAAGTCGTTAAAGTTACAGGATCACTTACAGAGTCACAAGCGTTTATGAATATAAAGAGGTATTGTAAGAGATATAAGAAAAGTTTGAAGTTTTTACATTTCGGTTGTGCATCGTGTTCGCTCGTACCATTTTTGTTCAACAGCCAAGATTTAATTTCACGTAGACGTTAATTGGAGCGAATCGACCGCGTTCGGCTTTAACGGCACCACGGCGTCTAAGACGCTGAAACGTCTAGGTCCGATGTCTTTGACCTCTTCTGTTTTCTTGATGGAAGAAGATGGCACACTAGCAGGTTACGTGTTGTTAAACGACATGCTGCTTACGGAACTTTCAAAGCATCGGGGCGGTAGCAGGGCCTTATGCCCGTTTTCACCATCGATCCCTAACTTTAAGGGACACCTAAAAAATTTGTGCTTGTTTCGTTTTCACCACCACTTAAGTGTGTCACGCTTAAGACTCAAGGTGACACTTAAGCGGCTGTGAATTTTTTTATATTTTTGAGCAATTGAACGGTATAGAGACATTTCTAATGTAACTAACGTTTAATTTAACTTCGTTTAATTCCAAGTCATAAAAAGTGACTAATGGTAATCTTAGTGTGAACGCGCGCTAAAACTAAAACCAATTTTTCTTCCATTTGTTTTGCTTCTCTCTTCATCCAGTGTCATGGCCTTCACTAACAAAAATAATAAAATAAAGTTAATAGAAAGAAAGAAAATAAATTTATTTACTTCTGGTAAATAATTCGTCTAAAAGGATGTACACAAAAAACTAGATTTAACAAAGAATAAAATAACTAAGAATTTTAGTAATACATACTACATTTAAAAAAAAAACAAAATTAACACAAATATAACTTTTGCAGAATAAAAAGAAAGAAAAATTAATAAAGTTTTAAAAACAGAACGTGAAAAAAAATATTTTATTGTACGCCCTATTATCGTAAATTAGGTCAGCAGCTCAGCAGAATTTTAATAGAAAAATTACCATTAATAATTTTAACCAAAAAGAACCGACTTCAATCAGAAAATTAAAAACATTGTTAATAGCTATAACATTCAATGATAGCCCTCGATTTCTCTGGGATTCCATCATCAGATCCGGATTTCCTTATCATGGTACCACCCTTGGGATATCTCCTTTCTGACAAAAAAAGAATAACACATAAAAAAAATAAAAATATATACGGTCGAATTGAGAAACCTCCTCCTTTTTTGAACTCGGTTAAAAACGAATGAAAGCAATACATTTACATTGCATATTTTTTAAAAATCTCTATTATGTTACATCATGCTATGACCACATAGCTGGCATTAATTTATTTGTTATAGCTGCAGATTACACGGTCACCGGACGATTTATTGATATCCTAATATTGCAAATGCGTTGCCAAACGAAATGTTACTAGGTGGATATAATAAATCGTCTTCCATTGCAAAATGCCGGTAGACGATCTGTGGGGAACAGTTTGCCTCGATTACCGCTCGGTTTATTGGTTGAAGCACCTATTTTTCTAGTGATCGATTCTCGACTAAGTCTGCAATTTTATTTAAAAAAAAAACCTTTTTTTTTTTCTAATTTTGGTACGCTTATAGAGCAATGTGACAACATCGTGACCAACATCGCGATTTGTTTAAAACAGGAAATTTACATTTATTCACTGTTTATCTTACTCCTTTTGGGAAGATCTGGGGACACCCAAAAGATAATTACTACCACAGTAAAGAACCATATTTTTCTTTCGTCTGTGTGTAATATTGTGTCACCCAAAAGGTAATTACTACCACGGTAAATAATCTTATGTTTCCTTCGTCTGTGCCACAATACTGTGTCGCCCAAAAGGCGGAAACGTATCGTTTTTGCGCTTAGGCTTACAGCTTTACAATTGCCCTTAAAATATACTTTATATTTATATGGTAACATTCCTCTGCTGCAGTAACTGCCACTCACAACATGAAAAATAATTTGTAGTGGAAGGATCACGTGGCCTCAAAGCGGTAATCAACCTTTTTTGTTCGACATATCAATCTGATGCTTTGAACACTAAGCTCTTCTGAATTTGAATAAGATCATGAGATGATAAATAATCGAAATGTATAGACAGTATTGAATTGAATGGCAAACACTTGGGAGATATTCAAATATAAATCGCATATCATTAGTTAGGTATTTGTCTTCCTTGGCATTCATGGGAATGTGGAGCAATGCTTCCAATAATGCCGGCTGGTATTAGAGCATAGAGAAATATATACAGCCTTGATAGTCTGCGTTCGGTTATCTCAAAGTGTTCAGTGTCAGGTAGGACAACCATTAATTTGTTGGTATAAATCTTTTGATACACGCTATATATCTGAAAATCATCAGAAGAAGGAACTGAATATAAATGTCTATTGAATTGTCTGTATGTCTACTGTCTATATATAATTATGTAGAAAATATCTAGATGTCGCTAATTATGGATATCTACCAAAATTGGCTTTGGTGAACTGGAAATGTATCACCTTTCGATTATTTGGCGAGTTAGTTGATGAGGGGATCTCCCTCCCTCTTAGGTTAAAGGCTAAAACATTGTTATGTTTTCTCACAACGTTAATATAATGAAATAAATGATTACAAAATGTAAATTTCACTCAGAAATTAAACGGGATATTTTAAACAACATTAAAAAACGAACAGTCCATCGCATGACATCAAATAAACCGTCTATTCGCCGGGGAGTTTCTTACATAAAATTTAATAAAAAGAAAATATTTGTCGGGTTCGCCTTATCCCTTGATATGTTTGCATCCAACGACATCCATCGGTAAGGAAAAAACTTCGGGCGGGCAATGGCATAATTTAAATACTAGTTAAAAGTCGACAATGATAACTTCATTGGACACCGCAAAGCTAAGAGTAACGGTGTTATTATGTTGTGCTTACGTAGATACGCTGGGTTCGCTTGCGATTTTACGACATCGGATCAAGGCAATAGAAATACAGTGGTTTCGTAATATCACAATGAGCGAATCTATAGCAAGTTATTACTCCGTAGCTTTTATTACCTTCATCTGTACGTAACAATGTTTGTCAGATGTGGTTGTGGTTAGTTTGAATTCATGTTTGTAATATATAAAAATGTATGTCTGAAATATATCGATTTTATACCTATACTAGCTGTTCATTGCGATTTCATCCGATTGCACTTTCTGTTTCGCCCTCGTAGGTCATGTTAACCTATCCTATAACCTTCCTCAAAAATTATCCTATCAAATGGAAAAAGATATATTCAAATCCGAGGGTAGTTCCAGAGATTAGAGCTTTCAAACAAACAAACATAATCTTCAACTTTTTATTATATTAAGTATATATGTGAGGTAAATAGTATCGATCAATGTTCTCACTTATTTCCGGAATACTTAAAGTATCCGCCTATACATGTCCCACTACTAAACAAAGGCCTCCACTGTACAGAGGGTATTAGGGCATAGTCCACCACGCGGGCCAACTGCGGATTGGCGGACTTCACATATCTTCGAAACATTTTATTTAATTATAATTTCGGAAATATGCAGGTTTCCTCATGATGTTTTCCTTCACCGCTGACCACGTGATAATAGACCACTAGAAATTAACAATTTCATTGGTGCCGGCACCGGGGATCGAACTCAGGATGCTCGAATATATTGAATTGAAGGCGAACGCCCAGACACTGAACTATCACGGCTCCGGAATACTTAATTAGTACTATTCTTAGGAATCTTCTAAATTCTTCTGATGTTTTCAATTTCAGTCCACAAACTATTATAGTTTAGAATCCATGATTTACGAACGCTACACGTATTGAATGAAATAGTTTTTACAGATAACATTCCCGTAATAGTTAGAAATTAAACCAATTTTAAACCCCATCCATCGCAAACAAATTGGAGAATCCATTGTAGCAGGCCACAGGGATTTGAATCCACGTCCCCAGACACTGTGCCACCGCTGCCCAATAAGCCTATGCAATACAATATTCATGTGTTCACCGATACCTGACTTATTACGAATTCTCTATGCAAAGTCTGCGACCGGCCGTGCGCAGCGATCCCAGCACATGAATACACACACGCAGGATTACCGCGCTCACACCAGATATTACGCAGAGCTTCACATCCATCCATACGTACATTCAGGAGAACATACTTGGTAGTAAAGCATTTTATTTTTATTAAGAACTGGCCAGCACTTGACTGCCATCCCACCTTATGGTAAGTGGCGATGCAGCCTTTGATGGTAAGCGCGCTAGCTCAGTAAAAACCTATTCACTCTTTCCTTGATGACGCATACGTTAACGGACGGAAAGATGAACGCCAGCAGGTTAAAATTAAGCCAGGGCTATTGCAGGCCTGGGTTTACGGGCACCTGTTCTGTTCATTGCGTAGTCATTTTCTACAACTTCTGCCGGCTTCTCCTGTTGCATGAATGGGGTGGGGTAGTTCGCCACATCACTCACAAGAGACCTGGATATATGAGAATAAATTTAGATCTAAACTTTCATTTTCACAATAATTTCTTGCTAAGCTTCTGGTTTTTTTCCCTTATACGAAAAAGGTAACAAATTACGAGTAAAGTAAAATAACAGCCTATATATGTCCCACTGCTGGGCAAAGGCCTCCTCTGTGGTATTAGGCCATAGTCCACCACGCGGATTGGCACACTTCACATATCTTCGAAATATTTTTGTTGTCATTATTTAAAAAAAATATGCAGGTTTCCTCACGATATTTTCCTTCACCGTTGAGCAAGTGATAAGCCAGCATACATTTAAAGACTTAAATATGTAGCAGATCAAAATGTATTTATTCAATTTAGTAGTATGTATCAATCGTTCATATTGCCGAAGTTAAACAAAATTTATGTGTCATTTGTTTTTGATCGTACATTAATTTATTTATTTACCCGTAATGTCTCGCAACAGGCCTATTGTACAATATCTAGGGAGCAGAAAGGTCGTCTTATCATTGTAGCATTTGGTTACGCAGAGTAACTGTACCACAGAGTCTTTGGTTTCTGGCCTTTATCTTTTTAGGCGGTCGATTGAATACATATGCGCACAAATGGCGCGCGTGGTCTTTTTTTTATCATCGAATAACCATACAGGGTCTGTATTTTCCATCCTGCTTCCATCTTCAAGATAACACTACATGTTATCTTAAAGATTTGATTTTTCAAATAGGTTGAAAAAATACGTTTTTCCTCATTGATTTAAAACAGATCTGCTAGTTTCAAGTTTAAGATAGCTCTCTATGTCTTTAAAGATTTTCGGAACTTAACGCACGATATCGGGGCATATAAATAATAATAAATAAAAATAAATATTTTAGGACACATTTTTTACACAACTTTCTCTAATCCCAAAGTAAGCAACGCTTATGGGTACTAGAAACACAAACATAATTCACCATACTTTTATTATGTAAACAAATACATATTATACATATATAAACATCCAGACGCTAGAAAAACACCATGCTTAGCACACAATATTTTTCCAGTAGTGCGGATCGAACCCACGCCCTCTGGCGCAGAAGGCTGGTACACTACCCACTACGCCATTCGGGTCGTCAAATAATTAAATCATATTTAGATATTACATAAAAAGTTTTATGCATTTACAATAAATACCTCCTACTATATGCGGCTGTACTATGTTAGGAAAAACGAACTGTGGGATTCAACAAAACTCCATATCTACCTCTATATTAGAGAATGATGAAATGTATTAATGTGACCTCAACGATAAACGCGGGAATCCTTATCAATCAGCAGTCGAATTAATCACGAATGTTCCCTCTACTCTAAGTTTACATATTGTTTGAGCATTATAATCACCGTACATTTTGTGTTATTTCCAGTGTTTTCATTCATGCACTATCTAGGTAATTTTGAAGTTTTTGTTGGAACATTTATGTATATATTTGTTCTTTTTTATTCTTCTTTTTCAGTTTCTTTTGTGTGCAAGTATTCGTCGACAGCTGACAGGATTACCGCTAGTCACGATATGACTTTATAAACATGGTTGTTTGAGCAAATCAGGGACATGGAAAATTTCACCAATCAATACAGCTAAGTGCTGTACTTTAAATACACTAGTAAACGGCGAAGGGAAAACAGAAGAAGAGAAAATTCAAATCAATCATTGGTTTAGTATTGTAGTTGTGTAGCTTGAGTTACGAAGAGTTTCAATACGAAGAGTTTCAATTGAACAGAAAGGTAGAAAAAACGCTAGTAAGAACAAAGGAGATGGTACTTATTGTTGTCATTACTAGTGATAACCACGTTTCATCATCAGATACCTACCCTGCTAGGGTTCAGTAGGATTTTAATATTTCTCGCACAATATAATTTCATTTGTAACTCATTATGTGGTTGCATTAATTTCAATCTCAGTTAGGGTTTATAATAATTGTGAGTGTGAGAGATTTTGCAGGCGTGCTCACAAGTGTTGAGGATGTTGTCTCCCAGTTACCTCACTCACCGGACACAACGTAAACGTGCTATGACTAAGAACAGAGTTCTTTAATTGTAATTGGTACGTAAAATAAGTGTATAATTAAGATAAGTTTATTTTTTTACCCCAAACGTGTCTAGTGCTTGAATACTACATCATTTAGTGTTGGTACAATAATTTATATATTTAATTGTAATGATGAATATATTTTTATATGGTAAATACATTTTTAACATTTGATGGTAAACGCACTATCTCAGTAACAGCCTATTTTTTAAACTCACTATCGGCCGATTTCAATATTCAATACAGATAGATTTAGTTACTGTTAGAATTTTGACGTAAATATTATTGAGCTAATGTCAAATATAGATTTAACCTATCGCTATTAACCAAATCTATCTGTAGATAGAATATTGAATGCATATCAGTAAAAGCATATTAGCTCTATCTTTGCAGATCTCGTATTGCAATATTCTATCGACAGATATATTTAGTTATCGACAGATATATTTGTAGTTTGGAGTTAGAATTAAGACGTAAGAATTATGGAAGTAATGTCACATATCATCTAACCTATTGCTAGTAACCAAATCTATCTGTAGATAGAATATTGAATGCATATCAGTAAAAGCATATTAGCTCTATCTTTGCAGATCTCGTATTGCAATATTCGATCGACAGATATATTTGTAGTCTTGAGTTAGAATTAAGACGTAAGAATTATGGAAGTAATGTCACATATCATCTAACCTATTGCTAGTAACCAAATCTATCATAAAGTAAAAGCATATTCACACTAGCTTTGAATATCTCGTATTAAAACGGCGGCCGCGGTGCAATGCAAGTCACTGCGATTATGAAATGTGACAGTTTGCGGGCACGCGCCGCGTCTGCTTTGGGGGTTGTGACAGGTACTCGATACATGGATGAAAGTTGATACGATCGTCCACGGATATCGAACTTGTAATCGATTATAAACTGGCCACGGCCTGACACACGCCGTTCTGCCCTTCCATGGGCAATGTTTATTTTGACAGGAACGAACAAAAAACGTGTTAAACAAAGAAAAGAACCGTCTTTTAGGGGTGTGATGTTCGTAATCTTAATAACAAAGATATTAACATCATTCTCAGTTGTTTGTCGCTCATCAATTGCAAAACCACAAGTTATTCTCTAAATAAAACATTTGTTTTTATGTAAGTCATTTCAGACTTGAGCAATTCATTTTAGATTTCATTTACATCCGCTTGGACCTTGCAACTTACAAGAAATTAACTTTATTATCATGTCAGTAGATTATGACTCGATTGGTGTAATGGATAGTTGACATGCCTCCTGCGCCGAAAATTTGTAAAAAAAATATTTTTCTAGTGTCTGGTTGTTCATGTATTTATAAGATGTATTTAATTAGGAAGTTTAAGTATGTTTATCAGTTACTTAGTACACATAGTACAAGCTAGCATAGTTTGGCACTAGTTAACGTCGCGTGAAACATGTAGGGAGGTGTCTCATAATTTATTTATTATACGATACGAAAACTTACGGTGTCTCGGACATCTGAACACTATTTAAACTTTCTCGCTCGGCGCCTAAGCATGACCGTTTTGGGAAGTCAACCCGCAAATACTCGAGTACTCGACCGCACTTGCCGTAAACAATGCAACGCCATAACGAGTCCAACAAAGCGCCAAATTGCCTCAATAAAATTCACGAATCGAAACACAACGCCTCGCGCCATAAAAGATTTCAGAATGAGTAACGACTCGGACTGGAAAATTGAGTAATGGCTGACAATAAGTGGTAGGAGATTTACGATATTTCACGATTCGTTAATGATATTTATATGTACGTTAATATAACAGTTATTCAGTAGTATACTATAACTGTACACACCTTGCTGCTTTTGGATACTGAAAAAGTATCACTTAAATATAATCCAAACCACAGATAGACAAGAGTTGTCGACTATGATTATTGTAAGCTGTGATCACGATATTAGTAAACTAGCGACCCGCCCCGGCTTCGCACGGATGCAATGCTGAATGTTTGTTTTCGACATCGCATTATAAACCTGTAAAATTATCAGTGTTTCTCTACTATATTATTAATGTATTATGAGTATAAACCTTCCTCTTGAATCACTCTATCCATTAAAGAAAACCGCATCAAAATCCGTTGCGTATTTTTAAAGATCTAAGCATATATAGGGACTGACAGACAGCGGGATGACTTTGTTTTATACTATGTAGTGGATCGTTCGTGGAGCACATCAAATTAAAATTTTTCCCTAAATTAAACCTAAAAATATAAAATATAATTATAATAGGCCACAAACCTTTTCACAAGGGCTGTCTGGACATTTCGTGGCCTGGAGATTTTTCCACCTTGATTTGCTATACACCCATAACCGCGGCCCGCCGCTGCAGAAAAGTATTATTCAATTACGTTTTACGACCGCCAAGTGGCAGCGGTGCCCTTGGTATTGCACTTTGATTTATCGCTTCGTTTATTCCGAGTTTATTGTGTCGGGCTACCCGGACCGTTAGAGGTCGCGTTCGAGCCTTACGCGCGTACGCTAAGCAAGATTTGGCGACCGCAGACGAATTTAGATCTGGGTAAGCAATCACAAGTGAGAACTTTACACGCACCGTAGCTGTGGTAGGGCCACGCTACAGTATTCGCTATAGCACGCATGGACAGGTCCGTCCGGGTAAGTACCGCGACATGTATATAATTCTACGTTTCGTCTGGTAGCCGGGGCCCACCTTGTTAAACGGTGGCAAGCCATCTGTAACCCAACGGGTGTTGCAAATGTTAATGGGCGGCGGTTATCACTTAACATCATGTGAACCGCCAGCTTGCTTTTTATATTCTCACGCAAGCAGCCCACTGAAGTTAACTATTATCACGTGTGTATAAAAAATATCATCCGTGTGTGTAAAATATATCCTTTTATGGATATTTATAAATAAATAAATAAAATATTTTAGGACAAATTTTTCACACAAAGTTGTCTAGTCCCAAACTAAACAATGCTTGTACTATGGGTACTAGATAACTGATAAACATACTTAAACATACTTTTCTTTTGTAAATAAATACATATATATATATATATATATTATAATATTATATATTGTACATATATCAACACGCAGACACTAGAAAAACACTATGTTCATTACACAATATTTTTCCAGTAGTGGGGATCAAACCCACACCCTCTGACGCAGGAGGCAGGTACACTACCCACCAAGCCATTCAGGTCGTCGATAGTAGTTTGAAGTCATAGTAGGTACTTCTTTTATATTTGATGTGCCTGTGTACAAAAATAAATAAAAAGAAATTAAATAATTTAATCTCCACTTACTATCAGATGGGATGGTACTCAAGCACTGTCTACTCTTTAAAATGGTGGTACCTTACGAACCTATATATAATATATAATTTTTCATGTAAAATTTGACGATTCATAAGAACGCGCTAGCGTCTGTTCGAATAAATATATTTTTGATTTCATTTGATTTCAAAATGTGTAGACAAGTCGCCGAAAAATTTTTCCAGGTATCGCGCCCGGACGCTTCATTTACTAGCTGCATTAGGACAGCAGGTTAATTAGGACTTCCATCTTATGGTCATAAGAACAGGCATACTTTTTAGTCTTACTTTTTTATGTTAAAGTAAAAGCTGTAACTTGACCAACATCTCGCCAGTAAGACTTATTAAAGGTTAGGTTGTAAACGCTCACTTACTTAATTCACATCTAAAAACAACCTTTTAATGACTTCCTTGATGAAACCCAGATTTCAATTGGCTGGAAAAAGGGACGCTATTATTCCAAAAAATGAAAATTATTCCATTTCATTGCTATGCATTAAGAACGACGTAGACGCATTCTTTTTAATTTTCAGCAAGCAAGTTAAATCACTACATAGTATAAAAGAAAGTCGTCCCGCTGTCTGTCTGTCCCTATATATGCTTAGATTTTTACGGTGGTAGGGCCACGCAGCAGCCTCGGCTGTTGCACGAATGGGCAGGCCCGTCCGGGTAAGTACCACGACCTCACAGAAGACCGGCGTAAACTGGAAGTATGACAAATACTTTCGCGTTTCGTCTGGTGAGTGAGGTAGCCGGAGCCCAATTTTCAAAAGGTTGTCAACGCATCTGTAACCCTCGAGTGTAGCAGATGTCCATGGGCGGCGGTATTCACTTAACATCAGGTGAACCGTCTGCTCGTTTGACAACTTTTTCGCATAAAAAAAAAAAAAAAAAAACGGATTTGGATGTCGTTTTCTTTAATAGATACAGTGATTCATGAGGAAGGTGTATATTTATAATTCATACATAATATAGTAGAGAAACACTGATAATTTAGAGGTTTCTAATGCGATGTCGAAAACGAACATTCAGTATTGCACCCTTGCGAAGCCGGGGCGGGTCGCTAGTATATTCATGAAATACAAGGTAAATCCAGTGATTATTGCAAATTTATTCACTCGGCGTACCGCAGTTGTTGTGTGATTACATTACCAGAAATCTCATCAGTGCCATCTTACTCCTAATTGTCTGAACAGATCTCTTGATATTCAAGATGTTTATTAAGATAAACACTATTATTCATGTTTAAGTATAATTTGTATAATAATTGTCACACTGGCGTAGGATATATCTCGTTGATAAGGAACTTCGCTAGATCATGCACTTTCGAATTCTTCTCGAATCGTTCTGACAGCTTAATAATAATTGGATGATACTACAGTCCTCTTATGTTGTATACAAATGGATATTTTTCATAAACAAAAATGGAAAGTGAATTTGAATGCATTCATTTTGCATCGGCCGATGTGTGATTGAATCAAAAATGTTTAAAAAAAATGTTTGTGTGTACATGTAAGCTATACTTCTTTAGCGTAACAATAGAATAAAACCGGCCAAGTGCAAGTTGTACTCTCGCACGAATGGTTCCGTACGAAAACAGCAAAAAAATCATGTCTGATGTATGGGTACCCATACAACACGTACACTTAAATAAATTTTATTCTGCTTTTTAGTATTTGTTTTTATAGCGGCAACAGAAATACATCATCTCTGAAAATTTCAACTTTTTTTTTTTTTTTTTTATGCGAAAAGTTGTCAAACGAGCAGACGGTTCACCTGATGTTAAGTGAATACCGCCGCCCATGGACATCTGCTACACTCGAGGATTACAGATGCGTTGACAACCTTTTGAAAATTGGGCTCCGGCTACCTCACTCACCAGACGAAACGCGAAAGTATTTGTCATACTTCCAGTTTACGCCGGTCTTCTGTGAGGTCGTGGTACTTACCCGGACGGGCCTGCCCATTCGTGCAACAGACGAGGCTGCTGCGTGGCCCTACCACCGTAAAACTGCCTTAGTATCACGGTTCATGAGATACAGCCTGGTGACAGACGAACATTGGACGAGATTTTGGACGCATTTGGGTTTTGTTAATTGAATTCTACGTAATAGTTATTTACGCATAAATCTGGTTGAGATTAACTTCAGCTGAATTCATCGCGCATTCGTATACCTATAACTATTTATAGATTAAATTGGTCGTATATAGTGGGGCCCCGGTTACCTCACATTACCAGGCGAAACACCAAAGTAGATCAAGTAGAGTACAATACTTCCACCTTACACCAGTATACTGTACTGTATAGCCCATTTGTGCTACAGTAGAAGTTGTCGCGTTACCCTTCATCTGAAAAACTAGAAATATTGACTTCTTGATTTTACGCAAATATTACACATACATATTAAATGAAACAATTTACGGATTTTATCGCGTTAAAATGCGTAAACTAGTTTCATTTAAGACACTGAAAAAGTATTCACAAATTCCATCCTTTCATGATTCATTTGACACACCTTTTTATCGTGATATTTTGTTATGGTCAAATATGTTACTTCTTTCTTGCCGTTTCTTATGAAGAATTATATTACTTTTCTCTATATTAAACTTTAAAATGATTCCGCGAGATTAAGTTTTTTTCCCGTTATCATTCTTGGCATATTGCTGTTTTTAATTATGATCATTAAAAACAAGTCCAGTACGTAATAAAATAACCCGAGTGCATTTACGATGCGAACGCGTTTGAAAATTATTTATATGCCTTACCCAGACAATGGTCGAGTGGCAGCTGTCATTATTTACGTTTCGCCCCGCTTAACTGTGGCCGAAATGCATTCTAAAACAAAATGCAACTAAAACAATAACAAGTTCCTTTCGTAATATCGCCATCTGGACCCCAAATTTAACGCCTACGTAATGTCGTAATGTGGCCATAGACTTTTAAGAACGCCATTGCCTAAAGACGTATACTTTTTCCTATTTTGTATTTGAACCGACATAATTTCGTCAGTAATTATATTAGTTATTGCTATAAAATTGTAAATATTTGAAAATAAATGAACAGCAACAAATAATTCACATTTTAAGTTTCGGTATGGTTTTTCAATTATCTAAATTAGACGTTTACTTTAAATACTGCCCCATGGCTCCGTTAAATGCATAACATACAAATTAGCCTTTTGTTAAATGACGTATAATTGAATTTCATTATTATTTATATTTTTAAAAGGGTAAAACAAAAAGAATATATATATATATATATATATATATATATATATATATATATATATATATATATATATATTAAAACAGGATCGTACTCCGTGGCAGTCTATGGGGGAGGCCTATGTTCAGCAGTGGACTCGAACAGGCTGAAATGGTGATGATGATGAAAACAAAATAACTTTTAACCGACAAATTGAAAACATGCCAGCTTGTATGTGAACTGCGTACGGTAAAGAAAATTTTAACTTTGACAGCATTATTTGTCATAATTGACTATACTATTCTATTCAATTGAAAGAGATGTTGCGTTCTCGTCACGATTCTTTTGCTCGTTTCTAAATTTCAAGGAATATCTTGCATATCGGCTACTATGATTCATTAATTGTCTCTAATACGTATTTTTAGCTGACATGTTTGTTTGTTATCTCAGAACTACGTCATACATAAACAGATTTGGAAAATCCTTTTTTGTTGGAGAGTTTCAAAATTGAATACGAAATGTATAGTGAATAAGGTGTTTGATGGCGGTCTTGTTTCTTCTTCATTAGAATGCTATTTTTAAAAATGTTGCTAATTTCAAGCACTATAATTTTCACTCGAGGCACGTAGACGGCGTTTTACGTATTCGGCGACTGGCGTATTCCATACCTCATTAAAAAAGTTAACTTATAAATAATGTTAGCTCAGTAAGATTTTAAACAGACGATAGAACTCAATTAAATTCTAACGATATAAAAACTCCGTGGTGTGCGCTACTAGTTGCGTCTCTGACGTCATCGACTTCACTCATACATATATAACTCTGTCGGGTGGGCCGGCTGTCTATCCTTGTTACAGATCTATCGACGCGTTGGTTCAATACGATCAGGTAGGCGATTTTATAAAAGGAATGATCGATTGTCTTACGTCAACGCCGAGGGTGTTTGGTAATGTGCAGAGCTATCTCAAACAATTACGTGTATGCAAATACTTGACACTGATATTACATATGCGAAAGTCGCGCGTTTGTACGCCTGTGCGCCGAAATGGCTGGACGGATTTGTACGGAATGTTTATTTTATTTGTACAGATTTTTGTGGATTAATAGAGAGATGGTAACTTACGAACGTATGTATTAATTATTTATGTAAACTTCGACGTTTCATAAGAACGCGCAAGCGTCTATTTGAATAAAAATATTTTGAATTTGATCAGTATAGAGGATCGAAGGGATACACAGGAATATCTCATCTATATCTATACCTTTAAAGAGCAATTCTTGTATAATACATAATCGGAATCTCGGAAAAGGCTCCAGCGATTTTATGACATTTAGTATGTTTGTAGATTCGGGGGCGAAAATTGGATCTGGTTAGGTTTCATTTTTATAAAATGTCGTTTTATCCCTGTCTTCAGGGAATGAAAAATATCATTCGAATATGACGGTAAATTTTGCCGAAAACAAAATGTTATAATAGCTCGGTTGGTAATCGGAAACAGAAGTCTGCGGTTCGTGTCACGATCATTTACATACTTATTTATTTTACTTTTTTTTCTATACCAGATCATTGCTTTCTTTGCTTTTTATTTTTTTAATTTCCAAAATACACGATTTACCAAAACGTTAAAAAAACAAACAAAGCTCAGTCCTCCGGGTACTTATAATTATATAAACAGTAACAGTGTTTTATATAACGATGATAGCTCTATGTGTTTCGTTCCAAATGTTTTTCTAGCTTCAATTTGTGCATATTATATTGCCCATTATTGTGCCCAGTTCATAGATTCATTTTCAAGTGCTTTTGCTTTTTTATAATACATATAGTATAAATGTAATATACAACAATATGAACAATTCTCTTCATCAATTCCAGCAAACAAGCTTAAGGTTTTACATTTTTAAGTTCCTCCTTCCCTTATCTTTAAATAGGGTCGGCACAACATGTTGTAAGTGGTTTTGGCTATGTTTTTTACGGCCGGTCGCTTTAGAACAAACGCCACTGATAGTTCAAAAGTAAGAAGGATAAATATACCGGAGGTCTAAGTAAATTGCTTAAATCACTACACTTAAATTAATCATCAGTCGCGTGTCTTCGCGGAACATCGAACCTATTAGCGGCGCGGCATTCGATAACTGTAACAAAAATTGCATTCGGCGGCTTCGGAACGTGCAAGTCTATTGTGCTTAATTTTGCGGCCATGATTGGAATTTTGAACCCGGATCTGCTCGACTCTCGTGTCCAGTTCATGAGGAAAAATGTCGTTATGCGGTACGCCTATTCGCCGATAGCAATAATGTTTATATAGTCTAGGTTTTCATCAGAATTAATATAAATCCGATGAATATAACAGAAAACCGAATAGAACAGACGATGGATCACCTAATAAGACATGACAGATTCATTAATAACATCATGGAATCGCAAATAAAGAAGAAAATAAATGTTGGTTCCTGTAGAGAGGTAAATAATAGGACTATAAAACAGGGAAGGATGGAGGGTTTTACACAGGTGAACTACTGGGATGCTGCGCCGACAAGAACCTAGCTCTAAAATTAAAGGAGAAGTCAAGGTTTTGACTCCGTCCTGCGAAGAACCCGGCAATAACATTTTGCTGTTAGATACACACTCTGTTCTATTCGTTTCAAAATTCTATACGGCAAAATTAGTCGTGGTGAAATAGACTTCTCTTTCACGTTCTTTTTTTGAATGATGAGAATGGTATGGCGAATGGTTTAAAAAAGTTTAAAGGCTTTAATATTTCGAGTTTCTAAGTTATATTGGCGACTAATACATTTTATTAGACATAGGCTTAGATATAAAATTTATTTTTACAAGCAACAAACAGCACGAATATTCAAAATAAATGATATGAACATAACGAATTGAAAAACAAAAACAAAACATCGTTAAAAAAAATCAAGTTAAAAAAGGAAAAACGTAAGTACACAAATTACAAATATAAAAATGATTAATAAAGCAACAAAACGTTTGAGGGCAACAAAAAGTCTATGTAATAAGGAATGTATTGTGTTGTGTGTTCATGTCAAAAATGGTCTCCACTCAGCAAAAAATGCGGAGAGTTCCGCAATGCTGGTTTTCTGTGGAGCTATATTATAACATCAAACAAAAGAAGAAATTGATCAGATCTTTATGTGCATATATTTAGTTGTTTTATGCCATATATAGTAAACCATTGAACAATTTTTCAGAGGTCTTTTTCTTCCAATGTCTTCTTCCTCAATTTTTCTTTTCCAATTTTTTTCTAACCTTATATTTTTATTCACAATATAAATGAAATTTAATATGGACCTATAATAATATAAAGCCATTGTTCGGGCGCTCGCTTTAAATTCCATATACTCCCTGGTGCCGGCACCAATGAAATTGTTAATTTTAAGTGCTGACTAATCATTTGCTTAACGGTGAAGGAAAACATCGTGAGGGAAAGCATATTTTAGAAATCGTAACGATAAAAATACTTCGAAGATATGTGGGGTCCGCCAATCCCCAGTGAGGCCGCGTACACTATGCCCTCCTATGCACCCTCTGCCATGTACCCTCTGTACAGAGGTGGCTTTTGCCCAGCAGTGGGACATATACAGGCTCATATTTTACTTTACTATAGTAAAAAGGTGCTGTCAGTGTGTAGTGTCCTGTAAGGGAACTATTTTTATCCAGTTCGTATAAGTTTTTTAATTGTTGCCTCTAAAGCTCGTCATAAAAAATAACAAAAAAATCGGATAAGAATGAGAAAGAAGTCACTGAGTTTTTGTTTTTACCCATGTAGTTATAATCGTTTGGGCGGTATTTCTTCACCATTATTTCACAGCATCGCGTTGATTAAATAACATATTATCCGGGCTTCTGCCCCTGGCCATATTGTGTATATTGACTAGGTATTCTAACCACCTGGCATGTCGTAGATACTATACCAAACAGCTCATTAATTCTCGTATCACATCTATTAATTTGTTATGCTATGGGGATAAGTTAAACCCGAGTTCGTAGTCAATTTGGATTGGTGACATGGAGTAATAGCTGTAATTACAAAAGCATTTGTATGGTCTCTCCTTGTGACGTTCTGTTGGCGTTTCAATGTCAGTTTTGTCGACGGTTATAATGTTAGATACACGATATAAAGCCGAATATTTGGATGTTTATTAATGCCTACATGAAAAAGAACGTAGTGATATAGTCGTGATAGTATAGGAGTAGACAGTAATAGTGGCTATTTTTTTTATGAGAGAAGGTGGCAAACGAGCTGGCGATGCCCATTGACATTTGCAACACCCGTAGGGTTGCAGATGCGTTGCCGCACGCTGATGCGTGGCCATGCAACAGCGAACACGGTTGCGTGGCCCTACCACACTTAAACTGTACTCCACTTCTATCGATGTTATGAAGACGGTTATAACTTGGAAATATATTTGGACTTGATTAAAGTTATTTTTTTTTATTTGAAAAGTTGCCAAGCGAGCAGGCGGTTCACCTGATGTTAAGTGAATACCACCACCCATGGACATCTGCTACACCCGAGAGTTGTTGACAACCTTTTGAAAATTGGGCTCCGGCTACCTCATTCGCCAGAACGCGATTAGTGTGTAGAAACGCGAAAGTATTATACTTCCACTTGACGCCGGTCTTCTGTGATGTCGTGGTCCTTACCCGGACGAGCCTGCCCATTCGTGCAACAGCCGAGGCTGTTGCGTGGCCCTACCACCTATCTAAAATTATGATTTATCTGCCAAAAATACATATATATCCTGCTGTCGTATAATTATAAGTTAACAATCTTATATAATATAGTTAAGTTATATATAGTAATAATATTATATAATATAGTTAGTTGTATCTACATAATCAACATCGAATCTATTGTTAATGTGCTACTTAGTACATGTAAATTAATTAATGACACCATAAGATCTTTCATATAACGTATTCGTTTAACATTTTTTATATGATTTAATTGTCTTGTGTCATGGCTTAGCGCGATAAATACCTAAAAACGTCTTATGTAATTTGGCCTAAGTCCCACTACGTTAGGACGCAAATTCGCTCTGCTCATTGGAATATGTATCACACACTGCATAATGTCCATCCGCCGAAGATCTGAGATACTGGACTGTACATCAGAATGCAGCCGAACGGAACTCGGTAGCCCGCCCCAGCCCACTTTTCACCTCCGCGCGCTACGTGACACGTATGCCAAATTGGCGGGACCGCGACCGACGCCATTTTCTAACCCCGCGTTCGACATTTGTATTTACACAAGTGACAGTTTTTTTTTTCTTTTTCATTGTTTTTTAACGTGCCGGTTGTGCTGAGCCACACATTTTTTTAATGTATACCGGCGTATTGCCAGTCGTATTGAAATTGTTTGTACATATCGGTGTTGTTTAAATATATCGTGTACTCGTGTTGTCGCTGGACAAACATATCGAAATTTAAAATAAGGCTTGTTGACATTTTGATTTTTGTCCCTGTAAAATGGGCCCCGTCGCATTGTAACCGTTATTTGATTACATTATTTATGTAAATTTCGTATACAGAAATGTTTCACCTGACTTATTTCATTCATGGTGATTCTGCAAGGGTTTAGACCTCAACGTTTAATGGCTCTTAGGTTATTCATAGAAAACGTTATATTTCACAATAAATTATAAGAAATTATGTATTTATCAGCTTCTTTATTGCTTTCTTTTACACGTTAGTAATTTATTTTTGCATTTGACATCTCATTTCAAATTTCCATTCCCAACACGTGAAATGGTGCCAATCCGAAATAAAATGTTGAGGTAGTTATTTGTATTTATTGCAATTTTTATTTTACAATGTGACGCTTATAACCTATGACGGAATTTTATACATTGAGTACTCAATGCATTGCGTAATAAAACACTTTTTGACCTAATTCTATTTATTTATTATGTCCCCAGGTTTTAAGGCTAACTACATTGTAAAGGCTTTTTTATTGTTCGTTTGCTTCTTCACCTATTCGATATACAGAGATTGATCTTAAACTAATATCACCTTGAAACTTTTAACAGCAGTCTAGAAAGTCAAAAGTGAACAATTTTTTTTGTTTACATGTATCAAACCTATCGTAGCTCAGTGTCGGGGGTTTGCCCACTAGACAGTCTACTCACACAGCCTGGGTTCAAACGTAGAATAACGCACCGACGAAAATGATTATTTCAATTTTAAGTCTCAGCTTACCACATGCTTTATAATAAACTAGCGACCTGCCCCGGCTTCGCGCGGGTTCAATTTATTATACATGTAAACCTTCCTCTTGAATCACTCTATCTAGTAAAAAAAACGCATTAAGATCCATTGCGTAGTTTTAAAGATTTAAGCATACATAGGGACAGACAGACAGCGGGACGACTTTGTTTTATACTATTTAGTGACGAGAATATACTGAAACAAGCCTATCAATCAGCATTGACACTTGGCTATGTTAAATTGTACTGCGCAGGCACAGGCCTGAACAATACAGTGGAACATAGCCTAGCATAGCACAGCATTAGGACATGCAGAAAGATCGTCACGTTTTCTCCCAGCGAAAACTGCAGCATCTATCGTTAAGAACGTAAACCTTTACGGTTTCGCTCCGTTTCCGTAGGGAGGTAAACGTACGCGTTAGACGTTAGGCGGCCACATGCCCACATGACCCACGATAAACGCACAGAGGCACAGGCCTGAACAGTACAGTGGAACATAGCCTAGCATAGTACAGCGTTAGGACATGCAGTAGGATCATCACTTCTACTCCCAGCGAAAAGAAGCAACTATCGGTAAAAATCTTTACGGTTTCGCTCCGTTTCCGTAAGGAGTTTAGACGTTAGGTGGCCACATGACCACGTGACCCACGATAAACTGCCAGCGATGATGTGCGCCGCTCGCCAGTTGACTTGACCGCCCGACAAAGCGTATCGCCAAGGAATGCGCGCGGGCCTTGAATGTTAAATTGTGGGACTGTTAAGGCGCAGCTGACGACCCCGTCATTTCCGAGTATCGGACGACATAAAGTATCCGTGATGAGTTTGGCTCACAACGTGTCGCGCATGTGACGGGCGGTGCTTCTGTCTGTTTTTTTTTCCTATTTTTTTTATTTTGAACCCGTTGCAGCACTCTCGTGATAAGTGCAAAGTGTAAAACTCAAACAATAAAGAAGACTCTTTTCGATTCAAAATGTAAATTTGAAAATGTTTACTGTAATTAATCATTCATCATCATCATCATTTCAGCATACTTGAGTCCACGATGATTAATTAATCGTTACTAGTGTTTAATATTTATACCGTTTAATGTACATCACATCAAGATTGGTTCTAATGGTTTATTAAGTCCCTACTTATTTACACCCGATATATTATTAGATTTTATTACATATAAAGAAATATCTACTGAAATATTAGGCTTTTAAAAAGATATCAGAAAGATCCTACATTCAACAAGTATTAAATGGGATAGCTAGTGATGTACTTATTCCACCGAAAATCGGTCGAGCCGTTTCGAAGGAGTTCAATTACAAACACCGTGACACGAGAATTTTATATATTAGATGATAAGTGGTCGGTTGTCTCATAAATATTAAAGTTGTTCACAACAATTATTTAGGATTGGAACCCGAGACCACATTTTATCTAGCTTCACCAATTTGCCAAGGTTTGTATCCTCCTTTTTTCAAGACATTTTTGATTTATTTAACAAAATTTTATATATAATATATACGTTTGTTGTATATTATAATAAACGTACTTATGTACGCATGTAAATAACATGGTTTAAATAGTAAAATGCCGCCTGTGCACATAACTATCGTAGCTCGATAAAGACCACTGTTCGCACAAAATATTTGCTATGCCAAAATAAGCCGAGATGAAGCCGCAGAAACGTTTTGTGACCTCAGTTTGTATTCGCAATTAGCATTGACTCAAGAAAAGTATACAAAACTCTTGAGTTTTTAAATCTTAAAGCTATGTTCAAGAAGGAGGGACTCTGTGATTTCACTAAGAAACAAACAAACACAGTCATGTATGCGTCTCACTTACAAATGTATGCGTGTAGATACACATTTTGCGCCGAAACGGCAAAATGAATTTCAATGAAACGGCAAAATGAGGTAGAAATAGTTAATACTTTTGATTTCGAAATAAGTTATAAATAACAGTTTGCATTCAGAAAACTTTGTAAGTTTTACCTCGAAAAGAACCAAACATTGGAATCTGGTATTATATTATTGTTTCTTAATAAATTGTCTGTCTCTAGGGTCTTAGGTGATATTTACAAACGTTAAAAGACCCAAGCTTCCCCTTAAAGGGTCAATCGTCAATCACTGACGTTGACATTCCGTATATACGCGTTTGATACTATTTTCGTGTCTGACAGTGTTACATATGAGTCATTTCCTCGACTGCGTTTCAATTCTATATATAACTACAATAGTTGCTATGCAGGTATCGTCCTATGGAAATTCTGCATAGAATTTTATTTTGTTCTGGTCAGTATTCTGATGAGTAATCTCGCTTGTCTTGCTATTAGAAGTCAAGCATCGAATCTCCGAGCGTACAAAACTCAGACTCACATTTGTCCTAAGTATGCGAAAGGCTTATAACCATTTGTAAAGTGAAAAGCCAGCTATTTCTGCGAAAACGTAGCGATATCGTTAAAAGTAGCGTATTTTCCTATTATGCTTGAAGAATATAAACTAAATTTTTTATGAGAAATTCGATTGTTTTAGATGTCGACATGCAGTGGTTGCCACGCAATCGTTAAATACAATTATTTTGATAATCATTGTATTGATATTGTATCATTAGTATTGTCATAACATGGTACCTATACATCAAAATTTGGTCTATTGCGATGGTTCATTCATAAGTTTGCTCGTGTTTAATTAATCTACCTAAATAAATCGTAACTCCATAACGTGCATACGTCAGCTCCAGTTAAAACATTGTTTTTCTAAACAGCGCTCCATAGCATCGCTTCGTCAAATAACTTTGTTTGGAAAAGTTTTTTATTGTAACTGTCGTGTGGTCGCGTTTTGAGCACCGAAACACGTTTGACGTATTCTGTCTGTGTTATGTTTTACTGACTGATTTAGCCGGGTGGGGTGTCTCACAATACTCATTTTTAAGGTAATTATCACGTCGGTCGCGAATTAACTGTATATAAATTTATACATCATGCATACTAAAATATTACTTTTATATAATAGCTGTAGAGGTGCCATACAAACATCGAAACCCAGACTTGCGGTTTCTGAAACACTGATCGTAGAAGTGAACTAATAAGCTATCAAATGGCCTTTCCAATGTTATTTAAGTTGACAAAATTTAAAGTATTTTCCAATGACGATGTAATCTAGACCTCCTAAACGCGTCCTAAATTAAAGTACATGTATAACTTTACCAAAACTTAAATACAAACGATTTGTTTACCCATCGCTTGTTAAAGAAACCGAACGCCAAACGAGCGAGGGCCGTATTACATATTGCGCAACGGACAGCGCCGAATTTATCAAACGGGCCGCGTTTCGCCATATGCTGTTCCTAAGGTCGAATCCCGGGTTTATCAACCTGGCCGTGCTCCGTCGCATGTGGGTCGCGCCATTGTTGCTACGCATTTGTGCGTGTACGAATCTATGCCGAGCTCGCATTTGGCAGCTCTTCGAATGTTATAGACACGGCAAACTTAAATTATTCTTTAAAAACAATGGGAATTGCTATAAAAATGTAAATAAAATATATAAGAGCTTTTAAAGCTGTATAATCTAGGATATATGTCCCAGGATTACGTTTGTCGATTGTGGTTTTATGTAGTCTGGAATGCAGACAATATCTGTATCATGTTTTATTAAACAATACAATATCTAGCTCTAAATTGTACCTCTCTTCTTTTCTATTTCTCATCACTGTCATCAAAACATGTTAATCATGTTGTTCATGGGCTTAGCTCTAGCTAATCATCTATATTTTATGACCGGCCGCCTACCTGACATCAGCATAACGGTGGTAGGGCCACGCAGCAGCCTCGGCTGTTGCACGAATGGGCAGGCCCGTCCGGGTAAGTACCACGACCTCACAGAAGACCGGCGTAAAGTGGAAGTATGACAAATACTTTCGCGTTTCGTCTGGTGAGTGAGGTAGCCGGAGCCCAATTTTCAAAAGGTTGTCAACGCATCTGTAACCCTCGAGTGTAGCAGATGTCCATGGGCGGCGGTATTCACTTAACATCAGGTGAACCGTCTGCTCGTTTGACAACTTTTCGCATAAAAAAAAAAAAAAAAAAAAGCCATCCTTTAGAACAAACTTCAACTTCGGAACAAAGATCGAGGATCGAACACACGAACCTGCGCCACTGAGGCTTTAATCTTAATGCGTGCCTAAAAACGACTATTTTAAATCAGTCATCTACACCTTTAAATGGGAGTGAATGTATTTCAGTATAATGTAATAGTTTATTTTGTATATTTTAATAATTTAGTTTGACTTATGACGAATATTAATCATAAATCAAACCTGGAACTTTCTTGGCAGCATTATACAGGTGTTTGTATGGTAAGATTATAGTACATAATTATGAATATGAGCAGTTTCATTTTCATGTGTCATGCTTCCAATATTAAAGAAGAAGACTTCGATGAAAATGTAACTGGTGATATAAAGAGAAAGATATTGAGCGAAGGACATACGCCTTATCCTACAGACTAAGAAAAAAGTTGTGCCGCACCCTGGCGTCGTGATGCGGCCTAACGGGACTTCCCCGGGGACAAATGCCTCTGTAAATTGAAGTAACAGATCATTCCAACGCTTCACGCCCCGACTCTAGACAAAGAGCTTTGCAAATCGGCAGGCTTCATATTTTTCCCTCTTATTTCTGTGAAACTCAATATTCTTATCTATCCGTTTGATTATCGATTTAGTCACGATACTGAGACAAATGCAATGTTGATAAAAAGTTTTGTTCAAAGGTTTTACGTATCAGATACTTGCGTTTATTCTAATATTGAATTGTAAATGAAAATAAAGATCATTATTATCATTACGTCAGCATCATCCACTCTCTCTCTGGTATGTTTTTCTTTTCCGTTGTGGCGGGACATAGAGAACACCCAGACTCAGAGCAGCTATTTAAAGAAGACGAATAAAACAAATTATTATTCCAGGAACATTTTGGCTTTCGGCGTGCAGTATGAGCTGGCAATGCCTTGATCTGTGCGATGGCACAATAGCGATTCCCAAACCAATCTAGAATTACAGTAGTGAGTGAATCCCTTCATATTCCTAATTCTAATTCTTGTCTATCCTTCACGAATCGTCTGTCTTCCGGCGACTCAAATAAATAATCGACCGCTTCTATTGACGTATCTAAAACATGCGCTGGCGTAGTGGTAATCACTACACCTAGATTAGTTGTCAGTTAATTCCTTGATATCCTCTTTCTTCATATTCCTAATTCCAATTCTTGCATATCTATTTAGAATCGTTCTGTCGCTCCCACTGACGTATCTAAAACTCGCCATCGCACAAACAGCGGCGGCCGCTCTAAGGTCGCGCTGCGTTGACATTCATTTTTCTCGTGTAACTGTGCGCGTCAGAGTGCATTGTTGCGGCGTCCCATTCGGACCGACGAGGCATTAAGGCCTGTTCAGACGATGCGGCTGATTAGAAATATACTACAAAACTTGACACCTATAATATGCCTCATATACTGTTTTATTACTTTATCACGTGCTCAACGGTGAAGGAAAACTTCGCGAGGAAACCTACATATTTTCGAAATTACAAAAAACAATATTTGAAGATATGTGAAGTTCGCCAATCCGCAGTGGGGCCGCGTGGTGGACTATGCCCTGATACACTCTGTAAAAAAGACGAGGCCTTTGCCCAGGAGTGGGATATGTATAGGCTGTTACTTTATTTTACTTACTTTTACTACTCCAAGTGTGAAAGTGCATTCTAAGTTTTCAATTTAAATTTTTTATTCCATTATTTTAAATTTAAGTTTTATTGTAACATGTATCGTTTAAGTCTTTCTTTTACTTTTTTGCCTTAATCCTCGCCCTATGATGATTATAACTTTGTTATAAATTAGATATATACCTTATCGATACTCTGTTATTGTATCATTCTCTATAGCACATATTAAGGTAAAACAAATATAAACACATGTAGGTAGATCTTTTCAAAAGCTGAAATATGAATGACATTTGCATATCTATCTGCTGTATGTGTGTGGTGTGATTTATTTTATACCTAATTTGAAGAGATTTTACTAAATATGCTTTTGAAACTATTCTACTCTAATATATCACTGAACATATTTTCTTGGGAAATTAGAAATTTTGAAATACATTAACGTTTATTATTACTAAAAATTCTTTGATCTTTTCGTGAATTAAACGGCCTTTTCAAGGGACTATTTATTACCCTGTGTTATTCAAATGTAAGGTAAAGTAGAGCCGCTTAAGAAATTCAGTATATGTGTCTTATAATAATAAATATATAATCACATTCTGTAGGATAATTCTGTACTCATAGGTTTGGGACGGTATATTCATGAATGTTAATTAGAAATATACAAACAAATGCATTCAGCAGACCTCGCAGCTGGAAAATTGTATTTTGCAAAACAAATGTTTTGTTTTCATTAGCAACTAAATAACACAATATATTTACTTCAATCAATTCAGACTTGTTTGAGATTCGAGAATGAATGTTTTGATAAACTTAACTTAAAATAATGAGAGAGCATGCGTCCATTGAACCTGTAAAACATTACGATGAGTTCACTGAATAAATTTTTTATGTAAGCTTTTCGCACAGAACTGGGCCTAGATGGATTTATTTATTTATTTAGTCTTTTACACGTTTTCACTTTTCCTTAAACACGGAACACAATAGGCGGACTTAATACCTTTAGGCATTCTCTGCGAGTCAACCAATGGTGTGGTGAGATCTTTAGGCAGGTGCAATAATAAAACTAACTAAAATTAAATTATAAAATATTTTCAAATTTAAATAAATAAATACAAATTTTCATCCACGCAAATTCAGGCACAGGCGTCGTGTGAACAGCTCTTAACGACGTGCAATCGTCATGCCTTCGGTTACCGCAGCTTCGCTGCTAACGGTACCTTATCACGGGTTGCGTAACACCGTTTTTTTTTTTTGCTATTGGCAGTGGATTTTAATAGAGCCCCCTTTGTCCGAATCACGGGCATAATGGAACAAAGGCCCGTAGATGTTTCTAGATGCCGGCGTTTGATTAACATCAAACGGAAAAAAACAAAAAGTACTGGCACAAGTTCCGCCTCGATAATTGTAAACTCCAAATATTGTTAGACTTGTATTATTGGACTGGACATTGCGACGCACAGTGGAACACGATTAAAAACAGAATAGATAAGAATATTTAATCTTTAAATGCTGTGAGACCTAGTTGTTCAGTTATGCTGGAATCATAATTTGTTTTTCTAGTTTGCGTTCTCAAAAGTACGTCCAGAGGTAGAACCGTGCGGCGACTATCCCTGTCGCATCAAGAAGCCCGGCCTAACAGACATTACCGTCTCTCAGAAGACGGTTTGAAGAAAAAGTTTGGCATTTTGTATGGGCAGAGAGTTAACCGCAGGGCCACTTTATTAAAAGTTAGCGATTGGTGTAAAGAAATATCTTTTACCTGTCGTTTTACCATCAGTATGGAATTGATACTAAATCAATTACGTTGTTAATCAGTTCGGTTTTTTACGACCGCCCACCTGACTGACGTCAACCTCCCTTGGAAATAAAAACCCAAAACAACTTTTTTTCTTTTGTAATTATTAAAAACTTTTATATATATATTATTTCCCTTATTTTGGGATAACATTATCCTGTGTTGTAAGGATGTTTGTACGAAAATAAATTTCACGCGGACAAACACCCAGATGCGGAACAACTATTTGTGGGTCACACTAATAGTTGTCCCGTGTGGGGATCAAACCCACGACCCCCGACTCTGAAGCCGATACCCTGGCGACTGCGCCACGGAGTCATCGATGCAAAGAAACGCTTCGTAAAAGGAACGATGATAGCCGTCGGACGCGATACTCAAACGATGTACCTGGAATTTCGATTGCGGGCATTCCTTTGTCGCGTTTTCTTTATCTAGCGGGCCGGCGTTGTTCGACCGCTGGACGGCTACGCGGGGTTACGGCGGCGTCTTATTTGGCATGCGCACGGCGAGGGGCCGGCACAAAGTGGCCCACTTTGTGCCGCACCGAGATCCAGAGCGGAATGACAAGACGCCGTCACAAAGCGGGCCGAAGATTTACAACGCGCACCCGCAAGGGTCAATGCCGCGTACACACCGTTTCGGTAATAAAAGTACCATAAACCACGTGGGGAATACCCGTTTGTATTCTCTGCTCGTTTACCACTCGCCGATGGATGTGGAGTTTCTGTTTCTTAAATTGTATTTCACAATGAATTTAATAATTAAACTAATAAATAGTACATACTTTAAACAGAGTTTTGGAATAGATTTGGAATAGTGCTCTTAATCAATGTGTTTCGGTAATGAAAATACCATAATGGGCTTATCTTGCCTTATAATCGGATGGCAGAACTGACGCTTTCAAACTGTTCCTCTCCACTCTACTACCAATTTAAATATATATATATATAAATTGATACTTTAAGCACAAATTTTGAACAAAACTTTTGAATATGGCCATAATTTTACTTATTCTACCCGTTTTTCCCAAAAGGCGACTCATCGCCATATTGGTAAACAAAATGATTTGAGTATAATTGGGTCATCAATTGATTTTATACTTTAATAAGTTTGTGGATCATTAAAAAAGGAGACAACAAGACCGCACAGTTTCTTGCCGGTTCTTCTGTAGTCTGGCTCAATAAGAGCTTAAATTAAGCTTATATTGAATAAAGTAGTTTTGACTTTGAATTCTTGTTACACCGACGAAAATCACAAAGTAATTTATCTACATTGTTTTTTCGCATTTTAAGCAATGCTTGGCGCATCTATTGTTATTTCCTTTACAGCATAGGAGCAATTTCAAGTATCGTTTTGAAACGATAATTCGAACGAGGGATATCGCCATTGCTATTGGAAATTTAGAATTGTCGACAATTTTAAAGCAATATGGAATGCTATAAAATCTGTAATACAGTATTTTAAGCCACGTGCACTATTCGCGTAAGTACAACCATTATTTTCAGTAACAAGGGTATACCTTGTTACTGAAAATTAACTTTGAAGTGACCGTTTTGCTGACGGTGTTACTGTTAAGAAGATATTTCGACCATTGATGAGACACAAAATATTTCGACCATTTGCTCTAGTGTGGCTGTACGCTAATGTATCTAATTATATAAAGTTCATCATAAGGACGCAAATGTGCGGGAATTTGATTGGTGCAGGTGGCTTAGGTTCGTGCTTCATCAATCTCCATGGACTACTGCCTCCCAGTAGTCCAGATATAGACTAAAATAGGCTGAATTGATGATGATGATATATCCAGGGTGTGTTAAGTGTAGTGCAACATGTAGAATGGGATCACAGCCCGTAGGATGGGAACGGAAGGGAAACAGAAAAATGTTCTCGATGAGAGCGAGTTATAATTAAAAGTCTGTAAAGTGTCCTGGCTGGAATAACTGATACTAAGTGATACTGTGCAGAAAACACGTTTACTAGAGGTGTTGCTTGTGTTACCAAGGTAATAGGATATAAGAGAGGATCGTGGATGCAGTGCGTGTTATATATCTACTTTAAAATACTTTTTCTGTTTCTGACAGAACGCATTTTCGCTGTCGTTAGAAAAATGTGTAGAACTTGTTTTGAAACATTCGCAAATAGGGTATTTCTAGCGTAAAATATCCAATTTTACTTCGTTCGTAAAAGTGTGTCGTATTCAATATTTCTTAAAAGGGCTGAAGAACACTTTTAAATGAAATAAATTGACAAAAGTTCAAATTCCCATCATTTATTATTGGAATTATCTAAAGTCCCCGAATAAATATATCAAAGCGTCTTTAATTCGAGTAGTGAATTTAATGTCCTCGTCAATAAGTATGGGCGCTTAAAAATAAAAGACCTTTATTATCTTCCCATTAGACCAAACAACTTAACCGCGAAGGCTCTACGATGAAATTAGTGAACGGGACAAAAAAAGAAGGGCGAAACGCCGAGACATTGACGCCGAGACAGAGTCGTAAACGGCCCACCATAAAATAGTTGTTAAGAGACTTTGTTAAAGGCTTGCCCCACGGCAACCGCTCCACATCGACTACAGAAATAGCTGGTAATCAGTGTTTGTTCTGTATATGGGCGTCTTAATAGCCTCATATGTGGAAATGTGGGCGTTTGCTAATAAAATAAGTCGGCCGGAGGTCGAACAGATTGCCTATACATAGTCCAGACGCGCCGCCAAGGCGACTCCCATTCGCTTCCCTTCCGGTTTTGGCCAATTTCTTTGTGCGGCCGCAGTTCGAATTGTGTACTCGCTTTATGTTACAACGGTAATTAATTCCCCCTTTAGGGTGTCGGTTATTAACCCACTTTAAGGTTAACAGCCGTAAACGCAATTGTATATTGAATTTATGCCTCTTTCAGTTCAATTTTTGAACTGCTTCATAGCTTCTGCTGTTGTTTATATGGGTCAGCACGACCTCGGCTCTTTTTTATGTAATAAAAGGGAAATCGAGCTGGCAGTTCACCTGATTTTATATAGGCCAGCACGCTCTCAGCATGGCTCTTTTTTATGTAATAAAATTGCAATCGAGCTGGCTAAGTGATAATTGCACGAATGGGGGAAAGTACCACGGGGAAATCCGGGAAAGTACCACGGGGAAATCCGAGAAAGTACCACGGGGAAATCTGGAAAAGTACCACGGGGAAATCCAAGAAAGTACAACGGGGAAATCCGGGGAAGTACCACGACCTGTAACCCTACGGGTGTTGTAAATAGGTTGCAGATGCATTGCCACCTTTCAACAAAGTGGGCCCCGGCTATCCCACTCAACAGACGAAACGCAGAAGCATAACACTTCCACTCCAAGCCGGTCTTCCGCGAGATCGTGGTACTTTCCTAATGGACCTACCCATTCGTGCAACAGCGAAGACTGTTGCGTGCCTCTACCACAGTTAAATCTCTTCTTTTTTTTTAAATATGAATATGTCAAAATTTTACACATTTTACACATAAAAATTAGAATTTTCATTTTTCTTTATATTTAATAAATTAATTATTCATTTTTTGACTTTCATCATGATCAGGGGGCTCAGAATCGTGCTTCGTGGCAGTCTGTCGGGGAGACTTATCTCCAGCAGTGGACTCAAACAAGCTGAAATCATGATGATGATGAAGATGAATCATTCATAGAATTTTATTATGCAGTCCAATTTAATTGAAATGTACTTGCGCATATAACACAATCGTCCTGCAGCGTTCTATGAGTCATTTATCATGTTACAAAGTATTTAAATCGACTAACGTATAAGGAGCACATGTTTCGGTTTCCTGGTAAACGTAGAGTAGTATGTGGGTCAACAGTTTCATGTCTAATGATTGAAACTTTGAATACAGATTTTCTGTATTTCAAATAACGTTTAACAGGCGTTGAGGCAATGTTATAACACGTTTGTATCATTAATTCAGCAATCGTCATATGTATATGAGCATACCAGTTGATTGACAGTCTTGTAATCATCACAAACAAATTCTAAAATGTATTATTATGTTACCGACATATTTCTATACATTTGAACAACATTTTTACACTAAATTATCTAATCTATTATGGGTACGAACTGAAAAATTTACACCCGATATAAAAACAACCACTCACGGAAGAAACATTATGTTCATCGCAGAATATTTAAAAGTATTCATAATATAAACCACTAGATAAGTAGTAGGAATCGAAATCACACCCTGGCGCAGAAATAAGTTCACTTTTCACGATAACGATCGGAGGCAGTACTCAAAAGTGATACGGAATTTTCCAGACAAGTATTATAAAATAACGTGTTTATTTCCAAAGTAAACCGATATATCACGTCATCGTAGAGAGGGTAGTGTGTCATAGTATGAAAAGCCACCTCATTGTAGTTGCAGACTTCACACATCTTGCTCATATTTTTTTATTATTAATGCTCAGAAAATAAACAGGTTTCCTCGCGATATCTATCTTTACTGTTTAACACGTGATAATTTAAAGTTCTCGTATGGCAGCACCATTGGGATTTCAACTCAGGTTGCTCAAGTATACTACGTACGTTTTGTTTTCATGATGAAATAGTTGAAGAACATAAAAAGGCCTTTGAATGAATCTAACACGGTAATATTTTTTGCCAAATAACATTGCTCTAATGAGAATACGCCATTCTCAGTCTTAAAATTCTACCTGGTGGATAAATTTCGTTGAAACTGGTAATTTTTTTTTTGTACATTAGTCATCTAGGAACTAATAAATGCAAATCAGAGATTGACACCATTAATAAAGACATTTTAAATATGCAGGACATAATTTTTACAAAACAAATGTAATAATTCAATAATCATTCAAAAATGTAATAAATCAATCAAAACTATAATAAATACTTATCTCCTGTAAATTAATAAAAATCATGTTCTCATGCAATGTTCACCAAGCAATATTTTCTAGTGGTGGAGATTGAACCTTCAAACTTTGGTGAGAGAGAGACAGACACACTATCTAATCACTCTACGTAAATACGTCTCTCTCTACACACAGATAACAAATCCATTTCGATTGTCTCATTATCTAAATAATTATAACGCTCGAAAGGCCATAGCAGTTACACAGATGCTATAATCGTTAACACATTTCGATCTACGCGCGCTTAATTAATTCCCCGCCAATAACTGGCTTGGCCGTTGTCTTTGTCTTGTCAGAGTGATTAAGGCACCACTAGAGGCTCTCGGTACGTAGACGGGGACTAATCGCTTTCGCCACCCATCTCCGTAAAGGTTAATAGGCAATGGAGGTAAAAACTGCGGGTTAATGCCGGCCGTTTTGTCTTTTAGCGACAAGACTAATCGATTCTTAAACGCGACTCGAATAACGGGTTTCCTATTCAAGTTGTGTTATTCGATTACCAGTTAATTAGTCGTGAAATTAATAATTTTTTCTAATATATTATATCGACTCGATTATTAAATAATACCAATAAATAAATAAATGTTTCAGGGTATTATATTTTTACACAACGTTTTCTAGTCCTAATCTAGCAAAGCTTTTACTATGGGTGCTAGATTAATGCCAACATACATAAGAAACTTTTTTGTAAATAAATGCATAATATAGTTATATAATCACCACTGGTGGTCGCAAATTGAAAATTGTTAATCGCTAAGTTCATCGCACAATATTTTTCCAGTAGTGGGGATCAAACCCACACCCTATGGCGAAAGAGTTAGTTTACTTTCCACTACGCTAATTGGCTCGTCAAATTTTATTTCAACTTCTAAGAAAAAATTCTAAATTCTACACTCGCTGAAATGAGTTACTATCGTATCAAATTTCAGCAGGTTTAAATGTAGAACTTATTATTTCAAGCGCTTGTGTATCTGAGACAATACAGCCATTATGAAACTACATAATTAGAAAATAAATTTAAAAAATCACACTAATGCCGGTATCAAATATATTTAGTTTAATGTTTATTTTAGGGTGCTTTACCTTAGTCTACCGAGTTAGTCGTGTGACTGAGATATGTGTAAAAATAAAAGTTAAGTAATACCCTAAGGGTCCTACGGCAAAGGCAAATTTCATCCACACCACCTCGATGTCCAGCGTTTCACAACAGCGCAATTCTCAAGGCATTTCCTGCCTCGCACAACCACTCTGTGGAACCAGCTGCCGCCGGCGGTCATTCCGAACCGTTACGACCTGGGAACCTTCAAAATTAATAGGCCGGCACCGCATTTGTAAGCCCTCGGGTGTTGCAGATGTCCATGGGCGGCGGTGATCACTTACCATCAGATGAGCCTCCTGCTCGTTTGCTGCTTTTTTCCCATAAAAAAAGCGTTATCTGTACAGAGGATAAAAGAGCATAATTCAACACGCGGCCAACTGCGGATTGGTGGAATTCACATGATTACATTTTTTAAGAATATAATATAATGTGCAAGGATGTGTCAAACGTTTAAAATTGGAGAAAATGGACGAATAGCCTCTGCGAGAATCGAACCCACGTCTTCCGGAGGTGCGTCCAGAAACTTACAATTTACTTAGAACAATGTTGTGATAGGGCCACGCAACAGTGTTCGCTGTTGCACGAATGGGCAGGTCCGTCCGGGTACCATGCCCTCACAGAAGACCAGCGTCAAGTAGAAGTGTTACACTTCTGTTTCTTCTGGTGAGTGAGGTAGCCGCGGCCCACTTTATTAAAAGGCGGCAACGAATCTGCAACCCTACGGGAGTTGCAAATGTTCATGGGCGGTTATCACTTAACACGAGGTGAACTGCCAGCTTGTTTGCCACTTTCTCACATAAAAAAAAACACACACACACAAGTGACTTTCAGCACAAATTTAAATATAGCATAAATTAGTCTCTACCTAAATATAAAATCAGTATCTATTCGATCGGGAACAGTCTCGAAGCAATCTGGTGTCCATTAGTTTCGGACCGAAATCGGACGCTTTTGGATCATGTCACCATGTGTGGTCGGAGCTTTACCGAATTAGAAACCGTTCGTGTTTACTTAACGCACTTTATGACGTCACGTGCGGTGTCATCGAACCCGCGTAAGTGGCCGATTAATGCCCCCGAAGTCCTACAGCAGGGATTATTTTCCCTTCTCCGCTCTATGGCTCTTCTTTGTGATATTTTATTTTAACTATCCATAAAATGTCGGGCAGCGACCTGTAAACTATCCATAACGGATGTCGTGTTCGATAGTTAACTGCTGATCGACGGATAACGTAAGCCTTCAGCAGCTTTCCTATAAGTAAATAAAGAATGGCAATAATAGCCAGAGTATCGACTGACTGCGGCCTCGGGTTTGAATTGCTTGCAATTTTTCTGGTTTCGCCGAAGACCACCACCTGTAATCGACCACAGAGATACCTTAGTTATATATGCGGTCGCCTCGGTAACTGGTATCACACGCCGAGCTATGTGTTCGATTCTCGCAGGGGACCAAAATTTGTAATTCCAATGAGCCTGAGCTATTTTTTACCAGTGATTTCATGTTTGTGAAGCATAAGTGGCATTTAAAAACATATTGTTGAGAATAATATGTTTTATATATGAGAAGCGATGTTATGAAAGATAAATGAAAAGTCCTTGCACGTACAAGACTAAGGAGGTTCACGAGTTTTGTCAATATATTATGACGCTTATTAGGATTGCCTTCACATACCTCCATAGCCCAGCGCAAGCCGCCTCAACAGCGGGGAGCAATCCTCTCACGTCCAGGTAAGGCGCGCTAGAACATAAGTCACGCCTTCTTACTTAGCCTCTTTTGTACGGGAAACGAGAGTACCTCTAATCCGGTGTTTAGATACCATGAAAGCCAGGAATGAGAGTGTCTGTGTGCTGTCAAGCAAGCCCCGAGATCCAGCGGCGCTTCCACCGCGAAGGGAAGGGAGGGTGGAGATCTCAATACCGACACCCCTCTCCCGCCGCGTTCCCACCCCTGCTGCATCGGCGGTGCAGCCCCGCCGAGTCACGGAGGATATGCTCAGTGACGAAACGCAGTACCAATACTTCTCTTCCCCGGCGACTCTACCTCGGTTGTCATTCCGCCGCAACCCGCGTCTGTCCCCCACACCGCCATCGTATCCAAAGTGGCCGCAACGATGGGGTCACTCGGAGCAGCCCAGTGTGGGCTCTTAGCTACGCTGTGGGGGATATTCAGTGGCCCTCTCGGCCGTGGCCTAGTGTGGATTTCCTCAGTAGGGGACCCAGCCACGGCCCCTATAACCCATCGTCAGGAAAATGCGGGAAACCTGTCGTATACTGAGATCTGGTACTCTAATAATAAAAAAAATCAAATCATTTACCGGTGTGCAAGCCAATATCTGATCAGTTGTGCAACGCAGCCATCATACTCCTATCAAAACAGTTATAAAATTATTAGGTACCAAAAAAATTAAGAATGTTGTGAACACTAATTTTCGTTACCTAGAATTTTTTCCTCCTTATTAAAGTATGAATAATAGTCGGGTTTTCTCAAGCTCATGAGTTGTGGCTAGCCCACGAGTTCTGCATAAGATGAAGCTTTAATAGTGCCGATTGGCAGACGTCACGCATCTGAGCAATACTTTTTATTATTTTTATTTTGAAAATGTGCATGTTTCCTCACGATGTTTTCCATTGCCGCTGAACACATGGTAAGTAAGCACTTAAATTAACAATTTCGTTGATGCTGGCACCAGGATTTGAACTCAGGAAGGAAGTCAGTAAAATGAATTAAAAACGAGCGCCCGAACACTGTTGTTAATGTTTTATTACTCACGACATAATATTCTCCCCCGGTTGATCGACTAGCGTCTTTCGCACGTTCCCATTCCGTCGAACGTTCAAAGTGTAGCAAACGGTTAAGTTTCTTTGTTCGCGTGATAACTACGGCTCGGTTATTAAATTGACCGCCGCGGTTAGGCGCTACGCGTAATGACCGCCTCTAAGTGTACCATTACAGCGCCACGGTGGGCATTATGGCTCTTAGCAGGGGGTCTACAAGACACCGCGGACTGTAATATTGGGTTACTATTGCGTAGTACAGCACCTCCGGGCGCAAAGCAGAGTTTTAGATCGGGAAACTTCAATAGTATTTTCTATCTAATGATTGCCTGAGACAGTGATATAAATTTTGATAACACGAGATGATGATGCATTGCGGTATTTCATTATTTTTCTCTTTGTTACATTTTCCTGTCTTCAATCAAACTCAAATTTTCATCGGTAATTTAATAAAAATTCTAAGATATTTTCGACATAAGAGAAAATATTTTTCAAGTGTATCTTTATACTTTTTAAACAAGGGAAAAACAAAAAAACCTAACGAAAAACCCAAACGAAAATATTCCGATTAATTCGTTCGTCCACCTTAACGACTGTGTGTCGCGCAGTCTTCAGCCTCTGTGAAATATGTTTACATTCATCACCCGGCAATTTACTATTACGGCCGCATTATTGTTACCTTCGCGCGGTAATCGCTGGCGATTAATAAAAACAATTATATTAAAAAGCCACTGTCCACCGCGGTGAGGCCTTAAGCTGAATTTATTACGTAATACGTTCAGAATCTTTATGGTGGTTTAGTCGCTAGGAGGTCGCCTTTAGTCAGATATTACAGATTCTAATTCAAACGGTGTACACGACTGAGCTTTTGTGTTTTACGAATATGCCGTGTATGGTATTTGGTGACCGACTCAATATTTAGTTTTGGGCTTAAGAGGGGAGTTGTTTGTGTTACTAGTTGGTATAGTTAAAACTTCATAAAAAAAGTCGTAATTGTTCAAAATTTCGGTCATATGAGATTAGCCCCTTCTCTAATAACAATGCATTTGTTTCAACCTATTCAAGAATCGGTTGTATGATAGGCTGCGTGTTTAATAGGTGGATTTGAAAGTTTCTAAGTACCACTATCATTGTATAACATTATTTGTTTTGATTATATAAAGGGGAAACAGCTCAGCAAGTGATCACTGTTCATCACACTTGATCACTATCTCCTACTAGTAGATAGTAGAGAGTAGTAGAGATACCGGTAAGTATAAGTGCTCATCCATGGCCTTTGAGTCCCTCAAAGTCACAGCATCGGAGATATTGAGGCTTTTTACCAACAACTAAAAGTGTTAGGAATACAGTTTCATAATCCACTGAAAGATGATCCACTAGATATAAACCTTGTTAATTTTATATATAGAGTGAAGATTTGGGATCCAACATGCAATCTCAAATCAACATACAATATAATCTGTTACTACATCTTAAAAGTCTATCATTTTTTATATTCTCTAACGAGATTAGCATAAATTTCACGCAAATCGTTATTTAAGAACTCTGAAAACATAACGAGTTTTTACTGTAAACATCTCCATTACAGCGGATAGCTCAGTTTGCGGGTACTCGCTTTTAATTTAGTAGTACTATACTCTAGCAAACTCAGCTAAAATCCCGGTGGCAATATAGAGAAAATTATTAATTTCAAATTTAATATCAGATTTATCAAGTGCACGTGAACGTGAAGAAGATCGTATCGTTCAACATATTCTTCTGTACTATAAACTAGCTGTGCCCGCGACTCCTTCCGCGTGGAATTTAAAATAAATAAAATTTCTAAAATAAAAGTAGCCTTAGTTACTCCTTATTGCATCATCTATCTGCCTGTGAAAATCCCGTCAAAATCATTCCAGCCGGAACAAACAGATAGACACAGACAGACAAAAATTGTAAAAAAAAAATATTTTGGTTTATGTTCCTTGTATACACCCATATACATTTTAGTAAAAAGCGGGTTTAGATATCTGTATAGACAGTGAAAAAAAAAACCAATATATATGAAGTGTGTCTATCGTGGCGGGGCAGCATGGTGTATTTTGTCCTAATAACTGCATTCTGCACTCTGCATGAGGCTTATGAGAGCAATGGGCATATATTAGGCTATTAATTATTACTTTTCAAGGGGCCAGGCATAATTATCCAAGTACAAGATATTTCTTACTCTACGAGAGCCTTAACTTCACTCGGCTTTTATCAGCCAACAAAGTATAATTAATAGCGATTAATTAAACGAAGCATTTCACGGTAATATTTCAACAAACAATCATTTTTCTCCATCAGAAGACTCGGTCCATGCACAGCGGGTGTCCAATATTAGTGAATCACAATTAATAAACTATAATCAACATACGTTAGCCGTAATTACCTCAATATTTTACGATTACGACTGTTTAAAATCGACGCGGGGTTCTATTTTATTAATAGTGACTTGGTTCGATTATAAGCACGCTGATTATTTTATCCTGCAGGAGTATACCTGCTTAATATAACTGCATAATTAGGATCCGCTGTCTGTCCATCTGTCCGTCTGTCACAAGGCTGTTGTATCTCATGAACCGTGATGGTTAGACAGTTGAAATTTTCACAGATGATGTATTTCTGTTGGCGCTATGACAAAAAATGCTAAAACGGTATAAAATACTTAAGTAGTGCTCCCATACAGCAGAGATGATTTTTTTTGTATACATAATGGTACGGAATCCTTCGTGCGCAAGTCCGACTCGCACTTGGCCGGTTTTATTTGTAACAGCGTCACACATGTTGCAAATAGAAAAAGTAAACAATAGTTATCACACAATGGCCTTCCTGTAGTAGTGTCATGGAGCAGGTCTGCTGCTGCAAGGAACCATAAAACATAAGTATTTGCACTTTTGTATTTCATCTTATGAATGAATTAAGGATAGCCCATTCTTCACTACATAGTATAAAACCAAGTTGTCCCGCCGTCTGTCCGTCCCTATGTATGCTTAAATCTTTAAAATTACGCAACGGATCTTGATGCGGTTTTTTTTATAGATATAGTGATTAAAGAGGAAGGTTTATTCGTACAATACCTAGCACCAGTGCGAAGACGGGGCGGGTCGCTAGTTTGAAATAATCTGCAAATCCAAAGGTAGTGTAAATTTCTATAAAATACCAAAATGTGATAATGACTTACTATCAGGTGAATCGTTCAGAGAAACACTTCTAACAAGACGTGTTCGTGTGTTTTACAAATGTTTATTTCGTGCCGAAGCTAGGTTTTAAGCTGCAAGTATAATACATATTGGTGTCCTTTTTGTTATGTACGCATGATTTTTTTTTTTTCGGTTCTGGCGAATTTAATCCTAGGTGACTTTAGATGCGCGCGCACACTTTAGACCGCGCACGTGATATTTTTCAATTTATTTTTGACATTTTATTTTACCATCATCTTACTCATTTATATAAATGCAATACCTATAATATTACGTTCAATGATTAAAACTGTGAACTTGTTTCACATTTCCGATTCACCTAATTAAGGTACAAAGGTTTATAAAATTGCAAAGTGTACCTATACTCCATATTATAAATTGGACGATTTCGTTCGCGGTTCAAAATTAATGGTCGTTTTTCTTGCATAACGTTACAACAGCGGCATCAACAAAACAGTAATTTCGCTGATTAAAAAAAATATCATCCAATTATAGCGACCAAATGTTCGTACCAACCTTACAATTATTCAACGGACTTTCACATATCTGATTTCACTGCGACCGATAGCTGGCGTCTATTTACTGCTATGAACGAAATTTGTTATTCGGACATTAATATATTCAATCTGTTTGGACACGCGATCAATTTGTGTAAGTGATGTTTGTCCTACTAAAGCGGTATCGGCGGTCTCTTCGACGTCCCGCGACAAAACGCTGTTCGTGTTCATGTTTGCGAGTAATTCTATCAAGATTTTTATCTGCAGCTTTAGGTAGCGATGTAAATTCACTTGTGGCAATGTCAACAGTTTTGTTATTCTGTTAGTTATTCCGCGACGGAAACTGTGGAATGCGCAGGTGGATAACATATATCCTAGAGGAACCTTAGACGTTTACGTTATCTGTTTTTTTTATGTTATCAGATGGCAAGTGAGCAAATGAGCAAATGTTAAGCGATAACTGCCGCCCATTGACATTTGCAACCCTTGAGTTGCAGATGCGTAGCCACATTTAATCAATTGTTACACACATACGTCATTTTACGTAATACATTTACACCAAAATCTAAAAAAAGTAACAGCATATACATACAATATGCATGTCCCACTGCTGGGCAAAGGCCTCCTCTGTCAAGAGGGTATCAGGGCATAGTCCACCACGCGACCACACTGCGGATTGGTGGACTTCACATATTTTCGAAATATTTTTTTTATTATTTCGAAAATGAGCTGGTTTCGAAAGTCAGTACTTAAAATTAATACTTTCATTGGTGCTGGCGCCAGGATCGAACTCAGGTTTCTCGAGTAACTTAAATTAAAGGCGAGCGGACACTGAACTATCACGGCTCCCCCACCAAAAACTAATAAAACAAATATTATCATCCAATGAACAAAACAATTACCACATTTTCTTATTTATGACATACGAAAGGCTCGCCATTTATCTACTTTTAGACATATTTGCTCGCCAAAAAGAAAACAGGCTTAGAGCGTTCGATTTGGTTCAGTTCACCCCGTCCAGTTAACGTTCCTAATACTTCTATATAAATTTCGAAGTCGCTAGGGATAGTCATCCATTATTCCATTTTATTCTTACCTACTCAGATATGTATAAAACAACGTGACGTCTGCTTTCGTTACTCTTTTACCATCTCTATTTCGCTCTGATGTTACGCTTTGAGTACTTAGACAATTAAAGCTTCACCGGTTCTGCGTTCGAATAAGCTTTAATAGTCTAAGGACTAAAAGCGTAACATCAGATATACAAAAATTTATTTTGCTGTGTACCCGACATCTCTTTAGGATAGACTCTTTCGTAAATTAAAATTTGTAGAAAAAACTACAAAATTTACTCTGGAAGTTAAAGTTTTTTAACTTCGTCAAAACAAATACATTTAAACGTTTCGGCTCAATTGTATACATAAATTAAGTAATATATTATATTTAAAAATATCATTTCATTTTCATTGCATTTTAATATAAGTTTCTTACTTATTGTTTTTATTCTAATTTCTTTCTGAAAGCGATACTCTTTAATGGTATTAATAAAAAGAACACGAAATTTTCGGAAGCAACAGGTCTCGACTCAATTCCTTCGCTGTTATATAAATTGCTCCTTTAAACACTGGCCGTCCTTTTTCAATGTACAAGCCCGATACTACTGTCTCTTTCTTTAACGTTTCCTGGACGGATATAGGCTTCCTTCCTACAGCGTCGGATTAGATTTGTTAGAAACTGATGGATACGACATTCGCTTTAAGGCTAATTTGTATTTGTTACGTTACTAAGTCATTAATGTATAAAGTCTGATAGTTTTCTCAAACACTTAAAGCTTATTTAATAAATTTTACTCTCATATTTTTTCCAAATGTGCCAGAAGAAATATACTTTTAAAACAAATATTCACATTAAGCTTACTTTTTGTTGAAATCGGTTATGATGCTTAAGTATAAGGTGAAATGAATTTAATGTATTGCAACTATATATTTACAGATAAAAAGTCTCTAAACTTAAAATAAAAACGTGCACATCATTTGTCTACCATCATAAATATTTTTGGTCGTGTCGTAATTCGTAATTTAACGAAACATCATCTTAAAACACAATTTATTTCACCTGTGCAAATGTGGATCCACCATCGCACGAAGCATACGCAAACTAATACGCACCAATTGATTCGCGAAAAAGTGACGTTGATAAACGTAACGTCCAATCAGAACTGGACGAGGATAATTGAATGACGCGGTAAACGATAACCCGCGCTAACAGGCGGCACGGATTTCAACAAACGGCCCCGTTCGAAAGCTGTGACAGCTTTATGCAGCCAATCGGCAATAGGCAGGAGCTCCGTATATGGTGTACGCGGTTTTCTCCCAATTAAAGGCAATTTATAAGTTTTTGTACGCACTAAGTGACTAATTTCCTACGACACTGAAAGGAATGCGACAGTTGGCGAGTGTTTAAGGCATCCGTTTCGCGTCACACGCGTTAACAGCTTTCTAAATAAAATCGGATGATAATTTATTAGCAATATAAAAAAATGCTCAGTCCCGTGTCCAAGACTATCTAGAAACTTCTTTCTGTGTAAAAATCCTTGTTTTTATTCTGTCACAAATATAATGGATTAACATTGATGCTTCACTTAATTAATAAAACGATCAACACGTCAGACAGACTTTAAAAAGTAATAAAGCAATTATTGATTATGGGACAGTCTTCAAAATAAATTAACGCATATTGCTTCAACGCCACCTCGACCGATGTGTTAATCTTTTTTTTCTCTCATTCCAGGTGAGTCCAAATTTCAACGGTAAGCTACAAGATTACAACTCTCCAAAAACATCTGCCTGCGGGCGGGTCTACGGGCCAACGGATCAATTGACCCACATTTTACACCTTCAATCTTGGACAAAAAACGCGGCCTTGGTTGAAAAAAAAAATTAAACTACCATACTTTTATATCCTGCCGTGCCGTCCCGATCTTTCTTAAGCCATATCCACATTACACTAGCCGTAGGTAATTTTCAGTAAATGTCGAATACACACCTTATTGCGACGTCTCAGAGTTCATATTCGGATGTCAAGATTAGCTGTTATGTGACTTTCATCTTTAGTAAATTAGGCGCCACAGGCACGTGGGTAAAAGGGACCATCTGCCTTCCAATTAAGGGCTTTTGATAGAGCGGTATTTTTACACGAGTGTTTGTTTATTCCTTATTGTCGGGGGCGATGAATAGAATTTTTGTGGTAAGGAATGTCCATTCAGATAGGAATCTTCTTTGTTACACCGGGTGAGGTAATGGGAAACTAGACAATATTAATTCGTCATAAGGACGAGAATCGTTCAAAATTGGCACATTATTGTGCATTTCATTTAAGTCCCCAGCAGATGTTATTTTTCCGCAACACGCGATCGACTTACATAACAATCGGTACTTATCGACGGCTCTTTTGTAGAAAGTCAAAAGAGAAAAATCTATTAATATAGCAGTAAAAAGTGAAAACACAACAAACAAATGATTTTTTTACATGAGAAGGTGGTAACGATCTGTCTGTTCACCTGACGTTAACGCCCACATATCTGCAACGCTCGTGGAGTTGAAGATGCACTCCCACCTCTAAAACAACACATATAGTCTACGGATCCGGGATCCTTGCACACCGAAAAGTATTCTTTTACTTCACGCCGGTCTTCTGCGAGGCGGTACTTCGACGGACTGCCCATTCGTGCAACATAGAAGCTGACCCTACCACACTTAAAAATTACACCGTAAATAAGATGTTTCCTTATCTATACCGAACAGTTTTCTCTCTTAATATTCGACGACCCGAATGGCGTAGTGGTTAGTGTACCTGCCTCCTGCGCCAGAGGGTGTGGGTTCGATCCCCACTACTGGAAAAATATTGTGTGATGAACATAGTGTTTTTCTAGTATCTGGGTGTTTATGTATCTATGATATGTATTTATTTACTAAAGAAAAGTATGTTTAAGTATGTTTATCAGTTTTCTAGTACCCATAGTACAAGCATTGCTTAGTTTGGGACTAGAAAATGTTGTGTAAAAATGTGTCCTAAGTATTTATTATTATTATTATTGATATTCAGAACTTCATTTGAGACAACAATATTCAATAGCCGGAGAGGATCGTGAACTTTGCAAAGTGGCAGCGGTGCAAGTTTCCAAATATTTCACCGAGGCCCTTTCGCGTCGGGCTCGTCCGCCGCGCCGCAGTGGGCCATAGGCCATGTGCAGCTTGCCGCGAAATTAAAACTGATCGATGCGCGTTATTTGTTCAACGCGACCGAGCGATATGGCAATTAAGGCGGCCGAGATGAAAGGATCGCCTCACTCGACCGCTCGTAGACGGCGGCGGTACGTGAGCGGGTGATTTCTGCGGGCACACCCAATCCAGCGCGGTTATAATCGCCGCCCCGTTTTCACAACCACTTAAGCTCCTGCCACCCAGTGAGGTAGGAAGTGAGATGTGCAGACCACACGGAACGACAGATATGTCCACGGCCAGACCGCTTATGTCCGAAGGTCATATATAATAGTGGAGTTGGTAACGTTTTAAATAATAACTGGTGAATTTCATAAGTGCGAGTTGGAAATAATATAGTCGATTTATGATGTAAACTTTTATGTTAGACTCAAATTCAATAATCAGTATTCAATATAGAATCATTACACTTTCTTTTCATTATTGGGTGTGTCTGTCTGTCCGTCTATCGCCAGGCTGAATCTCATGAACCGGATAGCTAGGCAGTTGAAATTTCTGTTGCCGCTATAACAACAGAAATTAAAAAAGAGAATACTAAATATTTGAGTGGGTCTCCCATACAACAGATATGATTTTTTTTTTGCTGTTTGTATAGATAATGGCACGGAGCCCATCGTGCGACTCAAACTTGGCCGGTTTTTCATTTTGATGGTAAAAAAGAATGTGAATGCATGGGCCTTGGATACTAATAACTGTTTCTCCGGGTAACCGACGTGAATCTTCATAAAAAAAACTTAAGAATTAAAACTACTTAATAGAATTAGTGGAGCGTTATGGAACTTGCCCTTTTAGCCATAAGTCACCAGACTGGTTGATAATAAACATATGACCGTTGAATGAGTTAATTAAAACGAGTGATGCAATGAATGACTGGAGCAAATCGCGACCGCAATGACTAACGATGAGCGTTATAAACATTATTGAAGCTCACGTCTTGTCCCGTTATAGTTAAATAAATTGTTTCGAATATTAATTTTAAATAATCGATTTTTGTGCAAATGTGCGGCAAGTCGATGGATGCATGTGGCTCAGGATCGTACTTCGTGGCAGTCTATGGGGGAGGCCTATGTTCAGCAGTGGACTCAAACAGGCTGAAACGATGATGATGATTCATCATGATAATGATGAATCGATTTTTAGTGGCCGTTAGCAGTTGTCAGTGTTGGATTTCAATGGTTTTATATTTACAAGAGAAGTAAAAGTTTTTTTTTTTTTGCGATTAAAGAATAGTATAGTTTTTACTTCACTTAAATATGCAATGTATAGGCATTAGTTTGAATAATTCACTAGGTCACAGCCTTATTAAGTTCCGTTAGCAACAATTATTGCATTGAATGAGCAGGGTGCGGTTGACAAGAAGTGGAGGAAATGCTTTGTGCAAACCGTTTCGATTGTTAGGGATTATTCGACCCGTTTAAATCGCAATTTTCGCGGTTTCGTAACTTCTGCACACCAAAATTGAAAATACAATATTTATGCTATGGAATGGTTTTAATGATAACGATATTTTATTATGAAATATAATCCTTCAGTACAACAGATCCAATTACATACATCAAAAATGAAAAGAGAGAATTAACTAAATTACTATATTACAATTTAATGACGTGGAAATTTTTCAAATGTAATACCTATGTCAATTAATGCCTGTTGAAGCGATCAATTGCTTCCGAGGCTGATATATCATCAATAATAATATAGCCCGTGATGTGTATTTGTTTGAATTTGAGAAAATCTAGTTTAATAATTATTTAAGAATAGAAAGTCCAATTCATAAAGGCCGGTATCATTATAACGTACAAACAGTCGAATTAATTTTTGGACTACAAAAAGAATAGTTAGGATTACATATTACATAACAGTCAATTAATAATACGAGTAAGTATATTAGGCTTAATTTTCGTAAGTCTTTACTCATCGTGATTAATTACTAATTCAAGCTTATGGCTAATAGTAAATATTTAATTCAATCTTGAGGTAATTTAACAAAATAATTATGTAACCTGATGTCAAGTGATTACCGCCTCCAATGTACGATCTACAACAACTGTGGGGTTGCAGATGCAATCTTCAATAGAGTGGGCCCGATTACTTTACTCGTGAGTGTGAACCGTGGTAGGTCAGTATCCAGGCGCTCGCTTTCAAGTCAATGTGTCAAGGCAAAACTTGAGCAACCTGTGTTCAAATCCCTGACCATACCACAGAAATCGTTAGTTACAATTTTAAGTGATGATTTATCACGAGCTCATCCTTAAAGGAAAACGTCGGGAGGAAACCGATTACCATTAACGAATAGTAATAAAAAAAAATATGTCAGAAATATATAAGTGAAGAATGCTAATCCCCGGTGGGGTACCATAGTGGAATATGCCCTGATGCCCTCTATTCGGGACACACAATAGTTACTTTTACAGCTGTTACTTTTCGAAACAGTGTTATGCTTCCACTACACTCCTACACTTCCTTCTAGACCATGATATCTCTCCGGACTGAGCAGCGGACCGCGTCGACCGCCCCGACGTCACCGTCACACGGAAACAATGAAAGACTAACGATCCAATTCACGACGACGTTAGAAACCGCGCGCGTTTCTTAGAAACGGCCGCGCGGCAAAGTTAACCCAATTCGAGGCGAGAACAATGCCGGTCGGACGCGGCGCGGCCCGCGCCCTTTGTCTCCAGACCAAAGGATCGGCGAGGCGTGTCCGCCGACAATGTCCGCGTCGACATGCACATCAACATGCACATCGACATGCGCATCAACATGCACATAAACAGGACGCGACGATCAACACGCTATCGCTGTGTCGAACAAATTAAACCGCCGTGAGGTCGGCCCATTGCGATACGACGCGTGGGCAGCGGCACAAAACCAATATCCGATAGAGTTGTCCTTTCTATATACCGATATACAGACGGCTCCAAAGTGTAATAATCGTTGAGAGGAAAATTCTGAATACGCAAGAGATAGGTTCAACTCTTTTTTAGAGTGCGCTGTAAACAAATTATGACCTAAATTTACAAGTGACCGAATTGTTATTTTGAATATTTTGGCTCCTTTAAATGAAGCTCATGGATATCCTTAACCATGCCAGATTATAGTTTCATTACCTACCTTCAAGGAGGGTCCTGGGTGCCTTACTCTCTAGAGCCATTCATTACCACCAGGTAATGAATGGCTCTAGAGAGTAAGGCAGAACCACCTAGCTCATTTTTGCAACATTAGAAGCTGCTGTTGCATGAACACCTTTATCACGTTAATTTTATACATATATTGATATACATCTATCGATACACGTTTATCTAGATATGTTACAATTTTATTTCCTATATTTCCAATATCATCATATCTAACTAAGTTATATGTTATCTAATAAACCTGGTCCATGCGGGATAATGCCGAGAAAGCTAGCTGCATTTCCTCGCTGAATAATATATGAATGTATATATATATTTATTATAAAAACTTATTTTATAAATGATAAAAACTTATTTATTTGTGTATGATGGGAATAAAAAGAAATTAATTAAAAAATTATTGAAGCGATACTGATTATTTCACTAAGGTAAAGCAAAATATTTAGTTAATAGTTAATACATACGCTTTATTTGATTTTAAAAATTCTTTGATTTTTATTTTCAATATTTTTAATTAAGATAGAAGAAAAAGTTAAATATCCTTATATTACTTGAATAGACTAATTATTCTCAAAGCTGGCCTTGCGGCCTCCGGCAAATTTACTTGAGTAGCTTAGCATGCAAAAAGTTCGGAACCTTTAAACAAACAACCCCACTCGTTTAGACATTGAAGATATTACGTAAAGACTGAATAGTTTAAATGTATAAAAAAATGATTTCGGATAGGTTTAGATATTATGAATAAGCGTGATAATGGAAGCCCGTAAACAAAGCCAACGTGGTGTAGATATAGGTACTACATATTTGACGTAAATTAACTTTCTCTGCACTTTGGCGACATTTTGACCTCTCGAAATGGCGCGATCAAACTTTGCGAACGGTGAAATTAGCAATTTATCGATAACGACGCCGCCATCCCTATTCAAATTTTGGTTTTATAACACGAATAAAACACAATGGCTTTCCGCGGGTTTCTCTCATTACTTTGACGTTTAAAACTTTATTATTTCACATTTATAACACCTGAGTAACAGAGCGCGTAACGACTATAACGACTTTTGTGTGATTCTCATTTGTACGTGTGACAATTTCGTTGACGTTGAAGTTAAACCATTACACAAGCTTAGTATACAAAGCTTAAATCCGTTATAGGTACTCTAATACAAAATCTGAAATTTTTAGTGTTACTGTCATTCGAATAAATTTAATCTATTGTGCCTCAATGATTTTTACCCGGTAAATTAATTTTCCAAAAAATTAATTGTCTTAATTAACAGAACTTTAACATTTACTTAAATAAATTGTCTTAATTTTTAACAATTACAAATGTCTCAATGTAAATATGATAGTTTTTGAATTTCATAAGGGTTTCATAAGAACAGCGTAAACTGGAATAAAAATATTTACTTAGACTATTTCTGTGGTAGTGCTGCATAGCCGCTTCACGGATGGGCAGAAGATAAACTTTTTTGTTTAAAGCAACAGAAGATAAACTTTTTCGATGGTTGGCAAGGCATCTGCAACCCAATATTAGTCCCGCCAGATAGCACTACACCCACAGCTAGTGTAACAACAAACACAATAGTTGCCATCGCCTTCGAGCACGGCAAGACAAACGCGTACACTAGGTACACCCGCGTTCCAGGGCGGTTCTCACCGCCCCCAGCCGCCGATTAGCTAAAAACACAGTCGACGGCCATCGGGGTCCCGGTTCGAACCGCAACCTCGGTGACCCTTAGATGACATACCATAGTTAAACGGACGCATGACCACATGCGCGGCCCTACCCACAGCGGAGGGCCCAAACCCGTGGGTTCTGACTAGCTCACTGGTTCTGCGTCATATGAAGGTTTAATAGTCTTGGGACGGAAAGCAAAAACATCAGTTCATACAAGATACAACCCTATATTGTACATTTCCATGGGACCACTTAACATTTACTTAAACCGCATGCTCGATTGACAAAGTTAGCACATAAAAAAAACTGACTTTGTAAACTTTTTGAAATGAAAACTTCTTTAGGCGCGTTGGGTACTCGTATATAAGTGTACTTTTTCTGTAAACAAAAAGCGTGAAACTCGTGTCATCGTCACCGAACTCTTTCCGTGAGCTATTTTTAAAATAGGAATACGCAAAAATATATTTTATAGTTATAAAGTTGATGACTCCGTGGCGTTGTGCGTTCCACAAATAGTTGTTTCGTATCTGGGTGTTTGTCCTCGTGCAATTTATGTTTGTAAAACGTGCTTACAACAGAGGATAATGTTGTAATGTTAAAAAAAAAACAATCGTTCCGAGTACCTGTAAAATATGTTGAATTAAATATAATTAATTAATATATTTTGATATTGTTTCATGTTTTCACTTCAGTCGGCAGTCCCCTGAGCTTGCCTATGTTTTTTTTTTTTATATTCATATTGGATGAACTAACAAAGTCTTTAGTATTAAAATGGAGTTCAGAACTTTACAATTATTACAGCGTGAAATCGAACGATTCTCTGCGGAGCGAATCGTTAAAATCGCGGACATAATGTATTCTGTTCTTAGTAGCCAGCATGATATGGGTGTTTCGCGGGCGCGAGCGTGGGTGCCACTTCGTAACTTATTGCGAACTTATACAACAACGAACTTGTACACTTTCCTAGGTGTAACTAACTATACTGCCGTCATACGGATAAAAGACGTAAAAAGTAAAGTAAAGTAACAGCCTATACATGTCCCACTGCTGGGCAAAGGCCTCCTCTATACAGAGGGTATCAGGGCATAGTCCACCACGCGACCCCACTGCGGATTGGCGGACTTCACATATTTTCGAAATATATTTTTTTTTGTTATTATTTGGAAAATATGCAGGTTTCCTCACGATGTTTCCTTCACCGCGGAGCACGTGATAAGTCAGCACTTAAAGTTAAAAACTTCATTGGTGCCGGCACCGGGGATCGAACTCAGGTTGCTCGAGTATATTGAATTAAAGGCGAGCGCCCGGACACTGAGCTATCACGGCGTAAGATATATCAAGACGTATATGATTTTTTTTCCAAAAATGAGTTATTGCATTTACATGTTGGATTTACTGTACTGATTCGGAATATGTTATTAACAAATTTTTGGAAAAATGTCATATACGTTTTTTTTTTCTTACGTTTGGCAGTATAGTTAGGAAGAAAGAAAGAAAGATACGTTTATTTCTTGTAACATAGTACAATATAGGTCTTAAATATAGGTCTTTCTGTTATCTGAGAAATGTTAAATAACGCGGTATCATAAAGTTGCAATTAATGTATTATACTGTAAATCATAGTGCTGAAAGTATGTGTTATGCTTGTAGTCGTATTACGTGATGCAATGCCATTTTACATATCTTCGAAAATTTTTTTTTTGTTATTATTTCAAAATTATGCAGGTTTCCTCACGATGTTTTCCTTTTCAATAAAACACTGAAAATTAACAATTTCACTGGTATCGACACCAAGGATCGAACTCAGATTGCTCGAATATATTGAATTAAAGGCGAGGCGAGCGCCCCATTTTTAATACCCAATTCGTGCCTATTCACTCTTAAAGGGCCTTTTAAAAATAATTACAGTTTTCACTTGTCTTCTATGATTTTAATCATATTCTTCTATCATAATTTTATGTCACACACATAACCCAGGAAAGTGATAACGACTGTTTATAAATAGAGAATGGTAACAACATTATACCTAATCTCGAATTTCGAACGTGGCCTGTTTCACGCGTGTTTACACCGACGTATATTAAATCTAACCGCATTTTGTTTGAGAGATAACTACGCACAGAGAGCGCCCGCACCGAGGGGGACTTTCAGCGAAATGTTACATTTATAACATCGCTGAGCCCTCGCCACTCGCAATTTGTTGCTGTCCCTAAACAGAGGTCTCCAAGTTACGGTCCGCCGGCTCATGTTAAGCACACTGTATGGGATAATAGCGGGGCATATAGTTTGATCACACTGTGGCGCTGATAACTTTTTAATATCCAAAAAAATCGGCCAATTGCGAGTCGGACTCGCGCACGAAGAGTTCCGTACCATCATTTATAAAAATGTCAAAAAAAAACATGTCTGTTGTATGGGAGCCCCATTTAAATATTTTTTAATCCGATTTTAGTATTTGTTGTTATAGCTGCCGTTACAGAAATACATAAAGTCAAAATTTCAAGAGTCTAACTATCACTGTTCATTAGATACAGCCTGGTGACAGACAGACAGACAAACAGACAGCGGAGTCCGAGTAGTAATAGGGTCTCGTTTTACCCTGTGGATACGAAACCCTAAAAGTTAGAGGGTCTCAGAGTTTTTGCCTAAAAATAAACACTTTTACTTCATGCCGGTATTATTTTTTTTTTAATGTTTTTTTTATGTTTTATTTTTTAAAACATTGCCCTCACTTTAGGGTAACACCATACTGTGTTGTAAGCACGTTTTACAAACATAAATTATAATGTACGTTACGAGGTAGGGAATGGGTCGGCAGAAGTTATTGTCATGTTATTTGACTATCAGGTAAAGGCTTAAAGTCGAGTATGCAAACACTTAAATATAACTTATCGTTTCTTCAAAAAAATTTGTAAGACCAAAATGTTTGCGACCCCTGTCCAAAACTGTATTCATAAAGACTGTATTCATAGAGGCCGTTTCGCAAGGAAGCCGGGCTATTTTATTGCTACCGAACGCCTTATCACGATAGCTTACCGGTGTAAGTAATCGCTTTTATATTTCCATGTTCCCGTCGGCTGCGTGGTTATTCCCTGCTCTATCTTACTCGAGGTCACCGTTTCGAAATCCGTTCGCGTCGTAGTCATGTTATATGTTGCGGTTCATGATTTCGCTGACAGTCTAGGCGTGACAGACTTTAGTAATTGATTACGCACGTGTAGAGATAGACTAAAAAGCCTGAAAATACCTTTTTTAACTAAAAAAATCATTCTCTATCGTAACAGGTTAATAACGACATAATCATTATTATTTTGTAAACTATTTTTTTTTTATTAATAGTTTCGTATATTGTCATTATAATCGGAAAAAATGTATTCGAAGCCTTTCGCATATTATTAAAAACTATGACATTTTCACATCCGTAAGAAATACATTTGTGAGTGTTTTCAGAAAGAAAAAATAATGAAAAGAAGTGTAGTAATTAAAAATTAAAATAGCGGAAAATATTAAATAGTAATTAGTTGTATTACTACTCAATAAGCAATGACGTCACCATCCAAATCACTGTATTACTTTTAAACTTTTGAAATGAAAATTATCTGGAACTTTCGAACCGCTTAGACAATTTTAAACTCAAACACAGCTTATTAGACAAATTAAATGGTTTACGGGTGTGAAACTAATCTGTAACAGGAACCTGGTTACCTCACTTTCAAAGGAATTTTGACGGTGTTAGGGCCACGAAACAGTCTTCGCTGTTGTATTTTTTTTAAAACGAGCAGACGGTTCGCCTGATGTTAAGTGAATACCGCCGCCCATGGGCATCCGCTATACCTGAGGGTTACAGATGCGTTGAAAACCTTTTGAAAATTGGGCTCCAGCTACCTACGAAACGCGAAAGTATTTGTCATACTTTCACTTTATGCTGGTTTTCTGTGAGGTCGTGGTACTTACCCGGACGGGCCTGCCCATTCGTGCAACAGCCTAGGCTGCTGCGTGGCCCTACCATTAAATGCATGAATGCTCAGGTCCGTCCGGGTAAGTACCACGACCTAACAACAGAAGACCGGCGTGAAGTGGAAGTACTGCGTTTCTTCTTGTGAGTGAGGTAGCCGGGGCCCACTTTATTACAATGTGGCAACGCATCTGCAACCAAATGGATGTTGCAAATGTCCATGGCTGGTTGTTACTTAACATCACGTGAATCGCCAGCTCATAAAAAAATCTACAGCATAAATTCTTCCATTTCTAATTCGAGAGGCACTTTTCTTCTGAAGAGCCGGCAGATTCGAGTAAAAGCAGAACTGCGTACCTTACAACAGAGAATAAGTAACTTATACATTCAACGACAGTGATGTATCGCATGCAACGTCGAACTTGTGTTCCTAGTTCTTAGATTCAAGTCCCAGTAGCGAGTACGTGTTTTCCGTTCAAAGTATTATAAGAGTTCAAACGTTATTGCATTGATCCTAATGTTTTAACTATTTCTGAACTTGAATATTAACAACTGTTATAAACACACAAGTTATATCAACGGAACGCAGCAGAAAAGCAAGTGACCGCGTCATATCCGGTATACAGTGTTACCAGCGATGAGCGACAACAGTAGGTGTAAATTCTATCATTCAGTCATCTAGACAACCTTTGTCCAGATGACAGACTGTTTGGGGATAAAAAATGACACCTCCATTGATTTATTGTAGGCAACTGTTTTCAACACCTCCCTCGTGCAAAGTACAAGTATTAATTAGCTGGCACACATCGGCCGCGTCCGCTTTGTTCTCGCGTCTCGTTCCCGCGAAACAATGGATACGTCGCGGTGGCGCATTGTCCCCAGAATTGAATTCGCGACACGTTCCCAATGTACCCAGCGAGCGGTGCCATTCATCGCTCCCATTGGCCTGGATCCTTCTAAAGGTGCTCCAACATCAGAGCGAGCTATTTAAATTTATAGGTTTTTTTTTATAGTGCTAATCTCTGCACTTAAGATTGAACATTAAAACATATAGGAACATAAAGTGCAGAGATTAGCACTATAAAAAAAACTTTAAAATGTATAAAAAGCAATGGCGACATCTCTAGTTTGAATTATCGTTGTAAAACGATATTCGAAATTGTTTGTATGCTGGAACGGATATAACAATAGATGCGCCAAGCGTTGCTTCAAATGCTAAATAACAATGTAGAAAGAAGGCGTTAAGGGTTTCGTCGCCTTGGCTATCAGCCGTTTAGCTCAGTGGCTAGAGCATCAGGCCGCGAATGCCGAAGACGTGGGTTCGATTCCCATAGCGGCGACAATCTTTTCGTACTTTTTCTACATGTTTTAACGAGCTATTTAAGTTAAAGTGACTATTGAAGAAAATCGAATTCCGATACTCACTATCTGAGCGCTCGCATTTAATTCAATATACTCGAGCAACCTGAGTTCGATCCTGGTGCCGGCACCAATGAAATTGTTAATTTTAAGTGCCGACTTATCACGTGCTCAGCGAAAACATCGTGAGGAAACCTGCTGTTCAATCTTGTTCGTCTATCTTATTTAAGTAGAAATAGTTATTTCTATATGACCGAGAATCAAAATAATAAAGAAAGTCTTTCGATGCGTATTATGTTTAAATGCCCATAGTTAACGGACTTAAATATAGCTGTGGTGGATAAGAACCCTAATACTAGATGAATCGTATAGATTTCCATACAAACGTCACTTGTACGACCCAATTCAGCTTCGCCATTCCATATTTGAGCGCCAATGCAACGGGAACCGCTTTAACTCTCCGGAGATAGCTAAAGATTTATCTTTTATGTTTGTCCAAGGTTGGACTAAATAAATACTCCTGAAAATGATTGTCCAGTGACGGATCACCAGTGTAGTGTACCAATGGTTATTTACATGTTTTAATATCCTCAGTGAAAAAATATCTCTGTCACATATGTATGCTCAGTACTCGACGCCAGGCTTTCTAACTAACACATTTGGTATTTAACAAGCCCGAAGAAACTTATATCGTGGAACAGTTGGTATCTATTATCCACGTATCATACATAGGTTAGCAGCCATTAGTCAAATCAAATCAAAGCTTTTATTCATAGAAATACACATAGATTTCATTTATCGATATTCATTTTTTTACTAACGTTTCGTAATGAAGTTCATATAACGGAGAAAAGACAGGTGAATGAAACTCCGTAGGTATCCTCTTTTTTGTCATTTTTGACATTTTTGTCATTTTTGACAAAAAAGAGGATCAGTGACAGTGATCTATACATACGCAGTTAGAGACGCAACTCGTAAGAACTTGTGTCGCTCAGGACTAAAGAAACTGTAAGCATACATATTAAGTGGACAACCATAGTTTCGAACCCTTTCCGGCGATCATGGTCACGGCAAGGTCTGAGTTGTTTCACGTCTTAATGTCAGAGTTAACCCTGACCACCGTCAATTATTTTACTATTTATTTTTATTCCGATCTATGGTATTCAGAAGTGTAGCAGTGTTTGTATGCTTGGTTTTATTTTATTTATTATGGGCCCAGTATGATAATAAAATCCAACTAAACTAAACTTAAATATTCGTTAAACAGTTCGATTTAACAATTTTACCTACTGTCAATTGATTAGTGGTATAAGGTCATGAATTCAGTGTCTTCAAGTTGGTTAACCTTAAGCGAGAGGGCGCCGACGCCTCGGCCTAATTCAATCGTAGCCGTAATTTTCACGAAAATGAGTCAGACTCTCATAGATGAGACGTACAGAAGTGCACATGATTTGAAAAAAAAAATTAAGCGAATACCATTTAGAGCAGCGTTAATATACAAAGTGGTGCTACTATCGCGACCATAAATCAATACAAATATAGAAGACTAGCTTTTCGCTCGCGTTGAAGCCCTTAAATAAATATCTTTCTTTAAAATATATATATATATATATATATATATATTTCTCGAGTGGCAGCCTCGTACTGGCCATCGCAATGTAGGACGACCCCCCACTAGATGGAGTGACGACCTGTGCAAATGTGCGGCAAGTCGATAGATGCAGGTGGCTCAGGATCGTACTTCGTGGCAGTCTATGGGGGAGGCCTATGTTCAGCAGTGGACTCAAACAGGCTGAAATGATGATGATGATGATGATGATGATATATATTTCAAAGTTTTTCCCAATAAAAAAATAGCCTATGTCCTTTCTCAGGCTCTAAACTATCTGTGTATCAAAATTCATTTAAATTGGTTCAGTAGTTTTGGCATGAAATCGAGATAGACAGACAGAGTTACTTTCGCATTTATAATATTAGTGTGGATAAGTTTTTAAAATGTATTAAACATTTACTTTCTTTAAACATCGATATTTACCGCGTTATTAAATTTTTCAAAACAAATAATTTTAATACACCCTAACATATAAAACTTTAACGTTAAGTTCATTTGTAAAGGTCACAAAGTATATGAATTGGCTGAATGAATTTAAAAGAGATAAAAGTAAGTTGTTGTTGCAACGAATTAAAAAGACTGAATGTATGAATCAGTCAGTTGTAGTTGTTTAGGATGATACAAATTTTGTTTCTTTTTTTATTAAATTAGTTTGTTTTATTTATTAAATTAGTATGTTTGAAAACGTTTTTTTTAACGTTTATATTTTTTATGATTATTGGAAAGTAGCGTTAGAAGTGTGTTCATTTCTTGTCGTGGTTGTAACTTCGAATTAGCAATGGCCCTTACACTTCGCATCATGGCCTAAAACATGTTGTTTATGTTACTGAAATTAGTTTAGAGTAACTACCCATTTAAATGCAAAACATTTATCTTAAATTTAATGTTTTGACCTTATGCCACAAAAATATTCAACTATGACTTATATAGCCTATACATATATTTTTCTAAAGAAACACTGTTTTAATTTACTTCAAATACTGTTTCTATTAATATAATGTAATAGATATAAAACTACTAAGTTTGCTATATATAAAAGTTTGACTGGAAGATAGTGTTGATAGCATTAAGGATGTCTTTTTACATATATGATTGTGCGTAAATAATAAATAACATAAATAATAAATAAATAAATATGATCATGAATATTTCAAAACGTTAATGATACTTTTTGATTTTAAAGTTGCGTATCTATAGTATGTTTAATCTTTGCATTTGCTCGGAATACAAATAGGAGTCTTAATGAACCATGTTAGTATGTCGCATTCGGATAAAGTAACATATGAAAACTTCTACAACTTAGTTTTAGTGCAGTGTCTACATAAAAAATGTACCTACAAATTTGAGGATTTATATGAAATAGATAAATTGCTGCTATTACTTAGGGCCTCGTACAATAATGAAATAGCAATTTTTGGTAAATTGATAAGAGGCAATCCTCCACTTAGCTTAAAAGTTACGGGAAAAGCCGTAGTTGGATAAACTGATTATTAATTTGGTTTATTTTAAGACATTTGAAGACCTAGTACAGCATTATAAAACAGACGTTAAAGTCCTAACTCAATAGTTAGTGCTATGTACTTTCCCATATATTTTGCGATATTCCATATTCATTACATCCATTTAGGTGCAGTAAACATTCGTTTCTAATTGAAATAATTTTCTTATTTAAAGGGGAACGTCAATTTTATAATATTTAACAACCATTCCATGAACTGATATGTTTATCTGCAGTAAAACACTGCATAGTCATGCTGCATAATCATTAGTACACACCTATTACTATCATATTCGAATGCATATTGCATTTATCTCAATGCATCAAACCAACCAATTAGAGAGAAAATGCAATCTTAGCGCTTCGTTGCGAAGGAAAGGATACTGCAAATATTCTTACGTATATATAATTCGTACAACAGGTGTTAACAAATTTGATAAACGTTCAAGTGTTATTAAAGATTAGAGTAAAATACTGGGAATTCGTGGCATAGTAAAAATGTTTTAGAACAATCTTAGCACCAGAGTGAACAAAATTTCTTTTTCTGTGTTAAAAGACACGAAGTTCTTAATAATTTGTGTGTTATTCTTTGTTCTATATCCTTCTGTGTTTACTTCCTCTTCGTGCTACAGCGACCGAGCGTATACTAATTGAATGTGGAATCGAATTAGTGTGTCAGCTGGATTAACGGATAACATATATAAATTCTTCCAAAAAACAAATAATTAGTATCCAAAGTAATCACGTAGCCTAAGCAGCAACTTAAACCTAAATTTTAAACATCTTAAAAAATTATTATTTCCTATTAAATAAGCAAAGCTGAAGTCCGGACAAAAGCTAATCCTTACTTATAATAAATATATATATATTATTCTTCTATTTGGCCTTCAGCCTATTCTACGGAGACGTAGTCGCGGGTAGTAGCTAGTAATACTATATGATTGCTTCCAAAAAACAAGAGCAAAAAACCGTTACAACGCGCCTTAACCACAAGCGGTGACGTAATAACGCGCGTGAGCTCTTTTATTCTCGTGCCAAACTCCAACCCCCCTTTGCTGCAACGGTGCCGTCACCCAGGAAGTAATTATTGCCCCGTACATTATAACAACCCGGTGTAGACCGCAATTTGTGGTTTGTGCACATGCTTCGACGGTACGCAAGTCATAAGTGGTAGCGGTTTTGGTTTAAATAACAGATTCATCTATCGCTTCACAGTAGGTGTGTAATATGTGAATAATAAGTTATTTTTTTAGAAGTCAAATTAAAATTTAAAGTGATGATTTATTTGAGTTTGATGCCGAAAGAAACATGCTATGTATAAAAACTGTGGTGAAGCGTCTGGACGTGAATCCGGAAGCACGTCTTGGTTGTTTGGTTGTAAATCTTTTCGTTCTTTTTACTAACTTAATGTTTCATCTGTGCAGAGATTGGCACTATAAAAATTTAAATATCATATAAACGCATGTCCCACTGTTGGGCAGAAACCTCTTCGATATAATGGGTATTGGGGCTCAGTCCACCACGCGGCTTCACTGCAGATTGGCGGAGATCACATATTATATCCGAAATAATTTACTTTTTATTGTAATCTCGAAAATTCATGTTTCGGCAAACTTTCAGTTAACAAATACCTACATTAGTGGCAAAACATTGATCTGAAGTTAGGTTGCTCGAGTATATCGAATTAAAAGCGAGCGTCAGAACACTGGGCTTATACATAATATAAACTCTTTGAAAAAATAATCGCTGGCTACACTTACTTGGGGCAAACCGTTACGGAAGCCTAAATGATCCATTGTTCATGTCATTTGAGATTCCACGCATTGAAATATATTGATTTTGGACATCATACACCATATTATATCCCTTAGACACGTACGTATTCCTTCTAAAGCTTTTACGACCTCTTTGATATTCACCGCTCTGAGGATGACTTTCTTACTGTTAGAAGAAAATATTTAACACAGTTTTCTTTAACAATAGGCAATTTAAGTTTACGTTTTCCAGCGAATAAAAAAATAAAAACATTTCTTTTACTACATTTTACAAAAATGAGTTTATTTAGTTTGATTATCTTGACGTTAATAATGTCTTATGTTTAACTTGTTACTTATGGTATATAATAATGCAATGGAAAGAGAAGGAAAGAGTAATCAAAGTAACAGTTTAGTAGACATTTCATTATCTGTGAGGTTGTTTTATTATTCTGATCAACTAGAACCTAAGTCATCTAGCGTAAAGTCAATATTAAGGGCTGTACTGTATCCCGAGCCCTGGAATAATTTCTTAAACTTTGTCTATTCCGTATCTAAATATTATTTATCATCTGTTACAGAACTTTCGATCAGTTTGTATAAATACAAATGTTTTCACCATTGTATTATAAGGCTCCGTTAATTATATGTTTGGGATTAGCACAATTGCTAAGCGAAAGATTTCGGCGTATGTTATGGATTTGATTGGCATTCGGGACCATCTATGAGTGTTCTCCGTGTTTCAATTGTGTCTGTATAAAGCATCAGAAGAGGATTATCTTAGGAAGAGCAATTTTTTTAATTAATAAATAAATAATTATATTTCTAACACTCTTGACGGTATGTTCGCAGTATCTTATCCTTTAAACGAGCAATTCTTGTATATATATAAATCTAATCGGAATCTCGGAAACGGCTCCAGCGTTTTTTATGAAATTTAGTAAGTGCGTAGATTCGGGGGCGAAAAATCGCTAATCGATTTATCTAGGTTTCATTTTTAGAAAATGTCCTTTTATCCCTGTTTTCAGGGAATGAAAAATATCATTCGAATATGACGGTAAATTTCGCCGCAAAAAATGTTATAATAGCTCGGTCGGTAATTGGGCGGCCCCCTTAACAGACGGACGTGGTTCGTATCACGATCATTTACACACTTATTTTTTTTTTACTTTTTTTTAGATTCCAAATCATTGCTTTCTTTATTTTTTATTTTTTGTCGATTTCTTATTTTGTTATTTCTTGCCCTTTTTTTAAAAATTCTTTCTTTTGTCAAAAACAACATTTCATATTTTGTTATTATTACGTCGGGAAGATCGAAAAATATTATGCATATTTCATTTCTCAGTAATTTGTATCTAAATGTAATTTCAAAAATATATGATTTACCAAACCTCCAGGTACTATCTATTAATACAACGACAGCGAATGGAACCTTACTGTGGTAGGGCCACGCAACAATCATCGCTGTTGTACGAATGGGCAGGTATAATAATATAATAATAATAATAAATATTTTAGGACACATTCTTTTTACACAACGTTCTCTAGTCCCAAAATAAGCAATGCTTGTACTATGGGTTCTAGAAAACTGATAGACATACGTAAACATACTTTTCTTTTGTAAATAAATACACATTATACATATATAAACATCCAGACACTAGAAAAACACTATGCCCATCACACAATATTTATTCAGTAGTGGGGATCGAACAGACACCCTCTGGCGCAGAAGGCAGGTACACTACCGACTACGCCATTTGGGTCGCATGTCCGTTGAAGTACCACGAACTCAGGAATGACCGTCGTGAAGTGGAAGTGTTATACTTCTGCATTTCATCTGGCGGTGGACATCATTTAACATCAGGTGAACCACCAGCTCGCTTCCCATCTTATTACCTACATAAAAAAAAACAAATGAGAACAAAAACAATAAAAATAGAAACACTGGCGAAAATCTTTCTCAACACGAGCGCAGCTATTTTGACGATTCTAATTGCGGATAGCCTTACGAGATAAAAACAGAACTCGCTATCCTTACTGATATTATAAAGGCGAAAGTTTGTATGGATGGATGGATGTTTATTAATCTTTAACGCAAATACTACTGAATGGATTTTGATGAAACTTTACAATAATATAGCTTATACATCAGAATAAGACATAGGCTATAATTTATATACATATTGTATGTATATCTGTCTTTCTGTCTGAATGTTACGCCTTCAGCCTATTCTACGCAGACGTAGTCGCAGTCAGCAGCTAGTAAAGTAATAACCGCGTCACAGACCATGCGTACACTGCGCGCGGCTTAGACGCTGTCAGCCCTTTACCTTTTCCGACCGCCTCCATATAAGTATCAATAGGAGTTTCAACATGTCCCACTCTGTATGGACAACTTGTCTGATGCAATTGGTACTCGTGCGACATCTGGTTTAACGCCTGACACTTCGATTGTGTGAATTAACCGAGGGCCCGCTTTCTTCGCCTTAAATGACTTTCTATAAGTGATTGTTGGCTTAAACATTTGTCCGACGCCCGCGATAAAATTTTATCGGCCGCTTCTCGACAGAAGCCGACGCTATGACGCTTTGCTGCCTATTTTCCAACAAAAGGTGTTGCCACATGGAACGGTATCGCTAGTCTAGAACTTTGTTTATCTTCATTGTCTGCCGAGTCGTTGAATTTTGAAAATGCCATATCATTCATTACTCTATTTTGTGTTAAGTGTGTTATTACATCTATCGTCACTACGGTACGATGAGATATAATAATAGCCATTGAGTTCGCGTAAATATTTCGCGTAACTTACATCACTATCACTACATAGTATAAAACAAAGTCGTCCCGCTGTTTATCTGTCCCTATGCATGCTTAGATCTTTAAAACTACGCAACGGATCTTGATGCGATTTTTTTAACTAGATAGAGTGATTCAAGAGGAAGGTTTATATTTATAATACATTGCACCCGTGCAAAGCCGGGGCGGGTCGCTAGTAATACATATAAATATACCGTTTTCTGTGGTATTGCTACATCCAAAGGCTCGTCCGGAGAATTGGTCTTAGAGAACAGCGGTGTGAAGTAAAGTATCAGCCTATACATGTCCCACTGCTGGGCAAAGGCCTCTCTGTACAGAGGGTATGGAAGAAGTGGATTCTTATATTTTCGCTTTTCATCTGGTGAGCGAGATAACCGGAGCTCATTGGTTTTATAGTTGTAAATGCATAATACAAGCCCTCAGGTGCAGCGTCTGATCGCTTGCCGAAAAGTTGACATAAAAAAATAGATAAATTTGTCTTCCTAAAATGGATGACATTACTGTTCAACTATTTCTTTAGTCGTTTATACTCGTACTTGGTAACTGATAATCATACTTAAACTTGATGACTCCGTGGCGCAGTTGCCAAGGTATTGGCTTCGACGTCGGGGGTTCGATCCCCACACGGGACAACTATTTGTGTGACCCACAGATAGTTGTTTCGCATCTATTAGGCAGGTCAACCTATTAGGCAGGTTTGCGGACGTCGCACCAAAATCAATCACCTGAAAATGGAGAATGTTTTACTATTATAAAACGTATGGTAAAATCCGTTCCGATCCGTGAAGTCCTCATTGAAAAATATTATAAATTTCAATCTAATACAATTGGTGCAATTAAATGCAAATTTGCTTCCTCATTTATTAAGTACATATAAGATATAAAAATAAAAGTCAGCCCTTCAAAGAAAAGTATAGAAAATTGAAATTCTGACTTCATTTGCGTATCACAATTAGAGTCGCGTAAAAATAAAGAAACGAAAAATGTTGCGCTGGGTGCAATTAAAAGCTAAGTCGCTTCCTTATTTACGTTACTCCGACAAGTTTACAGCGTGATTTCTCTCGTGATTCACCCATTTACACTATCCGTGTTGATTTTGTGCTGCCACTGCGTTGTCTGTTGGCTGATTCATTTGTAATTTAACACTTCTGAGCATTCGCTACGCGGCGTGCAAATAGTTGCTAATAAATGGCCAACGAATGCAACTCATGTTCCGCGTTGTAATTGCTTCAAATTCCGGCGTTTGGCTGATTTTAGTCGTGAAATCATTTCCCATTCGTCGGTGCGTTTATCATCATTTCGATATTGGCCCAATAACTTAGCAGTGCCTAAGGGAAATAATAGTGTTGATTTTACGTGTACATGGAACTAACGGTTAGGTTAACTGTGTTGATTAAAGTCTTCAACTTGGCTTACGAAGATATGTAATAATAATTTTCACTTAATCTGTTACTCATACTTCAGATTCATGCCGTGATTGCTTGCTCATTGGCGCTCTTAAAGAATGCTTTTTGACAATGTCCATGTAACCCAATTAGTACAAGAGCATGTACATTTTGTATCTGTGATCACTTCACCATCTATCATTCAATTGCATGGTCAAGACACGAGCTGTGTATATCCCTTTTTGCAGCAGCGTAGTAGCTGTTCTGTCTACATATTAGTAATTTGGATTTTTGTATACGTAGAAAACTCAATAAACTCCAACGGTATTAAAATTTATATAGAAAAAAGGAACGTAAAGTTTCCCGCCGCTGTGGGAAACGAAACCACGTCCAAAATTCACGTCCGGACGCTCTAGCCACTAAGCTAAAAGGCTGATTACCACACACGATAATTCGCGACACCCTTTATTCCAACTCGAATGCTGTTCGTATTTCTATTACTTCTTTGAGACTGTTATAAACCACGGGAAATTTCCGACTAAGGAAAATACGTATCGCCTCACACTTTGCCGTTACTGACTTTGTTGGGTGGATGTCGCTGGAGGTCTAGGGACGATCGTTTGTCGTAAAGTTAATACAATTCGTTTCATGACGGCGTTAAGGAATATTGTTTCCAAGAGCTACACTTGATTTTTCTCCAAGTCAATAACCATTCCGATCGCAACATGAGGACTTCGTGATCGTGATCGTTATTGTTCCCAAGTGTGCATTCGAATTCCTCCAAACCCGATATACTTACTTTTATACCATGTCCGCTCAAGTATAACTATCAGAAATTAAAATTATAGAAGAACATAGATATTTATTAGACAACTTGGCAAATCTAATTCAAGTATCAAGCAGAAATTAAACATTATTTGTAAGTACGATCTTGTGTACCGACAGATTCCTGTTATAATGTAGAAGAATACATTGAAGACTAGAACGTGAGAAAATAGCTCGTCTTTGCACTTGCAATTTCCTCCTGCTGCTGCTGATTTTTTTTACTTTTTAAATTTGTTTATAACATTTAAAGAGGAGAACCACACCACAGTCTCTTGCCGGTTCTTCTCTGGACAGGTCTAAATTAGCGAACCGTTTTTTTGACGTTCAATAGAAGCTTAAAATAAGCATATTTTGAATAAATATATTTTTAACTTTGACTTTGACCTTTATTGCTCGTGATATTTAAGGGCGAAAGGGCTTCGGTTCTAAATCTCAGATCCACCCACGTGAGCACCGCTCAGCCTTATTACATGAGGCAGCAACAATTGTAGGCGTAACGCAATTAAATAAATTGCTACAAGCATCGAGAGTTTTCTGATCTACTTTTGATCCTTCTATTGTTAAATCATAGACTTAGGCGAATATTTAAAGAAACTAAGGCTGGAGTTGATTAAATTTTATGTCCTTTCCAGGAATGCTTGTATATTAAGTATTTATACAAATTTAACTCTCCAATACCTTAGGCCTACGCCCAAAAATAGATTAAAGGAAAAGTTTATTTTAATAAAATTTTTCAATAACAATCATATACAACTGCTTCGCAGTATTCATACACATAAAATAATATAAACCCTTAATATACAAATTTATTTCTCTGATTTATAGATCTGATTGTGAAAAAACTAAATGTATATAATTAAACAGTTGAAGAATATTTTGATTCTTATTCATAAACTTTTTAAAATAAAGGAAAGAATGAAGATCAGTAGTAACATTTACAAACATTTATTCGGAAAATGCTGTTCTGTTTTAACATCGAATCGATCGCACGGCTATCAGCTGATTATTCGGACGTATGGGCAACATCGGGCTAATTTTAAAAGCCCTTAATGCAACAGGTGGCAGCATCGGGGCCAGATCATCATGTATAATTCACGCGCGTATACCATTTGGCAACGTTTACTTCAATCAAAGGCATAGGCTATTGGCCAACAAACCGACTCGCCTTGACATATTGCCGGTCGTATGTCTTTATACTAGTAATGAATGCCTCCGTATCGACTTTTAATTCTGTCAACAATTTTTCTAACGACCTCTTTAAAGAGTTTAAACTCTATTGTAACCCAATAAGACTCGATCTACAGTTCGTGCTGTTTCCGTGCGTAACAAGATCTGATATAGTATCTTGTTACCAATACGTCAAATTATTTCATTTAGAAGGCAAGGTCATGTCAGTTTAATTTAGAAGTATCTCATAACTTAGGTGATTATTTAAAAAAAACTGCACATTCGGTTTTTCCTGCTTGATATTTTTATTGGTGAATTCTAGAAACTCAATCAGAAAATGTTACATTTTTATCAATTTTAACAGTTATTTATAAGTAGTTTTCATAAATATTAATCCGTACCTACTAAATTAATACGGCTTTACCATAATTCCTGATTTCTATCGATACATTTTTTTTTAATGTGAAAAGTTACCAAACGAGTAGACGGTTCACCTGATGGTATGGTTCACCATAAGTGAATACCGCCGCCCATCGACATCTGCTACACCCGAGGGTTACAGATGCGTTGACAAACTTTTGAAAATTGGGCTCAATTACAAAAAGCTCAATACATTCGGAGCCAGTAGCACAACAGCTTTTAATGTTGTTAAACAATCTATTATATTATTTTTCATTAAAATAGCTTATTTGTCATAGAACTATTCTCATTATACGTATTGGGACACATATATGATGTTATTTATCAATTATGAATAACGAAATTTTAAATTTATAACCTGTCAATATCCTCACCAATAATTTGTATTTAAACTTGTGTCTAGACCTATTCGTGATGAACTTTTATGATTTTTTTTTCATTTAAAAACATTGCCCTTACTTTAGAATAACATTATCCTGTGTTGTAGGGACGTTTTACAAACATAAATTTCACGCGGACAAACACCCAGATGCGAAACAACTATCTGTGGGTCACACAAATAGTTGTCCCGTGTGGGAATCGAACCCACGACCCCGACGCCGAAGCCAATACCTTGGCAACTGCGCCGAAGTCATCAATGATAAACGTTTTCTGCCAAATCGGAAATTCATCCGAACTTTTAATGTGCAATATATTAACGGTGACAAGTTTAAAATTGTCAAACATAAATGGGTATGATTTCTTTGTATGTTCTTATGATTTTTTATCGTATACTTGAGTGTCAGCGAAAATCAATAACGGTTTTCGCGTGCCGAAAAGACCCAATTCAAAAGTTGACGTGCGAAAGAAGATTTATACCTTCGCTCAAATTGGTGTTCGCCACGTCACATCAGAACGCCCTTCAAAGTGACGTGAAGCGAATGAAATTAGTTCGCATCCGATGTTTAAATCAATTTTGTTTGCGGAGTCATTACGTCTCATTGCTTTCATCTCATGAAGGGATACTCACGTGTGTCGTGTATTATGTACTGACAGAAATTTTGCATTGAAAGCGTCGTCAGCTTTCGACACGTATATTATCAAATAGCTGTTGCTAAAAGACAGAAAAGCAAAACAAAAAGAAAACATGACTTATATAGTTAGATAAGTCATGTTTTGCTTTTTTGAAGGGGAGTATGCTGTACAGATAGGAATAAATAAAGAAAGAGGCAATATTGCAAAAAGTTAAGTAGAACATTTAGAGACGGAAAGCCATACATTAAGCTCAGAAATATATCCCGTAAGATATGATAACGTAACTATCATCATTTATTTATTTTTATATAATTCCGCCTTCCCTAATTAAGGATCGTCTTATTAGAGCAGCCTAGATAGATTTTATCTAGCTATATGTCTATAATAAATTGACCTTCTTAAACTGTATGATGATTGATTTTTAAAAGCCTTAACATTCTGAATTGAGTATTTTATTAAAATTTTAGTAACTTTCATCAAACAGATTATATATTAATTAAATATTCAAGCGCGTATACAATTTAATACGAAAACTCTGCCAAGTTAAACCATCAATTCACAAAAGGAATGAATTTGTCGACTACTTATTAAGGAAGTTGTTAACTTTGGGACTTTCGGCTTACCGTCGACATTGTCCGAATGTTTATGAACTGAGTGCAAGGGATGAAAGCGTTCATTCGGCTACTAATCTTACCATTGTGGTGTACAAAGTTTGAGTAAACCTGGTAACGCATTAGCAGCTCTTGGGTGTTACGAGCGTCCATGGCCGCGAAACCCGTGGTATCTGTGCGCCTACCTCACTTTCTGTACAACCTAAGCTTGACTAGTAGAAGATGCTGTTGGTGTTAAGTCCTTTGGTTTAAGTAAATTAAAAAAAAACTCGTCGCCTTTGCTGCAAAATATTACCCAATTTATTCAACTCCGTGCAAACGAATGTTGACCTAGGTCAAGAAGGGCCTCGGAAAAGTTACTCGTGTACGTCGCGCGGTTATAACTTAAGTAGGTAAAGGATAACCAAAGTCAGAGGGGGCGACGTCTTTAATACCATACGCAGTCGTCAGAAGCTTATAAGTGAACCAATATCACTGGAAAGGTCAGGGCTCCTGATAAAGTGGGGTCAGGCCGCGTCGCATTTAGAAAAGCCTTCGTAAAATATCTGCACACTGCGTGACTAGGCTATTGAAGTACCGTAAGCAGTGCCGTGGCCCATAGGTTCGATCCTATCGTATTTCCATATGCGGGTACTTTAGCACTTTTGATGACTTTATCGAGCTTGTGTGGAGCTTTCAACAGTACTGGTTTTTATTTCAATACAATAGGGATATATATTTTATTTATTTAATTGTTAACTATTTTATGGATTTTACCATATTTTAATTTTATTTTTAAATGCCCGGCGTTTTGAACGCATTCCAGTGTTATCGATCAGTGATATCATTATTCCAGTGGTCTCGGAATATTCCAGTGTGATCATTAAATTATCTAATTTCTATATTGCTAATCTCTAAATTTAAGTAGAAACATTAAAATTTGTAGAAAAGAACGGACGAAAAAGTTTTTCGCCGTTGCGAGTATCGAACCGGATTTGCGCTCGGACACTTTAACCACTGTACAGATTGCCACACCGAAAGAAATCTTAACGTATTTATCATTTATCTGCATTGGAGCCGTGATAGCTCAGTGTCCGGGCGCTCGCCTTTAATTCAATATATACTCGAGCAACCTGAGTTCGATCCCCGGTGCCGGCACCAATGAAGTTTTTAACTTTAAGTGCTGAATTATCACGTGCTGCGCGGTGAAGGAAAACTTCGTGAGGAAACCTGCATATTTTCGAAATAATAAAAAAATAAAATGTATTTCGAAGATATGTGAAATCCGCCAATCCGCAGTGGGGCCGCGTGGTGGACTATAGGGTATCAGGGCCCTCTCTATAGAGGAGGCCTTTGCCCAGCAGTGGGACATGTATAGGCTGTTACCTTACTTTACTTTACTACATTGATTTTCCGAATTTGAGCAATGGTTGTTGCATCTCGGGGTTAAGTGGAAGTGTTATATCGCTTGCCACCTCCTCACATTAAAATAATTGTTATGTCCTTAGCAGCATATAACAATAGTGACATCTGTCGTTCGAATCACCGTTGTGAAATGATGTTTAAAATTGTTTGTTTTAGTAAAATTATCTTCAAATAAAACATCTAAAATGACGCTTCACACGACGTCGTTTGACCATAGCAAAATTGCATTTTCAACTTAATGCGTCAACTTTCGCTTCACATGTGTAAGATAAATAATGTTCGAAATTTATTATGATCAAAGTAGTTTTGGAAGCGATAAAAGTGACCAGTCCCATGAATGTGCTAATAAATTAGAGGTTTTATTGATTGTAACTAATAGTAAAGACTAACATTATGAGACCGTTCATCAAGCCTATCCCGGAATTAGTACGCGATAAAATTTAAGTAAACACACTACAAGTTTATATGGGGATATAACATTTTATCTCTCTCTCTGAAATTGAAGAGATTGTTTTATTTTTGTTGCCTTGTTATAAACTACATGTCTACGTACGTGATTAATAGAATTTCCGGTGAATACCTCGCTTCTATATTGCCAAAACAGAGCATAACTCATCTAGATTTATATATCATATTGTTAAAGGTTGTCAACGCATCTGAACGCGAGCCTTAGTGTGTTGCAGATGTCCATGGGCGGCGGTTTTCACTTAACATCAGGTAAACCGCCTGCTTGCTTGATAACTTATCAAATAAAAACAATATAATAATAATTAATAAAACGTATTAATATCTTAGGGCCATATTCAGTTCGTATTTAGTAGCCCAGCTGTGCTAACCATTTATGTGCTTATCTTTTTCTGTTTGCGAAAATGGAGGCACAAAATTAAAGTGGTCTTTGGCTTGTATTTCCGGAGGACTTATTTACTGTACTGAAGTTACACATGTCATAGATTCAATTGATAACATGTGTCACACTTGTATTGATAAATTGTGTTATCAGTCGGAACACAATCGCTTGGCACTTATAGCAGGGGCGTAAGTAGCGTTTGGGACAAAACACAAGTTCTGTCATTAACAATGTTAACGATAACACTGGCTATAACATAAGCGGTGGCCTAGTGGGTTCGATTTCTAATCGGAATCTGAGGTCCTTGATAAGAATCGAAGAGTTGCACAAATTGTCTATTCGATGGTTTATCGATTTAATTCCAAATGTAAAGACAATAATTGTGAACTTGTTGCCTGTATAAAGCGGCAGAATCTTTTTTTTAATGTGAGACGGTGGCAAACGAGCGGTCGGTTCTCCTGGTTTTAAGTGATAACCGCTGCCCATGAACATTTGCAACACCCGTAGGGTTGCAGATGCGTTGCCACCTTTTATTGAAGTGAGCCTCGGCTACCTCCCGAGCCGGTCTTTTGTGACGTCGAGGTACCGGGAGTAGCAAATTTCCGTAATAGCTATTATGACTTTACCGCCAACTCGCTTGTCACTCTTGCCCCGCTTGCCACATAGAAGTGATAGTAAGACATTAGAGCTAGTGGAACTAGTTTTATACGTAAAATTCTTTTTTTTTATAACAACTACTCACTGAACTCTCATAGTATACTAATTAAAGTATCAGAGAAACTGCGTCTCTATATAATGCAACCGTAAACTAAGGTAACAAAAACATTCTCTACCAGTCAACCCAGGATGTAGTGAAAATAATTTATGTTCTCCTACAACATAGGTTACATACAGCGTGTCGTTACCAACGCGACAATAAATGAACACACATATAGAGGATAACTTTTTAAAATTGTATCAAAAATTTACATTCTTTAAACATCAATATTTACAGAGTTATTAAATTTTCCAAAACAAAGAATTTTAGAACATCCCTTACGTATAAAACTGTAACAAAAAGTTCATTTGTAAAGGTCACAAAGCATATGAATAGGTTGAATGAATTTAAAAGAGACAAAACATAGTGTTAGAAGGAGAGGCTTGTAATGCGACGCTGTGGCAACGAATGAAAAAGTCTCTGAATGTATGAATCAGTCAGTTGTAGTTGTATAGGATGTTACAAATTTTGTTTCTTTTTTACTTAATTAGTTTGTTTGAAAAATATTTTTTTTAATGGATTTCTTTTAACGTTAATATTTTTTTTATGATTATTGGGAAGTAGCGTTAGACATGTGTTAATTTATTGTAGCGATGGTAACGACACGCTGTATACATGTGTACAGATTTGAATATGGGGATTTATATAACGTACAATCCACACATGCGCACATCAATTATGAGTTATTAATTCGATGCGAGGGAATTCGATTAAGAAAACGTACCGAGCTCAGAAGTCGTCGCGCTGACGAGTTGAGTACGAATGAAATTGCTTTTAATCGTTGTTATTAACCCGATATGAGATGATTACGAATTTGACCGCGGGGCATGTGCCATTCGTTGGGAATTTCGATCGGCTTCGACTCGATTCATTAATTTCATTAAAACCTGAGAAAATCACGCGCAATCGCTTGGAGGGCTTCTTTTTAAAATCATAGGTAAACCTATATATTAAAAGTTCCTTTTTTATCAGGAAAATTTTTTTTTGAGCTTTTTATTTTCTTATTTAAAACATTGCCCTTATTTAAGGATAACATTATCCTATGTTTTAAGGACGTTTTACAAACACAAATTTCATGCGGACAACACCCAGATGCGATACAACTATTTGTGGGTCACACAAACTGTTGTCTCGTGTAGGAATCGAACCCACGACCCCCGACGCCGAAGCCAATACCTAGGCAACTGCGCCATGGAGGATTTTACCACAATAATGCGTAGATAAGAAGAACGGAAAGAAAACGTACAAAGAAGAATTTTTACATTCATTTACAACTATTTATATTTTTGTTCAGTTCCTCTATTTAGTTAGAAATTTTTAAATAATTAAAGCAGTTATTATTCGAATAATACATGTCAAGAAATCATCAAAAAGACACACCACTCTATATATTTAAGACTTATTAAGAATAGTGAAAATCATACAGCAAAGATAGATTACCTGTTTAAGACGGAATAGATAGTTAATTTGTTTATGCGGTAAAACTATAAGCGTAAGTTATATTTTATATATAATTTATGTGAAATTTCAAAGCGTGAACGGCCTTTATTACCTTGTCCTACCGTCTTATCTACAAGATAAACTTTCCAAAGCCTTTGTAATCCATCGCTATAAATAGTTTTCCGTGTCGCGGCGAAATTAATTGCTTGACACATCTTATTAACGTCAGCCCGCATAACGTGTCTTTAAACTGATGCTCACACGTTTTTATTGATAATAAATTTTGAAGCGCTACTTTCACCATTTTCGCTTTCGTGCAGCATTAATACGGAATCAACGACAACTTAAATTGTCGACGGCCAAACAAGAAAAACAAAGGAATAAGTCAGAAGAACTTTCGTAGGGCCCATGCGCATAGACTGGCTGGAGGATATTTAAATTTCACAACGCGTAACAATTTTTAAATTTCGAAGGGGACAAATATTTATAAGGAATTGGCTGCATGACTGTCGTTTTTTTTTAATGTTAACAGATGGCTATTGTTGTACTTTCCCGGACCTGCCCATTCGTGCAACAGCGCATACTATTGAGTGGCTTACCACAGTAACAGCGTATATAACAGTAACAGTTAATTTTTCCCATTATGTTGTATTTATTATCAGGATCTATCTATTAATATTTTACGTTATTTTAATCGTATAAAAATGTTCTGAATAAAATTTGTTACAACTCCAATGAACATATTGAGTGATCAAGTTTTAATTCTTCCGTTAAAACGGCGTCAATTTCTGGCGCAGAATCCGGTAGATGTGAGTCGTTCCGAAAATTCTGCGTGTGGGGTCGTCGCTTTAAGCCAAATCAAGCAGGCGAAATTAAGTTATTAAACTATGCAAATGAAGTGTTTATTATAACTCAAGTGCGCGTGCGTTCGGCGCCGAATAAGTTACAATCAAATCGACGCTTCATCAAGCAATAATCACTCTTAAATCATTGGATCCAGAGTTAAAGTACGAACCAGATGTAATCGTCTTCGCGCATTTGCTTGTGGTAATGTATGATTCCTAAAACCCTCTTTCTTTATATTTTTAATGATCAACCATCGTGGTTCGATGAACGAACATCAATTTAATCTTTAGTACTTGTTTTGACATTTTTATATTACATAACGTCGGCTTATAATCGGTTGGGAGTCAAAATAAAAGTTTTAATCAAGTTGTTCATATCAATACACATTTCGTGTCCGTTAGATCAGATGCAGCCTGTCCTTAATTGTATTTATGTTTATCATCTAATTGTCAAGTTCTGTATAAAGTTGCTGACCATTAACTTCCTTAGGTTATTATCTTTCTATTTGCTATCAAATATTCCAATATGATTGTTCATATACTATTAACGATTTTCATGAAATATCACTAGTTACTTACCATCTGATAGTTAATTTAGAAATACTACATGGGCATACCAGTGTAAGCAAAATTTTCGGAATGTTTAACCGCAGTGCATAACTCATTGAGGGATTCTCGACTGTGAGCATAGTTGCTGATAATTTATTATCTTTAAGTGTGAGTAGAAACCGCAAATACGGAGTGTCCGTGCGAGCAATTTATCACGCGATGTCGCCATTTTGAGTGCAGTTCCAAAGGCTCACGTTGCCAGCGAACATGCTATGTTTAATGGTGAAGAAGTCGACATAACTAATATTTGTAAACACGCTAACGGCTTAAGGAAAACGCTCATGTATCTGTTTGTATCTCATAGAGCTTTATAGTATAGAATTACAAAAGCTCTGATAAGGTTCAAACTAGTTCCTATGTTGTGTGATAATAATTAAAACTGATATCGTATGATAAATTCTCAAAAAAAAATTAATAATAGCCTTAACTAACCGCATTCTTAAAAGTTTCATCTTAAGTTTAGCTTTTTTTGGAATTCATAAGCCAGTGTCCTTAGTTAATTATATATTACACGTAGATTGATTTTCAATGTCAATGAACAGAGAACAAAGCTTCGAAACTAGATGCTAGATTCGAAAATGAGGGACGATTTTTATAAATTTAAATAAAAAACATATTAAAGCATTATACACTAATATTCAGATATTAATATGCAAATTGAAACAGATCTTAGCGATCATCCACCGCAGGATTTCCTCGTTGCCCCTAAACATTTAATAGCTATCAAAGCGTTTGTAAACTTGGCCTTTCACAATAATGCTCAGCGTATTGTGACCCTGACGTCCCGCACTTGAACCCACCGCGATAAAATACACAATGTAATCTGTGTGAAAGATCGTAACGAAATCATTTTCACGTCAAAAACGATCGACAAGATAGCCGGCCAATAATACCGGGTTCTTATTACATCTCTCGAAAGGTAATAGAGACTGGAATATTTATATCAATAGAGAATCAGTTAACGTTAGAATCTATTATAAGTAAATATATTTTTAGGAAGGCGTATACAGCTTTATACAATGAAATGGATACCAATAGATTTAAAATAATGTAACCGCTTGTGTAATGCTGTAAAATATGCTATCCAATCTCAGAAGTAGCATTATAAAAGATATTCGATGTAAAGAACTGTCGTTTGTGGTTTATAGTTTGGTTGAAATTCCATCAGTGAGCTGTCACGTTTTACAATGGTTCGTTTACTCAGGAATTTGACTAAAGACTGGAAACCTCTTACATTTAATTTGGTTTTTTGTGAAAGCGTTTAATTTTTAATTGAAGTGTTGCATAATTTAACCCGCAGTGATAACAGCTACAAAATTTAGCAAAAAAAAAAACAATTATTTTTTTAAACTTTTCACTTTATAGCACGAATACTCCAGAGGGAAATCGGTCTGCATTGTAAGTATATTCGTCAGATTTCATGGATCTTAGTGTGCTTTGGATGGTCCGGGGTCTTCTATACGATGCTGTTATTGACTGTTTGGTAGTATTTGATACATATCACTCTATTCTCTACTTGAATAAATATATTTTCTTTCTTTATTTCAGTCTTTCTTTCTTTATTTCTTTCCATACTCTTAACATGATTAAAATGGTCATTGCCATCACCGTGATATATAAGTAACAGAATTCAATTGCAACGATAGCTGCCCCCCGTTTACGCACACGCGTTATCTCAATCGACAAATAATTTTCGTAATGGCGAGATAAACTCCACGAATGAGATTTACGGCGTTGCATAACTCAATCTTAATTCTTCAGCGATACACAATGAGGCAGGCCATTACATTGAAAAATAAATCGAATGTTAAAGGAGATAGCATTTCTCTCGGGAACCCGATGTCTATTGTGAATGCAGTCGTGTAAATAAACGATGTTGATGCTTGTCGCATTGTAAACTTTAACGGGCCCTAAAGCGATGTTTGCAGTTTGTAGTGACGATCGTTTAAAATATTAAACAGCCAGTCAACAAACTGTTTGCTATGCTGATTGATTTTTAGGTTTTTTAATGGGGCAACACACAGTTTATGTTGGTATGTTGTATATTATAACATTTTTATTTAGTAGTACTAATGCAGTAATACTCGAGAAGTTAAATTATTTATACTTCCCCTTCCGTCTGGTGAGTGAGATAATTTAAAGCCGACCCTCTGTAGGGTTGGCAAAACAAGCCTGAAACCAGAAAAGGATTTGTATTTTTTACAACCAAAACAATGTTCCTTATTTTTTTTTCAATTATCCTACATAATTCATTTTATCGCTATTCTGTACATATATACTTTATTCAGATATCTACACCTGAATATAGGGACTTTAGCTATTAATAAGTGATTACACACAAACATTCTAATGTAATTATTATGAACCAAACGTACTTGGAAATTATAATAAATTAATATAAAATAATAAATTTTATGTGCAGAATAATAACACAACGTGCACTAAAGCACGTTGTGTTATTGTAAAATTCGTTATTTCGAAAACACTTCTACTTTAAAAAAATTTATATGATTTTCCAATATAAAATTTTAATAATAAATGTTTTTGATAAATTATTAACATAATAATATTATCAAGACTAAAGAATAGTACTAAAAAAACAAACGTCTATATTAAATTAGGTATATAAAAGGTATTAGGTATATTATTAACGATTTCTCGGATCAACGCGAATATTACTCATTATTGAAACACAGATTTATAACATTTAAATAATTTTAATTCATTTCATTTTTTTATTAAAATTCATGGATTTTATTGAAATCCCCAGGATTTGAACGGATTTAAATGATTTAAACACCTTATATATATGACGTTAGTCTTAGCATAGAATGCTCAATGGATACCCCTTAAAAGGCAAAATTTAGTAATAAAATAACTCTAAAAGTAAAGTAAAATAAAGTATTAGACCATATAGAAGTTTTGGGGCATTGTTCACGAAGCGACTCCACAGAAAACTATCTACACATATTAACAGATGGACAGACTTCGATTTCTGTGGGAAATGCCGAGATAATCCCGCCGAATGCCTTTTCCTCGGTCCGGGCTACACACGGGTATCGCTGTCGCTTCTAGTGTTACAGTCGTCACTTCCTATTTCGCAACACACGGTCCCACCAGGCGCCACTGGTACGCTGTGGGAGAGTTGTGCGTTTCCCCTACCTGTGGTCAAGCTTGAACTACCTCGCACTGGGCACTCACATGCCTTACGAACGTACCGTCTCGATGGAAAACTACTATTAAACGAGTATATGAATAATGAGCAATTAGAAACGCCAATAAGCTCCTTTTTTTTTTTTTTTTTTAAAACACTGCCCTTACTTTAGGATAACATTATCCTGTGTTGTAAAGGACGTTTTACAAACATAAATTTCACGCGGAAAAACACCCAGATGCGAAACAACTATCTGTGGCTCACACAAATAGTTGTCCCGTGTGGGAATCGAACCCACGACCCCCCACGCCGAAGCCAATACCTTGGCAACTGCGCCACGGAGTCATCAAAAAAGTATAAAGGCGAAATTTGTATGTATGGATGGATGTTTGTTACTCTTTCACGCAAATACTACTGAATGGATTTTAATGATACTTTACAATAATATAGATTATACATCAGAATAAGACATAGGCTATAATTTATTTACATATTTTATGTACATCTGTCTTTCTGTCTGAATGTTACGCCTTCAGCTTATTCTACTCAGACGTAGTCGCGGGTAGAGCAATGAAGCCGCACCCACTCTCTAAAGTTCTTGCAGAAATTACCACCGATAAGTCTCTCTTTTTGTAAGAACTGTAATGGCTAGTAAATTTCTGAAAGCCGACAAATGCCTGGCACTGGTCGTAATGGTAGCTCTATTCGAAAACCAAACAGGATAAGCAAAATCTTTCTAACAATTATTTACAAACCAGTTAGAGAACAGCCCATAACGAAATTAAAAGAAATTTATTGAAATATCTCCCGAAACAAAGTCAACGCACCCTAACGTAAATTAAGAAGAGAAGATGTAATATTTAACAACTTCAAACATTGATTACCTAACTATTATATACCTAATAATTATAATATTTGTCATCGCCTTCGTATAAATGACAAAACACTATATTATATTCCAAAAGCAGCTTATTCTCTCCATAATCGATTAGTCATGGCTTACGGAATTGGGATTAGAAACTTTGACACTTGTATTTCTAATGGCGCAACAGTCATTGGAAGGCGGCGGCGCGAGTATTTTCTAACAGAATGGATAGTGCAATAGTAATGTGATATCATGGGAGATGGTAAGAAAAAACGAGATCTCGACGATATAATAAATGCTGTTGACCTTATGTGCTAACGAACAGAGAGATCGTCGCGTTCACAATCAATGAGAGTGTTTGGATTTTTTTTAACTTCAATATCAGAAGAACAATAAACAATACGAGCTATTTTACACAGCCAATATCATCTACGACATGTATTATTGCCGTATTTTTTTATTCAATTTAGTCCCTTTAATTTAAACTTCCCAGTGTTTAAAGGTAATGATTAAATCTCATTACTATTAAAAAACTATCATGCATTATAACCACTTGGTTACCTACAATTGTAAGGACAGTTAGAGAGATATATATATACATAAATCTCAAGCTTGTATAATTTATACTATAGCGACTGTAACTTGCGTTGGTAATCCAATAAATAATTAATTAAATTGTAATTTTTTTCTACTACTGATAGTTTTATAGATGACTGTCTCCTTACAGGAATTCTTGTATTGAATGTTGTGTTTATCTTTAATTTAAATGCATATATTTACAAAGTTAAACTTCACTTTTAAGTGCATATTTGGCCAAAGAAGATTTCTTACAATCTGTCTGTCACTAGCGTGTGGTACTAGAAAGCTCGGTGCTAGGGAGCCCACATTTAATTTAATATACTCGAGCAACCTGAGTTCAAATCCCAGTGCCGGCTTCAACATAATTTCTACTAGAAGTTTTAAATGCTGATTTATCACGTATTCGTCGGAAAAGGAAATCATCGTAAGGAAAACTCGACATTTTCGAAGTAGTAATAAAAAATATTTCGAAGATATGTGAGGTCAGCGGTCCGCGCAGTGGTATGCGCCATCAAATTCTCTGTACGCGGGCCTTTGCCCAGCTGTGGGGAATATATATCTTACTAGAACGTCTTTCTTTTCTTTTTTTTTTGACATATTTTTACGTTCTCTATTCCCAAATTAAGCTAGATAACGGATAAACAATCTTGAACATACTTTTCTTTTGCAAATAAATACCTAATATACTTACATAAACACCCAGACACTAGAATGTCACCATGTTCATCACACAATATTTTCCCATTAATGGGGATCGAACCCACACCATCTGACGTAGGAGGCAGGTACACTACCCACTGCGCCATTCGGGTCAATCAATAAGGACGATGTCGCTTCAAACGTTCACCGCAAGATCGATTATCAATTCTAACCGCTGGCAGTGAACCGCCCACACAATGAATCATATACTCTTATGAACAGGACGAAAGCGAAAACCGTGCCCCCGCAAACATGTTGTCGCATAAAACACCGAAAACGTCGTAAAACGTGCCGTTTGAGGCTTCGTCGCGATGTTTAATAACACTTCACGCCCGTTTTAAAAGCAATGGACTTTCAAAACATCCACAGCTCTTTACTCAAATTGAGTCTATCGCCATCTGTGCAGTAGATGTGTGTAGTTATGCGCGTGCATAGAAAACAGTATCTTAAGAAATGAACACCTATAAAAGTAATGGTTTCTTTTATAGCCGTGGATTCTTTTCATGATTGCCATGGATATTATGTAATGTTTGGAACTTAGGGAACATAATTATAAAATAATAATAATAATAAATTAAAAATTATAATCCATAACTTAGTTTTACAAAGTAACTACTCGAATAGCCAGATTTTTATTTGCGCACCTATTCTCTCTACGAGTTCGTGTTTAACTAATATGCTAGGGCGAAACTCATGAGATTATACATAAACCATTACCAAATACCAGCTGCCAATTTAGCAATATGGTATTATAATATGATAAAAGAATGCTTGTTCTTTTTTAAATGTAAACCCAAACTTTTAAATTTAAAACCCAATCTTTATATTTAAAACCAATTTTTATATTTAAAACTACCGGATACAGGATGGCTTTTCTAAAGGTGCCCAAACTCACACAGGAGATTCAAACTCGGTAGTATAATCGTTTATTGAAATAAAAAAAAAACATTTTTTTTTTTTCAAAAAATTGTCATTCTTTTCCCTTGTTGACAATGCGGTAGTCATTCATAAATGCGTCGTATACTTTTGAAATGAACTTGTGTGCGTGTTAGTTATGAATGATCGCGCGTAAAATAAATGAGTTGTCTATAAATCACGCACATTTTGAGATAAGTTCAAATGGATGTAATTTATTACTTACGAGTGATTTTAAATATTTATCATTTTTATGCCTAGAATTTAATTGAAAAAAATGGATACACTTAGAAAAACCTCCCTGTTTAGCGAATTATATTATAATTCAGGAAACATTTTTATTAAAATTTGTGGCTCAGCGAACTGGCCGAAGCTCAGAAAAAACGTAAAAAATAAATTTACACTAACGCGTGGAAAAAGTAACCAATAGAAAAATGAATTCGAAACAGAATATGTAGCAAGAAGCGATAACTTATTCCATCAAAGTTAAAGTTTACAAAAACCCCCTAGTGATAATTAGATGTTGTCTTCCCTTTGACAGTAATCGTGATCAATAAACAAGAAACGATTTAACTGCTGCTCTAGTAAACAGGTAACGTGTTCCTATTTTTGGTTTTCGTATGTTTTTACAGTATTTTGCCCGAAAAATCAACAAAGTAATATCTCTTACCTGATAAATGTCATAAATTGGGATGAATTCATCGGTAGGAATTAAGTTCTGATCTTTAAATCCGTGAGTTTTTCATTACACTGTCCATCTATTATGCTAATTACCATAAACGCAAACATTAGGATAGATGATATTTAAGACCAGACCGACTCTGTAGGATTGTCCTTTTTCTTAATGAAAAACTTTTCTCCTATAGCTATCGCGCATGCTGTTTTAAGATTAAATTTAGAAATTATTTTCCACTTAATATTTTTAAATACTGAACCAAACAATGTTTTCACACACGAAATGATTTAATACATATTGAAATATGTACTAAATCATGTTACAGCTAAGCTTCAAGTGAGATCAGATACAGTTAAACTGGCTGGCACATTTGTTACCGTAATATTTCATGAAACTTTCTCCAAATATTTTGGGAAAGTTCTAAAGTACAATGTAACTGAAAATCTTTGATCTAAATTTAACTTGAAATAAATGCTTTTTGTTTTAAATCGCTCCCTTTGATCGTTGTATCGATTGGTTTAAACACACGTATCGATTTTACGGAGTCGTTATCTCGTGGTGTTTATTTAAAGTTACAACTCTCTTGTTGATATAGCAGAGTTGTTATATTACAGCCGGGGTTGTTGCATTATTTTTCAAAAGAGAGTCACTTTTTAAAAACTACTAAAGTATAATTTGTAGGAATATCTACTAAATTACTGACAATTAACAGACAATTAAAATATTGTTTGGAAACACATAGAATTATGTACTGTAATATAGTATCTTAATGTCTAGTGTTTCGGGTTTTACTTTACGAACTCACACTCCGATATTCTCTCTATGTAGTCCATTTTAATGAAATATAGTAACATATCTCTTTTTTAACGGCCAACTGGTGTTTAGGAGATGATGATCGCTCACCAGCGAGTAAACAGCTTGATCGTGATCAACTCTAAGAAACATATATATAAATTTAAAGTTTTTTATGGTGCTAATCTCTGCACTTAAGATTATTATTATTATTATATATACTTTATTGTACACCACAAAAAGTTTTATACAGTTCATATAAAATAAATCTAAATTATTAGATTAAACATTAAAACTTGTAGAAAAAGTACGAAAAGATTGTCACCGCTGTGGGAATCGAACCCACGTCTTCGGCATTCGCGGCCTGACGCTTTAGCCACTAAGCTAAACAGCTTATTGCCACACCGACGAAAATTTTAACGTCTTTTATCTACATTGTTTTTTAGCATTTGAAGCAATGCTTGGCGCATCTACTGTTTTATCCTTCCCAGCATACAAACAATTTCGAATATCGTTTTACAACGATAACTAAGAACGAGATATGTCGCCATTGCTTTTTAGAAATTTAAAGTTTTTTATAGTGCTAATCTCTGCACTTAAGATTAAACATTAAAACTTGTAGAAAAAGTACAAAAAGATTATCGCCGCTGTGGGAATCTGAAATATATATAATGTGACTAGATTTTTCTCGTATCTCGATCCTTTGGAGAAAGATGTCCCGCTGAGTTTCTTTTGCCGGTTCTTGTTCAGTTCTCTGGTTCTCAGGTCAGTGGCTTTTCTTTTCCGAACCGGGTGGTAGCGCTTTGACAATCAATAAGTAAGTCTTATGCTTCTTTATTGAATAAAGATATTCGAATTTGGGAGAAGTCTTTTATCAATTAATTCCATAATCTATCACGCCTTCACTATCACATTTTCGATTGCGTCGCTCACTCGCATATTGCTTCCGACGAAATCATTCGGGTGGAATCAATCACAATCGGATCACTTGTCAGTCAATCAATCACGCGATTTGGGGCGCGATCGCGCGGGCACCAAACACCATGCCGTGTCAAGTACACCCAACGCGTGTGGGCCCATTGACACTGTTTCGTTGTCTGTTTAAACGGTCCACTGTCGACGATACGGCTTTCACGGTTGCGAGTGTTGTAAAATGTGCCTGTTTAACCGTTTACCGAGCGCCTTTGATTTTTCCCTTTTTCTAAAAAAAATATTGCAATATATACATTAATTATAATTAAATAAAAAACTCCTGTCTTTAAATTATTAACATGTAATATAAACGATATATAACTGATTAATAAACTTAGTGTGGTAGTTTCCTTGGATCGGCAGTAAGATAAACGAAGAATTACCTATGAATGCTATTTTAAGTATCAATTTTTAGTGTGAAATAATTATTGTTTTGTTCCATGACGGTGAGATTAGGAGACATCCCGACGAATTTAGTTAACACAACGGAATTGTATAATGCAATCGATTACCATACTAATTAACGAATCGACACGATTAGTAAACATCGTGCGCAGTTTCCGATATGCGGTCGCCGAAACCGCTGCATTTTATAGAGGTGTTAGGCCATAAACGACCACACTAAAACAGGTCAATTGACCGAGATACAAATCAAAGGGCCGCCGTGAATTGAAATTCTAACGTACATAATACACGTGTGGATTTTTTTATGTTTCGGATCCGATTTCGAATGTCAACTCGAAATGGAAATTTCAAAAAATATATTAAATCTCCAAACAGCGTTTTCGAAATACTTTCGTTGATCCGCGCCCCTTTTCTTTAGATTTATAATTTCTTGAACGGACCCTAATTTGTTGGAAAACAGTCATACGTGTCAGTTATAAAATAGCGTTAATTAGTTGTTATTATACTGACATTGAACGCCGCGGGATGTTCCTCACTTTCTCTCGATTCCGATGCGTTTTTATGTGACAACCCTACAGATTGCCCAATACGGGGGCATTGGTCGGAGCGCGTTTATCTTTAATTCATTACGTCATTAATGATTGTACCAACCTGTCATTGATTTAGTAATGAATGATCTCATGAGTGTTTAAGTGCTATAGTTTGATCAACATCTGACTTGTAGGAAATGTAGTTTAACCCCAGTTTTTATCGGGAAGAAAGTCCGTATTAGAGTATTTTTTATATGAGTACATAAAAAAATACTCTCATACGGACAAGCAAGCTGGGGGTTCACCTGATGTTAAGTAATAACCGCATCTCATGAATATTTGCAACGGTTGCAGATGCGTTACCATTTTCTAATAAATGGGGCCCCGGTTACCTCCCACACCGGACGAAACTCATAAGTGTACTTCCCCGGATGGACATGCCCATTTGTGCAACAGCCGAAGCTGTACGTGGCCCTACCACAGTAGTATGAGACTGAAGAGAAAATAAATTATGAAGATATTATCAATTACTGGTCCGAACTATTAGTTAAATAGAAAGAAAGAAGACTTATTGATAGTACCGTGCAAGAAGTATACATTATTTTAAATATAACAATTATAAATTTGTAAAGTTGGTTTAATAAATAACTGTTCAGAGTTACGTGAATGTAAAATGAATGTTATGTGCATTACATTATGCATTCGGCCTCGGAGTGGACAACGACGATTACGAAATCGAGATAAAAGGAAAAAAACAAAACGATATAACGTTGAAGGTAACGGAACATTGGTTATCTAAATGTAAAAAAAACTACTTGAACGAGTCTAAATTAATTGAACAAACGATGGAGTGATTAATCAATAAAAGTTAGTGTGGGTTTTAATTTTACTAAACCTTTGACCTTGAACTACCAGTACGTGCACATCATTTCAGTAGTCATTTCAATAGTAAAATTGAAAATTCACAACTTGAACCATGTCGACAACTATCTAATTAAATGCCACCCCGCATTCAATCAGTTTCTGTCTCGTTATTATAATATAAAATGATAAATCTAGTCCTACTTGGAATATTAAGGATACAATCTCAATATCCTTTGCAGACACGTCTTTTGCATAGTTGGATAGAATCGAGGAGTTGGTTTGAAATTAATTTTGTAGAAGATATAGATTTCCGCATTGCATTATCTTACTCAACAAAGCGTGATACATTCAGCGAGAGCTGATCTTACCATTTTAAGTCAGTTATTCTATGTCGAATAAGTATATGTTTTATCATAATCGAAAATATCTTGTTCTATTTCCGCGTTACGCACAGTGTCGACTGCAGTTGATTTTATAATCAACTCGCGTCGGTCCAGTGTTGGTTGTGATAACAAATTAAGGGTTGCCATGGTAATGTCTGCAAGAATGATCGGACATTACCATTAACCAGATCACTGATTGAGATTAGATAATTAGAGTTGGCCAACACAATGCTGCATTGAAAGTGAAAGGTGAGGTTTAAAACAAATTTCATGTCGAATGCTGACACACGCCATTTGAAGGTTGTCACGTATGTTTCAAAACTGCCAGCTACATGCATATTTCAGTTGTACCTAGATCATTAATCAAAAGTTGAAGGGAAACGTAATTGAAAGTTACTTCAGTGGTATTAAAGCTTCCAATGACTTGGGGGAAGGTATGAGCCCGTAGAGGATGTAGGCTGATAAGGTAGGCTGATAATGACGACGATGAAAATCTTTGAAGCTAATGCACACAGTATATTAGTTAATTAGAATAAATGTTTGAAAATTATCAGCTGTACGGATCAGATTAAATGAATCCAAGCTGACAAAATAACCATTAGAACGTTCCTTTTTACTAAACTAAATCAAATTCATAAACACGCCTCTTCTTTAAGTTCATTGTGCTGGAAAACAAAGAAATCGGTTTCGTTCCGAGCAATGCATTCGAAGATTACGCTCGACTACTAGACCGGATAGACAGGTCAGGCAATATGGCTGAGATAATTACTTCTACCTGGCCGCGGGCGCTCGTGCCGGCTTTTGATGCGTCAGACACCGAGGCGCAGTTTACACTCGGCTGCAATCCGTTTCTACTATAACCATATTGGGCCAAGACCTTGTCCCTTTGAAGCGACTAGGGTCAAAGCGGTTTCACCAACTTTGACTGTTTAACCTTCGTTATCCCCACTGCAGTACAGTCTATCTCAGCAGCTGAAGAAATTCTCACCGAACGTGTTATGTTTGATATATTTTTATCGTAATCGACTAATTTTGAATAAAGCTTCGATGTTAAAATTATGATAAATTATAAATAAGAGTAACTGCGTGTAGACGAAGCTCGGAAAATTTTTAGTTCCTAAATTATATTTTTAAAAGATAGCCGTGATAGCTCAGTGTCCGGGCGCTCGCCTTAATTCAATATACTCGAGCAACCTGAGTTCGATCCCCGGTGCCGGCACCAATGAAGTTTTTAACTTTAAGTGCTGACTTATCACGTGCTCCGTGGTGAAGGAAAACATCGTGAGGAAACCTGCATATTTTCGAAATAATAACAAAAAAATATATTTCGAATATATGTGAAGTCCGCCAATCCGCAGTGGGGCCGCGTGGTGGACTATGCCCTGATACCCTCTGTATAGAGGAGGCCTTTGCCCAGCAGTGGGACATGTATGGGCTGTTACTTTACTTTACTTTACTATTTTTAAAAGAACCAAATGCATTTCCTATAAAAGTTATGCGAATTAGGTACAAAGAATGAAATATATCTAAACAATATTTGGGAGTCTGTTCGAAGACACTAAAATTAAAATTGCTTAAGTCTTAATTTCGTCTAGGGATCAAAATCAAAGGTTGTGTTTATAATAATGATTTAAGCTTTTATTTCTACTTTTTAGTGTCTTCCACACCTCGTTTGATTATTTTAATTACCAATTTGTTATATGGTATATGGTAATAGCTATAAGATATCAAATCTCATGCTTCGGGCAAGTATAGACAGCGAAAACTCTATTTGGTTGTCGCTCCACAGATGGTTAAACCGCTTTCAATACTAAGTATCAGGTTCTTTCAGTTATTGCCACCTGTTCCTATCGTGTTGAATTAAAAACGAAATGCTTCGGTTCACTTTCTTTCAATTACATCAACATCAACGCAGCAAGCCAATTATATTTGTCGAATGTAATCATTTGGAAACGAATAAAGAGAAGCAATGTGCAAAAAAATATGAAAGCAGTCTATGAGGAGATTAAATGTGAAGTAACAGTAATTATTCCTTAATTAACCAACACGTTGACTGTTCTGATGTTGCAATATTTTAATTGGCTACCTCGCCAACTGCCACTGGGCGTCTTGTTGTTGTGGGTTCAATCCCACATTTTTGTGATTCACAAATACCGGTTCGGCTAAGTATCAGTCTGTGTAGATCACAGATATTGCGATATCGTGTATAAATAACCGACGCTACACAGAGATTATTCAAAAGTTGTTTTTTATATAAGAAGATGGCAAGCGATCTGGCGGTTCACCTGATGTTAAGTGATAACCGCTGCCAATGTACATTTGCAGCACTCGTGGGGTTGCAGATGCGTTGACACCTTTTAATATAGTAGACCCCGTCTACCTCACTGACTAGACGAAATGCAGAAGTATAACACCTACACTTCACGTCGGCGTTCTATGAGTATTCGTGCAACATCGAAGACTGTTGCCTGGCCATTCCACGGTTAAAAAGTGCGAGAGACGCGTCGAAAAAAAGAATCGAATCGCAATAACTAATCATTCGGCAGCGTTAAAACGGAATTGAGTTACGCAAACGTCCACCTTGACATTTCTGATCGAACACTTCGCGAGTCCGCTTGACGTCTAGTTTGTTTTTATTTCACTTCAATGCATTCTCGAATTGACGCCCGCGTCATTAAGTTTCCAATGTCAAACTAGTCCTCAAGTTACACCATTCTTCTTGTCTATCAGATTAATCTTATAGATGCGAAAGTTTGTCTCCGTGTGCGTATGTGTTTATTTGTTTCGGATATAACCAAGGCTTTACTGATTATCATCATTATCTTCATCACCCTCCTGCCCTTGTCCCACCTATGTGGGGTCGGCGCAATATGAATCATGTAGTAAGTGGTTTTGGCTGTTTTCTACGACGGGTCGCCGGCCTCACGTCAACCCTCCTTGGGAAATAAACACCCAGACCCGGAACAATTATCTGTGGGCACACAAATACTTTTCCCATGTGGGAATCGAACCCACGACCCCTACACCGAATGCAAAAGCTTAGCAACGGCGCTACGGAGTCATCAAAGCTTCAGTGATTAATGAACTATTTTATGAGCTTGTATTAAGTCTCCTCCATCGTCATACTGGTTGAGTTTCTCGCTAACAACACCTCAAGAATTGTAGATGTTTAGTAATGCTTGAAAGGAACCACCTCACTCACTGAACAAAACGAAATAGTATAAGTACTTTGCACGAGGTCTCCGGTGACGCCGCAGTACTTGAAGCCCATCTACTCAGCAGAACATGCTTTATTTAATGTGTAAAGTTGTCAAGCGAACAGGCGGTACATTTGATGTTAAATGGCTACCGCCGCCCATGGACATTTACAAAATCCGTTTAAAAAAGTGGTTCGCGAAAATGTTACACTTCCATACTGCTTGTATCCCAATGAAGCCTATGATAATTTGTCTTTTACATGATAAATGGTATAACAATTATTTTATTTAGAAATCAAAATCTAACACACTAAGTAAGTAGCATCCAAAACATATGCTATTTTAAAATAAATCTGACATAATATACGCCAGATATGAATAGTGTACGAATTACTAATTTACATACTATTTGACATATAACCTTTGACATACGATAGTCTTACTAAAGAATGGTGTAATCGTTACAAACATTTTTACATAAAATTACGAATAAATCACAGTTCACACCGATAAAGGCGAGTAAAACATGTTTAAATTAGTAACGGCCCCGTTATCGCAGATAGCAAGCTTATGGCAAACGTGAATGGTGAAGCAGCTCGATAAAGCTGTTAATAACTTCATCGTAATTAACGTGTTTGCCGAGCTCTTAAAGCGTACAATGCATGATAACCCTTGTCGTTGAGATTATAGCGTCCGATTGTGTGTTTGTAACATTCAAAAATATCCGCTTAATATAAACTAAATGGACTTATTATCACAAAATTAGTAAGCAAAGATATCTGATATATTACAGAGTGCGCATAATATTAATAATTTCGAAAAAAATAACACGCCAAAATTCACTTTCATGTTATTGTAACTTTTCGATGTAAAATTAGCGTGAGCGTTTCATATATAATCCAAATTTATATTTAAGTATTCTTAGTTTTAATTAAGATTGCTGACATTAATTGGAAGTCATACACGTATTTTCTTGCTTCATTCACTCGAAAAATCTTCGGTGCAAATCTCCGAAATAATTTTCGATGATTGAAAGCTTAAGAATATGAGGTCATGATGTACATGTATATGTATATATTTTTACGGTGGTAGAGCCACGCAGCAGCCCCGGCTGTTGCAAGAATGGGCAGGCTCGTCCGGGTAAGTACCACGACCTCACAGAAGACCGGCGTAAAGTGGAAGTAAGTATAATACTTTCGCGTTTCGTCTGGTGAGTGAGGTGGCCGGAACCCAATTTCAAAAGGTTGCAAAATTGCATCTGGAACCCTCGGATGTAGCAGATGTCCATGGGCAGCGGTATTCACTTAACATCAGGTGAACCGTCTGCTCGCTTGACAACTTTTCACATAAAAAAAATATGGGCAAACTTTGGTTATACAAAGATTTCTCAGTCCCAAGCTTTTAAATATGCTTATAACTCGTCTAGGTTATTTGGGGCTTAAAGTTGCTTTACAATTGATTATAATACTGCGATATCTGTGAAATTGCATCTTAATGTTCAGACTTTGTAATTGAAAAGGTACCTACGAGTATATAGCATCAAAGGCAACGCATGAAATTAATCTGCATATCTATGGAAGTTTCGAAAAATATATGTTTTAGCCCCCCTCTGTTATAATTACTTAATATGAATCAAAATTATTTTGATAAACGATTTTCATGCTGTAATAATAGGGACAAAATTTAATCTGTTAAGTTGGGATACGAAAAATTTTGTTAATGAAATTATTTTAAGTATTAATTTGATTGTTTCAGGTAAGGAATATTAGCTCATGGCGTTGTTCTAACACTATAGAAAGATGAAGTAAGTACCATCAACAGCGACTTCACGATTTAATGCGGTATTTTTTTTTTTTATAGTAAAAATTCAATAAAAAGTTGCGCAACTTCTCTCAACAACTATTCAACTAGTTAGGTAGTTCAAGACATTCTACGTAAAGTGTATCGTCCTGTATAAAGTCTTATTCCGAGTAGTTGCTATTTTATATTTACCGATGCTTGCGACTTTAAATGATTACGGTTAAGATTCGATCTCCCTTGGCGGTTTCTTTTATTATCGGTCTTAGTTTTCCACAGCAAGCTTCTGGGCGAAGCCATTTGTTATCTTGTTACCAATGAACAGAGTTCATATTGCGTTGGCCGCTGACAGGCGAAGCTTCTTGCTTGTTTTGCAAAGGCGGCCGACCACTGTAGACTGCATGACGCGGAGATCGTGCAGTTTTTGCAACCGGCCACTGGCAAATAACATTAGTGCTGTAATGCAGCGTAATATCGACTTTTACCTCACCTTTACGAGTTAATTGCTAATTCACGATACTACAACGGTTTAGAAAATGCGGCAGCTATCTATAAGCCCCTTAAAGAATTTAATTAAAACTTTGCAGCAATAGTTACAGTCAATAGAATTTTATCGCAAGTTTTAATATGAAAATTGCAAGATTTTTAATTAGTTCCTATAGATCTTTGGTTATTGGATTAATAGTTATAATATGAATTATTTTTTTTACTACAAAAGCGTCGTAACTCTTTTGATAGCGAAATCCGGCTTAAAGGACTGATTAAATTGATTTGTACAAAAAATGTTTTTTGTTTTTTAATAATCTAAAGCTAAATAATGATTTTGAATTCGATTCGACGAACTGAGTTTTGCTATTATTTAATATTTTCTTAGTCATCGGCGCTTAACAAATAACTTATCCGAAGAAAAATTTTCTAATAAACTCAGACAAACACATCGAAGTTTCGTTTTTAACTTTATTGGTTTCTTTTCGCCTTACCGCGCGGTAGGTTTTTCGGAATGTGGAATGTACAACTAGGTCGGATGAAACAACAGAAATGAGGCGGGCCATATCTACACCGTAGGAATTTTTTAATAATTTACATACCGTGCATGCTACTTTCACGTATTCGGGGAAAACTTAAAGCAAACATCATTAAAGCTTTAACAACCAATTTGCGTGACATATTTTCAAACATATACATAGTTATATATGGCAATATAGCTAAGTCTCTTTTCAATGTATATTCCAGTTAGCAAAGCTACGCAAATTTCACAACTAATAAATAATATCTGGGTACGATAGAAATTAGTGTACCTTCTAATGGTTATGAGGAGCTTTTTCATACAAATTTTATGTATAAAACCTTGAGAACTGTTTCTGTTTATGTAAAAAGCGAACATTATTACATAAATTTATAAAACTCACAGGATTTTAATCCAGATTAGAATCTTGAAGCACTAGGCAGTTACTATTTAGTAAGGGTTCTTAAAGTCTACTATGCCAGGATTTTCAACAACTTGGGTGGAATTTCCTCTTCTTTACGTGTCGATGACAAGTCATATCTTTCCAGACCAGAACTTGGCCACTTCGACAGTACAATTTGTGGCATCCATCAGATCCTGCTGCGAACAGATGAGCCATGGACTGCACTGTCCAGGTCTGAGTTTTCTGAGAGTCCCCACCTGAACATATTTTCCTTGCATCGGTCAACCTGAGTCTGTGGAATTACTGCAAGAGGTAGAGAAAGGTGGAAATCAATAAGAATGCTTCGGCGAACCGACGAAGTATCGATTAGCTCAGGCGTCAATGTTAGATGCTGTTTTAATTTACGTTTTATAGAAAAGCGGTCAGACGGTTCACCTGATGTTAAGTGAATACCAACGCCCATTTATATCACCTGAGAGATAGTAGGTGCGTTAGTAAACTTTGAAAAGTGCTCTCCGGTTACCTCACTCACCAAACAAAGCCAGAGAGTACTTACTGGAGGTCTACTGTGAGATGCTTTCCCAGACAGGCCTGCCCATTCATGCGACAGCAGAAGCTACCGCGAGGTCCTAACAGTAAATCTATCTTATAGTATCTAGTAAGATACTATAAGATAGATTTTACTGTTAGAAGTATCTAAAGCCCATACCGAGACTTAACCGGAGACAGTAACACTCACAATCCTGCAACAAATATTTTAGTAGGAAATTTTAAACTAGCGATTGGAATGTGCGATCGGACAACAACAATAACCGTCCGTGTGTCACATAAACATATAAAAGTCAAAAGTTATTCGACCGACTAATATTTAGTACAGTGGCTAGTTCTCACGGGTGACTCCTCTCTCAATAAATGAGTGCTCCGATTTTTTTTCTCTTGATAATCAATGTTCATTAAGCCGCCTTTTTACTCTCAAGCGCTCTCGGCGTATAGACGAGGTCGCGCCTCGATTCCAAGAACCGTCTCAGCAAAATTACATCGGCGGCGCACGAAACTAGTTTCGGCCCGCCTACTATTTCCGCTATCCAGTTCGCAGGTGCAAACGTAAAGTTGTCGCGGTGCAATTTACCAATATATATGTCTATTCAGATATCCGCATCATATCGTTTCCGATTTCGATGTGCGAATTGATTCGATATACATTTGTGGGGGCGCGGTAGCAGCGAAGAACACTTCTCTCAATCGAATCAAATAATAAAAATTAATTTAGAAACGTTGTCGTGCAGAGTCATCGGCTATTAATTATTTTCAAATCGCATCTTTATTTGCGAAGGCTTTCTAACGCGTCCGCACGTCTTCCTTTATTCGGTGTTAATTGCTTGTTACGTAAATGTTAGATTTGATCATTTATCAATTCGTATTTTCCATTTGATTAGCCAATTAGGTATAGTTTATTTTCGCGAGCGATCGTAAAATTTGTATGCGAAAGGCGACGCAGAATTTACGACTCGGCATTGACTTTCGACCTGTTCGATGAATTACTATGACGTTTTGTTGTTACAGCACAATTGAAAGTGACAGCGTCACTCGCTAAATAGTGCTGTTCTGTTTTTGGTGGGTTATTGCGATATCGACAGAACGCTATGCTCATCACTAATTCCCGGCGTTAACGTTGAAGTGTTGGCCACCAGTTGCGCTGCGTAAATAAAGCGGTACAAGCGGCCTTTTAGTTTTCCCCCGTCATACCGCGCCCGAGGGCGCAGTCTAGTGTTTGCTTTGTGCCTAAATTATAGCCCAGGCTTTTAGAGAAGCACGAGGCATTGCGTTGACGGCGCAGTCAATTTAATTGAGCACGCTAATTTAAAAATACGTTTATCATTCAGACAACTCTTACTACTATTAATAAGTAATGATTTGACGCGAATTTAAACTAGCAAATCGTTGAGTAATTTCGTAGATAGACCTTATTAAATAAATAAAAAAATCCTGAAAAAAAAAAAAACAAAGGTTTGACAAACGAGAGGTTAAATACCTCTATTTAATCTAGCCGTTAACTTAACGGTTGCAACTAGAATTAGAAGATTACATAGTGGTAATATACCTCTATTCAATCTTCTTATTCTAGTTCATCATGACAGATCTAACAAAGGAACTAAGCTTAAAACCATAAGAAATCAAGTTATCAACGCTTCTAAGCGGAATAAATATCCATCCGCGCGTAAGTAAAGCTTCGACCTCATTGAAACAGAAGTTCACGCCACAAATGGCCCGATGTTGTAAACATCAGCTATCGCGGCCGCTCCAGCAGGTCTGTCGCACAACTCATCCATCAAACTGCGATAGTCAATTGGGACCGGCATTTAGGCCTTCGAATGAGAAAACGTCCTTAATTTCCTTTAATAAAGCCATGTTGACACATCGCCGCCGTTCCTCTATGATTATGATGTGAACTGTGTTCGGATAATCTAAGAATGTTTTTGTTGAACAATTTAACTGTTAGAGATGGACATCTTGCCAGCAGTCATTGTGTACCGAGTGGGTTCGATCTTCGCACAGGCCTGAAATTGCCGTACTCCACAATCGTTTGTTTCACGTCTGGATGGTTACTGTGTCCGTGATTTTATATTTACTAAAATCCCACGAAAAACGTAAATTGTTCAAGATATAATTAAAGTGGTTCTTACGTTAAACTAAATGACATAAATTGGTTTCTTATGTACTGTGACACAATAACGATCGTAAACAGCATCACGAAAATGATATAATCGCTTTTGCGAAAATATTGTATTTCGGAATTATCATGGGATAAAATTGCCGTTTGTATTTATTCTGTATAAATAAAAATAAGTCTCAATAAAATTCTCTATTCTATTATCATACGAAAGTTAAATAATCGTTTTCCACGTTTTAATTCCGGCTGAAATGGAAAATTATTCAAAAGGAACTCGAAAGTGATATTCAAGGTAATCTTGCGGTCCTTTATAATTAAGCTGTCTTCAACTTAAAAGGCTTGGGCTGTCTCGGGAATGTTCAAAACTCATTCCGACCTTTGTTTCTATCAAATATTAGTAAGGTCATAAGGTTTCATGGACGTAGTTAATACTAATTAATTATTATTATTAGTCATGAACATATACTACGAGCGACCCACAAAAAAGTTATGTTGTTCCAATCTCTACTAAACTACACAGGATCGCTCGCTGGACTAATCTGAATATTTCCTGAAATTTTCATCAAATTTGATCCAGCTGTTTATGAGTCCATAGCTCCAATTCATACGAACCGTTTTTTATATACTAGCTGACCGGGCAAACGTTGTTTTCCCATATAAATTATTTGTAGGCTAAAAAAAAAGTTTGGGGTGGACCACCCTTAACATTAAGGGGGGATGAAAAATAGACGTTATTCGATTCTCCACCCTGGCCGATATGCACACAAAATTTCACGAAAATCGGTAGAGTCGTTTCGGAGGAGTTCAATTACAAATACCGTGACACGAGAATTTTATATATTAGATATATGATAACTAATAGAGTTCAGTTTCACCGTTAGCTGATGCAAGAATATTTAGCCGGCATCATAGAAGACAATCTTAATATTTAATTGTTTGCGGTTCGCCTTATATGCGAAGTAGCTTGAGACACGTACAAGTTTAGTACCTAAGGGCGGCGGTAATCACTCACCATTGGGTGAACTACTTCTTCTTTTGCTACTCTCTCATGTAAAACAAACCCAAAAATCAATTGAACTTTAAATAAATAATCGAGAGATGAATCCTTAACGACATATTGTTGTAATTTTTTTAACCAAAAGGTGTCCAACATTTTCTCGGCACTTTTAATGATATAAAAGTGACGTTAACGTTAAATTTTGTAGAGAATACAGTAGTAATACAGTTTCGAACGTTAAGATTGTTAATATAGATCTTTTCACAGACTATTTTATTCAATGGGACTATCTTTACTTTTTGATGACTCCCTGGCGCAGTCGCCAAGATATTCGCTTCGATGCTGGGTGTCTGGGTTCTATTAGACCATGAGAAATTTATGTTTGTAAAAAGTTCTTACAACACAGAATAATGTTATCTATATATTTGTTTCACGATTTTATTTTTACAATTAATGATGATTGTGATCTAGTCTATTTTATTTATTTAGTCTAGTTATTACATAGTGTCGGTACTTCCAATCTTCATGTATTATTCGACCGAAAATGCCACAGCGGAATAGAAATATAACGAATGTATCCTTTCATTTCTCATTTTTATCTATGTGCGACTGACGTCGTATGTTATGATGACGTCATTAAAATGTAATGACTTACTGCCATAAGCTCCGGCTCAGCAAACAATAGAAAGCAGCCCTCTTGGACCGCAGGTTTAAACCGGCGATAGGAGATAGGATCTTGTTTATTTATCGATATCGACCGTTGCTATCGACATGGTATTGTTATATCACTGGTTTGAAATCAAAAGAGACAACACTAAGTACATCACGAGCTATTGAATTATTATCACGCGAGATATCGATCGGGCTCTCGACGATGCGCCTCGGGGGATTGGATTTTAATCGATCCGCATGTTAGCTCTGCGCGCCCGTAATAGCGTAATCTGAACATTAAATAGTGACTGACTTTTATATTTATAACCTCAATGTTTCACTCGGTGAAAACATGGGTGTAACGCATATTTAATTATGCACTACGGAACGTATTAGCAGAGGGGGATTTACACTAGGGGCAGTCGGCGCAAGTGCCCAGGGCTGCAAATTTTTTAGGGCGGCAAAATTTTGAAAGTGAAAAATATTTTTTAGTCTTATCAAGATTGCTCAATATAATTAATGAATTCTATTAATTAATAATTTTCTGTTTAATTGATTGTCAGAAAAAAAAAACCAAATATTTATTTGTTTTTGTAATGTTTAACTTATAATAAAGTTACTGCAATAAATTAGTTATTTTAATTTTGAAAAATTAATTACATAAACTATAAGTTTAAGTAAAATTCCAGCATTGGGGCGGATTTTTTTCCAGTGCCCAGGGGCGGCATTAAGTTTAAATCCGGCCCTGCGTATTAGGGACTTTTCTGCACAGCCCGTATTTCGTCGTTGCGTAGTGCGATTTCTCTGCAGCAAGCAATTTCAATAATAGCATCCACAATTTTGCACTGTAAGAACCGTTTAAAGTATAAAGATCCGAACAGCGAATCGTTATCAACTTATAGTTTTCATGTAAAAACGAGTAATTCATACAAATACACACAAATATGTTTCTAATGATAGTTTAAGTTAAATTAAAACTGTAAACAATTGCACCTTTTGTGACCGTCAAAGGGATTTCAGCTTTTTACGAGTTCAACTGCCACTTTGCGGAGGAGTCCAGTGCTGGCAGGAGTTCTAAATAATTACTTCATAATTCTAAAGCACGAAATTGCCCAAATTGTAAATTCTTTGTAACGACTATTTAATTAAGCTCGTTGCCACTGGATACACACTATGTGCATGAAACGATACTAACTGTAGGACATGGTCATTACCATAAACCCGCTGCTGTATGATTTACACTTAGCCCCGTACAGTATATTGTATCACCTGTCCTAAAACAAAAGAGCCTGCGTTGGGCGACCACAAATCATCGCGGCACGCGAAGCGGCGATCAACTTTTACCGCCTAACGAGCGAACGAGATAGCGCAGATAAGCAGATCAGAAGGGCGATGCTAGTGTCACCGTGAAGTTAGACCCTGCGGGATATTCCCGGGCCAACTGCGAGTTAGAAAGGCATCGATGGCTCAGCGGCTGTGGGCATTTGCGATCCTTGATCGTGGCTTGAAACTACAATCGCGTTCTCAAAGTTTTCTATTTCCAATTCGTCTACGTCTCGTATGCTCAGAGTACCCAGTTTTGCATTTATTGACATCTTAAATTAGTTAGAATTTGTTACAACAGCGTCAGATTCGTATAGGACTCTGTCACCATATAAATATAGACGTAAATTTTATATTAATATTACTAATGGGCTGAACGTACAGATAAAACTCCATTTTTTCATAAGCATAAACGCAATACCTACTATCATGTTGTTAGTGTCGTAAAAAAAGAGGGGCCGCAACAAAAAAAAATGTTTCTTTCGCCGGTTCTTCTCGGGTTAGTGGCTTTTCTTACCGAACCGTTGGCAGCGTTTTGATTATCAATAAGTAAGTGTAATGCTTCTATATTGAATAAAGGTATTTGATTTGATTGATTAGACACACGCGCAGGTAGTCTACCATTAATTAAGGTATAGCAACGCTCACTAGAACCATACATCATTTGCGGGACAGAGCCACTAGGCACTGTCCCGCAAATGAACGAGTAGCGTGGTCTCCCTAATCCACACTCACACGACCTGCCGGAACGGGAGATAAGCGCTACAAACTCGCCGCGTGGCTCAAACGCACAACAGTAGCGTGAGATTTCGAGATAAGCGACAACGGCACCGAAACACGCGGTACGCAAGTGTACGTGACGCAAAAAGCGGTGCTCACTGAATTATCGGTACGGGCCTCTCGCGTGACGCATTCAACGACCTCTAATATCAACTTTCATATTCGTAATTATTCCGGCGTCGTATTGTATCGTTTGTTTTCTTTTACGCGTGGACTTTAAAGTGATTTTTCGAGCGTCTATTCTGTTCGGACTCCTCGTTTGAATAAGGTAGCTTTTTTGTTTTCTTTGACACGTGGACTTTTGAGATTATCCGTGTGTTTTTTCGAAATTCTCGTTTAGCTTGGCTTTTTTTTTTTAAATCAACTCAACGCGATAATTTTTTTTATGTTAAAAAGGACTTTAGTTTATTGCTGCCTCACCTGCAACATCTTTATCATTATAGATTCTAGTTACTCAACTTATTCCATAACAATACGTATTTTAAATGTAAATCGAAAAGTTCCCACAAACGGACAGTTTGTCCCATGGGCACTTTACATGATAATTATTGAGAAATTTTAATAAAGATTAAATCCGTATAACGGTTTTTATTTAAATGTGAAGCATTACTATATAAAAAAAAATTGTATTAAAAATAAATCCAAGAAATCATTACAGGAACAAAATATTCGGAAATTCGAAAATGTGAAATAATTCCATACAAGACGTCGAAATAAAACCAAGAACTTATGAAAAGCTTCATCATCTAGTACGTTGACGATATATTTTCGCTTTATAACCGTGCCTAACCAGGGCCGTGCCTGGGTATATGGCCGCCTGCGTGCCAGTCTGTATGGCCGCCCCCAGGATAACATTAAAAAAAACTACTTTAATTTTTAATGTTTATTATTTTACACAGGGCATCAAACCGGGAAAAAAATCAGTTTTTGATTAACCGAAATCGAGAACGATAAAAAAACTTTTTAAATCGAGAAAACTTTCGAAATCGAGAACGATAAATAAACTTTTTATTAAATTTCACCACACGAACACACAACAGGTTTTCAGGAATTAAGCCATTTCTTTTTTATTCGTTAAATTAAAGAATTTAATAATATCGGATCACACACAGGACACAAATAACGATTTATCCTCGCTAGTCTATAGACTAATACGACTAATAAGACGAATAAGGCCGCTTACGCGACGCCGGTCAATTGAAAAAAACTATTTCGGCTCGTCGCTCATGCAATGTTCGAAAAAATTCGGATTCGCTGCATGACTAGGTATATAAATACTACAACGACCTAATCAGTTTTTATACATTTCTTATTTCTGAGAAACTCTTTTTAGATAGATTAGATTAGAGAAACTGTTTTTACTTCGTAACTTAATGAAAACAAACCGATTGTATTTTTGCCCAGTAAACAACTTGTAACGATTTGGCCGCCTCTTAATTTCGGCCGCCTGCGTGCGGTGCACGCAATGAACGCCCGTCAGGCACGGCCCTGCGCCTAACTAAAGTACATTCACAAACATTTGGCATTATTTTCGGGCCATCTACGTTCATTATGCTAATGTACGGTTTTAATTTTAGTTTTAATGATACAATTATGGTAGTTTCTGTAATGTCCAAATGATATGTAAATGGTATAGTAAGCCTTGTTACCGTTTCAATTCAAAATGTATACATACTTTCCGATAGGTGATAACTGGAAACTACATAATTAATATGTTTATAGGCTCCACATGAGGAGCAGTAGTAGCGATTAAACATACGTAATTGACGCTAATAAATACCAAACATAACCTAAATGAAATGATGGACCAATCTAGTATTCAGTAGAACTATTATACAGACATAGCTCCTTATCAATTTCAAGCACCATATTAATCATGCACAACATTAATATATTTTCCATTTATATGTTTATTCATTTCTTACTGATCCAATTTTAAACTACTTTAGCTGGCAACATCAAAGTGCATAGTTCCGACTGTATATATTCTTGTCACTTACGCCGGAGACGAAACATGGTGTGGAGTAATGGGACCGCGATAATTCTCAGCCAATTATCTGGCTCCATCATTGTTCCTAAGTCTCTTATTACTGCCGGCAGGACTTCACTCCTCGCTGAACAATTTCAAATTTAATCAGCACCCACCGCGCTAACTTAACTGAACAATAACGCAACAAATAATGTTACGTTATTGTTACTGTGAAACAATGTGGCCTTATAGTGCGACTTATGTAAGACTACTTAAAATTTATTTGGTCATATTGCAAAATTAACTACAAATTATGATGTTGTACTCCAATAACCTAAGAAATTCAATGAAATATTAATATAATTCGAGAACCATGAGTTTATTAATACTTAACTGCAAGTTAAGAACAACGAACTACATTCAGAAAGTTAGTCCTTTAGATACTTCAAGTATTGGATAAATTTTTATTTTTTAAAATAACGTGTTACTTATTTCTGCACTTTTATTTCGATTGTCACTTTGCTCTGTCTGTATCTAAAGATATATTTGCTACTTCTCATAAAGTGAATTCTAATTGTTTTTAAAATTATTTTCTTTAAAATAATATCTATAGCCAAGATTAAATATCAATCAAATTTCGAATTCAAATTATGAAAACTTTTAATTGAAAATCTAACCGAATCCAAACCTTCAATATTAAAAACACGCATCGTTTACCGTTGGAGACAACGATAGTTATAAACAAACGTCCCTAGAACCATCCATAATTTTAAATTCCTCATAAAGTTATCTCGATATCGATATGCCGCAGCCTCAATAAAGCGCGGGAACTTATCGAAACGGTACAGTATCAATGCGGCAGATCCTCGATATCGATAACATCTGCTTCCGACAGTGCATAGCTATCGGTTGGACTAACACGCCACTACTAGGGCTGTCCTTTTGAATTGCAACTCGTAAGCCGCGTTGTATATTATGCTAAATGAAGTAAGTAACGATGTTGCAGAGCGGGATTCTAAGTGCAATATGCGAAACACTTTCTAATGGAAGATTTAACTGTACAGAAAATGTCTTGACCTTGATATAGTCCCTCGGATATTTTGTAAGTGCTATCGAGTTATGAAATTTCATAAAGCAAAGAGGGCTGTGAATTGACAACAGTAACAAATCAATCAATAAAAGAAAGTTGATGAAATAAATATTTATTTATTTCTTCAACATTTTCCAAAATATTCTATTCACTTTTATGTGAATTTGTCATTTATTACAGAATTTTATTTAAATTTTGCAGCTTTTTTTTTTTAAATTATTGTATTTTCAATAAATTTCAAATACATTATTACAAAGAAAATATTTTCTTTAACTTTCTTTATACTCTATAACATTTCTATGACAAAACCACTACAATTGAATCCTGGAAAGTTTAAATTTACTGTTGTATGTGTAGATTTCTATGACGATAATACTTATCAGCTAATATCGTATTGTGTCCTTCATCTATATCATATTTTTATCTTGGAAAGTGTTCTAACTTCCACTCCCAACAAAAAATTATTCTATTATTTTTATTATAATTTGGTTAACTACGCGTTCCATGTATAGCCTGCGATGTGCTCACATTTATTTAAAAATTGATCTTTTTTTAAAAAAAAAAACATTGCCCTTGCTTTAGCATGACATTATCCTGTGTTGTAAGGACGATTTACAAACATAAATTTCACGTGGACAAACACCCAGATGCGAAACGAATATCTGTGGTTCACTCAAATAGTTGTCCCATGTGGGAATCGAACCCACGACCCCCGACGCCGAAGCCAAAACCTTGGGAACTGCGCCACGGAGTCATCTAAATACCTTTCGAACGTGTTTCTCAACAAAGCTACGAAAATTAAACAAGCAACTCTTTACTAATGGAAAGGTTGCAAAGCTTGTGATACAGAACACTCTCTGATTTCATGTTGTAAAATCAGTCGAAATCAAATTACAAAGAGATCGATAATGAGCAGAGATAATTATGTTTTTTACGAATCCCTTATAAACGGTTGATAATAGTGAAATAAAACAACACAGTCTAGACATTTTTTATAACAATGAGTATAGCTGACCAACTGTACTGGACTATATTGTAATATAATTTGCTTAGCTATATATATATATATATATATATATATATATATATATATATATATATATATATATACTTGGTCACGCCATCACGCGTGAACGACTGTACCGATTTCACTTGTTCACTTTTGTTGTGTTTGTTATTATCAGGAGAAGGTTCTTATGAAAGAAAAAATTTAAAAAAGTGCCTCAAAAAGTGTAAAAACAACACTTTTCTATATTCCCGTACAAAAGATTCGTAATAATACTTAAAAGTCAATTTGAACTTTAATACCATAACATAAAGTTTAAGTGTTACTGGAGGGGTTATGGGAAGGCAAAACAAAGTGAGTGACTATGGTAAAATGTCACTTGAAACGTAAACGTTTCTCTGCTGTGCATCACTACATAGTATTAAAAAAAGAATTCCCGCTGTCTGTCTGTCCCTATGTCTGCTTAGATCTTTAAAACTACACAACTGATCCTATTGACCAAAAATATTTCCGTATTTACTCTATTTTATCACAAATATTGATGCTTAGAATATTAAATGTCTTACGAAAACGCTTGCGACAAGACTAATGTATTCGAAAATCTCTTGATATGTTCTTTATGTAAATTCCGTTCTTCCGGCAGTTTATTATGCTATGAAAAATGTTTGAAATAATGGTAGCGCCACGATAAAAAAAAACTTTCCTATAATCCCTGTGTTATGCATTACGACAATCATGTGTAATTCATTTTAATACAAAATTTGTTAAACCAGCTTCTATTAGAGTCGGTTTTAATGTTTTTCATCCACTTTTTAAAAATTTTGATCTCTGTCTGTCCCTGTATTTCCTACTACTACATTGTATATATATTATAATATACATAGATACATAAGGTAATATAGATAGATACACTTACTACGTATGGAAGAGACTAAAGAACAATCAATGATACGCACACAATTTACAAGCTGACGGTAACTGTAATGCTACAACACCTCAGTTATTGCTGCACGGTATTCCTATCTTCGGTATTGAATAAAACTAAATTAAAAGCGATAAAATCCATCTTCCGAAAGTTAAGAAATCTTTAAAAAATTCAGCAAAATTTGCATCTCTTTTCCAGGCAATATTTTTACGATAAAAAATACAAATGTTTCGATTTCAAATTGCCCATCATAATATACGAAACAGCATTAGAAACTTAGTTGCCAGCCACTTCCAAACGTTAAGGCCCATTTACACGGTGCAAGTTTCTTGCCTGTTATATACAATTAAATTGAAGCAATAAATGAGTTGCATGGTCTAAACAAGAAATGGTCTAAACAATTATTGCGCGCAATTTATTGCATTCAATTATTGCTCTTGTATGTTCAAGAAAATGTCATCGTGTAAATGGGCCTTTAGACTCTGAGACGCTGACCGCAATCTGTATCAATCAGTCCGTAGCACACCGCACCAGAGCCAGTGATGCGATGGCATCTTATCGATAGCAACGGACGTACGCCGCACAACAACCAATTTCGCTCCGGGCGACGATATTTTCACTCCATTATCGATCGGATATCTAGATGACTTTTATCGATATGCGTGCGCCCGCAATTGAAATCTGTTATCGAGTTCGCGTCATCACTATTGTCGCATTGGGCAGGTTATGATAATTATGTTTTCGTGCAATTGATAGGTTAATTTTTTTCCACTTTTAGTGTAATATTTTTAATGGTTCTGCTGTAATTAATATTTTTTATATATTTTATAAATTTTTTTTACAATTTTCGGCCAGTAAAGGAAAAAAGGTATGTGTCCTTTAACGTAATAAAAGAAAAAATAACTTAATTTTTATCCCCTATGCCAATACTCTTTCTTTGTGAAAAATATATTAAATGCTATTGATAAATGTTTAATTAAATCATTTTGAATTTTGCTTAAAGGTCAAACGCGATAAAAGAAGTAGAACTTTAAAAAATCAAAATTTCGGCGCGTTCGATTTTCGAAAACCTCGCCGATAAGCGCGCATCAAATGTATCCATTCTGACGAGAGAGGAATCCGTGTCATACGGGGGGCGGTACAGCATCGCAGGCTTCCGAGATCCTGCATGCCATGCTATATAAAGAGCTCGGAGCGTGAATTGCTGCGGTGAAATTGATAGACGCGATCCACGCGACGCCCGATTGACAGTGGGCCGAACGAAAGCGAGGCGGACGTCTCCGATCCGGCTCCGAAACGCGATTTCTCGTTCCCGTGTCGTGGGTACCCTTTAATCTGCGCTTCTTCCGCCTGCGGTCATAACTGGGCTACTCACTAACGACGTATGCTTGCACTAAGTAGACACAGTTGGCAAATTGACTCACAACTGAAAATGCGTCATAGATTTTGTATTTGCATACCTCTTTTGCTATCCTTACTTAAATCTTTCGGTAATTACTGTTTGACTGACTTATCGGTAATGTAGTGGACTATGTTTACAAGGAGTGTCAATACAATTTGAGATTTAATTCCTGACATCCACTGAGCCAGCCACTTCTATAACATATCTGCTTTTCTTACCTATGTATCTAGGCTTTTCGGTAATGTAGTGAACTACGTTTATATATATCACTACAGCTCGAGATTTATTTCCTAAGTTTCCCACTGTGGTAGAGCCGTGATAGCTCAGTGTCCAGGCGCTCGCCTTTAATTCAATATACTCGAACAACCTGAGTTCGATCCCCGGTGCCGGCACCAATGAAGTTTTTAACTTTAAGTGCTGACTTATCACGTGCTCCGCGGTGAAGGAAAACATCGTGAGGAAACCTGCATATTTTCGAAATAATAACAAAAAATATATATTTCGAACATACGTGAAGTCCGCCAACTGGACTACGCCCTGATACCCTCTGTATAGAGGAGGCCTTTGCCCAGCAGTTAGACTTGGCTGTTACTTTACTTTACTTTACCACTGTGATAAGGCCACGATGTTGTACGAATGGGCAGACTCGTCCGGGCTAGTACCAAGGCCTTACGGAAGACCAGCGTCAGTGGGAGTATTATACTTTCGCGTTCGGTCTGGTGAGTAAGGTAACGATAACTGGTGTTGCAGATGTCCATAGGCGGTGGACTTCACTTGACATCAGATGAAACGCCTGCTCGTTTAAAAATTTGTCACATAATAATTAAAAAAAACCGAATTCAATAAAAAAAATTTAAAGCATTATTAATACCTATACCATTCGATGGTGGCCCTCGATTTCTCTGGAATGCTTCATCAGATCCGGGTTACCTTAACATAGCACCACCCTTGGGATATCTCTTTTCCGACAAAAAAGAATCATCCAACTCGGTTCATAAACGACGAATTTATCCGCGAATACACATAAAAAAATAAAAGTGTATACGATCGAATTGAGTATTAATAATTTTTTTTTTAGTTTCCGGTTTGAAGTCGGTTTTTTTTTGTTAAAATTATGTAATAATCACTCGCATGTTTACCATAAAGCGGTAAACCTATGGGTTTTTACCTATGGCTAAGGATTATTATATAATGAGATTGAAACCCGAGACGTTTGAGACCTCGTCCTAAATCACTAGCGGCGAGAGCGACTTTGATTTTCTATATGATAGATTTCTTCCTCATGGTTCGCTCTGGAAAAGGATCTCCATTTTTGTTATTAATTGAAACACGAATAGGTAGTTACATACAAATTAATTCTTCTGTGTGCATTACGCGCTTTTATTAGAAAATAATAATAGTAACATCATCATCGTCATCATTACAGCCTTTCGAGTTCACTGCTCGAAGGCCTCATCCACATATTGCCAAGAAATACGTTCCTGAGCCACCTGCACCCACCGATTAATAAGTATGGTTTTGTTAAAAACAAGAAATCACTATGGCAACTTAGGTGACTTAACCCGCAGGCGTTACTACGCGAACTCCTTCAATGCAGCCAACACAAACATAACTGGTCGAAAACCAGACGACGATAATTAAAAAGAAAAATTCCTACTGTCACCCGTCGCGAGATGTCACTGGCGAAACGCGGCAAAATGGTCAACGACCCAGTCCTATAGTGGCGGACCGTCGAGTACTGGGATCGGGCGCTATTATTTCGCTATTAATTGAAAAGGGCGGCGGCAGAGGAAGCGTCGGAATTAGGAAGCGGTCATTTGTGTATGGGGCCGGGCTCATTAATTTTAATTGAACCTTATGGCGACTCTAATTCCCCTCGGCCCGCAATTCTATGAAGCCACTAACCGCTTTCTACGGCGTCGTTGTGAACTGAAATACTCAGCTTCAACTTCAGCGTAATTAATATATGGACGCCGCCATTGAACATGACGAGTGCAGTTAGAGCCCCTCATGACAATTTCTTTTACGGCTTCTGAATTATAAAGCCGTAATTTGGAACAAGAGAAATTACCAATAACAAGGGTTAACTGTATAAATGAAACAAATTTTTACGGATTTATCGCGTTTATTTTTAATTTTAATTCCCGACGTTTCAGACTGGTCTGTCCCGTGACCATGGACGCTGTAAAAGGAATTAAAATTAAAAATAAACGCTATAAATCCGTAAAAATTTGTTTCATTTACAATTTGTAATTGCGTAAATACAAAAAAAAGGGTTAACTGTTTAACTGATTTATCTTATTACTTCTTAAACGCTAAAAATGCCACGAAAGTTACACATTTAAACAAAACCCAATTACAGATTTTTATCGCGGTTTATTTCAAAAAGTTTCCGTTTCCTCTAAATATTTCTTTATCAATATCTTTTCTTAGTCGGGTGACTATTTGAACGAATAATAATAATAAAACTAGGGCGTTACAATCATGATTTTTCTAAAAACAATACTGATTCGACTTACTTCATTTATGTCTGATTTATTTAATCGCATTTTAAATATTTTTCATTCGTAAGTCCGTTATTATTAAAAAATAACTTGTATATTTTTATTACAAAATAAAAAAGGGTCAACGTTACAGTTCTTCTAAAATTTCTAGCAAACTGACAAAAATCAACAATGAAAAATAAAGAAAATCACTTAAAATTGAAAATAGTTATAGCTGCCGTTTGGTTATAGCTGCAGTCGCGGATTTATTTTATTGTCGTTTATCTTCTTACTGGTTTTATACTTATTTTTCAAACTTTGATAATATCCTTTTCATATTTAAGATTATATTCTTATTAGTAATTAATACATAACTTGTAATTGGATGCATTAAAAACGTTTACTTTTTATATTAAAATTTGATTTTTTCATTATTTTTTACGTTTATTAATTAACACCTGAACGATTTTGATGCAATAAAAATATCTTAACTTAATGACTTAAATCAAGTGTGTATAATATCTGATTTAAATGTAAGTCTATACAATCGAATCACAAAACACTTGAGCGATGGACTTTGCGGAGTATACAATACTCCGTAACATTACAACCTAGTAAGCTTTGTATCTAATAGTAAAATACTAATACTTAAACATGGTCATCGTTTAAAGTGAAATTGTGAATTATTACTGAACTTTTGACAGTATTTAAAAGCAACCGGCAGCTTGACAGTATTATAACAAAAGGGTCCGTTTCCTTCGTGATATGTGGCAACGGGTGTATGCCATGTCCAGATAAAAATAGATAATATCAGAACTTACACGCTGTGCCCGCATAGATGCTGTCAGTGATGTCCCAATACTAATAAAATTAAACTATCGATAATTGCTAACATCTAACGGTTAACATCCCCAATTAATTCTTATCATTTAAATTTTTATTAGCATTGATCTGTTACATGCTTTATTTTTTACTTATATTTACAAAGATGTTCCAATAACAAAAGACTTCGTGCGGCCATCGGGAATAGAACCCGGGCATCGTCTCGAGAGTCACAAAATCCCTTCCGGTAATATTGTCAGTTTAGACAGTATTGCGATGAATTTAAAATAACACATACTAAAACATCATAGAATATGATAAACAACGCCTTTAACATAAATACGAACAAAGCACCGGACAATTCAAGTATAGACTTAACACCGATAGCTTAAAACATCCACCGGTGTTAAGTAGACATCTGTTAGCTTTAATCGGACCAATGTAGCTTCACTTAGCCCCTAGATATGTAACCACTAACGCCACGAAAAAAGACAAAGAAGTTGTATATCGCTTTTAACACGCTTTTATTAGTTTCACCTGTATGCTCGTATGAGTGTAACGGAATCTTTAAACGTGATTTTGCTCCTCTTTGAACGATTACATTTGAATAAAACTTTAAAAACTCGTCGAAGACCCACGACAATACAATAATTTAAATATTTTTTCTAATTGTCCCGATCAGGACCTTCAGGATTAGCTATTTTCCATAACCGATAACCGGTAGTCTCCTTGTGCCATATACTTTTTGTTGGGTTATCTAGAAAATCGTGTTTTTTAGTTTTTTAAACTATCATTTTTACCATAGCAGTCATCGATAGACTGTCACGGTCCATCACTATTCCAACCCTTCGTCAGAGTGCACAGTGGGAATGTCTAGTGGGCGACTATAAATAAAATAATCGACCGGGAGATAAAATTGTGAAATAATTATTGCACTGCACTCGCACGAGCGGCCACGATCCCTACTGAAGTTGAATTGTACTTCAAATTTATATACTTGCACCGGTGGCTAAACTCGGTACTTATTTACGTATTGTAAACCTATTGTACAAAACCTGGTCATACAACGTAGTCCAACACTAAAAACTAATCAGGCTAATCGGACAATTAGTACTCAGTAAGGCAAATACAGAGAAATGGACTTGTTTTTACCTGACTGCTCCAGAAGGGGGGTATGTTTTAAGACAGTATGTATGTATGTATAATTGTTTGGCACGCTCTGCAGCCTGAACGGCTTGATGGATTTTAGCTTGAGAGGTGTAGTTAGGTCCGTATTTACTGCGAGAGTATATCAGTAGGTATGTCAAAATCATTTCAAAATTACACAGAAACGCAGTCGGGTTTTTTAGCTTTTTTAAATTATATCTACTTGTATAAGACACAATCAAGCTATCGGTTCACCTGATCTTAATTGATCACAACCACTTACCAACATTAGACAGTGATTACAGCGTTAATTCCAACCTTTTCCTAACTCACCAGACCATATGCAAAAGCACAAATAGGTACCTCTAATATATTACGTTGGTCTTATTCGAGGCCGTGATATTTCCACTCGTAAATACATACTCGTAATACACTCGTAAATAGCACGGTGGTCTACTGCCGGAGACTTACGTATTGCCACCGATGGCAAAATTTACGACATCTGCAATCCAAACCCGTTGCAAATCCGCAAGCCGCGCACCATCTCCGATGCAGAAGTAAAATGCGTATCAGTCATTTTTTAAGCTCAGCGTAAGCTCTCGCTGCCAATTCGTAACACAAATGACCCTTGGTTTGCTCTAAATGATACCTAAAATGGAATAAGATATTTATATTGTCTAGGTTTACGATCTCGAATGTTATATTATTACGTACAAACACATGTTCTAATAAGCCACGTAAAATATATAGAACTCAAACCCGTAAGAGAAACATACAATAATATTATTTGTCCTCTCTCGGTTTTTTTTAAACAGTTTACCGTGAGCTCAGTTACCGGGCTCTCGCCTTTAATTCAATTTACTCGCGAAACCTGAGTTCGATCCTCGGTGTCAGCGCCAATGAAATTGGTAATTTTAAGTGCCCACTTATCAGGTGCTCGGCGGTGAAGGAAATCATTGTGAAAAAACCTGCATATTTTTGAAATTCACTTAATTGTGTCTACAGCGAATCAACATTTTGAAATGATTATTATCAAAAATAATATTAAGGAAGGTAGTATAAGTATAAACTTTAGTTTTAAAACTGCTCTTGCAGGCGTAAGGTCTTCAATTTTGCAAGGTTTGTTTCGTAAGCTATCGTTGTTCTCATTAGCCCTCCTGCGTTATATTGTATTCGAAGTAACGATTCCAAAGAGTTCCGGCGTTCGTGTGATGTGACGAAAAAAACGCTTAACTAACTTCAAGAACGAAACAAGATCTCAAGTTTTCTTACACTGGAAAGAGTCAGCTAATGTACTATTTCCTACTCACCGACTTTGTTAAGCTTCAAACGTGATAAACGATGAGACTCTTGGCGAAGACGAAATTTAGGTTGTGATTTGCATACATTTTCAATTTACATGCAGTACAACCTCTTTAATTACTTGACCGACCCTTCCTCCTCTTCCTTCACGAATTTATTTTTAAAACGCTTTTGTTGTCTTCACCTGTATGTGTGTTTTATGTATGTATGTTTGTATTAGCATATAAATGTTATCTGTAAGTACATTTGAACACTGGAACTTACTTATTTGAATAATTGACATTTGAATAATTTGGACACTTGTCCGGTTGTTGAGTAAAATACAACACACAATACCTTCATGGCCATGACCTGGTCGCCAGTTTATTGAATAACCTATAATGGCATATTTAGATACAACATCATTGATTACCACCATATAATAAAGAATTAAAATACTTAAATCGACCAAGCGTGCATTTATTTGGTTTAAACTAATTAATTATTTATAATATGTCCGTAGTGAACAAACGATCTGTTAACAATAATAATTCATTTATAATTCATATTATTCAGTATTATGATATTATGTGCAGCTGACGCGTTTAATTATGTAATGACCTCCATTACGAAATTGGAAGTGACGGCCACGTGGTTGCTCCGTCGGAATCTTTAAGTAAATACTGAAAGCGTACCTATGTACATTACATTCTAAAGTTCGCGAACCCTACCCAACATTTTTTATGTGACAAATTGGCAAACAAGCTGGACGTTGACCTGATGTTATGTGATAATCGCCGCCCATGGACATTTGCAACACCCGTAGCCTTGCATATGCGTTGCCACCTTTTAATGAAAAGGGCCCCGGCTACCTCACTGACCAAACGGAACGCAATAGTGTAACACTTCTGCTTCACACCGCTCTTCTGTGATATTTTGGTACTAACCCGGACGCACCTGCCCATTCGTGCAACAGCGAACACTGTTGCGTGGCCCAACCACATTTAAATGCTACCTATGCCACAGATTAAAAAGAGGTGACAGTTTGTCATTTGTTAAGTCTTTTTTCGTTTAGTTTCATAGTATAATTGCCTAATTACCTACCCAGTACGGTTTAGAGACACTGAAATCCGCTTTGCAATTTCATATGCATGAGTTGATAGTCTCAAAGGCCGGGCTCTCGCAAACGGAATTGGTTCCAATACGCCGGCGCCGCGTAGGACTGTTAGTTGTAATTTTAAGAGCCGATTTACCTGTTACGGGGCAAAGCGAAACATCGTTATGAAACCCGCATTCCGGAGATAAGTATTCATTGGAAGGCTTACGGGCCGTTGGAATGGGCTGCCCCATTTAATTGCTCTATTTAAACACGTTTACAACGCTATTAGAATAAAATCTATATGCAGAATAAATAACATTTAGTTATAATTTATAAGAACTATAATTAGCCAACTACCCGCCCCGGCTTCGCACGGGTGCAATGTGTTATACATATAAATAAAAACCGCATCAAGATTAGTTGCGTAGTTTTAAAGGTCTAAGCATTAATAGGGACAGACAGACAGCGGGATGACTTTGTTTTATACTATGTAGTGCTGTACAAAAGCTATTACCCATATTTTTTGCAATCATTTCAGAACACCTAAAAGATAAATGAAAAAAACGTATTTGAACTAATTTGAGTGTATAAATAAGTTGCGTGCCGAAATATCTTTAAAGTAATATAAGAAAACTACGACTCTGCTCAAATAAAAAAGAAGAATAATAAAATAATGATTTAGCGTTAGTTTAATTGATAACAATTTTGTTAATGAAATTTCGTATTGTTATTTCCTATTTGACATTAAGCGAACACAAATCATCATTAATGAATCGCAGAATCAATCAGACGTTTCCAAATCGTTTATTGGAAAAGGGGCTTATGATACATTCGAGGACACACGAATTTAGACTTCTTCTGATGTACACCGTAGGGCGATAGAGGCGAGTTTTCCTTGCACCCGCATAACGATTGTCGATCGAATGATTAGCCGTACAAATAACCGCAGGATATGAGTCTAATTTAACTATTGACATCAAGCAGATTTCGAATGTCCAGTCGGCATTTAAACATCGTTTGATAGAATCGAAAGTTCGTTGATTGACACGTGGGCATCAAAAAAGACCACGTCGCTATTAAAACTTTTTCCGGAATACCATCGCGAGGAATTTTGTTTTTTAAGACTCGACGCTTAGTTACTACTGCATTCATAGTATCAGAACAATCAGGCAGACTGACAATTTTGTCTTAATGTCTTAATTAACGAGGACATTAACGCGTCTCCAGCTTTTGTCCCTTATTTAGGTACAATTTTTGCAGAAATAAAGTCGTAGTTGAACACGAAATTTCGTTAAGATGCTGTGATATTTACGGGTGTCAATTACTTCGAAAACTCTACTGTGGTACATAAATGCTATAGCTTTTTATGCTACACGAATGTGCAAGCTTTCCTAAAGTATCACGAATGGTACCACGGCCTCACTAAAGACCGTTGCAGTGGAAGTATTTAAAACGGAAAACTGGATAGGGCTACGCCACACAAATCGGAACCAGTGTCCTCAGACAACAAGCCTGACTTCTTAGCTATTGAACCATCCCGGATTATGGCATTTTAGCAGTTTTCGCCCGCAATGTAACAACCTAACGAACATACTCGTGCAGTTTCTAAATGGTAAGCAAACAGAAATAGAAAGTAACTGATGCAATGTTGATATTGGGCTTGGCTGGTTATTATCAACATTGTGATAATGATGATATAGCTAAACGGTGAAATTACATTTTGTAAGTTATGAAAATAAGCTAAAATAAATAAATATTTCTGGACACATTTTAAGACGTTTTTTAGTCCCAAACTAAGCAGGGCTTATATATATTCTAGATAGCTGATAAACATACTTAAACATACTTTTTTTTTATAAATAAATACCTATTATAAATATATGAACACCCAGAATCTGTAAAAACACTATGTTTATCACATAGTATTTTTCCAGCATTGGGGATAGAACCCACACCCTCTGGTGCAAGAGGCAGGGTCACTGACCACTACGCCATTCGGGTTGTCGATCTTTTAATAGCCTTTATATTTCACGTTCACACGATAGTACAATAAATTGAAAAAGCAAAAACAATTTGTTTAGTGATATTAGACTTAACTTTAACATACATTTTACACTTTGTTTTTATTTTCACAAATAGGTACAGCACAGAGATATAAAAACTTCATTACCTATTTTACCTCACTTTAGGTGGTTTCATTTTTCGGCCTTTCCTCATATTTTATAGAATCCATGTTCGTAGAAAGGGCCCTCTGCCCCATATTTTAAAAAGCTTTTAACCTTAATTAAAGGAAACAATTTCGACGCGAGAATATGTAGTGAAAATACGTGTTAATAATTTTCCGTTTAATGAACACGTTACAACCTTTGATCATTATTAGTAGCTAATCGCTTGGAATGTGATACTTATTCAAGAAATAATCGTGCTCTTTTATGAAAATTATAGCCTAAGCTGTTTGTGATAGTATAATTTCGTGTCGTACCATTAAAGTAGTCATTAAGTTTTTATAGCATTTTATATAATTAGTGACATTTAGTCACACAAGCATTTTATATAATTAGTGACACAAAAACCTATATAATAATCGTCATCGCCTAGACATATGATTTTAGGGAATATTTCAAGGCTCCTAAAATAGTGATAGCCATGATGATAGCCCCAAAGTTTGTTTTCAAGCACAAACATTTTCACGTTTGTCTTATGTTGCTAATGAATCATTTTCACGCAAACGTAACCAACATCACCTCGTACGATGAAAGACTACGCAACTAAATTTAAGTGAAAGTATGAATCCAGAAACGACAACAATCTCGTGTTCAAATTAAGAACTAACGTGGTAACCCGATCGAATTAGAACTCCATCAGAACCCAGCGCCGATTTAGGCGAGCGGGGTGAAATCTAATTTGCATGCTTCGTAATCCATAACGTTATGTATCCATTACGTTTCCAGCGAGGCCTTAACCCAGATGGGAGGCTGAATGAAATCGCATTAACCATTTTGTTGAAGCATCCGCGCTGGACCGGAAATCCACTTAGCTATAAACACTTACCGCTCACATAGCTAAATGCTCTCCATTAGACTTATTATGTTGGATAAACATAAAGAGGTTAGACAAATTGGATATCAGTGTCGACCTTTTCGGTATTTAATTATTGAAGATGCATTAAGGCACAGTCTAGTGATACGCGTGCTCAGCGGTGAAGGAAAACATCTTGAAGAAACCTGCATATTTTCTAAATAATTAAATAAAACATTTCGAAGACAGGTAGGTAGGTTACGGTGGTAGAGCCGTGCAGCTGCCTCGGCTGTTGCACGAATGGGCAGCCTCGTCCGGGTAAGTACCACGACCTCACAGAAGACCGGCGTAGAGTGGAAGTGCGACAAATACTTTCGCGTTTCGGGTGGCTGAGGTAGCCGGAGCCCAATTTTCAAAAGGTTGTCAACGCATCGGTAACCCTCGGATGTGGCAGATGTCCATGGGCGGCGGTATTCACTTAACATCAGATGAACCGTCTGCTCGTTTGACAACTTTTCGCATAAAAAAAAACATTTAAAGTCCGCCAATTCAAATTCAGTTCCAATACAGTGGGGTCGCGAGGTGAAGTATGTCCTAGTACCCTCTATATTTAGGAGGACTTTTCCCAGCAGTGAGACGTACAAAGGCTGTTTCTTTACATTTTTACTTTTTTTTAATTAGATAAATATATACGGGATGATCCATCTGGACCATGATCTAAGGTATTATAATTAAAAGATTCGTATTCCAGGAGGGTGTATTATAACGTTCTTACAAATAGAGAAATAGCAAATGAACAATTTAGTCCTGTGATGCTACGTGATCATCAGTAGCCTTGATAAATGGAAACACCCGACCAGTTAAATATTTTTAAACAAAACTAAACATAGTTAAATAAAATTAATTCATGGATTTTTTCGCGTTTATTTGGACAAAATAAATTATCTTGCCAAAACGTTTTAATGTAACCGGAATCAACTGTGACATTTGGACCCAAAACACCTCAGTCTGTCCTGTGATCATGAACACTATACGGTGTTCGAAACGTTGGGCATTAAAACTAAAAATAAACGAGAAAGAGATGTTCATATACCTTTTTTTACAATAGATTTTTCAATTTGATTATAATCAGATTATGCCAGGCTAGTACAAAAGATATTCGTGCATTGTTGTGAGCAACGTGTCACAAGTACAGCCGCTAGAATACATTACTGAAGCTTTCAACTTCGAATCATTAAAAACATGTGGCGCTAGAACAATGACGCTTTTGCATGTCAAGATGAGATCGAGCTTACGGGGAGATAATATTAATGAGATTTTACAATAAGCCAACTATTACTGTACGTACGACATATACTCAGAAAAAAACCACGTCTCATAAAATAATGATACATTTTCACCTCTAATGACATTATATCACGACACTTGTTAAAGTTTTTTTGCGCGATTAAATGAGGCACAAACGTCCACAGACTTTTTCAATATTTTGTTTTTAATTTATCATTACAAGTAGTGTGTGAGCACTGCCAAATAAATGATAAACACTTGAAAGCATTGTTGTAAATTGTTATTCAAAATTACCTGTTCATGTTAAATATATATTTTAACCGACTTCAAAAAAGGAGGAGTTTTCTCAATTCGCCCGTATATATTTTTATTTTTTATTATGTGTGTTCGTGGATAACTTCGTCGTTTATGAACCGATTTTGATGATTCTTTTTTTGTCGGAAAGGAGATATCCTAAGGGTACCATGATAAGGATACCCAGATCTGATGATGGCAACCTAGAGAAATCGAGAACCATCATTGAATGTTAAAGGTATTACAAAAGGTACACTTGTTTTTAATTTTCTGATTGAATTCGGTTTCTTTTTGTTAAAAATTATTATAAACAATATGTATTAATTTTTTTATCGGTGAAGGAAAACGCGCGTCGTGTGGAATAGCAAATGTCGATGGGCGGAGGTTATCATTTAACATCAGGTGAACCGCCAGCTCGTTTGCCACCTTCTCATATATAAAAATGGAAACTGCACATTTTGGAAATAAAAATTTGCAGTCTGCCAATCCGCAGAAGGGTCGCGAGGTGAACATAAATTTGAACTGGTGCATGAAATGCACAGAATGAACTCAGTTTTTTTTTCTAAATAATATTTTTATACAAAAAAAAATTAATGATCATTTATATTTTCCAACACTCATTTAAAAAAAATCCTGGTAACAAAACTTTTTCAGCGAGGATTTCCGACGTAACACGAAACTTACGCCCGTTTTCGCCATCGAACCCTAATGTTTTTAATAAAAGTCAATGTTAGAAGCGATTCCAAGACGTTGAACCGTTATTAATACAAATGAAAAAAGTATTAACGTTCCACAAACACAGTAAAAAATTACTATAAGAATATTAATCGAGTTAACGATAATTTTGAATTCATCTCGCTTCAAAGTAATTTGAGCCGTCGGCTCCAAATGCTAGAGTTTGTTTTGTATTTCGCCAATTTACAACTGCCTAAAGAGTTAAATCATGAACTCCTCATAACAGAGTGGACATATGATATACTCAAGCCAAATTATGTTTTGCTCATCATCGTAATTGATTTTCTTTCGTACCGATATAAATTATTATGGATCGATCAAAATATCATTACATTGTGTTTGGTGCAAGTCGTAAGATGACCGTGACGGTGAGCTTCAAGAATGTTACTGTATACTTTTTTAAGCGTGAAGGTGGCAAGTGAGCAGGGTGATTCACCTGATGTTAAGGAATTACAGCCGTCCACATCTGCTAGTCCATGAATATTCTACCTTATACCTTAGTCACCAGTACCGCAATGTATAAATACCTCTACCTCCGTACAGTCTTCCGCGGGGCCGTCTTACTTTTCCGGATGGCCCTATTCGTTGTCGAAATAAAAGCAATCGAATCTGAGTATTGTCCGTACCTTAAAATTGTATAATAAGTAATTGTAACTCAAGAGAATTTTCGAAACGTGCTCACTATACAAAACGTTTGGAGGAACATTAAAAAAAGTAAGAAACGCTTTTAGTCAATACCTTGGTACACCCTACCGAGTCTATTTGCATAGATCGGTCGCTTACAATGGATCACTTCCTGTACCACAAATAGCTGAGGTATTACTTTAGCCCACGATCGTGAACAATCAGCTTTCTTAATTGATGATTTGGTTGTTTATACTGGATGTGGCTCAGCGGTTAGTAGTCTTGTTTGGAAATAAAAATTTGTTGGTTGTAATATTTAAATATATTTAAAATTTCTGTAACGTAGAGTATATGAATATGTTTTGTTTAATATTCTATTCTGGAACTCAAGGCTGTGGACATTTTTCAAGGAATATCTTCTTTTATTCATTTTATTATATTATATTATTATATATTATAACTCTGCCAAAGTTTCGCGCGATGAATATATATAAAATAGCAGCTATATGATTTGTCAAAAGCTATACTTGCATTCATGTTTTTAATCATACAACCCCTTTTATTTTTTGCTACTCAAATTTTAGTATAATTTACGTCGGTACGCAATAAATAGAAATATATTATGTACAAATTAGAACCTAAACTAAAAACTACAGTGCCCAAAAGCATAGACCACCACTATAACTATTTGTTTAATTTCTGTTGAAAGTAAAAATAAGTACCAACCGTCTAAACAAAATTTCACTTTTGTTTTTTATATTAGTAAATTAACATAAGCTAATTTATGTATCTTATGTATCTTTATTTATATTATTTAACGTTAACTTAATACGCAAATGGAGTAATTACTAATTGCTGGTTATTCACGATTACACTTACAGAATAATTGGAGACCAGAGTCAATTAGACTTGTACCAAATAGAGAGGAGCTTCTTTGTACACGCTTTAACTAATTCTAATTCGTTCCCAACTCATTTGCCCGTTCGTATACAATGTTCTGAGCTTTGTTTACTAATTACCTGAGTGCATTTAATTAATGGGATCTTGTACTCATGACTATATTTCTATCGAGTTGGTGAATTTCAACGAAATTAAAGTAACTGACTAACCTTTTTTTTTTTGTTGACATGGGGGAAATGCCTACGCATACCCGCCCTCACGGGGGCAAGAGCGGGTTATGTCGGACTCGCACCGACTAAAACCCCCACGATGTTACACATAGGCGCATATCGGCAGGGTCACGGGAACGCTTTCGCACACTTCCGCGACCCTCCCAGCGCTGGCCGCCTTAGCAGCCCCCTCACGGGGAACAACTCCCCTCTCCTCCAGGTAAGGCGCACTGGAACATTCAGCGCGCCTTCCTACTCGGCCCCATTTTCACGGCCAACGAACTCCCCCGAGTTCGCTGACCGGGGCCATGGGAGCCCGGAGAGCCAGTGCTAATAAGCAGCAAGCCTCCCAGCCCCCAGCGGCGGACCTGGTCTTTGGCTCCGCCGCTCACCACGTTTCGGCCGCGGAGGATAGGGAGAACGGCGCACCGCAATACCGACACTCCTCTCCCCCCGCGGCCCCACCACCACTGCATCAGCGGTGCAGCCCCGCCGAGTCGCGGAGGATAGGGAGCACGGCCAACGCAATACCGACACTCCTCTTCCCCCGCGACTCCTCCTCGGTAATAGAAGACAGGGAGAGTGGCTCCACCTCTACCACCCTCAACCTGTCCCCTGCACCCTCCAGCACGCATCCTGAGTGGGCTCAATGAGCCCACTCGGAGCGGCCCTCTCGGGCCGGCCTTACACCACAGGCCGGCCCAGTGTGGGTTCCTCTTAGCTTCGCCGTGGGAGACCAAGCCACGGCTACTAAGCCCTAACCTAACCTAACCCAACCAGACGAGAAAACAAATAAATATCCCCAACATATTAATTACAAATTGTCAAAAAGTTCTTATTGAATAAGTCAAGATGAAATTGGTCACGAAGCATCGTGTCGCTTTTCCAAACGCGCCAAAATAAGTATACGCAACTCCAATAAACGGAAAACTATAGCCGACTCCGTCCGCCGTTGCATCAATAATGCAGCAGACATCCCGTTAGGTCGAGACACGTGCTCATTGCTATTCCAGCAACCTCTGTTCGTACGCCGTACGCGACGGGTTCCCGATCGGCGCGATCTTTTCCCGGTGACGCTTTCGTTACAGCTGGACGCTTCCAGGGAAACCTTCCGTTGTAACTGTTTTTTTTTTTTCTCTTTATTGTTAAAAAGGGTTTAATCTTTACAGATTATGCCAACCTCATTGCGTTGATAATAATAAAATGTCTGTATTCACATAGACGCTTGCGTGTTCTTATGAAACGTCGAAATTTTACAAAGAAATTAACACGTTCGTAAGTTACCAACGGTTCGGAAAGCAGTTTCTGTTGGGAAGAAACCGGCAAGAAACTCAACGGTTGCTCCTTTTTTAAAAGGTCAGTTTAAAATATAATGCTACAGGTATAATAGTCTTGTTTTAGCCTACGTGAGTATCAACAGTATTAACTCCACACATTGGCGTCGTCAAGATATTCCACGATAGCGTAACGTGTGTTAACAAGATTAAAAAAACAACAATAAAATAGGATTTACATAGATCAATTTATACCACCTCTGCGTCTTATTCCTAAGTTAACAATTCTATAAAGTTACCTGGCTGAATCCGATGTTGGATTACTGTTGTAACTTAAACGTAAACTCGCACGTTATACGTTTACGTGAGAACGGTGAATAAAAGTAGAGTAGCAGCCTATATATATCCCACTGCTGGGCTAAGGCGTCTAACATGCGATCGTACTTCGGATTAGTGAACTTCAAAAATTTTCGAAATATTTTGTTTCTGTTATTATTTCGAAAATATGCACGATTCCTCATTTTGTTTTCCTTTATCCCTGAGCATGTTATATAGATACATATGTAGTCGGCACTTAAAATTACCAATTTTATTGGTGCCGGCATCGGGGATCGAACTGTGGTTACTTAAGTATATTGAATAAAAGCGAGCCCCCGGAAAATGAGCTATCACAGATGCTGTTTGGAAAATGATAAAGCTTCTGGTTTATTGCTATACTCAGCCGTCTGCACTCCTTAATTTGTATAAAGGGTGTAATCTCTCTTAAATATATCGTCTATTGACGGACTTTTTGAGTTCTAAAAATATTTATCGCTGGACCTGATCCTTAATTTAGTCCAACTCATTCATGATGTTTCCCAACTATATTCTGCGAAAATTACTGAGTCATTCGTTAACTAAGGTAACCAAAATTAATGGTTCTACCTTATTGTTGCCAGCGATAAGTTCAAACAAAAATACAACATTTTCAGCAGAAAGTGCAACAGCTTTTTTTGTAATAATTTATATAATTAGTTTTGAAATTACCTCTATTTATTCCCATTATTCATTAGTAAGCCGAAATAACTAATAATATGCTGAAAAATACGTAAACTCACTCAAATACACTATATATTAAACTATAAATACAATAATATTACATTTGTACTAATTACATACGTACATAGAGATACGGTGGGTCATGGAAGAATTACAAAACCTTCCAGTAAATTTAAAATGAGCCAAGCTTTTCTTTACATTTTCTTTAAATTTCACCATACCAATTCATCACTTTTAAACTTATTTTCTTCGTGCGTAAGACATAGATATTCTTAAATAAACATGCTCCGTTATTAATGTAACGTACTTTTTATACAAATTTTAATGCTTCATTATTTTATATTATATTTTTTATCAAATAAACAACCTCTTATTCATTGACTAGTCCTACTTCAAATAAATAGGCACGTATTTATGACGGTTGCAGATTCTGCGAAATGACGCCCATAGATTGCATCTCGGACACGGCTGCTAACCGCCTGACATTCATGATCGCCTACAATAAGACTAAACTGAATAAATCGTTTTTAAATTGAATTGAATTGTCCTTTTGTCCGTTTGTCAATCCATCAAGTTTTAAGGACGACTTTCTAACAGATGCAGCTTTCGCATAATGCCATTGTCATTGGGTTCTGCTATTTGCGCTTTCGTTTTTCGGAAGTGGATTCTAAAGGAGAGCTGAGGTCGGAGGTTATCTCCTAATGTAAATAAGTGATCTGTCTACATCCGTTCAATAGCCCCAAAAGGTTTTTACATAGATTAAAGGCAAATCATTTGAGCCGCAAAATATTTTAAATGATCTTACCAATGTTATGCGCTTCTCTCATCCTGGCTGTATATTCCACAGGTTTCCATTTCTTCCCTGAGTAGGTTATGTATTTATTTACAAAAGAAAAGTATATTTATATTCATATTATATTCATCTTATTCCATCTCACGTTTATGCACTGGCTGGCGGCTGTGATGTATGTGTTATGTTATTCTTCCTCTGATTACGGCGAGAATGAAACTTGTTTTCACTGGGAGTTATTCTTTAGCCATCCCTGATGACCCCTTAATCGTATTCCACATAATAATACAAATAGTTACTATAACTTACTCTTAACTTGTGCTAGATAGAGGTAAAATTGTAAAATCGTATATAATTATGATGAGTATATGAACATTGTTCATGCCGTCTGCTCCTGATGCCTGATTCATGTAAAATTAACGGAAACTTGTGTTTTTTTTCAGGTACGTATGAATAATTATAAACACCCACATGGATTCAGCAGTGAGGTAAAAAAATATAATTTACAATTATAACAATATCTTGTTGCAATATGCATCGTCTGCAACGGGAGACTAAGATCGTCCTTTCCATTTAAAAAAAAAAGTTGTCACTACTTTTCGATAAAATAATCCTAGATTTCAGAGACACAGATTAAGCAAGGACAAAACCTAGATCAGGAACTATTATTATCCGTATTATTTGTCTCGGTGGGAATTGAACCCGCAACCTATGTCACCTAAGTATATCGCTTGGCAAATGGGCTCAACGAGTCATCAAAACCAAGTGTTTAAAAGTGCTGTACAAAGTTTGTTTAGAAGGAATAACGCACGGTTCTCTAAGGTGTAACTATTTATTATTCACACCTAACAAAAACCCTTTTTAAAAATAAAGAGAAAAAAAAAACACCTAACAAACTTTTTAAACATTAAGATATACTTTATTACATCATCATACACCCTTGGCTAGAATCGACTCATTAACTTGTAGAAATATTATCTTTACAACGAGCCTGTGAATATATTAATTGGTGTCATGAAACTGTTAATTTACCAAAGCAACTTATCAGCTAGTCTATTAAAAACGGTGTTTATTCATTTCAATGTCATCTCCAATTAACGGTTCCAAAGTGCCGCTGTCTTCAAGAAATTAACCACATCTGATAAAACACGAAAGCACCAAATGCCAATTACATTCATCCATCCGTTTTTTGAAGGCTTAATAAGAAAGCAAAGTTTATAAATAACTCCACATCGTCCTTAATTAAGTGGGGATACACAGGCGTTATAATACTTGCGTAAGCCATTAGCGATGTAGCTCCAAAATTCAAAGCAAATGAATCAAATTTAGATTCAGAACAGATGTCGCTGTTAAAGTAATTAACAAAATTTAACGCTCGAAAATTTAATAACATCACGTAAAGGCGCAGTACAACGTTTTAGGGTGTATTAATGGAGCAACGTCTGTTATAATGTAGAATGTTTATGATTAAGTAATTTGCAGATGTAATTTAGTCTTACTGTTTAATGTTTGGTTTGGTAAGTCTTTTCTGATTTAATAATTTCTTATATTAAGACGGATCTATACATTGACAAACAAAACTATTTTTACGGACTAATAGCGTTAATTTTTATTTTTATTCCTGACGTTTCGAATACTTTACCGCGTTCAAAGTCACGGGATAGATTGAGGTGTCGAATAGTTGACAAACACAAATACGGAAATGACAAGAACTTCTGTCCGATTACAGCCACGCCACGAGAATTTGTGAGCGATCTCTCTTAACAATAGGAACAGACACAGCAGCAGATTAGACAACACGTATTATAAACTATGTTCCCATTCGCACGCTTAAACGGTGAAAAGGCACCGAACAGACGCTGTCAGCGATTCAATGTGCGAAAGTGAGATGTAATTTTCCTCCGCCCAAAGCGATTTCTTGGTAAGCGGCGTTTCACCCGGGCGGCCGCAAATTGCCGCCATTATGACTCGCGGACGTCTCACTCGGTTTCGAATCGGCAGAACGGCCTTAATAGGGAGCGAACTGTATCATTCGCTGGCTTGGCTACACCGTCGTTACGCGCTACTGGTTGTGTGCGGTCGCTTAGAGGTACTAGTTTCGTCGCTTTAGCTTCTGAATGGTCAATAATTGGCTTTTTCATATTAACTACTTCTTTTTCGTCTAAGATTCGATCGCATTCCTAGTACTTCTTCTTTCATGCACTCCTAGTATTTCAAATTTCAAATTTTCTTATTATTATTGAAATTTGGAGAAAAAATGGGCGAACAGTATTCGTCGTCGTGGGAATCGAACCCACGTCTCCCGGATTCGTGCCCAGACGCGCTAACCTCTAAGCTAAATGTCTGATTGCCACACCGACGAAAATCTCAAAGTATTTTATATACCTACATCGTTTTTTCTCATTTTAAGCAATGCATGGCGCATCTACTGCCATCTCCTTTACAGCAGACAAACAATTTCAAATATCGTTTTGCAAAGTGAATTTCATATTCGTCCAGTTCAATTATTACTTATTGTTTAACTTCAAAGCATATTTTCTTACGTAGTTCACTGCTTTATGTGCGTTAAAGCTATTTATTTGCCCCGCAACATGTTGAATGTTAAGGCGTATCATCGAAACCCGCCGCTATTAGACCTTTGATTTTTTTCTGTTAATGACGTAGTAAAGAGGCACCTTCATAGGTGGCAGTGTGGGCGTTATAAACAAACTGTTGAATTTTCACCTTGTCAACGGCTGCGCTCAGTGTGGGTGTCAACACGTTAATGCCTCTAATAAAATTGTTAACTTACCACGGAAACTTATCGGACAATCTGTTGAAAATTTAACGCTGCTTCTTAATGTCGTCACTACCACTGGTATGCTCTCCTAGTTAATATATCTGATACTAAAGACTTTCTCTTAGACGTTTCGATAGTGAATAGTTGGTGTTTCAATCTTTTTCATCTTCATATACTAACAAGAGTGTCTAATATCTCAGTGTCAGAGTGTTCAATCGAATATCAATGTACTTTTAACTGTGGTAGGGCCACGCTGCAGCCTCGGCTGTTGCACGAATGGGCAGGCTTGACCGGGTAAGTACCACAATCTCACGGTAGCTACGTAGCACGGTACTTAGTACGGTACGTAGTACGGTACGTAGTACGGTAGCTACGTAGTACGGTAGCACTACTACGTAGCCGGAGCCCAATTTTCAAAATGTTGACAACACATCAGCAAACCCTCGGATGTAGCAGATGTCCATGGGCGGCGGTATTCTCTTAACATCAGTTGAACCGCCTGCTCGCTTGGCAACAACTTGAATCTATCTTGATTCAAATCAAATAAAAAGTTTACGACACTTAAATGATACTTAAGCAAGGCTTTTACCTACTATTAGAACATATAAGGATGGAACAAAGAAGTCATAAAACCTTATCCATAATTTGGAAATTTTTAAAATCGCACAGACGCTAAAACATTGATATAAAAAAAAACTGATGAAACACTTTACGTGATGTAAAGTAATGTTAGATCAACACAACATCGATGCCTCCAAGATATATTGCCAAATCTTAAAGACGAAGAAGAAAACAAGAGCAACTCGCCAAAAGCCCCGTCAGTCGCATCCAAATTGTGTCAAGTGACCATTTTAGGGATCGTAAAAGCATTTCCCCGTTCCGAGGTTCCCCCCCATTTTTAGGGTTCCGTACCCAAAGGGTAAAACGGGACACTATCACTAAGACTCCGCTGTCTGACTGGCTGTCGGTCACCAGGCGGTATCTCATGAATCGTGATAGTTAGACAGTTGAAACTTCCACACATGATGTATTTCTGTTGCCGCTATAACAAAAAATACAAACAAACAATTAATATTAAAAAAAAAATAGTGTGGCTCCCATACAGAAGATTTTTTGCCGCTGTTATAGATAATGGTATGGAACCCATCGTGCTCGAGTCCGATTCGCACTCAGCCAGTTTTTATATATAGATATCGACGCATCAAACACGCTCCTGGGCCGATTGTGCTTCCATCCGTCCGTCGGTGCGTCCGTCCGCTTCGTTGCAGCGATCTCATGCGTAATGCATATCGCGTTGCATTCGTGCGCGTTGCATATCTCCTATCGAGTGTCCAGTTTCCGCGACTCGATCGGCTTCCTAGGGAAATTCTGACGTGCAATCTCTCAGCGGGCGAGGCGAACGGTTCGACGTACTGACGTGGTATTTCCAGATAGGAGTTCTCTTACGGGCCGGTAAGAATTCGAAATATTACAAACACATTAAATTTAAGGAATAATGTAATTTGTCAAAATAGAAAATTATCATTTTGTGTTTTTTATCATTTATTATTATTTATATATTTATTATTATTTTGCATTATTTACTCGTTAATAACAAATCTTTCTAAAAACAGCAAACGTTTCCCGATATACTGCATCCTACCCACCTTATAAGCAAGAAGATTTATGTGATTTTCTAGTGTCCGGGGATATTGTTTATATTATATTTATAATATGTATTTATTTACAAAATAAAAGTATGTTTAGCAGTTTTCTAGTACCCATAGTACAAGTGTTGCTTATTTTGGGACTAGAGAACGTTATGTAAAAATGTGGCCTAAAACATTTATTTATTTATTATTTTATGTCAAAGAAATCGGGCTATAATTTTAGTATAGTGAATAAAAGATCCAATCAAAATCAAAATATGGTCAATTTCATCGCTCACTAAAGACAAAACTTCCCTGAAACACGACGAATTGATTCATACCTCCAATAAAGGACAAAGTAATTTGACCTTTGACATTTGGGACTCGTGTGACAAATTTGACGAGGTGGCCGTTGCGAACTTTTGCCCAGTCATTTCTTTTTTATTAACTTTTTTACGAAGTGTATGGGAAAAGAAATTTCGGCCAGATAATATACGCCACGCAATGATTTTATCGAAATTATTCTCCCCTCATCCATAAATCTGAAGTGATTACTTTCTCTTCGTATTCTTTATTTTATATTGTTTATCGTAACAGTTGGTCATCTTCAACTTCGCGTGTATAGACTAATAACATATTACGTTACATACACCGGGTTTACGTGAGTTCAGCCGTCTTAACATTACATTAATAACATTTCTCCAGTTTACCCTTTTATATTCTAGATGGTACCGAGTGAAAACCCATGTAAGTTGAAATCTGTGTATAATTTCGCATTAAAATATAATTATACAAATTATTTTCATTTGAAGACGATAGAAAATTTCATAATACAATAAAAAAAATTATGTTTTTCTTATAAATTGTACTATAAGAAAAACATAATTTTTTTATTGTATTATGAAAATTCATATAAAAAATCCAAACTTTAATTTTGTATTTGTATGATCAATTTTTTATATTTTTCTTATAAATTGTACTTCTCTATAGTCTCCAATTGCAAATAATTTGTAAATTATATTTAAATGCGCAATTATACACAGATTTCAACTTACATGGGTTTTCACTCGGTCCCATCTAGAATATAAAAGGGTAAACTGGACAAATGTTATTAATGTAATTAATTGCAACAATGAATTTCGTCAGTTCTAATTGTCCTTATTTTAAATTATTACTTTGAAGTATAGTATCGCTTACAAAATTTCAAAGCAACATAGTAATGATGTAGGGATAATGTTAATGAACAATCTCGCAAAAGCCCAAGACGTGCAAATAGCAACCTAATGCTGAAAATCGCCAAATAGATTGCATTATAAATTTTAATATATAAAAAACAAATCCAAAGTGTTTTGTTGACCTAATACCATAAGTGCATAAATATTGCGGTCTCTTCGTTTAAAATTTTATGTTTGTATTGGCATACTATTTTGTTTATCGAACATATCCGTAACATAAATGGAGGAAAAAATGCAAATCTATATTTTATGAGAGAAGGTGGCAATAATAATGGGATCGAACTCACACCCTCTGGGGCAAGAGACATGTTCACTATGTACTATGCCGATTGGGCCGATAAAATATTTTACGCCGGTCCGAGGTCATGGTACTTAGACTATTCGTTCAACAGCAAAAGTACTTGCTCCACCAAAAATAAATTTTAATATATAAAAAAAATCAAAGCGATATTGTTGACCTGCTGTCTGCTACTAAGACTCTCTTTTAATTTTAAATTATTATTCTGGAGTAACACCAATGAAGGCAAAAATGAATATACAATTACATACCAGTAGCGGGTACATACATACATGTCGGGGGTCGAGAAACAGAGCCGCGTTCGTCTCCGGCCGGCTCTATCACCTAACCGCGTCCTAATGCGTCAAGTAAGGTGCCCTTAAGGCACAAGGCAATTATTATTATGTAAGGCCTGCGTAAGGCCTATTATGTCCTACGCCTGCATAGCCTTCGCCAACATAAACCCTACTCGCTTGTACAAGTTGCAAATAGTAAGTACAAAATAAGTTCATCCGCCGCGCAACCGGTGCGCAGTGGTATCAACGCAACGTCGACCTGCACAGTGACTCCCGACGATTCGAGAACATTTTAAAGATCTCGCCAAACGGTTCTTCAAAAGATTCGAACATCAACCCAAACGTTTGGTTGTAAGCGCAGCAAATTACCAACCCGACACTAACGTGAACGTCAACAAGCGTCGCCAGCGCAACGTCCTCACCGACCCGGGCGAGGAAGGGGACTTAAGTACGTCGGGCCCACCGTCGGAGGTCCCGCCAAATAACACTACACACTCAGTTAGTGCATCAACAAACACCATAGTTCGTCCTCGCCTCCGAGCACGGCGAAACCAACAACGCGTGCACTACGTACACCCGCGTTCCAGGGTGTTTCTCACTGCCCCCGGCCACCGACTAAACAAACAGTTGACAGTGTTTGTTTAGTCGTGACGACAGTGGCCATCGGGGTCACGTCACAACTAACGCACGCATAGGTGCATGTGCGGCCCTACCCACCGAGGAGGGCCTCAAACCCGTGGGTTCTGGCTAGCCCACCGGTTCTGCGTTCGATGAAACTGAAAGCGTGACATCATTAATAAATTAATTTTTTTAGGACACGTTCTTTTTACACAACATTCTCTAGTCCCAAACTAAGCAATGCTTGTACTATGGATACTAGAAAACTGATAAGACATACTTAAACATACTTTTCTTTTGTAAATAAATACACATTATACAAATATAAACACCCAGACACTAGAAAAACACTATGCAATCATCACACAATATTTTTCCAGTAGTGGGGATCGAACCCACACCCTCTGGCGCAGAAGGCAGGTACACTACCGACTACGCCATTCGGGTCGTCAAATAAAATCATTAATAAAAAAAATAATGTCGGCGGGAATACCGCATATTAACATTTGATACACGTGTACGCTATCACTGCATTTTGGGATGTTGAGTGTATTCGACGAGCCACAGCGAACTCTGTAACGTAGAGGATGTAATAAAATTTCAACCCTAACGAGCGAGCTTTGAGAGGCCCTCTTGAAGCAATTCGATTTCCTTTAGGGGCCCGTATACATCAAACAACGAACGTTAATGAACATCCAAATCATCACGGGATCGCGAATGTTTCAAATTATTAAATCCTTTAGAGATTATTTGATGAGAGTAACGTTTGTGCCTTGTTGATGTTTTGACAATAAACGAAGGAGGTGTGTTTATAAATTCAAAGTCAAATATCTTTATTCAATATAGAAGCATTACACTTACTTATTGATTGTCTAAACGCTACCACCGGTTCGTAAAAGAAAAGCCACTGACCTGAGAAGGGGCGAACTAAATAACTTTTTTTTGTACCATTATTGGAAAAAGAATCATGTTTAAATGTATACACCGCTTGAAAGAGCCTGGAGCGATTAATTCATTTCCAGGGTGTTACCATTTATTTTCATTTATATAAAGTTATATGTATTTACTACATTATGATAGCTTTTAACAAACATACCTTTGACTTTTTTTTATTTAACAATGGATACATTGAGAAAAATTTACGTATTGAATTAACAATTAACGTAAATAATGCTGCAACCGGCATGCTTTTGGTTCCCAAAATTCATATACCTAGCATGTGGATCTCCATGCTAGGTATATGAATTTTGCGTTAAGTGCACAAAAACTGCGGTCCCTTAGTTTCAAATTTTATGTTTGTGTTGACATAATATGTAGTTTATCGAACTTATCCGTAACATAAGCGGAGGAAAAAATGCATCATATATGAGAGAAGGTGGCAATAATGAATAATTAAACAATAATCAACAAACAGACAGACAAACAAACAAATTGTAAAAAATATTATCATAGATAATAAATATCTAATACACAATAATTCATGTATTTGAAATAATCTATAACTAAATCTAAAACATTTAGTACTCGATTCGAAGCGAAATCGTGTGCGAAATTACGTTGTAAAGCCAATACGAAATTAGTTACGCTTAAGCTCGTAGTTGGTCGGATTTAAGTTGGGAAACTGCGATAGCATTGGGCCGTTTCAAAACCGAGTGAGCGCTGCTCCCAAAGCGTGCGACGCAATATTGTTTCGTGACCCTTTGGGACGCCTACGGGTCCATTGTCTTAGAATCTCCGTTGCTTAACAAAGATAGCTTCGGAATTAGTTTCGACTGAGAATTCATTAAACTATCAGTTCGCCGATTGGGGTTTTGTAACGCTAGTACGCTTTCCCACCGCCCGCGCCTGGGGCGAGGCCGCCATATTTAGATTTGTTAAACACCCGGTCGCTCTAACGGAAACAATGCACGTGCAGGTTTCATCACACAAAAAATCAAAATCAAAAATATATTTATTCAAATAGACGCTCGCGCGCTCTTATGAATCGTCAAATTTTACATCAAATATAGGTTCGTAAGGTACCACCGGTTCGGAAAGCGGTTTCTGTTGAGAAGAGACCGGCAAGAAACTCAACAGTTGCTCTTTTTCAAAAATATCAGGGTACAATATAATATACAGGTATAATAGTCTTATTCTAGCCTACGTGAGTATCAACAGTATTAACTCCACACATTGGCGTCGTCGAGATATTCCGAAATGGTATAATATGTTTTAATTTAGTTTTAAGTTTTAATCATTAGTTGATTTTTAATTTTACATTTAAATTGGTCAAGCGGCAGACTTAATATCGACTGTGGGATTTTATTATACATGCGCACACTTTGCCCCATGAACGACTTATTTACTTTTTGTAGACGAAACAATGGTGTAGTAAGTTTGTCCTTATTTCTAGTGTTTATTTTATGTCTGTCACTATTCTTTAGGTAATATTTAAGGTTATGACGTATATACAAACTACTACTCACTACATAGTATAAAACAAAGTCATCCCGCTGGCTGTCTGTCCCTATGTATGCTTAAATCTTTAAAAACACGCAACGGATCTTGATGCGTTTCTTTTACTAGATAGAGCGATTCAAGAAGAAGGTTTATATGTATAATACATTGCACCTGTGCAAAGCCCGGGTAGTAGTATCAAATATAAAAAATATTAAAGCAATGCTTCAATAAAAAAATTGTAATGAGGATTGTTTTAATATGATTAACCATGGCTTTGACTTTTAAAGGTACAGCACATCAATCAAAATACGCACAAATGTAATTGTATTATATGTATTTCTACTTCACCCTGACCTTCTTATTCAGTGCTACTTCCCTACTAGCTTCAATCGGGCAACATTGAAATCTGACAAAATTGGGTATTGATAATTTTATCTTGATTAAGTGTTGCCCAAGGGCAAGTGGTGCAATCACCACTGTCAAGTTAAAATTAAATTTCTTGAAAAGAAACGTCTGCGCACGCAAAAACAAATATCAATTAATTTCAGTGCGAAACAACATTTCTTATGTTCAGAAAAATCATTTAAAACTATTATCAATGTAGAATTATAACAAAAAAAAGATTTGATGCCACTCACGCACTCTACACTAATTAAAGGCCTCACCAATGCATTGATGAGAAATGTTGAGTGTTGATTTTTTTCACTTTAATTTGAAACCTTTTTGTAAGTCACTATAAGCGTTATTTTTAACATGAAAGCTAGATCCAAGTGTCACGGTTATTCAATCATTTCAATGCTGTGTAATTAAAAAGAAATATAAGTGTTCAGTCACAAGTACATTAAGTAATTCTAGAGAATACCATTTATTTGCGTGTCTAACAATTAATAAAGATTTTGCCGTCCAACGCCACGTTTTGACAGGATTAGGATTGGGACGCGTGTGTATTAAAACTGTATTGCATATTGTTAGCTGTGTATTATCGTGTCGTGTTGCTATTCATCACAGAAGCTCAAGAATGCTGAGTCATAATAGCGGCATTTGTTCGTAAATTCATAAGGTATAATATTTAGTTTATCGAGCTTATCCGTAACATGGTACTAGGTAAACATACTTAAACATAAATTAAAGTAGATTCCTACGCAACTTTTATTATGATTGGATATATATATGAAAAATTTTGTACTAGGTGTCTATATAAAGTCTAAGACAATAATTACTACGTGCTAATTATCCGCAGCGCATCACTTATACATCTGCGCCTAACAAGAATATATAAGCACAACTGTATTAGAAAAAAACATAGTATAATAGTTATAAATTATGTTACCAAGAACACTAGGTGCATTTCCCTGTCAATAGCTAATAACACAAAAGTCTTACTTTTGAGCGCGAAAAGAACCAGATGTGTTGTATCATAAACCGCGACGATAAGTCTAGGACGCGGACCTTTCAAAAATATCGATGTGCGGGGATGATATGGTAAAATATTACCAGATTTCACCATATTGAGAAATACAATATAATTTGTACTTAAATAAGTCCCTAAACTTAAACTCGGCTTCCTTTAAAAAAAAAGGCAAAAAGCTCGAACACCGCAGCCCTTTTTAAGTGCGATAAAAATATGAACGCATAGATTTACAATCAAAATTGTTGACTTTGTCTAACCAAACTTCCGTTTGATTTATAACACGGAATGTATCTTCGTAGGGTGCTATAAGATTTGATTTACGACTGTGCTCTTAGCTTACGAACCGATGCGTTTCGTTCCGATTTATAAGTTCATAAATAAAACCTCTCATAACGGAAGCCGATAATAAACCTACATTGACACTGCTCACCAACTATTGCGGGGACCTTATCACAGCGTAATAGCATTCAAATTCCGATGGCAGAATGCAATTTCCAGAGCCTGCATTAAACCCCCTAGCCCACATCAAAGGAAAGCCCGTCAAAGCGGGCAGCGTTGAAATTAGGTTACTAATAACATTTCGTGTCGCTGTAACGTAACCATTCGTGCAACCTTAGTATACTGACTTAAGCTCTAAAATTGTTAATCCAAGTAATTATGTGCAGTAATACGGTGGCTGGCATATTTCTATTAAATATTTTTCGAGCAAATAAATTATTGTCGCTTCCGTCTGCTTTGTAACAAGTCCGCTAATGCTTTGTCATATTTATATATATGTGTGGTAAGATGTCTTCTATATCATTTATACGAGTATATAATTACCCACTGACAAACCCATTAAACGCCTTTAAACACCTGATTTTCTTGCTATAAAGACACGGAAGTGCAGTTATTGTAAATATCATACACATATCATACACATAAAACAGTTGATATATAAAATATCTACCACTCCTGTGCTGTACGCAAACCGGACTACAGTAAACCGCTACGTTCAAATTCTTGGAGATTCGCGATTATTCGTGGCTATTTCACTGTGATCATTAAAATATCGTAAAATGGCTATTTTTCTCATGTTGAGACCTAAGTTAACTTGTTTGTTATTCTTAAATGCAATTACACGTATAGGAGAACTTCAAAGTATTACGTAAATAAAAGACCTTAGGTTTTTTGTCCGTGGGGCAAGCAGCCGTTTAAATCAAATAATAAAATCTGGAAGACATAGGTTCGATTCCCACACGGGAATTTAAGAGTAGAGTTTTTCATATAAATTTTAGAGTACATGAGAACAGGGCAAGATCGTCGGTAATCTGCATTCAAATTTCAAACGAAACGCAAAAAAAAATCCATCCTGTCAGCCATACTGCCCGCGTTATTTCATATCGCTATATTTATATTATTCTGTGCTACAGAGTACTGTCCCACAAGTAAGAAACATACAGAACTAAAACCCAGATCTTGCACATCTGTTGGTCCCACATTAAAATGCCACGCGTTGGAATCGATCCCACGAATGACGACGTGTCGACAGTTCAGCTACTGCGTCTACGGTTCCGCGCTCCCAACATTCCAATTAAACTTCGAAACCGGCCCAGTTATAAATCCATTACAGGAATCCAACGCAGCCACGTCAGCAGGGGATCATAAAGCTCAGCGAGCTAATTCAGAGGCAGCTCTGGTGTGGAAGCATTTGCATACTAAATGGAAACGGATCGGAACTTCTGAATGCCGTATACTACTCGCAAACACGTTACTTCCTAACGATGTTTAGACTCGTATAACTAATAAAACATGGTGCAAGTTATTAGTAAAACGCGAATTATAAGTATAGAAACAAATTATTAATTTAAAAAATTAAAGTCGCCAGGGCACAACATTAGGGCGTCTTTCTTTCCTCCTGCGCTTATCACACCAATGTGGGTTTAAGACATCATGCGATTCATGTTGTTAGTAGTATTAGCTAGGTGTTTGTACTAGCGGTAGACAGGAGCTCTGTCGAAACCTCTTTGGGAACAAATAACCAAAGTCAAAGTCAAATTTTGACCATATTATCTTTATTCACCATATGCTTAATTTAAGCTGTCATCGAACGTCAAACCCAGATCTGAAACAATTATCTGTGGGTTCGTACTAATAATTGTCCCGTGTAGGAATCGAACCCACGATCCCCGGTGCCGAAGTAGCTTAACAGTTGCACCTCCGAGTCAACAGACGTCAAAGTAGTTGAAACTAAATTCTATAAAATCTGTAGAATAGTTTCTACAAGGGTACGCAGCAGGTTATCATGTTAAGTATGCCAATCAGCATTGCGGCCGCGTGTTGGACTATGCCCTAATACCCTCTGTACAGAGTAGGCCTTTGCCCAGCAGTGGGACGTGTATAGACTGTCACAATGGGCAGGCTTGGTTCGGAGAAGTCTACAGGCTAACAGAACACTTGCGTATAGATGAACTATAATACTGTTGTGTTTGAGCCATCACAGCTTAGTGTTCGTGCGCTGGCTTTAATTCAATATACTCGAGCAACCTGAGTTCAAACCCCGATTCCAGCACCAGTGAAATTGACAATTTTAAGTGCTGAATTATCACGTGCTCAGCGGTGAAGGAAAACATCGAAAGATATGTTAAGAATGCCAATCAGCATTGCGGCCGCGTGTTGGACTATGCTCTAATACCCTCTGTATGGAGAAGGCCTTTGCCCAGCAGTGGGACTTGTATAGGCTGTTAGTTTACTTAACTGTAATACTGTGTTTTATCTCCTGAATGAAGTTAACGCGGCTAACTTTTTTAAATGCATCTACAACCCCTCGGATGTTGTACCTGTTCATGGGCGGCGATTAGTTAACATCAAGTGAACTGCCTGCGGATAGTAAAAAAAAATATAGGTTAGTAAAATCAATGATTATAGCTTTTCAAACTGCTGAAATATATTGTGTAATTGATACACACATTTTATTAGAAATGACTTCTCATGCCAAGTTAGTAAGTAGCTATTTTATTTCCGTATCTCACAAACATACGATCTGGTTAAATACAAAATAGAACCGTGAGAATAATGTCTTATTAAATTAAACTGAGCTTTTGTATTCATCGATCGTACTGGACAATAATTATCGAGTGTCGAACGCAACTATAATTGACACCTTCCTGTTTGGCCCAAACTACACGATTAAGCGATCTTGCTTAATTTCGATAAATCTTCTTAGCAGGCAAAAAAGATTTTGTAAACTTTCATTACAAGACGTACTCTGGTAACATTTAGGTAGCAGCTTTAATTCTATTATTACATATATTCGATTTCATAATATTCGAAAAAAAAAAGAAAACTACAACAAGAAAACTTTTTCGTCAAAATCGAACATACTACGTCTTCAATTAATTTCTTTAATTTGAATATTTCTTATTATGTGTAGGGATTATCGTTATGAAACGCTACTTGAAATTGTTTATATACTAACTATGTACATTAAACCAGTCATTTAGCTTATTGGTTCAAGCGTCCGGGCGGCGAAGACGTGGGATCGATTCACGCGGATTTTTTTTTTTTCGTAATTAAAAACTTAAAATTTTATTCAATATAACTAAATTTCTTGTCCCTTCTCACTTAACGATGTAAACAAAGAGCCATTCGAACCCACCGGTTTTTAATACATTTGATCAACTTTTATTTTAATACCATATTAAGATATCTCGAAACCATCGACAAAAATGTACCTCATTTTAATGGCTGTAAAAACGTCGCACTTAAAAAGGGTCTAGCCGCATTGCGCGCCAAAGATTCCATTCTTCGTATTAAATTATGCCTAATAAAAAGCGGTTTGTTGTTTGCACCTTGCTTTTGCCCATCGGAGAGTATTCGGACTATTTTAGACACCGAATGTATTCACTTATATATAGGCAAAAGTAAAACAGGACTGTTATTTGTGCTGGGATCCCGATCCATGGTGCCTCATTACGATGTAAACATAGATATTTCATTCCATTGATAAAATACGGGGATAAACTTTTTTTTTCAATTAAAAAGGTGTGCCAAGGCTGTCACCGCCTAATATTTTGGAGATGTAGACGTATTAATGAAATCACGAAATTCAATTGTATGTTTTGGCATTTAACGATGAGTTTAATGGTTCTCATTTTAAATACCACCGTTTGTACGATCTGGTTCCGTGTGGAACTCGATAAAACGAAAATTTCTACAGCGATGTGCTACTCACAATTCGGGATAAAGAACGTTTCAAAACATGTGTATAGAAAAATTAAAACGGTAGGGATTGGCCACCACTTCAAATTTAATAATAGTCTGTCTATTTCATACTCAAAACTTTCGATTTAAATTCAAATGTACGTTTAGAACGAAACAGAACATAATATTAACATAATCCATGCATATCAAATGATGCCCAAACAAATTACGCTACGGTAAATTTTAAAATCGTTATTGCATTTCGGGACGTGACACATAATGATTTATTAGATAAAACAGTGTCTCGAATTTTATGTGCATTAAGTTTTTTTACTATTTCATATTTGCCTTACCATTAGTTTCATGTTTGCCACGAAGCAGCTATTGCTGTTGCACGAACAGGAACGGTATACCGAAAACCAACCTCGGCCTTAAAGAAGACTGACATGAAAAATCTTATGTGTTTTGTCTGTTAACTGAGGTAACCGGAGCACAATCTTTTACCCCCTGCGGATTTTAAAAATGCAAATTAGATGAACATTTAACGTTCATCTAATTTGGTCTTTCTCGACTAGCTCGGCTCTCCACAGTTAATTTTTTTTTTTTTTTTCTCAAGAACGTATTTAAGTCATCATTGTCATCACTTCAGCCTCCTCGAGTCCACTGATGAACAAAGGTCTCTCATAGAGACTGCCACGACGCACGATTCTGAACAACCTACATCGCTGTCCTGCCGATCTCATGTGGGAGATCTGCATCTATATTGTTTCTGTATGTGTGTATCATGTAACGTTATTCTATTAATAACATTTAACTGCATTTTACCAAACATTGGCCAACCAAACATTCATTCCAATATTTTCAATCATTAACTAATTCTCCTCGCAGCGTGAAGTGAAATATTCGTTGACTTCGTCGAACAATTAAAACCGATACTTTTTTTAAATCCCTTACCAAATAGGGAAATCGCATTCCGATTTAAACGACCAACAACAATATAGCACAAAAACATGCCCTTGAACAGTGCACTGTATTGTTCAGTCGATCACGGTTGTTGAAACAACCGATCTCACCGTAATTCTTCAAATCGTTCCGATCGTTCAAATGGTTTTTTGTCTATCCGTTTTTACATCGGATCGATTTAATCGGCCCTTTTCGACTTTTTAGTTTAGTTTGCGTGCAGTTTTATCGACGTGCCTTATGTGTATTGGACTAGTTCTCACCTTTTTTAACGCTAACGGATAGACAGAGATAGCTTAAATCCACCAAGATCATACCGTACGCTTACCCAAATGTGTGGCATTGGTTTTGTGAACGTAGAAAATGCGAAAACGATCAACTTATCGATGCCTTGATAACCCAATTAGAACTAGCTTTCACATCTTTTATTGATAACGGGTAGACAGAGATAGCTTATATCCACTTACATCCTGTCACCGTGCCCTTGCACAAATATATTAAAGTTTTTACACGTAGAAAATTCGTAAAGCATAAACATATTGGTGATTTTATAACCCAGTGAAATCTATTTGAAGTCCGACATGTAAACCACTGAATCACTTTAATAACTTGTAGTTTTTTTCCGTTGAATCTGCCAGAGAGATCTGCGCACTTTGGATGACATATGTTTTATGGCTAGCTTATATATTTAAAATTAAAAAAAAAACCTTGTCATGCTACAACGATCTCACGAATGTTAAAGCTATATTTAATTTCATCACAATGTAAACCCGTCATGTCCAGGGATGGTTCGCGAATCTTATGTAAATACTAGTTCATGTTGAAGCCCATTCAGAAATGCCTCATCAGTATGCCGAATACGTTTTTCGTATTTTTCGAAGTCTCCACCTATAAGGCACGCACTCGTATGCACTGTGCCCGTTTTGGAACGATGAAATGTACCACCTGCTCCGATGAAACGCGGCGACAATAAAACATGACGGCATTTTTAAACCGCCAGACAATTCATTAAATCGGCGTGTTAAAAAGTTGAAAAACGATTCGGATCGGTACGAACGGGCGAAATTATTCATGCATTGGGATGTTGACAAATGTTTGTTTGATTATCGATATCTTAAATCAATAGTTGAAGTTCGATTGTTTTTTTCACGTTTTGAAGATCGAGGGAGAGTTTAAATTCAAGTTTATTGAAAAGGGTAAGGTAAAGTAAAACAGCCTATACAAGTCTCACTGTTGGACAAAAGCCTCCTCTTTGCAGAGAGTATTAAGGCACAGTCCACTACGCGACCCCATTGAGGATTGGCAGTGTTCACATAGCTTCGAAATATTTAAAAAAAACATAAAACTTCCTAATTTTTATTTAAATTGATCTCACAAAACATTTAAGACTTAGCTCTTAAGCTAGACTCAAGGTACGTGTATGAAACTTAAAAAAATGATGGAAAAAAAAAAAGTATAAAACATTATCACGTTCCTCAAGGAAAACCAAAATACACCGCGTTGTCCTAATAAAGTGAATCCTTTGCTTCCAATTTTTGTTAAAATTGTGACCTACACACAAATAATACATCACCCTGTTAAGAAGCAATACGAGGCGAGGAGGATTTCCTTCTTGCACTTGATCCAATCAATTATCTCGTGTTTCATCGTACAGGCGCAAATTCTTAACCCAAATACGAGGAACAATAAAGTAAAACTGGACGTTAGCTTGAAACGAAAGCACGAGTAAATGCGATGGCGGATAAGGCAGTTTAAACCGCTCATCGGTAACAGGGTTGACTGTTAGTTTGTCCTAATAATTCTGTGAACCTTGTAAGTTAGTACTAATAACATAGTAACATAGTAACAGTACTTGGCAATACCAAGAACAAATACCACACATGCTATGCCAACCTGACATAGGTGGGATATACAGCAGGAATAAGAAAGAAGATGACAAGTGGCTATTGACAATGTAACGAGGAAAATTAAAAAAAAATTACATTCGATTTTTTGAACGTAGACATACTATAAAGAAATACTAACGAAAAGTCTTTGCTATCGGATTGCAAGTCATTCTGTACGGCCGCTTTCTTTTCAAATACTTTTGGGTTCAAAAAGTAAGTATATATTAAGTTTATATCTCTGTATTGCTTATTGCTAAAGCTTGCCTGTTTAGCGAATTTCTTACCTATCTCAAGCAACGAGAGTAGTTACTTGGTCACTTTATTCCCCTATTTTAGTATCCTTTATTTTGTTACTATTTTATGTTTTTCCTGCCAGGATAGGACTAATTATTCAAGGAGAAAATTCAGCTGTGTGCTATGATAGGAAAGATTGGTTTATTGTAATATTTGTTGATTATTTTTTAATTTCGGATATATCATAATTGTACTTTTCATAAGTAATCTTAGAAAGCTAAATTTACCAATTTATGGGTAAAAACCTTTCTAAGCATCAAGAACGCTCTATTTCAAACAAGACATCTCTCAAAACATTGCTTACCACAGTTTGATTCGAATTCACTTTTCAAAAAATATCAAATACTATTTCTAAAAACATAAATGTATCGCTAAACAAGAAATGCAATTTAGCGGGGTGGTTTCGAAATGACGGGTAAAACTTTCTTGTTTGTACCTCTTGGATCGACCCCCCGTCAAACAAATATAATTTCCCTCCAGCAATCGACTTTGCGTAAAGTCGGAATCGTCTCCAGAGCGGCAACCCTGACGGGCGCGAGAGTGGCAATTACGCATCTGCGCATTAATTTGTCGGCGAAGTTTTTGAACGCGCGTATCTCGATTGAACGTAGTGCAACGTCCAAGAAGTTCGGCGCAGTCGCTGTGGGGCGGTCGGTCGATCATTGCTTACTGATAAGATAATTCCCGATACGCGTCGATTAACAGCGCATTGGCCCCGCCGCGAGATTCTCTAGATCGCAGAAGACCAGCGCGAAGTGGAAGTGTTACACTTCTGCGTTTAGTCTGGTGATCAGTGGTGTAGCCGGCGCCCAATTTATTAAAAGGTGGCAACGCATCTGCAGCCCTACGGGTGTTGGAAACATCAGGTGAACCGACCGCTCGCTTACAAAAAAAAATGTTGGAAAATGTATCATGAACCCGCCGAAACAGCGTCATAATCCATACTTTAATATTATAAATGCGAAAGTAACTCTGTCTGTCTGTCTCGCTTTCACTCCAAAACTACTAAACCGATTTAAATGAAATTTGGTACACAGATAGTTTAGAACCAGAGAAAGGACACGGGCATAATAATTTTTAATTGGAAAAAAATGTTGTAAAGGGTTGAAAGACATTTATTTAAGGGCTTCAACTCGAGTGGAGCCGCGGGCGAATATCTAGTTCTTAAATAAACTACTAAACATTGTATTTGATTTGTCAGTTTGAGTCTACTTTGGGCCTTGAGGCTTCATTGGACCGCAGTTCCCACGAGGGCTTAACCTACTAATAGGGTCACGTTTGTGTGTTTTGTTAAAGAACTTGTCAACTAACGGCCATATTTGGATGTGGACGGCGGTTTCAACGGCGAATATATCAATTGTTTTCGGGTTCTGCTAAGAATCTACCTGGGAGCTGGTAATTTGAGAAATTGTAGAGCCGTTCCAACTTGTGACTGCAAGCTTGTAAGTCTCACAAATGCACAGGTCTTTGTTTGAACATCAAAAAAATAGCTGATATGCATATAACAAGTCCGGGACATAAGAAAATATTGCTGTATACTTTGTTTATACCTACATTGGCAGGGTTTTTCAATACTACGAAATTGTTTAGTTTAGTTATTATTGGTCATTATAAATTCATGTTTTTATTTAAACTTTAGTTAAGTTTTAAAAGTTCCCCGTTAATGCGCGGCCGGGCCAAAACGTTTCTTTAAAACTTTTAACGCGAAATTCATTAAGAGTTCTTTCAACTCTTTTCTGTCGTCCCTTCTTCAAGTTGAAAAGTACAATGGACTCATAATGAAATAAAATTTAATAAACCTTTTATATTAACAGCTTTTGGTAAACAAGTAATTAAACCCCGAAACGCGTGTCAATACCCAAAGACGTCCTTAAGATGGTGAGTAAAACGGTGTCCTTAAGAATCCGAAAAGATTAATAAAATATTATTGCATGATATGAGATTCGAGATTCCATCAACCGCATTATTTATATATTTTAGAGCTAATCTGTACTCAAGACGTAACTTAAATGTGACTGACTATTATAAACTGACGACAAATTTTATCTAATATATTCGGTAAGTCTACAGTGTCTGGAGGCGTTAGACTAGATTCGAGTCCTGATGTACTATGTGTATTACTATTCTTAGAATTTTTATGTTGTACATAAATGTTCCGACTATGAAAGATGAATGGATACAAAACATGATACATTGTTTTGTTCACAGAAGCATTGCTAATGTTCCCAGAAATTTATTCATATAAAAAAAAACATGAAATATGAAAAATTTGCTTGCAACACGAACTGACTGCACGGAACCGCACACATGACCTTTATCAAGATCATTCTTTTCGCACTGACCGCCGGGTCAGGTGCTTAAAGATCGCGATGATTAATAATAACTTTTGACAAGGGAATGTCGTTTTTCACGTGAGATACAGATAAGAATAAATCAATATAAATGTAATACGTGAAGCATAAACTTTGTACCCCTTTTTACGACTGCGCTGACGGAGTAGTATGAAATTTCCCACACTAATAGTTTACATAGAGAGTGCAGAATGCTAATATTTAAGTATGCATAAAAAATACATTAGCTCTCACTACCATGTATTATTAATTATGGTCGAATTTAGACAACTCGGCGAACACTAGTCAATATAAACGTATTGACCGAAAGCTGCATAAATTTTGTTGTCATGTTCAATTGTTAGCTTTGCTGAGAACGCTTCGCCCGGTTTTCATGTTGTAGTGAAGAAGGATTACAGCAATAATATTGCATAATCTACAAAGCGAGAAGTGTCTCATATTTTACTTTTCAGGAAGTTGATTCAAACACCAATTGACCTGAAAAACATTCTTAACTTCTTGTCTTTGCCTAAAATAACAATCATCCAAATAAAACCAGAAGAATGGAAACTGACTATGTGTGGTAAACATGGGTCCACTACAGATTAGGCTAGCTGACGTGGTCGTTTGGATTAAGATGCTATTTATACAGATCGGGGCTAGAATGAAGAAAGATAAAAAACCACTACACGATTCGTTACTCGAAGAAACGAAAAGCCATTAGGGCGGGTGAAAAATAAACATGGGGGTTGTAAATTGAATCCACAGTATTAAAATATTGAATAGACAAACAGACAATGGGATCGCATCCGTTCGTGGGACTAACAATACGTAGACAACAATATACTATTATATTACTTGATGATCTGTCGAGCGGGTGTTTTTTTAACATCTGACCTTTGTCCTGAACGTACACGGAGGTAAGAGAAGACTTTATAATTGACAATTTCATTCCTTTAACCATTTAAAAGTGGCCGATGTGGTTTTATCCTGACCTGAGCTTACTAAATAGGCCTCTTTTGATCATTTATGATGTCGAGATGGTAACTTACATGGTGACAAGCTCGTGATGGGATTATCACCATGTAAGCAAGCACTTTTATTCTAAAATCTTATTTTTTTATGCGAGAAGGTGATGAACCGCTGCCCATGGACTTTTGCAACACCCGAAGGGTTACAGATTCGTCACCTTTTAATAAAGCGGGTATCGGCTACCTTACTCACCAGATGAAATGCAGAACTATGAAACCTGACCTGTCCATTCGTGCAAAACCCACTTGAGACCCTGTTACGCCTTTTCCAGATTGTGATCTGGCATTTTAAAACGAACTATCCATTCGCCGTGATAGCTCAGTGCGCTCGCCTTTAATTAAATTTACCGCAGCGTCCCCGGTGTCGGCACCAATGGTGAAGGAAAACATCGTGAGGAAACCTGCATATTTTGGAAAAAATAAAAAACATATCTGGACCCAGATGCCCTCTGTACAGGGGAGGCTTCTGCCCAGCAGACATTTATAGGCTGTTACTTTACTTATCCATTCGCTATCGGCGTGCCTTTAAGACTACGCTTATGAGATAGAAACATATTTAAGAACGGATTGTTATATACCAATATTTTTGTATCACTTTAATACACCACCTTACATGGCCGTTCAAGGCCGGATGACATCCATAAGATATGTGATTTATTTACATTCGCAATTTAAGGTGTCCGTTTATTTGGTGTAAGACATAGTTTGTACTTATTTCCCTTTCATTAGATGCCTTTTCAGATAACCGCCACATTTTCCTCTACCTGTTTATAAAAATACTTTCACTAGTAAAACGTGCGGGCTTGGATAGCACTTCCAATTATTCTCGCTTCTGCGTCAAAAAGGGTTACTTAAATACCCGCTGCCAGCAAACAATAGTTGTGATCCGCCTTTTTTCTGTAAAAAGATAATATCGCCGTAATTGGATAGGGGCGTAATTGTTAAAGCAGATTAAAAACCGGAGCACCTTTGTCAAGGGAGGACTATAAAAAAAATATGTTTTTATTGCACCTTCGGCAGTGATGGATTTATGGTGGGCGCGTTACATCGGTATCAATTTGAGAATGTGGGCAATTTCGAGCTTTATGGTAACGGAGAAAGCTTTCTATTGCATTGATAGTTCCTTCTTTATTTGCTTAATTATTCTTTTCTTTTTTGCAGGTAAGTACCCGTAAGGCGGCGGATGTGGAGAATGCATTTGGATGCTAAATATTGCGGTACTGTATATGGTATATTTGAAATAACGCAGATCTAAAATGGCTTTTTTTTATTAAGTGTAAAACGTACATTAAATTACATTAAACACAAAAATTACTCAACAATTTTGAATTTCTTTTGAAAGATTCATTGAACTTCAAATAACCTAGTTTCTGTATGAAACAAAACATCAAAGGGAAAAGTTTGCATTGGAAAAATTTATTAAAATTGAAATTTCTTCTTTGTTTCCTTTGCGATAAAACTGGTAGATTTTTTTGCTGCCCAACACGTATGATAGGCATTTTATTCTATATCTATTAACTCGGCAGTGTATGTCTATACAGCGGTTTAACTATAATTTCTTACGACATACTTATTTATGACTAGCACAAATTCCTAGTTCCCGGTCCAATGTCATAATCAATGATCCATAGCAATGATTATCACCTTGTCGTTGTGCTCACTTTTCTTCATCACACTTTTCCCACCGTCAAATACATAATCAACTATGTTTAATCTTGATAGTTTACGTAAAAGGGCCTTAAATATTAGCCGCGTTCGCACGTTGATCTATTATAATTAAGTGTGGAAAGATTTTATCGAGGCAACAAACAAGACATTACAGCCGTGCTAGTTGGTTGGGCAATATTTCACTATCTATCACGAATCTGATAGTCGATTAAGTGTTGGCCAATAGGCAAGGCAAATCTTATAAAATTTATAGTCTTCTAATAATAGTGGAGATGACAACGGATACACGCAACGGATATGAATAAATGTTGTTCGAAAGTAAAAAAAATTAACGCTTACTTTGACGGTGAGATGCCACAAAACATTTTACATAAATTTTTTGTTATTTATATATTTTCAATTAAGGAGCTTTCAAATTCCCGAATCGGCGAAAAATTTTTCGTCCATCTTTCGAAAAAAACTCTTAAATTTCGTCATAAGTGCAGACAATAGCACTATAAAGAATTATAATCTTTCAAATGTTTTATAGCAAAGGTTTCATCTCTAGCTTTTATATACCTACATATTTAATATTAAAATGTTATATCAAAAGTGGTCGTTTGCTGTAAGGGAAACACAAGGTAAAAACAAACATTGCTTAATAATGTTATAGAAGACAAAGTATACGTAAGGATTTTCGTTGGTGTGAAAATAAACCGTTCTACTCAGTGGTTAGAGAGACGCGTGCGAATGCCGGAGGGAGCAAGTTCAAATCCTCGCAACGGCGAAAAACTTTTCGTCCATTTTTCTACAAAAAAAATTAAATATCAGCTTAAGCGCAGAGAAATCACTACAAAAATTATCTCCTTTCAAAATTTACTAGAACTTCAACATTGTTCCAAAAATTTAAAATAGATAAAAGAAAACTAAAAAAAAAGGTAATTATGTGAACTTGTTCTATAAGCTTATTAAGACATTGGTGAGAGAAGTATAAACATTTTTTTATAGATATCTCGACAAGACATCTTATTCTTTAGGACGTTTGTGTTTTGTGAAATACAATAGATTTTCACTGTCGATGTTATGTGTGATTAGAGTTTCGATGTCGAAACACTAATCCGACCGACATAAGTCATGGAGCTAGAATTACGAGGTAATGATAAAACATGAAAAATCTTAAAGCTGTTACACGAAATTATATTGCTTTATCCTCATATATATTTAGCTTACGAGATTTAGGATATTTTACCTGGGGAGAGACAACTATCAATAACCGATTACTTCGCCGACAAATAGCCTTTCATGGACTAGCTACTGAGACTTAATGGCACCCTATTTTTAAGTCTCATGAAAAATTGCCTTCTAAATCACACATCTACTCAAAGGTCGAGTACAGGCTGTCCTAGATTGTTTATATCAATATTAATTTGTCAAATTTTGTACTAAGGAAGTTTTAAGTGTTGAAATTAGTCTATTTTTATTTTTATCTTTTTATATCTTTTACTATGACGTCTTGATTCTTGACAGTGATTAAAATATTTTTACAAAATTTTATCATTTTTTAAACTAGTAATTTCTCTATCATAATCGTTAACTTTATGGAGAACTACTTACTACTTATAAAACTATCGCATATCATCAAATTTTAATGAATGCATTTGATAAACTTGAAAATTAATACATTTTTAAATGAAAAATGTATTAATTTTCAAGTTTATCTCCTTATTTTTTTTTACTGAATTGGCATTGTTATGACAAAACCAACGCCACTTTGCTTCTTGTATTGAAATCAGATGCTAACAAATATATAAATAATTTAGTTTGATTTATCTTATTCACTTTTTTAACGAGAAAAAAAGACATCCTGTATCGTGACAGTCGCACAAAACGTAACTTACAAGGCCTGTCATAAATCACTGCCACGTCAGAACCGTACCGTATAATGTATGCAGAGCCTTAAACCTCTGTGTCCAACCGATCCCGTGTCCACGTTCATCATAAGAGGATTAGCCTAATAAATTTATAAGTGCGCTCAAATCCTTCGGAATGCTCGCGTCGGTGACGACGCCATTTTATTGAGTACACAGGAGTAGATTAAATTGTGGCGTCATAAAATGTTTGACTTACCCACTCATACCTCGTCCCGTTTGGGAGATTTTTGCTCGATACAATAAATATTTATAAAATTGGTTTAGTGTATACAGAACTTAAATAAATTCAATTTAATTTTAAACGAAACAGGCATCGAAATTAAAGCAAATGGTTATGATTTGTTGGGTTTAAGTGGTTAACTCGCCGTATGATAAGTAAGTGTTCTCTCTATAACGACACATTTCTCCTCACTAAATTATTCACAATTGAATTGCTCTCTTGGGTGCACAAAAGACGCACTACTTACAAACGCATGATCCATACGAGTCGTTAAAATTAATTTATTCCATAAAAAACAAATGCATAACAGCGAGCGGCCTCGCGAATTACGGACCGCAGTCAAAGGCGAGGAACCGACCGAAGTCAATTACGCTGCACAACAATAGATGACGAATTGCCGAGATGACATTCGCATGCTCCCTAGCAATGAACGCGTCGCAGCTGGGCCTAATTGTGTCTCGTTTTCTTCCCGTTCGTTAAGAAACGGGATCGCGGTGGTCGGTTCGCATTCCTGGACGTGTTTATTCCGACATGACGAGCGCGTCCTGGATCTCTTCTATACGTACGGGTGCGTGAAAGTGGTGTTCTCGTTTTTTTCATCGACTAGAAACACTGGACTCTTGATTACATCTGGTGGTAAGTGTTGGTGTGTTCGTTAGTGCCAAACTTCCAAACACTTGTGTTGCGTTAGTCCATGGTGATCACTTAGTACCAGGTCACCCGCCTTGCTGGTTTGCCTCCTTTCCCATAAAACAGCGATAAAATAGCGCAGTAAAAGCCATGAACATATATCATTGTGTTCTAGCTTTTTCTGTAAGAGATTAATGTGACGCTGTGTACCATGTTTGTTTACGGGCAGAAGGCTTTAGGAAGCCGAGCCTTTAATACTATTGGTGCAAAATACGAATAAAAAGCGAGCGAATCCGTAGTTTTGTAGATCGATAAATAGTATAGAACAATAAATCCGGCTCGAAAGACCGTGAAAATCTTGAAGCTACGGTGTATACAAACAGTTATGATTCTTTACTGGATGCCTTCTGATTATATTGCGTAAACAATGTATCATCATCAACATTATAATTTTAGCTTGTTTGAGTCCGCTGCTGAGTATATGCCTCCCCACAGACTTTCACGAAGAACAATCCCGAGCAATCTGCATCCATTGACTTCCCGCACATTTGCACAGTTCTTCATTCCATCTAGTGTGTTTCTATTATAGTGTAGCGTTCTACACTATGATGGATTCATTACCACTTATGCTTACTAATCCTTTGAGCTATGACGGTTACCTTTGTTCTAGTTCGGATGTCCGTCCATGTGTGCATTTGTGGAAACAAATAAGCTTCTATAAAATTATGTACATGTATACTAGTTGATCCGTGAGAAATTCTCGCAGAGTACCGTGAAAGGTATCCTATTTTGAAGAATACAAAATTGAGTCTATTTCGCTAAATTACAAATTTAGCAAACCGTCAACAGATGGCATTGTTATAGATTCTTTAAAAGAAATTATTTATGAAGACATTAAACTTGTCTCCTCCAGTAGCGGTTAATATAAGCTTTTAAAAGGTATTGTGTTATTAAATTTGATGAATAATTACGGAGGTTATGGCGTCCCGACGCAAAAACTCATTTCAAATAACACATGGAGAATTTGTCTATTCCGTAAGACCCTACTTAGAACGAAAAGAAAACAATGTACATTTTAATAAAACCCGAGCTTTCATACGTCAGCTGCATACGGTGGAAAATTCAGTGCACCTTTTGTTTTGTATAGCGCTGGGGAAATTCAATTTGCGGGACTTCATAAAAACGGGATTCATTTTCATGATCATGATAATATTTTAACAGGTATTGAACGAAATAAGTTAATAGGAAATTTTTATATGGCGATTCGGATTTAAGACAAGACGATCAATAAACGACAATTTTTTTAACTAGACGTATCAATTTAGTAATAAAAGTGATTCATGAAAACTGTTAACTGATTACTAATGATAATAAAACTCCACCAATTAAACAGTAAACTAAAGTAACAGCCTATTCATATCCCACAGCTGGGCAAAGGCCTCCTCCATACAGAGTGTATCAGGGCATAGTCCACCATGCGGCCCCAATGTAGATTGGGGGACTTCACATATCTTCTCAATATTTTTTATAATTATTAACAATAATATTTTTTATAATTATTAACAATTTCATTGGTGCCGACAACGGGGATCGAACTCAGGTTGCTCGAGTATATTAAATTAAAGGGCAAGCTCCCGGACACAGCTATCACGGCTCAATTAAACAGTAATAATCAAAAATAACACCTTGTTAAGAGCACCGTTGAAATCAATAAAAATGTTGTACCTATACAAATGAGATAAATAACGATCTTGATTCTAAGATCTTTAACAATATGGGAAAAAATCTAACATTTCTTATCCGATGTGGGGAAAAAAGTGCAAAACCGAGATGGAGCCAGACTCGCTCCATGGCGTCGTTTTTTAAATGTAAATTCCTCGTACTCAATAAAACATCGAACAGTTTAACTTTAAAAATTACGCATTGTATATTCGTAATTCGAAATCGAGTCACCTTCTCGGGTCTTTTTACGGTCGCATGACATTTCCAGCCGGTGCGCAATAACTATTTATTACAATGAAGCCTCTTTGGAACAAGTACCTCCTTTTACATCGGATCATTCCGGATCCGTTTTCGTGTCTAGTTTTTTTTAGCTGTCAACATACATTTCACGGGGGTACCGAGCTTTACAGATCGCCATAAACTCTGTTGCAGTTAAAAGGTTCGCTACTCCGTTTGCCTCTTCTTTATTCTTAAGTATGGGGAACTGGTCTCACGGCCGAACAAACTTGATAACGCAACAAAAAGTCGTATACCTTTTCTCCGAGCGACGAATCGATGGAAATGTTTATGTATTTTTCATTCAGCGTCTTAAACTTTAAATGGCGGCGCAACGGGAAATTCACCATGTTTCTTTTTCGTCTGTCCATTGAACAGTCTCGCTTCGGATTATTCCGTTGTTTTTTCCATCCGCGCGGACTCTTGAATACGTGTCTCGTTTTACTGAAAGACGTGTGCATTGAATTCGATGCATTTTTCGGCGGGAACGTTTCGCTGTACCGTCACCACAGCATTTCTCTGTTTTAAATAATACGATTGGTTGCCAAAATTAAGTGCGTAAATGTATTTCTGGGTAACTTAAATAATAATAATTACGTTCAGTTACCCAAAAGTAGTTCTAGTAAAGAAATGTTCGGATATTTCATGATGTTACAAGACATTTTCCAAATAACTTTTATTTTTTTTAATTTTTTAACAAGTTATGTGGAAAAATATTGGCCCCTCGCTTAAGATACATTAAATTTACTGCACGTAAAAAGAAGAAATATTATTCAACTGGAACATATCATGAACCAGTTTAACTATATCTAGCCTCTTGATAAAAATATTAAATAACAACATTTTAATTCTAATACCGGTAAACTTTAAATTTCATTAGTATTTTTTCCACCACGCTACTGCTGACTGTACTCGAATAAATTTTGCTACTTTTTGTAGGCCTCGCTGTATCCGATTCAACTGGCGCGGACGGGGGAATGCCCAATTCATCGGGCTCACTTTATTGTCCCGAACTTTTGAGTGATATCCATTTATGGGACGCCATTCCGCGCTTCCTCTTGTATCTTGTATTAACTGATGTTTTTGCTTTCAGTCCCGAGACTATTAAAGCTTCATCTGACGCAGAACCGGTGGGCTAGCCAGAACTCACGGGTTTGGGCCCTCCGCTGTGGGTAGGGCCGCGCATGTGCTCATGCGTGCGTTTAACTACGACATGTCATCTAAGGGCCATCGAAGTTGTGGTGCGGACCGAGACCCCGATGACCGTCGACTGTGTTTTTAGCTAATCGGTGGCTGGGGGCGGTGAGAACCACCCTGGAACGCGGGTGTACCTTGTGTACGCGTTGTGTTGGTCTCGCCGTACTCGGAGGCGAGGGCGAACTAGTGTGTTTGTTATTGCACTAACTGTGGGTGTAGTGTTGTACGGCGGGACCCCCGGCGGTGGGTCCGGCGTATCTAAGTCCCCTTCCTCGACCGGGTCGATGAGGACGTTTCGCGGGCGACGCTTGTTGACGTTCGCGTTTTGGTCGGGTTGGTAATTGGCTGCGCTTACCACCAGAGGGTTGGGATGATGTTCGGCTCTATCGAAGAACCGTTTGGTCAGGTCTTTAAAATATTCGCGAATCGTCGGGAGTCTGCAATCGCTGTGCAGATCGACGTTGCGTTGATACCACTGCGCACCGGTTGCACGGCGGATGAACTTATTTTGTACTATTTGCAGCTTGTACAAGCGAGTAGGGTGCGTGTGGGCGAAGATCATGGATGCGTAAGACATAATAGGTCGTACGCAGGTCTTATACAATAATAATTTGTGCCTTAAGGGCATTTTACTTTTAGCGTTAGTTAACTTGTGTAGCCGGCCGGAGACGAACGCGGCTCTATTACGAACGTTATTAATGTGCGTAGTAAATGACATACGCGAGTCGAAAGTGACTCCTAAGTATTTGACCTTTTTCTCCCAGGGGAGCGGTTGGCCATAAAGGGATATTTGCCCCAACTTTCTGCATTGGCGAGGACCATTATAAAGATGTGACGGGTAAGTACTTCGTGTGAAGTGAATCGCTACACTCTTTTCGGGATTTATTTCTATTCTCCATTTGCGGAACCAGTCGCCGAGGCGGTCGGCGGCGCTTTGGAGTCGAGTGGTTAGTAGTCTAAGGTTGCGGTCTGAATAAAAGAGTGCCGTGTCATCCGCGAAAAGCGCGAGATTGACGTGGGGGTCTTTAGGTATATCGCTCGTGTAGAGCGTAAAGAGCAAAGGTGAGAGGCAGGAGCCTTGTGGTACGCCGGCCGTGAGGCGGCGGCTTGTGGAGAGGGTGCCTTCAACTCGATATCGAAAAGAGCGGTTTTGACAGGAAGGCCCGGATGGTGTGTACGAGCCTATCTGGCACTTTGAGTGTGTACAGCTTGTAAATCAAGCCGTTGTGCCAGGCCTTGTCGAATGCTTTTCTGACATCGAAGAAAAGAGCCCCTGTACTAATATGTTTAGGGTGATTTAGGCCTTTTAGGATATGTTCCGTTAGGCTGAATAGTTGATCGGGACAGGAATGTCTAGCTCGAAAGCCGAATTGTTCCGCCGGCAGAAGGCCGTTGGTAAACACGTGTTCATTGAGCCTGTTTAATAAAAGCCGCTCGTAGAGCTTCCCCAGGCAACTGAGGAGGCTGATGGGACGATAACTAGAGGGCTGGTTGGCTGGTTTATTCGGCTTGAGAATGCCGATAACCGTGGCATCTTTCCAGTCGTCGGGAAAGGAGCAACTGGAGAGTAAAGTGTTGTAAATGGTCGCCAGTAAACAGATAAACGGCCCAGAGAGAGCTTTAAGAATTTTGTTACTGATATTATCTGGGCCCGGGGCGGATTTCTGTTTTAGATTTTTAATAATATCTTGGACCTCTTCGGGGGTCACTGAATTAAAAGGTTCGCCTTCCGGTGGAAGCGCAGCCCTAGTCTCGATTACGCGGTCCACCTCCGTTAGGTGGACTGTATCGGTGTGTTCGCGCGATGGCGTACATTGCTGCTCTAGGTTGTCCGCAAGGCATTCGGCTTTTTCGGAGTCATCTAGGGCTACTGAAGCGCTATTAGGTCTAACTAACGGCGGTAGAGATTCGCGGGGGTCTGCTTTCAGACTGCGGGCCAACCGCCAGTAGGCGGTGTGCGATGGCTCGATGTCCTCTAGGAGATTGTCCCACGTTGTATGTCGGTGTTCCGATACACGATCTTTGACTTCTAGCTGAAGGCGTCGAAGTAGGGTTCGGTTCGATTCCGATCGGTATCGGTCGAAGGCGCGTTTGGCTGCATTTTTCTGTCTAATTAGCAATCTTAGGTCGGGCGGAAAGTTAAACCGTCGTAACAAACATCCATCCATACATACAAACTTTCGCCTTTATAATATTAGTAAGGATCTTTTAACGCCCACCGGTGGGTCATGACATATAGTTTCGGAAACGCTGCCATAGTCGATTTCGGCGTCGCATGAAATAAAAAGGTGATACCTACGAGTTGCTTGATTTGAAAGAGAAATTGTGCCTAGTTCCCGTGGTGTACTGATCGCTTATCGCTTGACACTGTCTAATGTCATTGACGCCGCGCTCGAACAAACAAACATACAAAATACAACCCCTCGCACCCAAAAGGGTATGCAGACTATAGATTTCACGCTTTAACTATATTCACAATCACAGTACAGCGTGTTGTTGTTTAAACCTTCAACTGAATGTATTGCAGGTATAATAAATATAGATACACATATGGAAACTTGTTAGGAGGTTAGTTATTCCATTAACAATATTAATTATAAAATCACTTGATGCCACCGTGTCCATTTGTGGACGCGGTAAGAAGTTTGTATGGCTTTTCACGGCAGGCGGTGGTATAATAGCATCCTGTATGAATTGGCTTAAGACAAGAGCGTTATTTTTGTGGCACGTACACGTTTATCTGAAACTAATGGTAACGGCTTCCCAGCCCGAATCCAAGCACGGCCATCGTTTTCTTAAATTTTTTCTTCCCATGGCCTTATAATATTCACAAACTTAATTAAACGTATAGAAGCATTCGAGTTGTGCACATACAGACGCATGATGTCGATATCTTGAGCTCAGAAAGTCACCAATGGGGAAGTTCGGTGATTTAGCCAAAAACAAAAGCTTTCGCACACCATCAAACAACGAACCACAACCACGAACTCATAATGATGGGAAATGTTGCAGGGAAGAGGAAACAGGACCGTAGACGGAAATCTTCGTTGTGGAACATTTTTGTTCATTCATTCATTAATGGGAAAAGTTGCCAAGCGTGCACACCTGATGTTAAGTGAATACCGCCACCCATGGACATCTGCCACACCCGAGGGTTGCCAGCCACCTCACTCACCAGACGAAACGCGAAAGTATTATACATCCGAAAATGGATTGAGATTACCAATGTTACCGAATTGTTTCACGTGACAAAGGATAAATAAAGTACATTAATCTGTAAAGTACATGTAATCTAATGCCTTCTCTAATGCCGACTCTAGCAAGAAGAACACTTTGATACTCCAACCGAACGTACCGTGTACCTGGTACACAAATAAAGGCAGATGGATGATTGTAGATAGATGTACAAAAATTTTTGCAGAAGAATGCGGGAATTTTGAAGAATGCGGGATTCGAACTTGCGTCTGCTGGTTTCGCGCCCATATGCTTCACCAACTGAGCTAAGTGGCCGATGACCACAAGGCGCGAAATTGTCGACACCTATCTACGTTCTTTCATCTATTTCATCTTGAGCGCAGAAAGCACTAAAAATAAAAATTATTCCTAATAACAGATGTATGATCCCAAAACACTTCTCACTTCTCATCACTGAAACTTCCCACTAATATATATAAAAGTAAAAAAGCACAGCGTTCGTAACTTGGACCACGCGCTAAGGGAATTAAAAACTGGCGACACAGGCTGCATTGCAATGGGACTCGACAAAAAGGCGGCGGTGCGCGCACTGACGGAATAGCGTTTTGACTTTTTCGCGGCCCGCTCTCGACGTTCCTCGGCTGTTTCGTCGACAATTAAAAGGTATAATAGCACTCATATAGTTCCCATCGCGGCACGACAATGGGGCGTAATTTGCAACCACCGTTATCGAAAGAAACGGTCGCCTCGAAGAGTTTTACATTTGCGTCCATGCATCGAGCACGGGCGCCGTGCTTCGGGAGATCGTTATAATATACTGCGTACATCACTTTAAATTGTGGTAACAGTCCTCAATGCGGTATAAGGAAGGTTAATTGTAAGTTTGTTTTAATGCGGTCTTTTGAGGTACTTTTAGGGTTGTCTGCAGTTACGTCGCTGACAGTATATTGGCGTGTCGATTTTTCTTAGAGGATGAAGAGGATTTAAGGGTACTTTAAAGACATTTCAGGACGCTATTGAACTAGTAGTAGTAGAGGACGTGTCTTTCCATGTAACATTTTGAACCTAGTTCTGTGAGTTTCCGGTTTTTAGAAATCTATAAGTAAAATATCATTCGTGCTTGGTGTAAGACGACAGTGCTGTTTAATGCCTAATAACATCAGGAAACCATATGTCTTAAGAATATATTTTCCGACAAAAACATGATATATAGTATACGTAGCAAACTCTTACATAACACAAACTTGTATATGTAGCGGTTTTAGTAAGTTTTACAACAGCAATGCTTTTGCAAAAAAAAATTTAAGATTTACAAAAAGAATAAGTTTCATTCCAAAAATAATGCTGATGTTCAATGTTTTGAAAACTAATCATGAAATTTTAGAAATTATTGTATGTTTTGGCAGATGAGGCGAAAAACTTAAATATTTGCTTGTTTGACATTGTGAACATTGCTTTTGAAATACATATGATATTCAAAAATATTTATATACAGCGAAAAAGAATATTTTTAGAAAAATAAATAATACAAAGTTATATATCCATAATGTTTCCTAGTGGCATGATAAGAGACGATTTTGAAAACATGTAAGTTGAAGACATCCGAAGACATCCTCAATAGACGAAGCTCAAGCCTCAAGATCGCCTTGATCCCACATATAGTTTCAATTACAATTAAGTTATTGCTCGAAAATACATAAGTGTCATATTACACATAACCAACTTTCTTCCATTACATCTTTTACTGTTCGTCGCATTGTCAAGTAAGACTCATGGATTGTAATTCAACACTCTATTGTCATACCAAAATCGGGAGTCCATATCGCGGCGAGCGCGTTTCGAAAGCTCGCACTAGTTAGGCGGCCCGGCTGCGCCCGCGAAAGCACTAGGCGTCCACAATCGGCGAAAGTTCACGCGCATTTGAATACAATGCGGCACGCATGCGACATGAATTAAACATGCCGGTGCCGATGCGGTGTTTATGCGACGGCTCTTTTTTGTAATCATACAGTTTTTACGAGCGTGGGCGATTTTGATTTGCGCCGAATGCGAATGAGGTAAGCGGCTGAGTGACGCAGTGGGAAATCTAGTGTTTCGCGTTGGGTAAATACGAGAGGTACCTACAGTCAAGGCCTGCATACAATTTCGTGATGACTCCGTGACGCAGTTCCAAGGTATTGGCTTCGGCGGCGGGGGTCGTGGATTCGATTCCCACACGGGGCAACTATTTGTGTGATCCAAAGACAATTGTTTCGAATCTGGGTGTTTGACCACTTAACCAATTGACCACGTGAAATTTATGCAACTCTACTACACTGGAAATCTTGTACTGTAGTAAAGGTAATGTTTCTTCAAGAACGAAGAAAAATATAAAATATTTATAAAATTATAATTACGAATATATTGTGTACGAGTCTATTATTATATTAACTTTAATACTGTTCATAACTTTGGATTTTTTTTTGCTATAAGTGCTTCAAATATTAAAATTTGTAGATTGTGCTAGATCAACTATTCCAGGGATTGGCTAAAAATGGTGCCCAAATATTCATATGAAGTCAGTAGAATCATTTGTTAAATCCTAAACTAAGCCGATTAATTACTACCATTTTAATTATTAATGTTTCATATTAAGTAGGAATGGTGCTATAAAATTTTTAATTTCAAATAACAATGGTGACATCTCTCGTTAGAGTTACCGTTGTAAAACGATACTTGACTTGTTTGTATGCTGTAAATGTTATAAGTTTGTTACACAAAAGATGCGCCACGCATTGTTGAAAATGCGAAAAAACAATGTCGATAAAATACGTTGAGATTTACGTCGGTGTCGCAATCAGCCAATTAGCGGCTCAAGCGTTTGGTCGCAAATCCTGACGTTCCCGAAGTGGCGAAAAGATTTTCACGTATGTTTTTCCATAAACTTCAATTTTCATTTAAGCTGTTGACGGAACAACGGAGTACTCTATAAACTTCGTGTCCCTGACACAATACATATTCCAGGAGCGTGGCAACCATTAAGCAACGCTGGCCGCTACGCGGTGGTCGGGCTATCGTACTTAACTGACAAATAGCCGGCAACGCTGACAAATTGGGGACACTGCGTTTGTCAGCGGGCCATTGTTTGATGCAAAGCAGTCATTGGTCACCGTTACCACGTGCCCGTAAGCCGAACGCTGACCGCCTACGGTTTGGCGCGTAAAATTCTAACTAGATTGTGTGGTTATTATATAGCTAAAACCGTTTTTGCGTAGAAAAATAATATTTTCAAAGAGCCGACTCCAAAGAAAGTGAAAAAAAAAATTAACTGAAAAGAATTCTGATGGTTCCGTACAACAGAAAAGTTTTTACAAATTATTTTACATCACATGATCGTTAGTGACAAATAAACATCTTTAAAAGCGGATACCGTGTTAGGAATTATCATTAAACATGTAAAATAGTTACCAGATATTTAAATCGTTATCGTAATCGAGAAGATACTGGAGTTATTTTTTCTATCCCGTGAGATATCTAAAAATGATGAACTCGTTAAAAGCGTCAATGATGCCGTTTCGAATAGCCTTGGCGAGTAATTTCATTTCAGAATTTCTTATGTGTTTAAAAATCGTTTAAAATCCTTATATTTATGGCGGTGCAAAACGTTCACGTTGAATCTATATTTAGAAACTGTATAGGCAAGCTTGTAGGTAAAATTCGTCAATCAATATGTAAGAAAAATAATCGCGTGAGGCGCTTTCAAGTTAGATTCGAATTTCTGTAGTAGAGGCCGCAGCGGTGCCTCGTGCCGTATCGACGGGGCCCCGTCGACATGCCATCCGTTAATGCATTTCCGTGAGAATTCAACGCACAATTGTGAGAAACGTATTGTTTATCGTTGTTTTAATATAATTGCGATAAAGCGGCCCAACAAGCGCACTTACTACGACAGTACCGCTCGATAACTATCTCCGTTGACACGACAAGCTTACGGTGTATTACGTTTTAGTGGAAACGGGCAACGGTTCTACTCACAATGTTTCTTAGCTGTCACTAATTACCATTGTAGTATTATAGTGAGAATAAGGCCAATGGTAATACATAATACTAGCTGTTCCCTGCGAATTCATTCGCAAGAAAAACTTCTGCTGAGCCTGTAGGTCGCAGGGTGATGTTAAAGATATATATATATCTTCGTCAAGAATAAGGCTATCAAATTCAAGAAGATTTTCCAATTGGTAGTTCCAGATATTAGCGCGTTCAAACAAACGAGCAAACAAACTCATCAAGTATACAATATTAATTATATATTTCATTTTAAAATTTAATTTCAATCATCGATTAGGAAGCAAAAAATAACAATATCGACTAAATTAATAATTATTTATCATGTGTCAATTACAAAAAGCAATACAGATGTTTCTACACAAATATTTGTATTTACTTCCAATCGAATCTAGGACTTCGATTCGATCGGACGATCTTTAAACCTTTGAGCCTCACCGCCATTTGTTCACGTTATAAATGAGTTGGACAAATATAATCTGACAAAAATTTGATGGATCACAACAATTATTATCGAAGTACTGACTTAAACTAGCCATTGTTAGGTTAAAATGGTTCCGACTTATCTTAATACAATTTTGAACAGCTCTCTAAAGTCGGTCAAGGGAGAAAAGGGTTATAAAATTGAATGATCGTTCATGAATACATAGTATTAAGATTACTATGTAACTTGTTGCCATTCCGTTCAATACAGTTGTTTATTGAGAGTTTGAAATTTATCAAATAGAAATTGATAAATCTCCGATTCTTAAACGCTGCCTTGGGCCTCAATACTACTTTCTACAACATGAAAGTCAATTAATAAGTTGTAAAGTTATCAGTTATTAATTAATTATTCGTCATTTAAAAATATTCTTTCGATATTCCCCAAAGTTAATAAATGTTTATGGTTGTGCAATATTACTAGAAGAACATAAATTGAGTATTCGGATAGCTAAATCATTTGAGGTCACTTTGCCAAAACGCTTTTGCGCAGTGTTCGATTTCCATAGGAACAGAAATATTATTACTACCCTACTCGTACTTCTATATAATATGTTTTTCGAGTCACTATGTGCCCACAATTCTCATCTCTTTTATACATCCCGTGACACAGGAAGCTATTTCTTAGCAGTCGTTTCAGTTATAATTTTAGGAAAAGTAACAATAAATTATTAAACTGGACGTATCGCAAAGCAGTTTGTGAAAGGGTCTTCGCTCTTCGTCTATTTGTTAGCTATCACATTAACGAGGCGACTCGTGTCGTAAGAGCCCGTGGCGTCTGATAACAATTTATAAGAGCGGCCGATTGCTAAAGCACTCCGACGGAGAGGAATTTGGAAAACAAACAAGACACCCATAAGATTCGCCTTCGCTTACGCGATCGTTTCGTAAGTGTGATTGCGTTAATATGCAAACAAAAACGTTACTTATATTAGAGATGAAACGGTTGGACGTAAAGTACAAGCGACAAGCGGGTGACTATTGAATTAGTGTGTTTAAGTATTTTTATGTGAAATTTTGTGCGATTCACCCGATATTACGTGAATATACGTGTTAAATAATATACACCTGATGGCTCGCTGCTGTATTGCTAACCTTCAAAAATGTGGGCCCCGATTACCTCACTTGCCAGACGAAACGCGAAAGTTTGACACTTTCACGGTCTTCTGTGAGGCCGTGGTACTACCCCGGACGACCCTGTCCATTCGTGAAACAGCAGAATCTGTTAAATGGCCACTAATGGTGGCAGAGTAGACACTTCCTTTATTAGTTACCTTTTTAAATTAATAATGTATCATTGTTTTTGTGATGATTTTCGTGTTACGAGAACCTTCTTTCAACGTACTTATTATACGTATTTATTTATATATTTCGCTTTAATTTAATACCCCAGAGTTCCAAGCAGATTATTTTCTGGACATGTCTAAGTTTGTGTGGCGGTTATTTCGACGTTTTTACACGCCTTAAACTTAAATTGAATAAATTGTTGAATAGAATGTTTAAGTGCACTTAATCACATTTATATTTTATGTTTGTTTATCTAAATCGTTGGGCTTATGTGCAATATAACAACGCCTTCAGGATGTTGATGGGACTGTCGTGGCGCTGCAACGCGTCTAAAATGTTTGCTGACGCCCAAACTGATGGCTTCCACGCCATTATGCGTAAAACAGCGGTCTCTTTGCTGCAGCGCCTTCGTACTAATGGCAACAGCATTCTGAAAATGATTGCTGACAGACCTGACTGTCCTTTCCAGCAACACTGGGTGGCAGTTGCTATAGGTCTGGTAAAATAACAATACGCAATTTGTTAATGTTTACTAATAATACTTTACTTACCTAGATTACTTACTAACCTAGATTTAAGTCACAATGTTATTTACTACTACTAACAAACTATGGACAATGTACTTAATTTTGTGTATTGTCTGAAATAAAGATTATTATTATTATTATATTATTATATGGCAGCATCCATATATTCAATAAGTTTGGACTTATTGAATATCTGTAATCATCTGTAATATATTACATGTACACAGTATGAAGTATGTCTACTTCTTATGTGTGTGAACTATAAGAAAGTTAAGAAAGACTTGTTTATTTTTACTTACCTTTATTACAAATTCATTGTCATTCAAGTCATTACAAATTTTAAAGTGTTATGTTTTAATAAGAAAAGTTACAGCAAAATATTTCCGTATTTGTACAATGCTTTATTCGCTCTCAGCCTTTGTTTTGTACCATACTACAGTGCGTACAACATAGACCACGAGCAATGATGTCACTCATCTCTGCGTTGTTTACCTAAGTTTTGATGCCTGCGTTTGTTCATATTTGAACAAGGTTTGAGAGCGAATTAAAAATTTTATGTCTCTCATGTCCTTAATTACACAAGCGTTAAGGACATTTAGACGTATCTACTTGTACATTGTGTTTATCTTTATGCGGTACCTTTACTCTTAGTGAACGTACTTTAAACTTCTATAATAAAATGTTCTTATCTTCATTTGAGTGAAGTTTTAGGTGATACATTATGTTTTAAAAACAATTAGATAGGATCTTCATCGGGGCAGGGTAGGCAGGTGCAGTGTGCAAAGTTTTTTAATGCAGGCTCGTTAGCCTGCATTAAAAAACTTTGCACACCATTATCGTTGTAATAAAGTACTTGGTTAGTAGATATTTATTTATTTATTGTTAATATAAATATGGAAGGAAGAAAGTTATAAAATTAGTTCAAGATTAAAAGCGAAAACATGATTCCTAATACAATAGTGCGAGTGATTGCAAACACGACGTATGACACCATGTCATTATTGCTAGGGCAAAAAAAGTATTATTTTATTTTAAAACTAAATTTTTTATCTTAACCGTAACAGACTCTTAGTGGTACATGCTACTGGGTTTCAAACTTTAGAAAGTCGATCGCAGTCTATCCCAGCCAACAGTGCATAACCCTAGACTCAAACATGATCAGGAATTCCCACCCTAATCTGCCAGTATTGCCCCCCTTTGATCACATTTTGATGTCACGGCGAATAGACCGTTAGATGTAATTGACAAAAATGATTAAGAATATCAAGCGGCAATATTAGCTCGGCTAATTTGCAATTCCCCTTGACATGGATCCAGCGAATCGCCTTTCGACGATTATTACGTGGGTTTGGTCCCGTGGTTGTTTACCCACGATTGAGCTAAGCTTCGCCCACGCTGCGTACGATGGAGTCTGCACGCTTTGCGATCTCTAACGGCTGAGCTCCGCGCGAAATAATTATCAATTTGAGTGGAATACTGCACTGATCTTGTCTTAACGTTGTGTGCCGCAGTGTGGTTGTTATTGATATTGGTTTAAGTGTGTGTAAAACGTAATTGAATAGTGATCATGCGCAATGTACTGGAAAACACAATATGCTTATTCCTATATTAGTTATGACATGAAAGCTACATTCGTCAATTTTAAGGTTATGTCCGTTCTTATGATGCAGTTATTACGTTTATCTTATACTCATATCTGTTGAAGTTGAGTTTTTTTTATGCTCATAAAGAACTCAAAGAAAAACAGTTGATCGTCATCACATTAACCATTACTATGCCATTTTATTACATACGAAACGCTTCTGTCCACTTTTTAAACTTCAACTTTTAAAAACTACAACTTTCCTTTGTTGTCAAAATTCTCTGACTAAATGAGGTCGTCGGCTGTTTAGCTTAGTTGGTAATTCACGTTATTTATAAGATATAACATATACAAATTCGAACCCGACAGAGCCGAAAATTTCTCGACAATTTTTATGAAAAAATTTACACTTTAAAAGCTATAACTCCGACTTCTCTGACCACTGTACCTCAGAGGTATACAATAGTAACTCCAAATTTTTCAAAATTATTTTTCTTACACCATTAAAGTAGCAAGAACAAATTCTACGCAGTAGTATAAAGTATTAAGTCCTTTGACTAATAAAATATCCAATCGTATATGACAATAATCAATAGTGCATTCAATGATTCACTCCAAGCATTTTTGCCTCTCCTGTAAAATTTTTGTTTTTTCGTATAATGCTGTTTACCTCTGAGGTACGGCTTTAACTCAAAGCTGTTTTACGGCGAAAGTAGATTTAGTCACTCTCAGTCTTATCCAATTTTTAAATCTAAAAATTTGGATCGAGCCAAAGCAAGTCAATTTTGCGGTCAAATGTTTATCAATTTGAAAATTTATAAACTCGTTTCTATCAACCAAGTACTTTATTATCCTTAGCATGAATTGAAAAACGTTGCATACTGCACCTGCCTACCCAGCCCGAAGAAGATCTTATCTAATATAATAATATCGCTCAAGGTGCAGGCGCGTGCATTCGATTACTACCCTTATTGTCGTGATGCAAAAATGGCTACTCTTAAAATTCCCTTTCAAACAGCTGACATTTCGAATATTTTAATTCGCAATAGTCCTGCGGAATTGTAGGCCGGCACGTAGGCCGAAGTTAATTAAATTAAACAGCTGCTAGTCGCAATTATGCCTTTAACGCTCAGTGTTTATTTCACTATTTAATGACTCGGTGGCGCAGGCTATTGGCTTCGCCGCTATGGTTCGTGGGTTCGATTCCCACACGGAACAAGTATTTGTGTGACCCACAGGTAATTGTTCCGGATCTGCGCGTTTGTTCCCCAGGAGGGTTGAGGTCAGGCAGGCGACCGGTTGTAAAAATCCTAGCTATTTAGCTACATGAATTTTGTCATAAGTGGTTTTCCACTTATAACAAAGTTCATGTTGTACCAACCTTTTTTATGTGAGAAAGTGGCAAACGAGCTGGTGGTTCACCTGATGTTAAGCGATTTTTGCCGCCCACGGACCATGGGCCATCTTTTAATATTGAGGACCCCTGCTACCTCACTCACCAGACGAAATGCAGGAGTGTAACACTTCTTCTGTGAGAAGCAAGACGCCGGTCTTCTGTGAGGTCGTGGTAACCCGGATGGACCCGCCCATTCGGGCAAGTCACTGTTGCATCGACATACTGTTGTATGATCCTACCACAGTGAATAGCCCAACATAATCAACCTTTCTTAAATGGGATAAGGGCAGGAGTATGATGATGATAAAGATTATGTTTATTTGTTTATCTATCGTTTTACGTTAGATTTATATAGGCAATGGTTTGACTTTAAATCTCGATATATAGCACACATTAATTTTTGATCGCATCGAAATTAAATTGAATGATGAAACTTTCACCAAGACAACAGAAAAGAATGACTTGGCCATGACAGAGAGAAGCAGTTTTATCTGTTGCTGGATTGGCCAGATCCAAAGGAGTTTTCCACAACCACTTACAGAAAACCGTCGTAAAGGGTTTTTGCTATTTTTAATGAGCGAAGCAATTAGATGCCTCTTAAAGGCAGCTGCTGCTCTTCTGCAGTTGACGAATTCAACGGGGGCGGACCACTTACCACGAAGTGAACGACATGTCTTTTTAGCGTATTTTTAAAATTAAAGAAAAAGCGTCAGCCTTTCGCAGTGTCAGCGTATCTCGTTACAACGAAAGCATAGTCATTCCTTATGTCATTCAACCAACTTTCACGTTCTTAATCCACGATGGGAGACAGAAATGGTGCTGGTGCCAATTTCGATTGGGAACCAGACATGATCACGGTACGTGTGCCTTTGGCAATGGTGCGAGCAAAATGACATTAAACTTTATTCGTAAAAGTAACCACTTAAACCCTAGTACTTTAAAAAATAATTTTGTAAAAATACAAAATTTATTGTTTAAAGTACATAGGGTACCAGACAGCACAAAAATAATTTCTTGAATCTTGTATTAACTGATGTTAACGCTTTCAGTCCCGAGACTATTAAAGCTTCATCGTACGCAGAACCAGTGGGCTAGCCATAACCCACGGGCTTGGGGCACTCCACAGTGCGTTAGCTAAGGAGTGTCGCCTACGGGGAGAAATAATTTAAGTTCATCTTGTATGGGTAGAAACGAAGAATGTCATCGAAGCATTTTTGAAGAATTTTTTTTTTTAGATTACGATGTAGTATTAATAACTTTCTGTTGCAACCTAACCTATCCAGTGTGAACAACTATCTCTCTCTTTCTTCATTAATTGAAATGTGAAAACACGTTGCGCAAATCTGCCTGATCATAAATTAACTGAGCGCCAAATCTCAGTTAACGACTGTATTTGAATTAATTATTTTCATTCACAGTGTAATTCAACGAGCGGAGGGAAATTTTACCAAACTATAAATTAAATCGTTCTTATGTATTGTTTGTGGGTACTTTGTTATTTTGAAATAAAAAGATCTAACAACTTTATTATTCAATCCTATACCCTAAGGTTGCCTGGAAGAAATTGCTACCTTAGCAATAAGGCCGCCTGTATGTACACTATCTTTCCGGTATTTTCTTCCTTATATTTCCTTGTGTGCAATAAAGTATATTCAATTCAATTCAATTCAAAGAAAAAAAATCTCTTTGCGGTTTGAATTAGTTTGTTTTTCTATTGGTATCGGATACTGATCACTAACAATTAATGAGATTTCATCAATAAATCAGTTCATCGGGGAGTTGTTTTAAAATAACTTGCAAAAATTTTACCGAACAAACATACAGACCCGGCAAGCAAGTCGAAGATTTAAGAACAAAATACACGAAAATCGGCAAAATCACCATAAATCCAACTACCCACACCCCCTACTGACCGTGTCACTTTCCTGTGTAATTTAAAATCGTGTTTACGACATATCCGATTATCATCGTTTACTCGTAAACTGTGAGTTATAAATTACAACGAAACTGTCGGTTCTACTTTCATTATTGAAATTAAGTTACGCATGCCCGAATGGGCAAGATTAAAGTGTACCGCCGGACACATTTTGTACGAGACACACGGTAAATATAAAAGCGAGGGATCCGAGAAAATGCTGTTTGGCGTGTAAGTGACATGTAGGAAGACAGCTCGGGCCCGGAGGCATGTGAAAGAAGGAATAAAACGGCCAAGTGCGAGTCGGACTCGCGCACGAAGCGTTCCGTACCACTGTTTATAAAAACGGCAAAAAAATCATGTCTGTTGTATGGGAGCCCCACTTAAATATTTTTTTAATTTGTTTTTTAGTCTTTATTGTTATGACGGCAAGAGAAATACATCATCTGTGAAAATTTTCTTGAATTTGAAGTGTCTAACTATCACGGTTCATGAGATACAGCCTGGTGACAGACGGACAGACAAAAAGACAGAGAAGTCTTAGTAATAGGGACCCTATTTACCCGCATACGGAACCCTAAAAACAAAACTTCTCATCGCCCGAAATTGCATGGCTTAATTTTTTAAACGCTTACTTTGTTTTTTTTAAGAAACAGTAACGGCTTTTTAAATGAATTTCCATTATATTTTGTTATAACAAGGCGAAGACACGAGCCCCTGTCTCAAGTCTGTCTGCAATGTCCTCCTTTTTAAAGTCAATACGTTTCTCTTAGGGAAATTACAACTTACATTTAATTAGAACTTACATTAAAGAAACCGCTAGACGATGATTTCTTAGTCTTGGAAATTAATGTATCTAGTTCAAACGGTAAGGAATCACCTTCTAGTCATACACTTACAAATACGCGAAAACAACGTATTAACAACCCCATAATATTTACGACCAGCAATGTAATACTGTTAAGGATAAAAATGCCAAAAGAAAGATTAATAGAAAATCTAACTATCAATGTTTTTCTAGCCTGCAGAAAAGGTTGGTTAATCTTCCACACTCACCTTTCAACTTGATGACAATCTTTTTTTATATTCTTTTTATCCCATTAAATTAAATACGGGGTCATAAAACTCTACATAATACATTAACATGGTTTAGTATAGTGTTCTAACTCTTCCCCATATTCGCGTTCTCCCTTTCTAAAAAAAAAATAAGTTTTACTTAATAAACGTCCTACGTCATACAAATATAAATAACTAATTAATATTTACACTTAAGATGAAACACGGGTTCAACATTCCAAGACGTGGGTTCGATTCCGTACTTTTACTTTACTCTGTGTGCTTTTTACTTTTCCTACTTTTTTCTACACATATTAACTAAAAAATAAATAAAATTCTTCATTTTTGATAATTATAAAACACAGTTTTCTAGAGCAATGTTTTGTCAAACATTTTCTTCCAAATGTTTTGGATCTGCTGGAAACTTGATCGTTCCATCTTGGGCCTCTTGTTTATCCTATCAAACTGTGTTCCATAAAACAAAACATAATATGGATAAAAATAAAATAAAATGAGAGGCTTTATTATAGGTTGTTTTAACCACATAGTACAATTGTTATGTGTTGAATGAGGTATACTGGATCTCTTGGATCCTCAAGAAACCACCAGCTGTTCCGCTAAGAAATGCAACAGTGATTTTAATACATCAAAAATGCAAAAAACGGAAAACTGACATGGTTGATGGGGTAGGCACAACGTGTCCTTTCCTTCCATTTTCCTCTATCAATCGACATCTTAATACTCCTTTCCCAGAAATATTATTCTTCACACTCGGTTTCTTGACATAACTTTCATGCCTTTTTATAAGGCCCATGCCATAGCCTACCACTCTTTATTCAGTCAGTGGTGCCACTTTCAAGCTTTCCCTGATATACTCATTCCGGATCTTATTCTCCCTCGCCACACCACATATCTAACTCTTCAACTTTCCACATAAACTCTCAACTTTAAGGTTTATGTGTTGTAGTGACCGACTGCTGAGTGATGCCAGATTTAAGTTTCATGAGCATTAACGGCAAGTGGTTAAAACGCTCTCTGTCCATATATCTCCTTTTAAACGGTGTTTAAACTACGACCGGTAAACGTTTCATCTCCTAAGCTAGGGAATTTTAATCGTCGCTTAAAATCTGACGCAGCATCGCGAGTCTGCCTGCGTCATAAAAATGTCGACTCGTGCTTTACGGTTGGGACCTGTCGTTCGGACCATGCGTTAGTAAGAATCGAACTTAGTTTAACTTAACTTAAGCTGGTCTGGAAATCGTAGGATTTATTAGACTGTGGTCGAGCGCTTCGCCTTGCCTGATTGCATTCGCAAATATAGATGTATTATTGGAATCAAATATGGATGTACGGAATCATTGTTTATATGGAGTATAAATACATTTTAAGAATGAAAAACGAAACTTAAAATGTTTTTAATGTTGTACTCACGTTTGCTTTAAATGGTTTTGGTAACCGCACAATTATATCATATTTTTATTTATTTAGAAATTTATTATTAACTTAAGGCTAAACAAAAGGCAAACCTAATGCTATATAATAAGCATTCTCTTCCATTCGACCCTGGGGGTAGAGAAAATTCAACGCAGGTGCAAAACAAAATACGCGAAATAAATTAAAGATAAATAAATAGAAGAAAACAAAAAAAAAGCAGAGGGATATTCTATAGAAATATACTTTACACGAACATAAATACCATGTTTATAAAATGTTTTGTTACAAATTAATACTCCTTAAGAGATTTATTTCGTGTTCGTGAAACTCCACTTTGTTTTATTGTAACAGTTTTCAAGTAATTAATATCAATTTAAAAATAATAAAACATGAACATGTTCTTGTTGAGGGATATTTAGTATGCAGCGGATATTTCTTAAAAGATTAGGACCTTTCTTATTACGAACTGACAATCCCTGTAGAGAAAATTTATATCTATTCACAACTTTGAGAAATACATGTTTATAATACAACCCAACATACATAATTAAATACACGTGAAGCCATTAAAGAGTATCAAAAGAAGTGACAACCAGTATCGCAATACAGTCGAACGTTTTCATCCTATAATAATTCTTCAGTGTCTATTTAGAAATCGGTGGAAATTTTTCATCCAGTTAATTTCCCCACAAGACCGCCCGTTCTCGCGAACTGATTTATTTAAATTGAATCGATTAGTAATCAGATTTGAACCCGAACTTTAGAGGCGAGGTGATTTTTTTAAACTTTCCATTTTGTCACCTTGTAAATCGATTACATTTGAATTAGTGAATAAACTAGACATCTTGTTGCTAACATGTACAGTATGCTAATCACGTCCACTGTTTCTATCGTAGCATCGAAAATCGAAGTTTTAACTTTTAGTCGAGTAATACTTGATAATAATATGGGGTGCGTATATGAGACTGGTGGTTTCTGAACGAAGCCTATATACCTCATATCAAAATATAGCTAAAACCAAGAAATCGTTCCTTGATAGATGTATTAATTTATATAATAAGAGAGATGATAATAATTAATTTCAAACATATTGTAAAAGCTACCTTAATTGAAAGAGCCTATTATAATGTCGAGGAATACATTGAGGACAAGGATGTGTGGAAATTACTCTAGCCCTGCACTTGCAACTCCCCTGGCTCCTGTTAATTTTATACTTATAGACTTTTGAGTGTATACTTAAACAATTCAAAGAAAAAAAAGATTAGACAGCAGTTTCTTGCCGGTTCTTCTCTGGCAATTCTAGTTTAAAGAACCGATGATAGTTTTTGACGTTCAATATGAACTTTAAAATAAGTCTGTGTTGAATAAAGAAATTTCTACTTTGACTTTGACATATGTACAAATTGTGAGATTATTAAAGGATATTTTATAATTTTTATAGTGCTATTTTCATATCTGCACTTAAGAAGAGATATGAAAATTTGTAAATAAAAATATGATTATTAAAGTAGTATTATTAAAGTATGTGTACCAGTGCAGTTTGTAAGATAGTCGCACAACTTAAATAAATCTATCCTCGCTTACATGAAACATGCCCCTATCGGGTGGGCCTCATAACTGCATTCCCGTTCCAGCCTCAACAAATCCACGTGTCAACGTCTGCTATCCTCGACCCGGGCACCGCAAGGGTCAGTCAGGCCGCAGTTTTGAATGGCACCAACACGCTTCCTGCCCACCCACTGTGCGAGGCGCCTTTTTAGACCGCCATTATGCGGTAGCATTTACGGCAGCTTTAGTGCCTCAAATAGCGATTCGGCCATTCATTCTCTTTTTTTTTTTATGCGAAAAGTTGTCAAACGAGCAGACGGTTCACCTGATGTTAAATGAATACCGCCGCCCATGGACATCTGTCACACCCGAGGATTACAGAGGCGTTGACAACCTTTTGAAAATTGGGCTCCGGCTACCTCACTCACTGGACCAAACGCGAAAGTATTTGTCATACTTTCACTTTACGCCGGTCTTCTGTGAGGTCGTGGTACTTACCCGGACGGGCCTGCCCATTCGTGCAACAGCCGAGGCTGCTGCGTGGCCCTACCACCAATTCTCTTTTCACGCGTTTATTAATTTATGTACGATTTTTTTAATTTGTTTGTTTACTTGTCTGGCATTGTGACGGTCCAGTGAACTGCACGATCGTTTTGTCAAATTCGTTTAAAGTCTAGAAGAAGAAAATTGGCGGTAACGTCTATATATAAAAATATAAGTTTATATTTTTGGCAATGGATATTCTCGGATATTTTTGATGAAGTTTTCTGTAAAGCGATTACATCGAATCACATTTTTTTATGGTCCTCAATGTCTTTTATTAGATAAGTACAATCATTGAATGACCTCATCATGTGACGAAGATTAAAACTACCATAATTATAATATCATAACTACAGGGAGAAACCCTTTGATTACGAACGATCGCGTTCTGAATTCGTCTTTCACGTTACCGTGGTAGAATCAAGCAGAAAGATTACCACGGCTCCGGGGGAATCCAAGGGCTTAACAGACAACCAGCGTAAACTCTACGGATTCATACACTTGTGAAATGAAAATGTTTTTCGCGTTTGATAAGTTTTTAAATTCCCGACGTGCCGTATCCATTCCAGCGTTCATGGTCATGGGGCAAACTGCCTGTAAAATAGTTTCATTTCACAATGTTATAATTTTCGCGTAAAAACAAGAAATCGCTTCATATACCCACCGTCTTAAAGATTTGTAACACCTTAATAACCCCTATGGTATTGGAGATATCCATGAATGGAAATAATCGATTAGAATTAGGCGAAACCCTTATCTTTTACCAGATTCTATCATAAAAAATTACATCGACTAAGACTCCATATCTTCTTAGATATGGGTCGTAAAACTATTGGGGGACTCAAACCAAAAACTTGCTTTAATTGAAATAAGATAAAGCTCGCCACTACAGTGTATCTTTCTATTTATTAAAACAAAATTAAGCTTTTTATACAGTTTATTATTAGTTTATAGCACAAAATTATAAATAAAAAGCAATGATACTAACAAACGATAGCGCAGTTTGGACTGAGTGGCGCCATCTATCGAAATGTTGTCCAAATGTTTTATGTAACAAGTCATGTGACTAGGAAACAGTTGAGTATGAATGTTGCTGGAGGGTTTAAGGCTAGAGGAACGAGAAAACTTTGAATGACCTGTGCGAAGAATGATATGTCTGCGAGAAGAGGAGGACTAATAAGCTAATAGAGGAATGAGGAGCTTTCCTGTGTCGACTCCGTCCAGTGTGGGAAAAGAGCAGGAGAAAGAAGAGTAGAGGTTAATAAATACATACTTATGTCTGTATTATCCATACCTTGATCATGATCCTTGTTTATGGCTCTTCCGCCTTAATACTTCGAAGCGTTAGAACTACTCTTCGAAAGGAATACAAATTAGTAACTTAACCTAGCAAGCTACTTAAAATAAACACCTCCCGCCCACTGAAGACACCGCGTGCTCACCCAAACAACGCCTAGCTGATTACGAACTATCTCGGTACGTCGCCGTGGATAACCGCGATATTGCAGCCGAGCGAAGGGATTCCATTCCGATTCCGCGTAATTGAGTTGGCAACATTCAATAACACCGCTTCCGAGTAGACGATAGCCGTTTTTATATGTTTACGTTGGTACTCCGTGCGAGGTCGTAAATTTCCGTTTAATTTATCGAGAAGAAATCGCTTCGCGCTTCCGCCAGCCGTCGGCCGCTCTTGGGGCGTCACGGCTACTGGTGCGACGTGGGAGGTCAGCCGTTTATCTGGTCGCTGATTGATTGGGTAGCATTGCGGGACTCTACGTAGAGTCGTCCCATTTGCACCGTGTATGGCTACGGTACGGTCATTCTTTATAATAACGTATGTAATCTACTTAATTTTTATTACTCAATGTATTATTCGTTTTACAAAAAACCTTAATTAATTTACAGTTTGTGCTATTGCATAGATAGATTAAGTTTGTCAATTTTACTGACTTATAAAATATGTTAGCTTTTATAAACTGAATCGTGTATTTGTATGGTGAAACTCAGCAGGTGGTTACTCTTGTGTTATTGGGTCATCTCATCTAGGAAAGTACCAGGGACTCATAGACTCGTAATAATTTGTCTCCAAGGGTCCCACGTTTCTCTAAAAGCGTACAAAGCTATTAAGCTACGGACCTTGTCTTTACAGTCAATTGTCATAAAGCTGTTTAATCAACCCTTTGTTTGTAAAGTTCGAAATACATTTTTAATACTTGTTTAAGATTGATGTGAAGAAAAGTTTGTGCAAGTGACTAATAATTTACGTGCATGTTCTGTTTTACACTGAAACAGAAGTATTAAGTATACTTCTTAAACTTTTCAGTTAAGCAACCCTAATGACGCATATATTTGCTAATCTGACCTTAATCTTGACACAATTTACTGCATAATGACATACATGTCTGTTTTGTTTATAGCAAATCTAACGATCTATACTTGCATGTTACAAGGGTCACCTTTTAGCAATACATTACGTACTGCTGGGTTTCCTATTGCGATCACTATGCCTTAATTAAGTTGTAGCGTTGTAAGTGTCCCGTTGATACTGTTGTATTAATTGGACCGATTATTTAGCGCAAAGGCATTGGCGAATTAAATAAATAAAATTAAATAAATATTATAGGATACATTCTTTTTACACAAAGTTTTCTAGTCCCAAGCTAAGCAACGCTTGTACTATGGGTACTAGAAAACTGATAGACATACTTAAACATACTTTTCTTTAGTAAATAAATATACATTATACATATATAAACACCCAGACGCTAGAAAGACACTGCTCATCACACAATATTTTTCCAGTAGTGGGGATCGAACCCACACCCTCTGGCGCAGAAGGCAGGTACACTACCGACTACGCCATTCGGGTCGTCAAGAATTGAAATGGGCATAAATGTGTATAATTCACTGTGGATACAGACTTCACTGTAGCACAAATGAGTAGGTCCATCCGGGGAAGTATAAAGACCTCATGTCAACGCATTCCTGACATCGATTGTTCCTCGACGTAAAACCTCTTTACAGCACAGCATAACTTTTCTACATCAACGTCAGTGTTTATAAAAAAAAAAGTACTTAAGTGCGTAACTATGTACACGCGTTAGAAGTTATACATACTTATTTGGTGTAACAAAATTTAATCTTTCGCCTTATTCTACGTTTGTAGAGAAAACGTATTTAATACATTGAAAGTTTAATTATAACGCATTATCTACTTTGATAAAGTTTATTTAAATATCACAAAATCAATATCGTGAATACAGTTGTCAGTTCTCACGCAAACATACGTAGATGTCTAGCTAACTTCTGCGTGTCGGTTTTTCGTGACAGTGTGCGCGCGCATCCTAAACATTTACTCTCATCATTTTTCCCCGACGTGCCAAAAGAAGTGTAACTTCAAAAAGTGCCTCAATGTCTACCGATCTGCGATAAAGTTTAAGGTTCTCCGGCGTTCCTATTAATAACCATCCCAGCTGCACCGCATCCGGTGCGGCTCGCGGTAATAATTAGCCGCGTAACCCGAATAGCTAAACGGAGCATCTGGTGTACGCGAAAGCATAAATATATTACCGATGACCACACTTCGGCCGCGGGTGTACGGCCCTCGGATTAACTATCGCCGAAACGACCGCACACACCGGGCGTGGAGATGATTAATACGCTCGGGCGACCATGAAGGTGGGAATGCTAACGTATAAAATATACGTGTAAAGGTCAAACGACGATTCCGATTTATATTTCGTCCGTAGTCCGGGGTACCACGACCTCGCAGAAGAACGGCGTGAATTTTTTTTTAATGTGAAAATTTGCCAAACGAGCAGACGGCTCACCTGATGGTAAGTGAATACCGCCGCCCATGGACATCTGCTACACCCGAGGGTTCCAGATCCGTTGACAACCTTTTGAAAATTGGGCCCCGCTACCTCACTCACCAGACGAAACGCGAAAGTATTTGTCATACTTTCACTTTACGCTGGTCTTCTGTGAGGTCGTGGTACTTACCCGGACGGGGCTGCCCATTCGTGCAACAGCCGAGGCTGCTGCGTGGCCCTACCACCGAAAAAGTGGAAGTGTTATACGTCTGCGTACCTTCTGGTGCACACTTTATAATAAGGTGGCAACGCATCTGCATACCTACGGGTGTTGCCAACGTCAATAGGCGGCGGTTATCACTTAAGATAATAGGAACTGCCAGCTCGCTAGCGACCTTTTCACTTAAAATAAAGGTTACCTGACGCTGTAGCCACTGAGCTAAACGGCTGATAGCCACAGCGACGAAAATCTAAACGCCTTCTTTCTACATTGTTATTTAGCATTTGAAGCAATGCTTGGCGCATCTATTGTTATATCCTTTCCAGCATGCAAACAATTTTGAATATCGTATACATGTTTTAATGTTCAATCTTAAGTGCAGAGATAAGCACTATAAAAATAAAATAAAAAACTAAAATTTATAAAAAGCAATGGCGACATCTCTCGTTCGAATTATCGTTGTAAAACGATATTCGAAATTGTTTGTATGCTGGAAAGGATATAATAATAGATGCGCCAAGCATTGCTTAAAATGCTAAATAACAATGTAGAAAGAAGGCGTTTAGATTTTCGTCGCTGTGGCTATCAGCCGTTTAGCTCAGTGGCTAGAGCGTCAGGCCGCGAATGCCGAAGACGTGGGTTCGAATCCCACAGCGGCGACAACCTTTTCGTACTTTTTCTACCTGTTTTAATGTTCCATCTTAAGTGCAGAGATTAGCACTATAAAAAAAAAACTAAAATTTATAAAGGTATGTACGAGCGTCTCCTAAGAGTACGCTTTCAACTAATAATTGTTTTCAACTTAAATTGTTAGCAATTTCCTTTAGTTCGGCTTTCATTTGCTTAATCTCCTTCGCTCAATATCCGTTTAACTTAATCCCGGCCTAATCCTTACTCGCATCACTTAACAGGTGACTCAAATCCCAACAATAAAACATTGACTCATGCCTTAGTCAGAATCGATAGTGATTAAGGCTTTTCTAATAGAAAAATCTGAAGTAAACCATCGATCATATGGTAAAGAGGAAATGACATTATCATGTAATATGATAAACAAATACGGTTCTGTGTTTGTTTATCGAATTGGATTATCTAATGACGTAAAATGTGCATTTTGCGAACCGATTGGTATAGTGGATATAGAACCTGTTTCTTTCGCCAGAGGGTGTGGGTTCGAATCTCCCTATTGGAAAAATATTGTGTTGATGAACATAGTGTTTTTAATGATTACGTATTCATGTGTCTATGATATGTTTACTATTATTTACAATTGAAAGTGTGTGTAGCTTGTGACATAGTAACTATGTCACAAGCTTTGTTTAGATTGGGGCTAACGTTATTTAGAAACATGTACATATACAGAGGTACTAGAAACCATAGTTTGCACCAAATTTACAAGGACTTGGGAACCTACCGCTGTTCATAACAACTAGTTTGCGACAGCTACAACTCGTCGGCGACTTCCAACTTTTATATCGGCCTTTAGCGCCATCATCATCATCATCATAGCCATCATTTCAGCCTGTTAGATTCCATTGCTGAACTTAGGCCGAAGACCGCCATGAAGTAGGATCCTGAGCCAATTGCATCCATCAACTTCTCGCACATTTGCACAGGTCATCACTCCATCTAGTGGGAGGGTTGTTCTACTCTGCGATGTCAAGTACGAGACTGCCTCTTTAGAACCTTTCTTCCCCAACGGTTATCGGTTTTAGGAGCTATATGACCGGCCCATCATCACCACTTCAGCGTACTAACCTTCTGAGCTACGCGCCTTACCTAAAATAAATACCTCTTTGAATTTCTGCATTCCAATAATGGAAACTACCTTTATTAAAATAGAAATTTTACCTTCAATAGTAACATGTTTGACTATCATGTTGAAATGATTTTAGAACCAAAGCATCCAGAGAATATCACAAGTTATAGGTCAATATTTACCAAAGCCCTTGGCGATAAGAACTTAAAAAACTTCCTTTATCACGCACACCAACGTAGGGGACATAACTCGCACGAAATATTTTTTTTTACTTTACCTTTACAAGTAAATTGGCAAAACCTTGTATTGTAATGTTAATTATATAGCAGCTGACTTCAGACTTTTGACTTTAAGCAATTAGATCGTTTGACAAATAATTATTAATTTATTTGCGGCAGCAACAGGTCATAAAGTTTATGATGTCAGCATAGGACGAAGATAACCTCTGCATTATTTTTTTATTATACTTATCAGATCTCGTCTCTATTCTCTGATTTGCTTTACTCTTAAAAGCTATGCAGAGAGAAACTATTCAAAAGCTCGTGGGGTATACTAACGTATTTGATGCCACGATGGTAACGCATACAGTAATACACACTGTATTAACAATGGCTCCCGTTAGATTTTGAATCAATAACTTACGTGAGAAGACTCTTGGTCACCAATGTCAAAAATGCACTCTTTTTCCTTACAGGTTATAACCGATTCAATACGGGGTGCGCTTTTACAAAACAAATGAATTATTCCAACTTTATATCTTTTTGATAGAATAAGTTTACGTTTTATTATCGGAATATTACACTCGGGACGGTTATTAGTAATTAATATTACACCATGACTTGGCACAGCAACAAGCTCCAATGACCAATAAATTAAAATCGTCTTAAACACAAACTTCATTGTATCTTTATTTATTGTCTTCTTTACAATTTTCTCTCCTTTGTATAATATGAAATTTATCAGCTTATTTAAATAGCGTCATATGCCCGATCGAACTTTACACCTTACAATGTTCGCTGCAACAAACATGTCCACTGCGTTGTGTTATTAGATATAACGTGTTGAATGACGCCCAAGATAACGTCAGCTCCAAATATTTTCCTTAATTTTTAAACCCATTCGTGTTCCCTTCAGTTACAAATGAAACAGCGCCCTCGGAGTTGTACAGAATACTTTATTACGAACACAACAGAATATTTCACTGTGACCTTCGTCATGTTGATCCTTTTCGTCTCATGTTCATAATACTATGTTATTCAATTCCAAGCGCTGTGTAAATTAATAAATAAATAGCGACGCCCTCGCGTCTTAACACAGATGACATGGGTGGAAGTAATAAATAAATAACACTAAGCTAATTCGTAAATTTTTCACAGATAATAGAGGCTCATTAGTGAAATTGGCGCGAATTAGATTGAGTTTTGAACTCACTTTAGATATTGACATTATCTCGCAGCACAATGTTTTGGCTCGCAAATGTAATTGTATAATATAAGATGTTTTTAGTTAATAGTTTCACTATAAAAGTACTGCCATATTACTCTAAAAGAATATTATTTATCACAGATAACCATTGTTCTCACCAAAATATACTTTTATTTCCGAACAGGATTACATTCTCAAAGGCAGATTTATTATATTGAAAGACAACAAAGGGTCAATCAATCAGCAGATCACTTACAATAAAGAGTCTCAGATAATTTAGAAAACCGAAACACCCTAATATTTTTGGATCTGTTTGGGAACAGATTAATCACGTCCGATAAACCGAACATAAATTCGAATGTTTGCTGTTACTGAAAGCGTACTATTATAACAGTATTTTTATCACCTATATATCACTTACGTCTTTTCAGACCACGCTTCTATGGAAAACTTCCTTACTACAGTGTGAAGGCAGACGCAGTGACGTTATGATTTTATTTATATTAAGAAAAATCAATACGGATTTATAAATTTGTCTTAGCCACGATTCTTTATTACTCCGCTCGTGGTTGGTCCAATTATATTTTATTATTTAGAATTGTTAGAAAGTATCAGAGTCACGTTTAACTTTAACTTAATTGAACTGGATTTCACTTCCCACCACGGCATCTGCCCTAAGTCAAAATTTACCGGAGAAACTCTCCATAATAATGTGTTATTTGTGCTGGAATTTCCGTCGGAACAGTGAACGATCCTGTAAGGTAATCTCCTTAACACTTACAAGTTTTCCTCTCAAGGGCCTTGAATGGGTTTCCTTACAAACGTACGCAGAAACGTGAATCAGTTCGATTGTGATCCTTAATGGATTCTCACTCCGCTGGTTTACTTAGGCAGCCATGAGACCCAACTCTTTTACAAGTACCATTAAGGTGTGATCGATTTACTTATATAATTACACATATTGCGTATTAAAGTCGACTTAAATTGAATAATCAATCACATACACTTAATCACCATATTCCGTCTCTCGGTACGGAGGTGCACAATTATTTACTACTCAACAAAATTGCCATATCAAAGACTCGCCTCGTTTTTTCCTAACTCAGCGTCACTTTGCGTTATCGGTGACGTAGCCGGTGATTAAAGGACGTATGTAACGACTAGTTATGGTAAACACTGATAATCTCATTCCGGAGCCACGGCTCAAGTGCACGCCCGTTTGTTTCTACAATCTGTGGCATTCGGTTTTATTTTTCCTTTTAAAAAAAATGAAATCACTTCGAACTGGCCAGCTCCGTCGGCTTCCCGCGTTCGTTCATATTTTAATCTGTGTCGTTTAGTTATATTTACGCGCGCTTAGTGCGGTGTCATATTAGGTGTCGTATTAGGAAACGTTTGTAGTGATGCTACACATTCGGTGATAATCGCTACACATTCGGTGTTTACATCGTCGCGGCCCTTGTACCGTTAACGGAACTATAATCTGTATTGGAAACGGAATTGGGTTTTTAACGTTCGCCCGTGGCAATTTATATTCTAGTAGCGCTGTAACGTCGTGTGCAACTGGACTCGTGCGCCGGTGGGAGTGAGGCGACCCGTTGAAAAGTCGATGATACATCGGTAAAATGCTGTTAATGAGTTGCGTTCGTTGTTTGTACGAAAGTGCTATGAATCAGTGGCCCTAAAGATGTGCATCGTGTTCGGGCCAATCGTTCTCTTGTGTGCGGTGTACGTTGAAAGTGAGAGCAATGAGTGTCCCTAATTTGAGCGCCGACCAGATAACAGGTACTTAAACTTTTTTTTCGTCTACTTTTAAAGCTTCTTTTATCGTCCACCCAATTATCGATAGTATCACGGTGCGCACCGAAAACAACTCTGTTTTAACACGTAGCCGTTCTTTTTTCAAATACACCAAGGGTCGATTGGTAGCTATTGTTTATTTTTTTACATATATTCAATTGTAGATTTATAAATTTCTTACTCTCGCTTCCATTTCCAGCTAAGCACATTATCAACTCCCTTATTATCACCTAGAATTATCCAGAAAGTAATTTTGTTTCAATAGACGTAGTTCTTGTACTATCTACTATGTCAATTATTACTATCATCTTACTTAAATATTACAATGAGATAACAACCGAAAACGGATCTGTTTTAAGACAAGAAAGGATAAGCAAGTTTTAGTCAGGAAATGTTTTCTATTTTATTACTCGATATTATGTCTCTGTTATTTATTTATTTTCTTAAACACGTTATCCCACATTAAGGATTCTCCTGTGCCTTGAATGCGTTTAGAGATATAAATTTCATATAAACAAACACCCAGCCCCGAAACAGTCGAATGTAGGTCATACAAAGCCCTGTTACGTGCTAGAATCGAACCCGGGACACGTTGCTCAGCATATCGGCCACTGCGTTCAACGTACCGAAAAATTCTATAGGCATTGTAACTCAAACAAATTTATGATAAAGATTGTAACTGTTGCTTACAAGTAAAAATCGATTTCTGAAATATCATAATAACACGGAAGATTAAGATCAATTATTTTTAAACGAAAATTGTTTACACAAATATCTAAATTTTACGGTAAATATTTGCACTTACCTAAACACAACACTCATCAGAAACAGCCAATACAATGAGCGGAAATAAGAGTAAACAGAAATGATAGTAAACCATCATTAGTCCTTAACAAATTAAAAGCTTTCGATAGCAATTACAATATTTTGAAAGCCCCTTTAATGTTTGTTTATTGTATACATTTAAAAATTACATTGTAAATAAGTAATTAAAATGTTGTTTCGATTTAGGTACAAAATAAATAATAGAGTTATCGAACGATTATCTATAAATAGGTAATCGTAAAAGATAAATAAAATAAAATAAAGATAAATTTATCTAGAGAAATAAAAATAAATTTTTATAATCTTATATTTATTAATTTTATTTTTGTCCGTTTGTTTTATATGGCTTTCGTGGTTAATATCATTTCATTATGAGTATTGTTGAAATGGTTTTGAGTAGGTAATAGAGTAATTTGGATTTTTCTAAAGTTGAAATCTCATAAGACTCGATAACTTAAACCTATACACAATTCATTTATATGAAAAAATGTTGAGCGATCAATTGGTTCACCTGATGTTAAAGTTATGAGGCACTGGTGTTTTTTATTAATACCATTCTGATATGGGTTTTATTATTTACTTTTATTGAGGTTTCGCACAGACCAAGACACGGGAATGAGCTAGTAAAGTTATGAACGTAAGCTTCAACTTTAGTTACCATAGCAAGTTTTTTGCTAAGTCGCCCTAATTTTCGCATGATTTATTTTTCCGTCCCGTATAGTTGAAGCCGTTTATTATTAAAAATAACTTGTTCCTACTTACTATTCAACCTCGTCGAGAATTTATTTACTTACCACAAATGTGATTAATTCTGTAACTCGTGTAATTGGCCTAGTGTAGTGAGTAAATATAGTCTTGAGCATAGTGTTTTCCGGTGTTTGGGAATTTATATATATAAATAATATTTTTTTTAAAGAAAATTATGTTTATCTGTTACCTAGTACCCTTAGGACAAGCATTTCTTATTTTGGAACTAAAAAACGTTATGTAAAGGTGTGTTTTGAATTATTAATTATTTATCTTCATCGCAGCAACGTGTTCTGAACAATATATGTTCATCTATTTGTAGTAATACCAATCTTTAAATCAAATGAGACATAGTTACAACTGCCTTAGTTTGTACTGGCTTTCTTTGATATTGAGAAACACAAAGAAAATATTTCTAGCTGTCACAATACTAATTAGGGACGCACGTCAACGCGTTAATTGGTACTTGTTATTGACGGGACAATTGGTATCGAACGCAGACGTGCCTAGTGAGAATAGCGCGAAAACAATTTTCATTTTACTCTTCGAATATTGCTATTTGTGAGCACTTATCACAATATGCAGGCTCGAGACTCTCAGCCACGATAGCTCTATGTCCGGGCGTTCGCCTTTAATGCAATTTACTCGAGCTACCTGAGTTCGATCCCCGGTGCCTGCACCAATGAATTTTTTTATTTTTTTTATGTGAAGAGTTGCCAAGCGAGCAGACGGTTCACCTGATGTTACGTGAATACCTACGCCCATGGACATCTGCTGCACCCGAGGGTTGCATATGCGTAGAAAACCTTTTGAAATTTGGGCTCCGGCCACCTCACTCGCCAGACGAAACGCGAAAGTATTATACTTCCACTTTACACCGGTCTTCTGTGAGGTCGTGGTACTTACCCGGACGAGCCTGCCCATTCGTGCAACAGCCAAGGCTGCTGCGTGGCCCTACCACTTTTGCATGCTGAGTTATCATGTGCTCAGCGGTGAACATCGCGAGGAAACCTGAATATTTATTTCGAATATGTGTATCCGCCAACACGCAGGAAGTTCTCGTGGTGACCGACGACCATGCCCTGATACCCTCTGTACACAGAAGGCATTTGCCCAGCTGTGGGACATTTATAGGCTGTTACTTTATCTCACCTTCCACCCCCATACAAACATTTTATTTTATTTTATTAGGAAAACTTACAACATTATGAATATCTAATGTACTTATTTTAAAAGAATATTATAACGTATACAGGGAGATTTTTTGACAATTGCCCAAATTTACACAGCAGGTTCAGACTCGTTAGTATAATCGTTTATTGAAATAAAAAACAAAGTTTTTTTTTCCAAAAAAAAAATGCCATTCTTTTCCCTAAAAAACAGGACGTGTTGACAATGCGGTAGTCATTCATAAATACCTAAATTTTACAGTGATAGTTATGAATGATCGCGCGTAAAATAAATGAGTTGTGTATAAATCACGCACTTTTTGAGATAAGTTCAATTGAATGTAATTAATTACTTACTAGTGATTTTAAATATTTATCATTTTTTATACAACATTATTTATGTCTAGAATTTAATAAAAATATGGATACATTTAGAAGAGCCACCCTGTATAAAGAGCCAATAACTAGTTTGCGTAATGGGGCAAAACATGCCTCAAAACACCTAAAGCCACGAGTTATATTAAATTTTTCATTTCCAGATGTTTATTGTTAATAATAATTGTACTTTAACTCTCGACTTCCCATGTTTATTCTTTTTTAGTGCAAAAACTACCTGAAATATCCGTGTACGCCACTGACTGTATTTGTATAAAAGTAAATGTAAAAAGTTTGTTCATTTCAATTTTTTAACAAATCACATGGAGTATAGGCAGATTTCACGGGGGTATTTTCTACCAGGCAGCCTTTTTTAAAGGTTTATGTGGGGTTCATAACGACTGAAGCCCCCTCAGTGGTCACATTCTGTACCCGTTTGGAGGGAATCCGGGATCTACCTTCACAAAATCGCCTTTTATGACAGGCAAGGGAACCTCAGTCCTATTCTATGAGCCCGGGACTACAGGACTTTCTGCAAGGCCGCCAGACGGTGACGAAAGATCTTCGGTACTACTATAAAGTGATACATAGAAAATAGTCAATGCAGTAGCTATTTTGCTCTGCTCCGTTCCAATTATAGCTCCGTGTATATCCATCGATACAAATAAGTGTAACACGGCACAAAACACGTGGAACACCGGTGAAACAGTCTCATTCCGCAAGCGAGTATCATAAACGTTTCGTCGGCGCAATTTTTATCCCATCACCTCGACACACGGAAATGAGGCGTTTTAAATTCTCACCGATCGCCAAACCACGAAAAGCAGGAATCAACGCACCTCGTACATTCCACGGGGGGCTATGTAGGCGTAACAAAGCGATATATTAGACGCACAGAACTCCACGCCGGAGCGATACATTAGAAACGCGTCGGGCAACTCGAAACACATCGATTTCCATGTAAATCTCTTTACATCTCGATGGGCTATCGCCGTTGAACCATAAAGATGTGTTGCCGAACTGAATTACTTCTTGAGTGAAAAATCGCCTGACCGCTCCGCGACTCTGTACAACTAGTTTTGAATTCGTTCCGACCATCGATTTCGTTACGATCGTTTCGTTACGAATCTACATTTTGGAACATCACGTTCCAAAATGTAGATTATAAAAACGACAACGCGATAAATGGGTTTGTCGATTGCGATCTCTAATGTAAGATTTCAAAAAGTCGACACATCTGTCACTGTTATATGAGACTGTCACATAACAGTGCTTTCTGATTTACCGAAATAACCTATAGTTCTAAAAAAACTCTGATATCCGACCTAAGATCACCAGTAGATGTCACCAGCAAATTTACGAGGACAGTTGTTATAAAATAAACCATTCAACTTTAAATATTTATTTGTTTATTATACATTTATCGCGTGTTGGACAATGCCCTGTCAGAGGAGGCCTTTGTCCAACAGTGGGACATGTATAGGCTACTACTTTACTTTTTTTTACTTCACACTTATAACTACCATTACAAACTAAACCAATGCGATAGTGCAGCAAAACATTATAAATCAATTAAAAAAAATAGTATGGCTTATAACTAAATTTTTTTGTTACTGTAGAATACGTTATTTATTAATCTAATATATAAAATTATCGTGTCACGGTGTTTGTATATTAGAACTTCTCCGAAACGGCTCGACCGATTTTCGTGAAATTTTGTGTGCGTATCGGCCAGGTTGGTGAATCGTACAGCATATATTTTTCATCCCCCTAAATGTTAAGGGTGGTCCACCCCTAAATATTTTTTCTACCCTGCAATTAATTTATATGGCAAAATCTGTGGGTTACCCAAATAGTTGTCCCATGAGGGAATCGAACCGACGACCCCCGGAGCCGAAGCAATCACCTTGGCAACTGCACCACTATTTGTTCACCTCCAGTTGGCTGCAGCTCTCATGGACCCGGTTGAGATTTTAAACGGACAGTGCGTTAACCAAGATTTAGTTACGATACCTAGCCCTCAGCTCTAGAAAAGCCGCTGAACTTCAATTTCTAGTCTAGAAAATCTGGTTTAGAAATTTCAGCATAGAAGCTATACCGATTTCAAACCATCATTTTTCCACGTTAGAAAAAATTGATTTAATTTGCTAGCGAAAAACTGTCATATACGTGGCCAATAGCTATAATAAGTTTATATACACAGCGTGTCGCCACTAACGCGACCATAAATCAATACACATATAGAGGATAACTTATTAAAATTGTATTAAACAGTTACATTCTTTAAACATTAATATTTACAGAGTTATTACATTTTGCAAAACAAACCATTTTAGAACACCCTTACGTATAAAATTGTAACTTAAAGTTCATTTGTAAAGGTCACAAAGCATATGAAATAGTTGAATCAATTTGAAAGAGATAAAACATACTGTTAGAATGAGAGGTTTGTAATGCAACGCCGCGGCAACGAATGAAAAATGTCTGAATGTATGAATCAGTCAGTTGTAGTTGTATAGGATGTTACAAAATCTTTTTACAAAAATTTTGGATCTTTTTTATTTAATTAGTTTGTTTGAAAAATGTTTTTCTTTTAATTATGGATTCTTTTATGATTATTGGCAAGTAGCGTTAGACGTGTGTTCATTTATTGTCGCGGTTGTAACGACACGCTGTATATGAATATTCTATTTTTTTTTTTTTTCAAATTTTTAATTAATAAAAGGCGTAGCGCTTATTTAACTCAGTCTTCGGTTGTTATGAATCGTTTGAAGGATCATCATAACAAAGATCCTCTCGGAAAAGATGAAGTTTTAAGGCCAATTAATACTTTTTAGTGATTCCACGCATAAGAGACAACAAGCAATACAAAATTTCTCATTAAAATTGTAATACATTATGTATAAACTTACCGGTCGTTCTGAAAAAGCGAGCGATACGTATTGTAATTAACTTGACATAGTGTATTTTATTTATTTATTTATTTATTTATTTGATACACCAACAAAATGGACACTGAAAAAATTTAAGTATACACTAATTATATGGAAAAACATGTTAAGTGCCACCTCAATTATAGGTGTATACGACATTTCAATTAAATGTATTAAGTTTTGATAAATATAAGTATATTAAATATATTAAGTTTTGATAACCTAAAACATTTCACTTTTACCTTTTTATTTTGTTATACAAAGAAAAAATATAACTTATCAAATAAAGCCGTGTTCGTATCATAAAAGTAAAATGCCGCCTCTAAGCTTTCTTGTAGCAATCTTCACGCGTCAACCTTAATTTTGTATCCACTTTTCTCTCTATTATACTAACATTTGTTGGTGTCAGACCCACAATGGACCTGATTGGCCCTACGCCCCACACAGAGCCTTGTGAGGCAGTATACAACCAGTAGAGCTTGACCTGTAGCAATTTCCGAATACGAAGAACTTCTCCAATTTTCCCGTGAATGCGTAGATCACACGATAATGGTTACTCGCGTATTAATATTTATTAAGAGAAAGGTATTCCGTTCGGTTTTGGCCCTTTTCGTTAAAGCTGCTACTCGTGCGGCTCTGTAGTTTCAACTGTTTCTTTTTAGGGTTCCGTACCCAAAGGGTAAAACGGGACCCTATTACTAGGACTAGGACATGTCTGTCTGTCTGCCACCAGGCTGTATCTAACGAACCGTGATAGTTAGACAGTTGAAATTTTCACAGATCATGTATTTCTGTTGCCACTATAACAAGAAATACTAAAACACAAAATTATATTTCTGGCTCCCATTCAACACAGATGATTTTTTACAGTTTTTTTTATATATAATGGTACGGAACCCTTCGTGCGCGAGTCCGACTCGCACTTGCCGGTATTTTTATTCATCTCCGTAATATATTCCGAAATAGGTAGATGTATTGTTGTCACAAGTGGTTTCTTGAGACAACAAGAGGAGCTTTTCTCAATTGTTTTATGTTCCCTCTTCTCGGTCCCTTACTCGTAACTAAAGATAATAACGTTGGGTGACTTACGGCCGGTTTCTGAAACACTGATCATCGTAGATGTCCTGAGAGAATTGACCAGAATTATCTTCTAATGATCAGAACGATCAATCCAAAGAGTTTAACCATCCTTTTGGCAACTAAAATAAAATTTGAAAAGCCATTTGACGGCTGATTAGTTGACATCTACGATGATCAGTGTTTCAGAAACCGGGCGTTAGTGAGGCTTTTGCGCGTATTCAAAGCAACAGTTGTTTATAAACCTCAACATACTCTTACATATTTCTGCTTAATGTCAATCCTGTTCGTTAACATGACGTGACCCGTTTGCTCTCTTTTATATGTATTTACACCTCCATAGATTGTCACATTAATAATACAGTATATATTATATGATTTATGTATGTTTATACACATATTAGCGACACGCCCCAGCTCCACACGGGTGCAATGTATTATACATATAAACCTTCCTCTTGAATCACTCTATCTTGTAAAAAAAACCGCATCAAGATCCGTTGCGTAGTTTTGAAAATCTAAGCCATCAAAGGGAAAGACAGACAGCGGGATAGCTTTGCTTTATATGCTATGTAGTGATATGTGTGTTTAAACATACAAAAATCATATTATATCAACGTGAACACAACAATACATGTTAACACAAGCGTGCTTAAAAATATAGAATAAACTGAAATACAGATAAATAAATTTTAATATTATCTGTTGCAGAGATCGAAGCGGCGGAGGCGTGCAAATGGCTTCGAGCGGCCGGCTTCCCCCAGTACGCGCAGATGTACGAAGGTAAATAGCCAGATCATCCATCTTCATAGCTCACAGACTCCCACGAATATATACGACGAATACGATACGACACATTTTTACACATCATTTTCTAGTCCCAAACTAAGCAACACTTGTACTATGGGTACTAGAAAACTGATAAACATAATTAAACATACTTTTCTTTTGTATATAAATACATATTATACATTAAACACGCAGACACTGTAAAAACACTATGTTCATCACACAATATTTTTCCAGTAGTTGGGATCGAACCCACACCCTCTGGCGCAATACGCCATTCGGGTCGTCAAAACGAAGAATACTAAATTTTTCATGTAAACACTTTATAGTAAGATCACGCCAACGAATATTACTAACTGTGCTACTAACTACTTAACTGTGATAGGGCCACGTAACAGTTCGCTGTTTTTTTTATGGTAAAAGGAGGCAAACGAGCATGCGAGAGATCACCGCCGCTCATGGATATTTGCAACATCGGTTGAGCCGCAATTGCGTTGCCGGCCTTTCAGGTAGGAATAGGCTCTCTTCTTGAAGGTCCCTAAGTCGTATCGTATCGGTCTGGAAATACCACTGGAGACAACTCGTTCCGCAAAGTAGTTGTGCGTGGTAGACAATTTCGCGACAAACACACAGTGGTGGACCGCCAACCATAAAGGTGTTTTTGATGGTACTTGGCGAGATGAGATGCACGATGGTGAAATTCACCAGCAGGTATCAACCCAAACAATTCCTCAGAGCACTCCCCATGATTTATTCGATAGAAAATGCAAAGGGATGCAACATCCCTTCGCAGGGCCAAAGAATCGAGGCGATCGGACAGGATTTGGTCGTCAACGATTCGAGCAGCTCTTCGTTAGCTCAGCTGTTTCACGAATGTGCAGGTCCGTCCGGGGAAGTACCGCGATCTCATAGAAGACGGGCTTAAAGTGGAAGTGTTATACTTCTGCGTTTCGTCCTATGAGTGAGGTAGCCGGAGCCAACTTTAATTTAATAAAGTGTGCCCCGGCTACCTAACTCGTGGCAACGCTCTGCAACCCTTACGCGTGTTGTACATGTCCGGTTACCATCAGCTGAACCGTCAGCTTGAAGAGTCGGTTGTCATCATTTTAGACCGATTTTAAAAACGGAGGAGTTTTTCTCAATTCGACTGTATTTTTTTAATGTTTGTTACCTCAGAACTTTCGACTGAGTGTACAGATTTTGATGATTCTTTTTTTTTTTTTTATTTCAAAGCCGGGTACTTCCCCTATTAATTTCATTGGTATTGAAACGTGGGCTCCGGAGATACGCAGGGAACTCCTGAAAATCAATTATAAAGTGAATACAGAGCGAAATATGAAGGCGGTTTTGTTTTTCGTTAATAAAAAAAATTACTTGTACATTAAAAAAAAAAAAACTAAACAACAGGCGATTTCGATTCCCACCGCTCCCGGCTAAGTATTAAACAGAAACGGTTAGTTGTAATGAGAGTTTAATTTCGAATCCCCATCTCCGGTGGAACACGACTGAACCTGAGCGACGTGCCGACCTTTTCCGCAACTCTTAGGTTTTCGAAGCCGGTGAAAAAGTTTCAGGAAGTAATAAATAGTTTTGTAGGTTGATTAACTATGGAATTAGGAATTGAAACGTCTGTCTGTTCCGTGACCATGAACGCTGGAAATGGTTCCAAACGTCGGGAATTTAAAACGACATACAATCCAAGAAGAATATAAGTTTTGTTTAACCACGTATAGTATTCGTAGTATGAAACATACTCATTAAATGCAACTCATTATGGTGTCTCAATAATATTGTTAAATGGTCACAATACAATTTGCGGTCGTCAAATTAAGAGAATATTGAGCTGCCAATTAAATTGAGCTGTAAATAAATCGGGTTAGCTCCTTTGTAATTTTTCAAAAGTCCATCTTTTCTGTGACTTTTTTTATTCAAAACTGGCCAGCACTTTACTGCTATCCCAACTGACGGTATGTGGCGTAACAGCCGTTGATGGTAATCGCGCTAGCTCAGTCAAAACCTATTCACTCTTGCCTTGAGACTACGTTGTAATCGGAAAAAATATTTCACTGATATTAGCTTCATTATAAACATTAATCAGTCGACCTAAAGGCCCGTCCAGCCGCCACCATTATTTATAACTATGTAGGCGGCGTACTCACCTGCCCTCCCTGTGCAAGAGAGTTTGCCGCCAAAATTGGCTATATTAGCCATTTTCGTGCACATCAGCACCAAATCAACTAGAAGTCGAAGAGGTCGCCATGACTGAAATCGGTAGGAATAATCATCAAAAGTCAAACGAATGACATTATAATAAGTGTTGCCTATAGTGTACATAAAATTGAAGGTAATTTCACACCTCGTGCATCTAAACATATCCGTTATACAAGTTTACTCTTTCTACAACTGGCCCGGACAAGGCCGAAACATGAAGCAGCAGACCTGACCTGTCCCACGGAACTATTAATCAAGCTTATAGTCGGTACAGTGTGTCCCACATACACGGTATGTTTACAATTCCAAGCCGCTGTTGTTACGTGTGGCGTTAGTGACACCATTTGTGTCTTCGAGTATACGAGAACTTCGTATATCTAGAAGTTCTTGTGTATAGCGTCATTATAGTATAAAACAAAGTCGTCCCGCTGTCTGTCTGTCCCTATATATGCTTGGATCTTTAGAACTACGTAACGGATTATAATGCAGTTTTCTTTAATAGATAGAGTGATTCAAGGGGAAGGTTTATATGCATAATTCATGCATAATATAGTAGAGAAACATTAATCATTTTAGAGGATGTCGAAAACAAACATTCATCATTCCACACGTGCGAAGCCGGGGCGGGCCGCTATTTAACGATAAGTTAATTGAAATACTTCTTAAGTTAATTAAAATAAAACATTATGGGATTTCATTTATTTATTTGAATCGAAGCGTTAGTTTATTTTTATTACAATACTGCTGCATTACATTAATTAAAACTTAAATCGAAACTTGTTCCTCCTTTCGTGTCTTGTCCGGGCACCAACTCTACAATAAAAGCATCGGAAAGGCACTGCCAATTTAAATTAAAAGTGTAATTTTAAATAGCTTTAAAAATGTAACATGAACAAAACAACGTTACAAAATTATAGATAAAATTATTATTAAATACAAATCGTTAACTGAATTTCAAATATCTATCATACGTTTTTATGCGTTTGCCAAGATATCTGCAAGATGAGGAATACGTATATCACATACGTATTCCTCATCTTGATATATCATATGAAAAATTACAATTAGAAATATTACTTAGAAATTTTGATGCTTGCTGTATAATTTTGTTTTAACCAAGATCAGCTGCAAAAATGCAACCAAATCCTCTTCAATTTACCGGCTGTTCTTGTGTATACCGCGTAACCTTAATGTGGACTTGCCCCTTTATTTAATAGCAGATATAAAATAAATATTTTGCAGTTGTGATGACTATGATGATTTAAAAAGTATATTCGTTCGTACATTATTATTATTGTGAGAACTCACACAACGATCCCTTTTTCTCTTGCTTTAAAACACCACACACCATACTTTGTCTAAGTTTATTAATGTTGCAATTATTAAATTTTCGTAAAAAACGTCTGCCGAAGACGTGGGTTCGATTCCCACAGCGGTGACAATCTTTTCGTACTTTTACTGCAAATTTAATGTTCAATCTTAAGAGCAGAGATTAGACTTTCCCTGCCTCCAGAAAAGACCACCACGAGGTCGGCTAAGAGATTTTTATATATCAAATCAACGGAAAAAATCTTAATAATTTGGACAATCTTGATGAATATAATATGTTCTTCTTTCTCCTGCCCTCCTTCCACGTTTGTGGGGTCTGCACAAAATATGAATCATGTTTATTAAATGAAACTAGTTTACGGATTTTATCCAGCAGCATTCATGGTAACGGGATAGACCGTACTGTCCTGTGACCGACATCTGTCGGAAAGGGTTCGAAACGTCAGGAGTTCAAATCAAAATAAAAAACGCGATAAAATCCGTAAACTAGTTTCATTTAATACGTATAATATTCGCGTAAAATCAAGAAAACTACATGAATCATGTTACTATTGGTACTAGCTACATTTTTTACGACATTTATAAACTAAGGTTACTTATGTTAAAAGTTACTACACTCATCACATCGAATACTGCTATTCTCTGCAGGCTCTCTTTCTCGCGGCAAAAATGCTTTAGAAAGTTGTTACTTTGCTTTATTTTTTCAATACAAAATAAATGGAAACAACGATTCGCTTTGCGTTTAAGGTATATCCACACTATACATCACCCTTCGATGACAATATAAACTAAATTATCCTTTAACAGGGCGAAAGGACTGGAGACGGGCAGTCGTTCTTTCTTATTTGTGACATACGCATTCCATTATTCAACCCCATTTGGAATTCGAATTTGTTGTCCCTATTCAATCTTCGGGACGGTAAAAGTTTTACATCTCTTATATTTTACATTTTTTTATTTTCAATCGTTGTATCAGATTGAATAAAATCAATGAAAACTGATTGAAATTCGGTTGTAATTGAACAAATTCCTCTGATATTTTTGATGTGAAAACATCTAGGCACGTTTGGCTATTTTTTATTTTTTTAAGTTGTCCGAGAGTATTTTTGCCGCGTTTGTGTAGGTAAAATTCTATAACATTAGATTTATTGATTAACATTAGTGTTTATTGCTTTAAATTGTCAAAAATAAATTAGGTTTTTAGGTTATTTTTAGGTTATTTTAAAAACACGTGCCATATAATGAGGAACGGTGTCGAATTGTAAACAGAAAAACTTGTCGAAATCGGTTAGCCGGAAGCCATCAGCGAGCTTTTCACAAATTGCAATTTGCGCACGGGCACTCGCTTAAACAAACGAGCTGCCTACATTCCTTTTACTAGTTTGTTTTTAACCACGTCACAAACATACCCGTCGACCGGAATCCCAGCGCGGGCAAACATTTTAGCGGCGGCACGCTAAACACCGCCCGTAACGCCAATAAATCTTGCGTAGATAATAATTTTCGCGGCGTTTCCGTCACCATTGCATAAACAAACATCGAGGAGATAGCGAAAACTTTCGGTTAGTTTTGGATAAAGGTGCGCATTATCAAACCGCCGCCTACCTGTTATCCTATTTGCTGGTTCCGCTAAAGATAATAGACCAAAATGATAAATACAACAAAAATATTATATCTACATGCCATTTCCATGTATTATGTTTGTTGTTTTTCTATGTGAGAATGTGGCAAGCGAGCTAGCCGTTCACCTGTTAAGTGATAACTGCCGCCCATTGACATTTGCAACACCCGTGACTCACCAGATGAAACGCAGGTCTGTCGTGGTCCTTTCCCGGACGGACCTGCCCGCAACACTGCGAACTGTAGCGCAGCCCTGCCACAGTATATTGTGCCACAAAAACTAAGGTAAAATAAATCGTTCGCAAATTGAAAAGAAGTGCAATTGCGGTAAACAGTACACATGCGTGTATAGTGGGATAACCCCTGCATTACAAATTTACTTTTTAATGGTTAACAATATTTTTTTTATTTACGACTATGTATATACGCTAATGAGCTCAGTGAAACCTTCATAGTTAGACAATAGTGAATATTTCAGCTTAAAACCTTTTTATGCTGAACATCGCCCTAAATAAAAGAAATGTAATCAATCATCCTTACTAAGATTATAAACGCGAAAGTTTGTATGGATGGATGTTTGTTACTCTTTCACGGAAATACCACTCAATGGATTTTAATGAAATTTTACAATAATATAGTTTATATATCAGAATAAGACATAGGCTATAATTTATACAGCGTGTCGTTACCATCGCGACAATAAATGAACACACATATAGGGGATAACTTTTTAAAGTTGTATTAAACGTTTAAATTCTTTAAACATAAATATTTACAGAGTTATTAAATTTTCCAAAAGAAAGAATTTTAGAACACCCTTACCTATAAAAACGTAACGTAAAGTTCATTCGTAAAGGTCACAAAGCATATGAATGGGTTGAATGAATTTAAAAGAGACAAAACATACTGTTAGAAGGAGAGGCTTGTAGTGCGACGCTGTGGCGCGAGTTGTATAGGATGTTACAAATTTTGTTTCTTTTTTACTTAATTAGTTTGTTTGAAAATTTTTTTTTTTTAATTATGGATTTTGTTTAACCTTAATATTTTTTATGATTATTGGCAAGTAGCGTTAGACGTGTGTTCATTTATTGTCACGATGGTAACGACACACTGTATACATATTTTATGTGTATCTGTCTTTCTGTTTAAATGTTACGCCTTCAGCCTATTCTACGCAGACGTAGTCACGGGCAGCAGCTAGTACATTATATTTGCCAGATACGGAAACGGGAAAATCTTGAAATTACTCGACACGCACGTACTATTAAAGAATGCGTCATTGTTTACAAACTTCATAACCGGATACCGGAATACCAGATGTACTCATCAGACTACGTCATCGAGGAAGAGATAGAGGATTTTCAGCGATATCTTATCCACTGATAACAGTATGCACAGGATTTATATCTGAAAAATATAATACGTTTTACCTTCCATATGAAAACTAATGTAATTTTATTTTCAGTGCTAATCTCTGCTCAAGATGAGAAAGAAACTTAAAATATGAATTAGTTTTTTAGACGAATTGTCGAAAAGTTTTCGATGCCATTTTCTTTTGTGAATAAATAAATCTTATACACATAATTATACATGTGAAAAGTTGGTAAGAGAGAGTTAGTTATGACGCTCGCGTTTGGACATCTACTATACCAGAAGGGCTGTAGCTTCATTACCATCCTAACAAATAATTGGCCCCGTATACCTCACTTACTAAACGGAACTCGAAAGTATACAGTTTCCACTTTACGCTGGTCTTCTCTGAGGCTTCACACACAACATAGTATAAAAAAAGTCGTACCGCTGTCTGTCTGGCCCTATGTATGGTTAGATCTTTAAAACTACGCAACGGATCTTAATGCGGTTTTTTTACTAGATAGATTCAAGAGGAAGGTTTATATCCTTACTAATATTATAAAGGCGAAAGTTTGTATGTATGGATGGATGTTTGTTACTCTTTCACGCAAAAACTACTGAATAGATTTTAATAAAACTTTATAATAATGTAGCTTATACATCAGAATACGACATAGGCTATAAATTATATACATATTTTTATGTATATCTGTCTTTCTGTCTGAATAATAATTAAACTCTAATTCTACGCAGACGTAGTCGGGGGAAGCAGCTAGTGTATAATACATTGCACCCGTGCGAAGCCGGGGCGGGTCGCTAGTGGGCTATAAATGTATCTTTTTTAACCTGCCTTTATTGGAATAACTAGGTGGACTATTAGGTATGTTCGGCTCAACATGTGAGCCTGTTATTTGTTATTGGTTAGATATTTTTATGACGGACCGACCTGACGTCATATACCGTGGGAATAAACACCCAGATAATCCCGTGAAACAATTATCTGTTACTCGTAATTACACAAATACTTGTCCCGTGTGGGAATCGAACCCGCGATACCCAACGCCTACTAGTTGCTTAGGAACTGCGCCACCAAGTCACCAAGTATTATGTATATACATCGTGTAAAAAGGAACAACACAAGTAAAAACAGACAAATATCTTTTCTCTGTATATACAAGAATCTCGTAGACAGATAACATTAAACAATATTTAGAATGCTTAAAAAAACTTAAAACATTTATATTCCGTATACTTTTCTTAATCTTATCTTGTTTTTATTCGTGTTTAATATTCCATAACTTTCAAATTGAGGAATTATATTACTAGGGTTTTATCAATGAATAAAGTCAAATGATAAGTTATCGCGACAAAAAGTAAATTAAGGCCGACCGAAGGAAACATCCCGAATATTAAAAAATTCCTGTTGTTAACAGAAATATTTCGGAGCCCAAACATATTGTGCGCTTTTTATTAACGGCGGAGAGATTTTTATTTTGAGTAATGCCATTCAAATCCTTTTAGTAACTCGGTGCTTAGTTTACGACTCTTTGGTACCCTTTTTTCACCTCTTCTATTATTAATCTCGATACTCCACCCCCATGACAGTGTTGCTGTAAATAAGGACAAAAACTTAAAGTAGCAGACTTATTTATTAGGCACTAGCTTGGGCTATTTACCTATTTTGTCATGATTTTTTTTTGTGAGTAGTTGGCAAACAAGCTGGCGGTTTATCTGAGGCAGTTAAGTGGTAACCGCCGTCCATGGACATTTGCAACACCCATAAGGTTGGAGACGCGTTGCCATCTTATAATAAAGTGTGACGCGGCTACCTCACTCACCAGACGAAACACGGAACCGTACTTACCGGACGGACCTGCCCATTTATGCAACAGGCGAAGCTGTTGCGTGGCCCTACCACCGGTTCGAGTAGTGAAGTAGAAATTAAAAATGATATTACTAATATTCATCACAATTTAGTGTATATTATTCTAATTTATATTGAAAAAAATGTTAAAATCTTGTTTTAAACCATTCAATTTTCACTGCAATCAGTTGACTGGTGTGGTAGCCTCTTCGAGAAAAATTTACAGACGGTAAATTTTTACGCACAGACAAATACTAAAAACAACATATACACTACTAACTACATAACTACTACTGTAGTCATCACTATAATCAGATATCGTATTAATAGCAGTTTTCATTTAAATTTTGGTATTTTAAATACACAGACAGGCACTTCAATTTTGTTATTGGTATAGAAGATATAGATAACAGACGTGCTTAAGTATCGTTTACGTCATATTGAGGCCAAACAATACATAACCGATTAGAGTTATCTCGGATTCAGGTAAACATTTCTGGTAAATGACTAAATTCTTTTCGAACAAAATTCTTAAATGTAAACAAATTTTACGGCTATTACAATCGCCGGAAGGTGTATAACCGCAAAGCACAAATTTCGCAGTGGGGCATGTCAATCAAAACGACTCATTTGCTATTGTTATAAATAATTTTGCAGCAAAATAGTCTTTATTCCAATTTGCTACTGAGGTACAGTTCTGAATGCGCCGGCAAACAATTTTTGTAAGGGCAAGCGACAGGGGGCCGATACGCTCAACATTTTTGACAGGGGAACAAAAACACATTTGTCAAAAATATTTTTTATCTGTAGCGATTGGTTCAGGTATGTTACCGCAGTCTGTGGTCCGATGTGTAAGTGTGCGCACATTTTTGGTGTAATTAAAACGTTGATTGAGTGCTTTGAATAATTATCGTAAACAAATCAATGTTGTCCGAATTGTGCTGTGAAGTTATTAGTGTCGGAAATGTAAAATTAAAAATATTACAAGTAAGTTCTATTGCTATTCCTCAAATGCTAGTGTTTTCATATTGTATATAAATCTGATTTTAAAAACACTGTGTAGTTAAAGTCAAAACTAGGTTTCAGCTCTTAAATATTATAATTTATAACACGCTCCACGTAGTATCGGTATACGTAAAGGTAATTATTTTGTTTCGATGCACTTCATTTACTTATAAATGTTTTTCGTAAATTTTAAAGTGAATAACATTTTTCTAGATCTAAATCCGTGATCCTTTACCGTAACTAATTACTGAAACTAATTCACATGAATATTATGTTCATGTGAATTAGTATACTACTTACTACTACAGTGATAATAATAACATGTAGTATACACATTTAGTTACATTAAAGCTTTTCTATCTGCTCCTTTAATATTTATTATAATTATTTAATACATTAATAATAAATGGCCTGAATATCTCACATTGCTTAAGGAATATACCAGAGGCACAATGAGTACTTTATTAATAAGTCTAATTAGTGTTATACTAGTGGTTGGGTGGAGGATCCGTAATCTGCGGTTGCGGGTTAGATCCGTTTATTTTCTTGATATTTCCCATCCAGGGATTAGAGATAATGCCTTATTCAGTAATTTTAGGGTTCCGTACCCAAAGGGTACAACGGGACCCTATTACTAAGACTCCGCTGTCTGTCTGTCTGTCTGTCTGCCCGTCTGTAACTATAATAGACTAGATGATGTATAAAGTACTAGTACTAAAAAGCAGAATAAAACAATATTTAAGTGGGCCTTCATCATGATTTTTTCATGATAACAGACATAATTATTTGCCGTTTTTATAGATATGGTACGAAACCATTCGTGCGTCCGACTCGCACTTGGCCGAGTTAATTGATGGTCGAGTAATTTGCTGGATAAATGTAATCTATTATACTTTTGAAATTCTAAGGGACGTTTGCTTCGTAACACGAAGTGAATTAAATGACACCGGCAATTCCAGATATACATATCTACACGTGTTTATATAAAATGAAATTTAAGCGTTACGTGATCCCAGTCACGTTAGCCCTGGTAAAATTTCCTTTAAAAAAATGGTGTATCGTTAATAATGAAAATTAATTAAATACTTATTTTACTGGCAACGATTCTGCAACCTTTACGGTTGTTGCAAATGACCATGGGCGGCAGTTATTACTTAACATCAGGTGAACCGCAAACTGGCCTGCCACAATCCCGCATAAGAAAAATCCCATCTGTTCTATGCATGTAGACAACAGACGTCAAAAGAAATATTAGTTCGTTCTGTATACGTTGGATAAATACACGGGCGGAATTAGTTGAAAAATCGGTCACAAGCACACCCCATGTTTGAGGAGGGGCGCGTTCCAATCGCACATACATCGCTTATTTGCACCGCTCATACGCACATGTGGGTAACCTTGGCCGATACGCTCTGACGAGGAGTGGTCCAAGTCACGAGTTGGAGCGGGTATGAATGGGCTCGGCGTTCGCGCGTCGTTGGATATTAATTATTTTTAACGACGAAACTAATAATATTATAGTCTGCTGTTTTTGGGACAAGGTGGGAAGCGAGTTTGAGTGCGATGGTGATATTAAGTGATATCCACCGTCCAGTTGCGTTGCCACCTCTAAATAAAGTGGGCCCCGATTAATTAACTCACAAGACGAAACGCAGGCGTGAAGTGGAAATATACCACTTTCACTTCACACTGGTCTTCTGTGAGGTCGTAGCTATATAAATAAATAAATATAAACTCCTCTCCCATTTTCCTTTACTGCATTAATAGATATCATTATCATTAGTAGTCTAATTTCAAAATGTTATCTCCATAATTGAATTACTCAGCACACCAACAACACTAAACGTGTAAGTGTGTTTTTGCGATGGACGTATGAAATAGTGAATAGTGTGTGTTGTACAAGGAAACAGAGGCTGTTTACTTATGTTCATAATAAAAATGAATATAATAAAACGAAAAGTAATAAAAATTAATAAATCAAATAATGAGGGAAACATTGACTGATGGTGTCTAGTGTGTTGGTGCAACTATTTAAATAAATAAATAATCAAAGAGTCGGCTTCCATCCAAATTAGGTTTTCTAACTTCGAAACAAATCGTCGAGAACAAATTGTGTATCATCAATACGCCGTAACATCGTCTTTAGAACAGCTTTTTAATATAATTCCGAGTGTACATTATGACCTTAGAGTCTTAGCATCTGGGTTCAATTGAATTGTGGCTGAATTGACAGCGTGCACCGCAGAACAAAAGGCTTATTGATACTGTTTCTAATGAATTTATAACATTTGCGCGTTTCGTGTCTGTGTCAGGGTTTGTTTGAATGACGCTCGAATTATTCGTCTGTCGCAATTTCTTTGTCTGTTCGTGTCCTTAGCGTATGTTTCCAACTCAAGTGTAAAGTACAATTGAAAGAGAATGAGAATTTTTATTTGTGGCAGTGCCACGCAACAGCATCTGCTGTTGCACTATTGTGCAGTCTCGTCCGGGAAGTAACCGACAGAAGACCAGCTTTTCGTCTGATGAGTGAGGTAGACGGCGCCTACTTTTTTAAAAGTTGCCAACGCATCTGCAAAATCCTGAGGTCTCGTAGATGTCCACGGGCGGCAGTCTTCACTTAACATCAGGTGAACACCAACATGTTTGACAATTTTTAAATAATAAAAAATCGCCCAGTATGTTTGAAATTAAATTGATCGTCTTTACCCAATAAGAATTCTTTACCCATTGAAATATTTTAAGAGTGTTTAATAAGTTTACGAACGTCCCCGCACAATAAATATATATATAAATCTTGTAACAGTGTGTTTTTTCACTAACTTTTACAGCAAATTAATAACAAAACAAACCACATTCCACATCATATAAATTACAGTTAATTGGGTCCTTTGTAACCGCGGACAGTTTTTGTGGTCGTGTGGTTACTACGGTGTTTAAACATTATAACAAATTAAGGACTGTATCAATTTCAGAGATCCTTTGGCTGGATTATTCAAAGAAGTGACGCGTTCATTCGACAATATTATTTATAAGGTATCCTTTGATGATTATTACGTCACTGAATTTCTATAAGCTGGTCGAACAAAGATCTTTTACTACCAATCATTTAGTAGTTTCAAAGAGACGTCTACTGAACTAGCATATATTTGATCGTAATTATGAACCGCCTGCCACGGTTTTACAGTGGCGAAAGCAATTTTCATATTGCATTTTGCAACAACCACTCTTGTTGATCCTATACGTGTCATCAGAACGATGTGAAAAGAAAAATTGCTGTGCTTTGTGTGCCTTATGTGCTTCCATCGTCGTCTAAATAATGATAAGATACGCATTTTATTCAGTTTTGTCAAAGCAAGCCTCGTAGAATACAGCACAAAGTTATACATTATAACGGTGGTAGGGCCACGCAGCAGCCTCGGCTGTTGCACGAATAAGCAGGCCCGTCCGGGTAAGTACCACGATCTCACAGAAGACCAGCGTAAAGTGGAAGTATGACAAATACTTTCGCGTTTCGTCTGGTGAGTGAGGTAGCCGGAGCCCAATTTTCAAACGGTTGCCAACGCATCTGTAACCCTCGGGTGTAGCAGATGTCCATGGACGGCGGTATTCACTTACCATCAGGTGAACCGTCTGCTCGTTTGGCAACTTTTCACATAAAAAAAAAACAATTCGTGCGTTTTATAAATGTCGATTTCGGTGTGATTTCCCCATGAGTTAGTCTCATAAGATCGCCAGTATACCCATAATACTGGACATTTCTAAAATAAAAAAAAAATCCCATTTCGAAATCGGCTATCAAAATAACTGCAAGTTTTTCTTTTCCTTGCTTTTATAATGTCAACTCTCACTTTCCACCGGTAAAGGGCATTCGTATGAATACACCCAAATCGTATATATTTGTGATTGTCGATTTGTAAAAAACATTCACTTTCTCTATTTTCCGTCAATCGGTGTTCATCTGTACGCTCGTTGAGAAAAGTGTTGCATTTTTAATCCCTTTTTATTTCTAAACTGCACAGCTTATACAAAAAGATATCTAATTTTAACTATTTGATCATATTCTGAAGCTTTTCTTTGTAAAGTAGTAATTTTTTTTTAAAACCTTTGCCCCTACTTTAGGATAACATTATCCGGTGTTTACTTTAGGAAGTTTAACAAATATAAATATCACTCAGACAAACACCCAGATTCGAGATAACTATCTGTGGGTCACACAAATAGTTGTCCCGTGTGGGATCGAAACCATGACCCCCGACGCTGAAGCCAATACCTTGGCAACTGCGCCACGGAATCATCTATGTAATATTATTTTTATAAAATGAATGCCATTAATGCAACAAATTCTTTTTGCATTAATGGTTTGAATTTTATGTGCATTCATGTATTCGAGGAATCGTTTTTATTAAATTGAAATTATTATCAAGTGTTCATCGAATCCACCTTTTGATTTTGAGATAAGATTTATTTTATTTCATTGTTATCAATCCCATGTTGTTACTTTGTGACGGTAAGAGGTGAGTCTTAATCTTCTATCAAGAATGATAAAGAAAATTGGCGAGGTTTACGCAATTTGTATAAAAAATATATTTTTTTCATATAAACTTCGCTTGAGGATATCACCAAAGCCAGTCTTTGGTGACATCCTATTTGGTGACATACTTTGGTGATATTGTTGTACTTTATCACAACTCCAACGTGATCCTGTTTCCAATAATTGAATTGTTAAATTTGTCAGTGACGAATAAAGGAATCGTTGCGGTCCGCGATATACGTAGTAGTTACAAGCTATTCAAAATATGCTGTTACTTATCACCAATAGCATCTTTTATGTTATAATTAGAAGTAACCTAGTTAATTTGTCCGAAATTAAAGAATGGCGAAACCCCAGCATATTAGCGATCCCCATCAAAATTATATTTTAATCCGTTTAGCTGTTGCTTTCGTATTTATTATTATTATAAGTAGGTAGCTGATGTCCGCTAATTCGTTTGCATTACTTATTTGCCACGGCGCGGAAACACACATCACTGAAAAACAGTACTACAAGTCGTTGTTTCTTAAAACTGTTATAACCTTACATTAGGGATATGGGCCAAGTGTGTTCTAATAAATGAAATGGAAAAATTAATTGAAATCCACCCAGCAGTTGTTTTGTGATCCACGCACAAAAGAACACACACAGTCTATAATTTTACTTACGTAATTTAATCGCCAAAGGTTTTGTTACCCGACTGTACACCTACTCCACAAATAGCCCGCTCGCAGTCTGTGTCGAAGCGGCTACAAATTAATAGCACGGACAAAGCCCCGTGGGCAGTCGGCCGTACATTCGATTAACTCCTATAAATGGACCACGCTCTGAATATTGCCTTTTTTGAACTACGAAGTTTCGAGAACCATTCCATCAGCTGCATTCTGTCTACACAATGGCAGCAAGCCTCACCTTTGACTAAAAATTTATTAACTTTGAATATATACATATATATCCTGTGTTTATTTATATACATATATTATTCATAAAATAAACTCATTTTAACGATATCGTGTTGCTGTTGCTGGATTGACATTATATGGCCCTTCGGATACCGTAGTCATTATACAAATGTTGTACTATTATTATGACGTTCTGTTAAGTTTGCGAAACGTCGAACTTTTATACACATCACACGCGATTAAGTTTATTGCAATTTTTAACAATGTGCAGTACCGGCGTAAATAAAATAAATCATGACAACAATCGTTTCAAGATTGTATTTCCAAAAATGTAATTAAAGCACCTATCTTTAGAATGTGTGTAGCATGTGCTTTTCATCATCATCATTTCAGCCTGTTTGAGTCCACTGATGAACATTGGCCACCCTTAGAGATTGAGATGAAGAACTATCTTGAGCCACATTGTATTCATCGACGTCCCGCACACTTGCACACGACATCGCTCCATCTTCTGGTGGGTTGTTCTACACTACAATGGCCAAAAAGAGGCCAATAATGCACTTTTTAAGTACTCGTAAGGAGAATCGTAAAAATTAACTTCTTATTGTCCACCAAATTGTAGAAAAAATGTAGCCAGTAAATAGTCAGATTTAAAAACGAGAATATTTACGTTTTATCTTATCGATTTTTCTGAAACAGAAACCGATAACTGTATTGTTTTCATTATCTAAGATTTAACATTTCCATTATTCCGAGAGCGTAAGCACTTCAGCGTAATTGGTTCTGCGTATTCGTCGCATATCGCCAAGTTCTCACGACCATGGTAAGTGGAAGAGATTCAGTAAAAAAAGTATACTGATTAGTGATATTTCATTGGAATAATGACTAAGAAACAACTAATATTACGTTTCAAGTAATCTATGAAAATGTATTCAGATTTTCAAGTTGAGCTTAAGAATCGATAAACCTTCTGCCTTGTAGTAGGTATGCTAACATTAAAAAAAAACATGCAAACCGAACTTTTCTTCTATCAGCAGTCAACCAGCCTAAACATCTCTTTTTGTCCAATGAATCGCGAGGTTTTCATCAAAAACTATTCCCTCTGGGAAATTTCGTAATAATCAATTCAAATTCCCTATCCCGGCACTATTATTCGCGCGCGAAACAAACAAACCTAAGATGCCGATACAAAAATGCAAGATTTTTTTTAATAACCTAGTAAATCGCACTACCAGCTCGGAGCCGGTAAACCAATTAAAACTCAACTAATTTTAAAGTATCAAACTCGTTTCCCGAAAGCCCGCTCTATTCAATGCGAAGCAAACAAAGCGCACACGGTAGTGACGTGGGCCCCGATGAAATTTTAATTAAAAACCTACGAGCCGGCCAAATGCACCGACCCGGGCGGAAAGTCGCTGTGAAAGGTCCAAACTGCCACGTTAAATGAGAGCCGTTAGTCATATAAAGTTGCAAATAATTGACCTTTAACGGTGTTTTAGAATTAAACATTCCTAGATGTTTTCTTTCAAGTAAATCTCTTTTCTCTTATATTTAAAATATTTAGCAATTAATTAAAGATTAAAGAAAATAATGGGACTGTTTTGTAATATCTAATGATTATTTTAAAGATTTTGTTTCGATATTTAACCTTGATTACAAATCTACTGGGCTTAGGCATAGTACATAATCTGCTACATTGCCTAGTTTTCATTCAAGTATATAAAGTATGTTAGATATGATTTATGCTAACTATTCGGATATTTCACGTTCAAAACAGTTCGTAAACAGAGAGACCAGGGTTGTCTTTATGATTAAAAATCTTAATATTTTCATTGACTATTCAAACTAATTGGTAAATTTGGTACACTCTTATTGCTAGGAATTTAAAGTGGTTTGACCACTTAACAGCGACATCGTGTGACTTGGTTTGTTTATTCTTAACTGTCATATGGCAGTGGTCCAACACATCAAATCCAAAATTTTGTGGTGGGGACATAGTTGGCTTGTCTATTTGCATAAGTTAACCCGCTAGGATTTAATTATCATGTGTACGTATAAAATGGCGCGTATATTACTTCAGGACAGCGTAATTTTTTTTTAGATAAAAATCAGTATCGGTTCTATAGTTTTGACAAAAAAAAAGTTTTGACAACAAAAGGATATAACAATGGATGCGCCAAGCATTGTTCAAATGCTAAAATAACAATGTAGATAAAATACGTTAAGATTTTCTTCGGTGTGACAATCAGCCTTTTAGCTTAGCGTTAAAGCGTCAGGCCGTGAATGCCTAAGAATTGGGTTCGATTCCCACAGCGGCGACAATCTTTTCGTACTTTATCTACAAATTTTAATGTTTAATCTAAGTGCAAAGATTAGCACTATAAAAGGGTACCAAAAAAGTTTTTGTCGTTCAAAATAAATATATTAAAATAATTTTAGACATGTATGATACAAGTGTGTGATAAGTATTTATGGTCATCCGATGAAAGGACCAACGCGTTCGTGCATCCACTTAACGATTCGCTGGGCGTCGGCTAATTTTATCCGTCTCTCTCCGCCCCTCTGTTTATTCGGGAAATTTTAATAACGCAAAGTGCGACGGCAGCTTCGCCCCAATTGCCGTGGTGTTAAGGTCCAATTTCGGTAGGCGTCCCAGCGTCAAACTGGTGCACTTTCATTAGATCGTTTGCCCGTGTTTAAGTTAGCAAAGCTTTGTTGCTATACGCAGCGATGTTTCGTTGATCGAATGAACCAGCCCGTCGATATTATCTTCGGCGGCGTTGAGAGAGCCTGAAGCGTCCGTCAATCGAAAACGGTAATAAACATTTTACGTGTACTCCACCCATTTTAGACGTTCGAATATAAACAAATGAATTTACAAAATATAAACATGTGCAGAGATTCCTTTGGAGAAACAATTATTGGATGACAATTTATTAATAGACTAGCTGACCCGGCAAATGCTGTTAGCACAAGTTAGCACCTATATTAAGGTTTTACTTATTCTTATTTTAATTCTTATCTATTATTATTCTTCACTAGCTCTCCCCCACCCGCTTCGCCGAGTCATACTATTCTACTAAGTTCAATGTATTGAAGCAGAGGTTTAATATATAAAATAGTTCAGCTCGCAAAGTCGATTCCCTGCCACCTGTCGAACACTTTAGAAAGAAGGAACTAAATTGCCTTTTCTGCTTGCGTCGGATCTTAATTGAATCTATTTAGAGGTGTCTATTGAGAGTTAAATAAAACTTGAACAGACGTGCTTCGGTCTATTGAAAAAGACCACTAGTGCCTGAAGACCAAGAGTTATTCTAGTTCTAGCTACTGAATGTTTTAGTATTTATTTACTACTAAATTTTATACCGCTCTTTAATGTTTAATTAGTTCCTAACACAAAAGCAGTTAACAGTTAACAATTTGAACACAAAATTTCATTCAATCAGATTTTCTAGGTAGGATTATTCAATTATAATACAAAAGTTTATAGTCTAGATACTATAATCTCAATTACCTTTAAAATCAAGATTGTCATTCGCAGATTTACATCGAAGGCACTGTCGTGTACGGGGAACACGTAATGAAACACCGAGATTCACATGCTAACTGTCTTTATTATTGCTGCGCACTTACCCTCCACATTTATAATAAATATACCGTCAGGCACTTTTGCAGTGTTTGCATACAAAAGTTTTGCAAATCGAGAAACTGTCGACACATTTCACTATTCCCCAGCCAATCGCTTGCAACCCCCGGCCTACAAGCCGGCAGCCACCCTGTATTTCCGCACCCCACTGCAATGGAGCCGACACGTCAAGAGATATCTCGCACTATGACAACCGTGGACAGCCTCGCTCTAGTTTTATTGTAGATAAGCTATAACTTGGATACTTTACGTGCGTTAGAGCATTTTCTTGCTGGATAAAGCGTTGACGATCACTCCTCTAATGTGCCTGAACAGATTTTTAATTTTAATCACCATCTCAACTATCATTACAAATGTATTTGTGTATTGTGTCAACATTTTATGTAATATTAAATTAGTGTAAAATTGATACATTACTACATAGTATAAAACAAAGTCGTCCCCCTGTCTGTCCCAATGTATGCTTAGATCTTTAAAACAACGCCATGGATCTTGATACGGTTTTTTTTTACTAGATAGAGTGATTCAAAAGGAAGGTTTATATGTATAATACATTGCACCTACGCGATGCCGGGGAGGGTCGGGGTGACTCTAACATAATGGGCTAATTAATCTGACATTATATGAGTGTCTTTTATAAAATTAGTCTAATAATAGCAAGTCACAGTTGTCTTATTAGGTTATGGAACCAGCACGCTTCCTCTGGGTCTAGATCTAGAAGCAGGGCATTTTTTTTTTCACAAATGTGATTTATGGGTGAGATATTAATATTTTTCCATCGAGATACAGTGACATATCTTCGTATTTCTGATACATTACATTTGTCCTGATGATAGCCGAAACGAAATATCGCGCCTGCGAAGCCACTGTTGATATCTACTAGATGAAAACATTGGATATATTTTTTAGGAATTTTTGAAATGGTTTGTCAAAGACATTTCTAACTAGACAATGCTACAATGACGAGAGAATCGCCTATAATTTTTTTTTTATATTTATAGAAACAAAGACTATTTAGATAAATGATTATTCAAATAATTCATTCGAATGGTAGTAATCTAAGATTTGATAAATAGTAATATATGGTATAAAAATATACAACAACTATTTATAAAATTCGTTTTTAAAAGGTTTTTTTAAATCTTTACTTTTTAAACAAAAATATTTTTAAAGGTTCGGTATCGTATCTGCAGACACAGGTTTAACAAAGTATCTTTATTCAATATAGGCTTAACTTAAGCTCTTATTGAACGCCAACAAAAAATCTACAATCATTTAAAGGACTCAAGTTACCGATCATACTTGAGACTGATAATTGTCTTCGTTTATCAAGGTCAGTTAAATACAACAGATTCGCGAGAAACATTCGTCGTAATGGAATTAGCCATTCCCCAATATTTGCACCACCGTAACACAACAGACGCTAGGCTAACAGTTAGGGCAAACATTGCGCTAACATTGTTATCCTCCGTAAACACCGCTTGTCTAATGGATTCGCCGTAGAGATGTAAGCCACCCCCGAACTGACTGTGATCCAATTAACAAACACCAATCTTAACTAATCTGCAATGATCACTTGCAATTTAGATTTTTTATCATTTCAAATCAACTTTTATTTCAATTCATCTTCAGAAGCGAAAGAACTACCAAGTAATCATTCATTCTTTTGAAAGATAAAATTGTGTAATCCATATCACTATGTTAAAAAAACACTTTTTCCTAATGTCTGGGTATATTTCTATAGTAGGTATTTATTTTTAAAAGAAATATTTTCGAAAGAAAATTATGTTACCCGTGCAAGCTATGCTTTGGGACTACTAGAAAGGTTGTGTAAAAATGTCCTATCCTGAAAATACTGATAAGTAAATTTTAATCTCTTGAGGGCTCATGTATCAGTTTTACGACAAAGAATGGACCGCGGTACAGATTGAGAAGCGCCGCTTGCATAATTCTCATGTAATTCTTTCATCGTCATCTCCGCTAATGCTGTTAGCAATAGAAGCTTTCATCGCATTCGTATAATCGTATCGGATGTAACGTATTTAATGCAAACACACGGGCAGGCGCAGTATATGAACTCTCGCGCGGCGTCGCATTAAGACGGCCATTAAAATTATACGACCCCCTTTACGACCTAATACCTGGTCTACCGACGAGGGCCGAGCATCTTAGATAACAGCATCATGGACGCATCAAGATTCAGAGAATAGTTTAAAACTTATGGAGACTGCAGAATATGGTACAAGTACGAGTTACAAAATGAAACTGTTCAATAAGTCAGTAGCGCTTCATTTTATTCTATCTTTCCTAACTTTTCATCATATTACAACGTGGGCCTTTTTGAGACCTTTGTGAGAAATTTCCAGTGTCCTGTGAATGTGTAAGCAAAATGCTCAGCAAGTTATTTGTTCCAGACCTCCAATTCCCTATCGACGTGTCGGGCGTCCAGAACGACCACCCGTTCCTCGACGCGGACTCCCTGCAGTCGCTGTTCAGGCGGCTGACTGCCCTCAACCGATGCGCCAACATGAAGCTGGAGCACCACCATCATCAGAAACGATCTGTGAGTTAAAATAAAAGCAACAAGATATCGTCACCCCCCTGCCCTTAACTATCCACCCCAACTAGGTGGGTCAACATAACATGCGAATCGTGCTGTAAGCGGTTTAGGCTATGTCTTTCACGACCGGCCGCATGGCTGACGTTAAACCTCCTCGGGAAAGAAAAGCAACAAGACAACAGTTCATAATCCTCATCATCCTTATCGCTTTAAGTCCACCTTTTGTGTTATTTGATGTTTGACCACAAGGTCGTGAAGTGAAACTGTTATAGTTCTTCTTTTGCTTGCGGGTATCTGTGGGCCAATTTATTGAAAGGCGGCAACGCATCTCCAACCCTACGGGTGTTGCAAAAGTCCACGAGTGGCAGATATTACTTAACATCAGGTGAATCGCCAGAACGCTTGTCATCTTCTTATATAAAAAAAAAAACACCAAATACCACGATGTAAGTAATAATCCATACTCTGCATAGATTATATAGAGTTTTACAAGAACACATACATAAAAGTAATAATAAACTTAAATAGTTTAACCTGAATCCATGTGCATTTCTATCAGCCATTGGGTGTTTTGGAAAATACAATTATTTTAGTAAATGTAATATGTGAAAAATACAATCACTCTCAGCTGTTGTTGCTATAAGTAAAATATTATATCATCTTGTTGTATATGCACTACTACTATTATTGTATAATATGCAATACAACCGCAGCATTCAAGGTGGTGAACTGGTTTTAAATTATTTCTAGCAAAGCAAGTTTAGTCTCAAGGACTATTATTAACAAGGCTTCACTGGACACATAAATTAATTTAATGTTATCTAAGCTAACTCAATTAGAGGTTTTTGGTTGCTAACTTCATTAAATTCTCTTAATTAATGAATATTTAAAATACATTAGAGTCTAATATCTCGTTGATTTCTAACTAAGCTACTTGAATTAAGTTAATTAAGTTCTCAAGATTAGTTCTGTTCTCAGTTAACGAAAACTGTGTTATTAAAAATATCCACTGTTACAATTTTTCAAAAAAAATTAAGTTTTAACATTGTTCAAAGAAATTGACGGATGACCCGCTGAAGTGTCAAAGAAATCTTGTCGGTAATTGAACGGGCGATTTTGATTGAAAAACTTTTGCACCTTGTTACAAAAGTCCGACAAACTAGTGAGAACGGGCCATTTTTTATTTCTCCCGAACCTTCCTCACACTTTTGTGATTTCTCGTTCATTAATTACGTGAAAGTGGTAGAAAAACTTAAAATGATAATGAGGTTCAGACAATATTGGTTAAAGAAATTTATTACTTTGTCTGGGGTCTTCAATTCGAACGTTTTTATGTGTGTGGCAAGCGAGCAGGTGGTTCGCCTTATTTTCTTAAATTTCCTCTGAATAATGATATTTTAATACGACGATAAATTTTCATATCGTTTTCGAAAAAGACTGTGGTCAACTGATGTGCCTATATTCGCTAAGAATAATTTGTGAGGAGTGATCAACTGAGTACACATCGTCACTACGCTTTGATTAGTATCATTAAGACCTTAACATGTTTTTCGTGTGTGGAAAATATTTCTTTCAGTTGAATATTTAAACATTTTGACTTGAATTACCTTTGCCAATTAATACCACATATTTCGTTAGTACTGATTCCATAATAATTTTCGAATATAATGTCACATGAAGTTCCATAATTAAAGTAACGAGTGTTCGCCCATTGAACGAAATTCGACAATAATAAATTATACATAATAGTGTGTATATTTTTATGCATATTACATTAATAAAATATTAGCTTTCTGCACTCCTGTTTATATAAAACTGTAAGTGTGGGAAATTTCATACTCCTCCATCCGCTCAGGTTTCGTAAAAAGGGGTACAAAGTTGTTGCTTCACGTACGAACATGTTGATTATTAATTTTATACGTTCACAAACATTACGGTGGTAGAGCCACGCAGCAGCCTCGGCTGTTGCACGAATGGGCAGGCTCGTCCGTGTAAGTGCCACGACCTCACAGAAGACCGGCGTCAAGTGGAAGTATATTACTTTCGCGTTTCGTCTGGTGTAGTTAGCAGATGTCCATGGGCGGCGGTATTCACTTAACATCAGGTGAACCGTCTGGTCGTTTGGCAACTTTTCACATAAAAAAAAACGATCGTGTGTTGAGATCCCGAATGAGGTTTTACTGCGTCTTGAACCGTAAAAAATATCATAATTAATTAATGTTTCTTTAAGCAGCTTAATGAAGACTTATTTCATGACGCTTAATAATATTTTCGCATTTATTACGGTGATACATACTTGTTTTATTGAAGGTATTATATTCCATTGGGGATAAATGACATGCTTAGTTAGCAGTAAAATCGATTTTACTAGCATCTGTCGATTATAAATAGTCATGAAATTTGCTTAATCGATTCCGAGCCCTAAGAAGATTATTGTGGCCATTCGCGTCACAATCATTTTAAATTGACGATAATTTAATTTTTTAAAACAATAATAACAATAAAATTTATTAATTAATCAATGGTAAGTTTTTGATAATCATTAGCAGCTTTCTGATATATCATTAACAGCTTTAAGATAATTTAAGTTTTAAACAATTATTGTTTTTACATATACATTCCAACTTCACTACACATAGTATAAAACAAAGTCGTCCCGCTGTCTGTCTGTCCCTATGTATGCTTAGATCTTTAAAATTACGCAACGGATCTTTTTACTAGATCGAGTGATTCAACAGGAAGGTTTGTATGTATAATACATTACACCCGTGCGAAGCCAGGGCGGGTCGCTAGTTCATGTATTAAGCAGAATTATTTAGAATTAGTGAAAACTTGAAGTGAGGGCCTTCATTCCATACTTTCGTATCTGTACAGTAGAACAATGGGAGTATTTTAAAAGTTAACAGACCTCGGGGTCTTTTAATTTTTCTTTGGATTTCCCTTTTCAGAAAGAAGATAATTTCAATTTGCTCGCTTCGCCGTACCAAATTAACAGGCGTTGATAGCACTTTAAGCAATTTACACTTAAATTATGTTCATTGAAATATATTTCTGAAAAATTTTAACAATGTAGTCTTTAACACCGCATTACAAACAGGCAACATCTAAAAACAATGGTATGTCTAGAAACATAAAATTCTGCACTCTTTCTTGTGGGGAGAAAATATGGGCGAAAATATTAAAAAATAAAAAATATTAAGATAGAGTAGGTACCATCATCATCATCATTTCAGCCTGTTTGAGTCCACTGCTGAACATAGGCCTCCCCCATAGACTGCCACGAAGTACGATCCTGAGCCACCTGCATCCATCGACTTCCCGCACATTTGCACAGGTCGTCACTCCATCTAGTGGGGGGTCGTCCCACACTGCGATGGCCAGTACGAGGCTGCCACTCGAGAACCTTTCTTCCCCAACGGTTATCGGTTCTACGAGCTATATGGCCGGCCCATCGCCACTTCAGCTTGCTAATCCTCTGAGCTATGTCGGTCACCTTAGTTCTACTGCGGATGTCTTCGTTACGAACTCTATCACGCAGAGAAATACCGAGCATAGCCCGCTCCATAGCTCGCTGAGCGACTTTGAGCTTCCTCATACGGCCAGCAGTGAAGGACCACGTCTCGGTTCCGTAGGTCATCACTGGCAACACACATTGATTGAAGACTTTAGTCTTCAAACATTGAGGTATATTTGACGAGAAGATTTGCCGTAGTTTCCCGAACGCTGCCCATCCGAGTTGGATTCGCCGATTGACCTCTGCGTCGAAGTTGGACTTACCTAGCCGGACTAACTGTCCTAGGTAAATGTACTCGTCAACAACTTCGAGCTCAGTGCTCCCAACAACAACCGGTATTGGCGTGACATGGACATTAGACATGATCTTCGTCTTGTCCATGTTCATCTTAAGGCCCACCCGTTGGGAGACACTGTTGAGGTCATTGAGCATAGTACTAAGGTCCTCCAGCGATTCTGCCATGATGACTATATCGTCGGCAAATCGGAGGTGGGTGATGTATTCGCCATTGATGTTAATACCTCGTCCTTTCCAGTCCAGAAGCTTGAAAACATCTTCCAACGCAGCGGTGAAGAGTTTCGGGGATATGACATCACCCTGTCTTACACCCTTCTGCAGTTGGATAGGTTTTGTACTACTGGACTGTACTTGGACGGACATCGTAGCCTTGTTATACAAACACCTCAGCACCTCGATATACCGACAGTCAATTTGGCACCGCTGAAGAGCCTGGAGTACCGCCCAAATTTCGACAGAATCGAAGGCTTTCTCATAGTCCACATACGCTAGGCACAAAGGCAGATTATACTCTTCGGTCTTCTGTATAATCTGCCGCAAGGTGTGTATGTGGTCTATGGTACTGAAGCCTTTTCGGAATCCGGCTTGTTCGGGAGGCTGGAAGTCGTCGAGTCTGGAAGCGAGACGATTCAAGATGACTCTTGAGAATAGCACATAGACGCGGCTCAGAAGGGATATCGGTCTATAGTTCTTCAAGAGAGCGTTATCGCCTTTCTTGAAGAACAGCACCACCACACTTCTGCTCCACGCCTCTGGTGTAGCACCACCCTGAAGGACGGAATTAAAGAGCCTCTGAAGGACTACAAGTACCGGTTCTCCACCCGCTTTCAGAAGCTCTGCTGTAATTCCGTCCTCTCCTGATGCTTTGCCATTCTTAAGATGGTCAAGAGCCATTCTAATCTCGCTCAGACTGACGTCCGGGATATTATCGGAATAGTGTCGGATAAGCTTTGCTCTTGGGTCGTTACTCACACATGTGTGTGGCTCCAACGACGATGTGTACAGCTGTCCATAGAACCTCTCTATCTCACTCAAAACCTCTGGTCTACTGGAGATGATAACGCCGCTGTCAGTCTTCAACTTAGTCAGTTGGCTTTGTCCGATAGACAGATCTCTGGCGAAGACTTTTGAGCCTAGGTTCCGCTCTATAGCTCCCTCAATACGACCTGTATTGAAGTTGCGTAAGTCTCGCCGCATGTATTGGGAGATCTGCCTATTAAGCCGCCTGTAGTCCGACATGTCAGTTAGAGACTGCAATCGCATCTCTCGTCTTTTTCCCAAGAGGTTGAGAGTGTGATCAGAGAGTTTTTGGGTTCTATTTTTGCGGCGGGCCTTATAAAATTTAAGGCCCGCGGCATGGACAGTTTCCACGAGCTTTGCATTAATATCGTCCACCGTGCTGCAATTTTCTAGGCATTGGAAACGATTATGTAGCTCGAGCTGAAAGCTTTCGGAGTTCTGGATATGGGCACGAGATGGTCGGAGTGTGGACTTCATCAGACGTGATCTTTCCAGCCTAATGTGTCTCTCACTAATCGGTGATCACTTCCGGTCTTCACCCTTGTGATCACAGAGACATCATTGAATATTTGCCGTTTGTTCGTCATAATGAAGTCTATCTCGTTTTTTACAGAACCATCGGGGCTAATCCAGGTCCACTTTCTGTGGGGCTGCTTTTTGAAGAAAGAGTTCATCATAAAGAGTCCCTCTTTCTCCATAAAGTTAGCCAGCTGCTGCCCCCTTGGGTACCGTTGCCCTATTCCAAAACTACCTACTCTCAGCTCATCGTCTTTCCTTTTGCCTAGCTTTGCGTTGAAATCTCCCATTAACACCATGTACTGAGTTTTGGAGGAATGTATGGCTCGTGATATATCCTCATACATTGCCTCCACCTCATCATCGGGATTTGTCGACGTTGGTGCGTAGACCTGTATGACCTTCAGCGAATACCGTTTGGATATTCTGAGTATAAGGTACGCAACCCTCGACGACACACCCTCGATTTTAACAACGTTGTTAATGAGAGACTTGTGGACGATAAATCCGACACCTCCTTGGGACAGTTGGTCGCCCTCCCGGTGGTAAAACAGGTTGCCGGATTCAAGGATTATCGTGTCCTCCCCCTGTCTTCGGACTTCAGATAATCCTATTATATCCCAACGCAGCCTGCTTACCTCTTCTTCCAGCTCTGTTATCTTCTCGTCAGTCCTCAATGTTCTTACGTTGTATGTTGCCAGGTCCGGTCGCCGTCGTTGGTAGCCGAATCTTAGCCGGAGATTCTTAGCACCCCCTGCCCTGCCGTTACCATGACCGCTACCGTAGCCAGGAATAGCAGGGCCGCCGGGGACTGGGGGCCGTACACCTTGGACTTCCATTCATGAGGGGTTTTTGCCATAGTTGCCACGCTTGGCGAGCGGGTTGGCAACCGCAGTTCTTCCAGACACCTCGCACCTTCAACGCTGCTGCCCGTTATTGGCCTGGATATTTGGGTCTGGAGAGTTAGGATGGTTATCCCGCCATCTATCGGAGGCCACCGGATGTTTGTGGCTTATCCCTTAGTCGCCTCTTACGACACCCACGGGATGAGATGGGGTGGCTTATTCTTACGCCGACACCACACGGAGTAGGTATATGTTATTTAAATTTAGAATAGCTTTTTAGAGTGATTCAAGATGAAGGCTCATATGTACTTATAATAAATTGAACTCGTGCGAAGGCGGGGAGGGTCGCTGATCTTCAATAAAAAATCTATAATACGCAAGATAGCCCCTTGAAGATTAAAAGCTTATCATAGGGTACATTACATATTCACTGGTAATTGTCTGTTTTTACGGGACAAGGTGGCAAGAGAGCTTGCGGTTCACCTGATGATAACTGCCGCTCATGGACATTTGCAACACCCGTAGGGTCGCAGATGCGTTGCCACCTTTTAGTAAAGTGGGCCATAGCTACCTCGCTCACCAGACAAAACGCAGAGGTATAACATTTCCACTTCACGCCGGTCTTCTGTGAGGTCGTGACACTTACCCGGACGGACCTGCCCATTCGTGCAACAGCCGAAGCTGTTGCGTGGCCCTACCACAGTTTAAAATTGAAACAACAATATTGAAACCGTGCCTGCCGAACAATTGATTGTAGAAGATAAAATAGTTTGATCTATAGTATCACAATTCACACTCGTTTAGGTCTCGTTCCACAGTACCTTTGGATGTGCGCGAAACCCAATTAGGAACAACTATTAATTAAAGCTCCGAACTCTATTAAAATTTTGCTAATTAAAGTTGTCCAGTTCTAATGGGCGGCGTCTGTACACCAAAACACATTTTGGTACTTCTAATTTTAAGAGGTTACGCTTTCCACAATAATAAAAGCCGCTTTTCAACAACCTCATCATTACGTTCCTAACCTTCGATAGGCACATTTATAAATAAACATAATTATTTCTTTGAATTGCCCAGTTTGCGTATTGGTACCGTATCTTTGGTTCTTTTATCCCTTATGATTTAAAAGGCCATAAAACCAAAAATTTGCATTAGAAACAAAATTTCAATAATCGATATGTCCAAAATCGATTCGTATCTATACAATCGTTTACGTTTAATCAGGCTTCGTGTATCGCGTCAACGTTGAAAGGTAATTATCTCTATTAAAACTAAAACTGCCATTCAATCTCCGCACCAACAACGGATCGCTTCCTCAATTCGCCGTCAACTTCGCCGCGAGCGAGTCTAAAGCTCACAGATAACTCCTCCAGTTTTACGATTGCCCGACGAATAAACTTTGCGCTTAATGACGCATATATGCCGCGTTCACGTCGGCCAGTTGACTCGACGATATTAACTTACAATGCGACAGTACATCAGCGCTCAATCAGTGTTAAATTGCTTTCTTTCACAGTATTTTAAAACAATATTTTGCGATTGATTATATTCTTTTCGTATAATTTTTACTGCACACATAGGAATGGTTAAATTAAAACCGTGCAAATCCCGCGTAGTGTGCTCCATCCTCACACGGCACGAAAATTTGTGTGATCCGTAGAGTTCGAGTCTTAGAGAGCTTACTATGTGATTTTCATATTTGTCGAACCTTTTTCTACATAATCCACAACTCTAAAGCTCGTAGATTGACGTGCCGATCACGTGTTATATTTATTGTGGTCATCCCTGTCTATCCCGTTGGGGTAAGGAGTTTGTACATTAATTGTCCTGTGAAACGTCAGGGGAGTCAATATATGACTGCAAGTCTTAAAGCACGATACATCTGAATTTAAAGACATAAGAAAGTAAAACGTGAACCTGTATAAAAGGTAATGAACCGCTTGTCCAAATCACTTGTCATCATCCTTGTCTATTCTTCACCAAAAATTGCTGACGATAAGAGATCATAAAATACTTATAGAAGAGAATTTACATGATGTATGTCACCAAAAATTATTAAAAAAAACGAGACGCAGGGAGAAAAAGAAAGTAGCTAAAATGGTGTAGGCAGAAAATATTATTTTACAGCGTTCAATTCTACCCTATACATTTTTAAATTCTACACTCAATGTCGTTGTTGGGTTTCCGTTACCAAGAATGAACCGTCCAACAAGAGCCGAACCCGTATCGAACACGGCACATGTTTACCGCTAATAACCTAAGGAGAAAACCAATACTAAACGCAATGCAGCATTGGTGTGCTTCGGTGACGATTATTTTAGTTCGGTAATAGTTGAGGTCATCTCAGGAGTATTTTACCTGCGCTGTTGAGTATTTTACTGTGTGTTTAGACGGGTGACTTTCTTTGCATATGCTTCGTAAGATGTATTACGCATAGATTCTTATAAAGTAAAGAATTAAAAACAAAAATATTTTATGAAATATGTTTAACATTTTCTAGACTAACTACTAATTTCTAGTTAAACACATGTAAAGAAACATCCAGCCAAGTTTTTGTGTATAAGATGAGATTATATTAACAATTTTATTGTAGTTCAGTCACTCGCAGTTAGAAAACTTTTAGTCCCCTAGCGAACGCAGTTCGGTTATTAATCCCCGCGTTTACGACTATGAGGTAATTAAAGAAACAGCAGTTTTATTGCGTAGGTTTCTACTTTCCATCGAAAACCGAAAGCGTTTATGACATTAGTATTAACGTCCGGACACACTTAATGAGAAAGCTAAGAGGTCCATTTTGTTCTATCGCCGTTATCGTTAACTGGGTAGATAGCGACTTCTGGTGCTGACTTTGTTTCATCGACCCGATAAGTTCAAAACGCTAAATGATTCAATGGAAAAAGGCAGTTTTCACTATCTCTTATTACGCCTTTTTAACGAGTCGGTACGTATAGTAACTTATGCAAATCTTTTCATGTTGAGTTATATGGTTCGTATATCGGTATTTGTCTTGAATTTAATAACGCCAACGCCATCTGTCAGCGGTTAACAGAGTTTATGACTACCTGTAAACGTAGAGCATTGAGCGAACGGACACTACTTGCGGCCATCGAATTGGATGGACGTCTAGGAATCTTCGCGTGTTCTGTACTATTGTGTCACTATGTCTATTTGATAGGTTACTTTGATAATTATTTACAGATTCATCTTAAAAGTCATTTAGAAAATGAATCTGAATATCCCGCAATTCGCCCACTCCACATCTCCAGCTACTCACCGAGCATTACGGTGAATAGTATAATACCGTTAAAACAGTGTTGCGCCATTTTTATGGCGATATCAGAACAACACATCCCGTCAGGCCAATTTGGCCCAAATTACCGGGGGCACGGAGTGGCCCCTGAGATGAAGCCCGGGTCATGAGGTCTGTCCTCGACACCCGCACCTGCAGGCCCTCCAAGGCCGAGTAGAAGACCTCTGGTGGTGGTGGTGCATCATCTCCGACAAGTATAAACGTTTATGAATATCTATATATTTTAATGGTAAGATTAGTCAGATGACTAATTCTCCAAGTATAAAAGTTACACGGGTGTTTCCATATGTACGAAGACTTTAAATCGGAACAAAAAATATACATATTAATTGAAGTGTATTGAATTAATATGTATATTTTTATGTATGCATAGACCACATATAACACTTTTCATTACGCATCGATATTTATTATTTCTTAAGTGTCGCAAATTCGGTTAAAAATTTAATACTCATCACTCTAGTGTGGCAGTACACGTAGCGGTAAAAGATCTTATTTTAATTGCTTTTCCAGTCTTGTTTGAGATCGTGAACCTAAATGAAGAAAGTAGGCACTAAAAGTCTCTAAGTTAAGTACTTATTCAGAACTTAGTGTATGACTCAGGGGTGTACCGGGCTAAATAACTTTACTAGTACTTCTTAATTATATACAGGTGAATTGTATACGGTCGACTCAGTTTCATAATGAAGATACAAGCCTTATTTAACGTCAAGTGGTTAATAATCATAACGCATAATTTATAGATCCATTAAGTTACGTTTAAATGAATAATGTTTTTCTTTTATAATGTACTGGCTTTTCGCCCGCGGCTTTGAAGCCCTTAAATAAATATCTTTCAACCCTTTACAACACATTTTCTATCATTTAGCCTATGTCCTTTTCTTAGGCTCTAGACTACCTGTGTACCAAATTTCATGTAAAACGGTTTAGTAATTTTGGAGTGAAAGCGAGACAGACAGACAGAGTTACTTTCGCATTTATGATATTAGTATGGATTGCATCGTTAATTTTAATGCAGTATTCATTGAATATTATACAGTTAAGTATTAATGACATTAAATAAATTACACGATAAGAACGGTTTTACACGATTATGTTTTACCGTTTTCCATACGTCGAGATGATTTATTTTATTAACCTTTTATTTTATTTTTTTCATTTTTATTACACTTTATTGTTCATGTTCCACCAAAGTGGGATCGGACACAGCATGTGAATCATGTTAATTGGTGTAACAGGGTGTTGGAAATAAACACCCAGGTCCGGAACAATTATCTGCGGGTAACCAAATACTTGTACCGTGTGGGAATCGAAGCCACGATCACCCGCCATTTATATTTTATTTATAAATTAAAAAGAAGTTTCGCCATAATATCTTCACGGATGGAAAAATTAAAAAACCTATAAATGGCGAATAGTTCGTTTTTGACCAAAAGGTATTGGCGTTATTGAGAAATTCCACTGCTATCGTCAATTTTAAAGAACCATGTGGAGGATGATTACCTCAAGGGAACCGTAAAATCCCAATCCAAATACGAAAATGAGTGTAGAAATTTAATTAATCAGTTTAACGCAACATGGGGTCTAACTGCATATTTCGCTCAGAAGGTGGTAGTGCCACGTCGTCGTCGTCGTCCGGGTCCGGGTATTCTACTCTACCTCATAAGAGGTATGCAGGTACGGGTATCGAGGCGTATGGCCTCATGACCCGGGCTTCTTCTCAGGAGCCACTCTGGACCCCCGGTGGTTAGCGCCAATGTAGGGCACGAAACAGCTTCGGCTGGTCCACTAACGGGCAAGACCTCAACGAAGACCGGCGTTAAGTGGAAGTGTCAAAATTATGCGATTCGTTCCAACTCTATTAAAAAGTGATAACGCATCTGCAACCCTACGGGTGTTGCAAATATCCATGGGCGGCGGTTATCATTTAGCATCAGGTGAACAGCCAGCTCGCGTGCCACTGTCTCACAAAAGAAACGACATCTCGATGTTTGCGAAAGTCATGGACGCTGCAATATAGAACGTACGGTTCACCATAGGGCGCAGTAAAGGCTAACACCTGTTTAATTTGAATCGATATAGATTGAACACATTCGTTGTGACCGACAGATGTGAGCTTTGACACTCGCGATGTTTGTCTTGAACGCCTTGGACAGACCGTAACATGACGAGTAGCTAGTCTGTCTGATGTATGCCGTGTCGACGTTTTGTAACTCCTGTCTAGTTTAGTGTTTTGTTCAGTCAGGTATCAGGTAATCAGTGGAGGTTGGTAAGCCTTAACCAACATAATTCGGATCGAAAACGAGTATGCCTGAAGCTAAGTAAGTCGGTACTAGGCCCAGGTTCAACACACCTAGGATTTCAGCTCAGCGCTTACTCTTCATATTCTATTTATCCCTAATTAATGCAATTTAAATAGACACAGTCTACCAAAAACTAAGAGTAGTTTATTCAGGTGGATGCTTCTAACTGGAATCGGTACGCGAGGCGTGTAGCTCTAACATGTTATTGACGCATCGTGATTATTTTTAAGAATTACGTAAGTACCATAATTGGGCCGCATTAGAAAACCGTTGTTTGATAGCAAAATTACGGCGCACGATACTTCGGAGATCGAGCGAACATCTTACGATTAAAACTATCAATTACGTAGCCGAGAGGATGGACCGGATTTCGTTGGTATACTCTACAAGTGTAACGGGGGCCCAAATTTTCCGGTTGCAATAAGTCAGAAGTCCCACGCCTCGTCGACGTCTCGTAACGCCTTTCAAGTTCGTTTAGACTGCCGCGAAGCCATTACTCAATCTATAATCAGTAAGTCTCAGTGAAGGGAAAGGGGTCATGTGTGCATTGGAGAGCAGATTGATAGCTTTTAGGGGTCAGAGAACTTGTCTGATTGCGTTATTCTAAGTTTTTTTCATCTCCTACATTTATTTCGTTTATTCGGAAAGAATAAGTTATCGCTATTACGTCTACATTGTTGCCTGTACACGTTATTATATATCACGTTAAATAACGTTATTAATATTGTATTGTTATATTTTATTAATCAATTCCATCCGTTGTCGATCGAATTGCCTTCGGAAATTTTTTATTGTAAAATATACTGTGATTTCTTGTCTATATGGAAATGCTAAACATTTCATCCATCGAATGAAACGGTGTTTATTTTTAATTGAGAAATTATGATGCAGATGCATTTACGATATGAATACATGACTCCGATCTTAATTAAAAGTTAAAAAATGAGTTTAAAAACGGCCATAAACTTCGCCATAGCTAATTACAAATTAATAGAGCAAGGCTTGCAGTATCTGATTAGAACAGGTGTTGCGTAATCCAGAACTACTCTCGCCTCCACTTTCCCTTTGTGGCCGAACGGATTGACGCCAACCTTTGATCCCTAGACCTGTGCTTGCCTTGATACCGTCTGCCAGACGATCCCTAATTAAACTCTGTGTCTGTTGATCACATTGTATGCGCTCATTCGGACTGAACTTCGTAGAATAGTAAACGATTCATACAGACGGAAGTAGAGGATAAACTTTGACCACCGCCGACTAGGCGGTGGTCAAAGACACACAATAAGCTCTTGAAGGAAGAAAGTTCCATCAAATGTTCTGTAGGTACGAAATATCTCAGCCCTGTAGTCTCGGGCTCATAGAATAGAGTTAAGGTATATCCTGCCTGTCGTAAAAGGCGACTAAAAGGGAACACGGATTGGCAGCACCACGAAAAGGAAGTGGTCTCCACAGGTCTCCACAGAAGTGGTCTCGTGCTGCCAGACGGTGAGGGAATCGGGGAAGGTTTATCCTTCTCTGGGGCGTGCTCACGCGCTGTACTGAGGGACACCGGTGCGTTCCGTAGGAGATCCCGGAGTCCCTCCAAACGTACAGAAGGTGGCCACTGAGGGGGTTTTAGTGGGTACGAACCCCACATAACCCTCTCATATTAAGGTATCTTTTGAAGATCCCCCCCCCCCCTTTCCAAAAAAAAGATACGAAATATCTGAACAATTTTTATTTGCTTATATTTTTCCATGTCTTGCATTCACTTAGTTAACATACTTAAGTATGCCCCTCATGGTGATTTAATTCATCTACTAAATGAACTACTTTCTGTTATTATTACCATTAACATTGCTGTACCCAATAGCATCTTATGGCTATCGTGTCGAACGTGACCTGAAATGTATACAGTAATAGTTTTTCTTTCATCATTCATTTTAAGACCACCATTGTTTTGTGGTCGTATAAGAAAATAGTCCGACAACCTCTGCTTTAAACCGTTTTAGTGCTCATTTGTTTCGATAGTATATAATTCTCGCAAAAAAATTTTAAAACCTCGATTTTCAATGCCCCAACTTTAACAGTTACTTCATTTTCGTAAATATACGTTATATCGTAGCAGGCTCAAATAATATAAGCTGCTGCCACATTTCTATCAATTTCCTTGATCTATAACTAACTTGATAAATAATGCTTTATCTATTACTCAGAGAATAACATATTTATTATTTCCAATAATAACAGTCCTTAATGCGAACAAAGACGCGGGCGCAGCTGGTGCTAAACGGTGAACTAATATCGATACAGTGGTAACTCTATACTGTGACATTAAAACAACCGAAAACCGTAAATCGGCGGTGATTCATGCTCGCCGGGTACTAACGAAAGCCCCCAGACTTATCCGCACTATCGCCTGGTGTTATGTAACGTCGTAGATTATTGCATGATCTATCCAGAGATATGCAAATCGAGGACTTGGCAGCGCGGCTTACGGTGGCCGGGATTTCAACATTAACGCGGCTTTGTTCGCGGTTGTAGCCGCGGTCGCTTCGATCTCCTTATCTTCATGAGCGCCTCGTAGGAACGGAACTTGGGGATTAGACTAATGCCGGTGACCAGTGTTGGTTGTTTTATTACGGGCTACTTTTTTCGGTTCGCAACTATTCTTACATTTTAGTATGGGGCGCTGTAACATTAAGTAATGTTTTCAATTGCTGTATTAGTATTAAAATAAGATTTATGAGTAAGATGTTATCGAGCTTTTATTATATTTACTCATAAATTGCATTATTGTACTCGTATAATACTGGCAAACTATATTCGGTATCGATAATACTTATGGTCCATGCTTGTTCACTCTTTGCCTTTGAAAATTCTAAGACAATTCTAACAGCAATTTAAAATCGAAAACCCTGTTTTATTTCTGACAATTAAAATCCATGAACAATAATTTTGAGTGATTAATAAATTAGCAATATCTTTGAATAATTAATTTCTTTTCTTATTCCTAGAATTCTTATTTTAAAATGCGCGATAAAAATACAATAGAACAACTAGGTTTACAGAGATCAATTATTAGAAAACTAAATGATATTCGCGTAAAATCAAGAAAACAATAAACTAAATGATAACAAAATTTTGACGTCACCATGTCACATTAGCATGTCGGTGACGCCAACCACGAATTTTACCTCATACAAAATTACCCAACGTGCTTTCACTCAGAAAAAAAAATAGAATTGAGAATCTTGTCCTTATTTGAAGACGGTTGATAATAAAGCCCTCCAGTTTCTTTGACACTGCTCACACAATTTTTTTTTTCAAACTAACTTTTGTATTCATTACATAATTGCACTTAGCTAAATCGTTGGAAATTTCGGAAACAATATTAGGAAGGTATAAGACATCGCAACAAAGGGACTTGTGTGTCCAGCTCGAAGTAAATCTGACATATTGTCGTTTGGGTGAGCATTTTTATTTTTATCTCAACTCGATGGCCAAACTTGGTTTCTTAATATTAATTGAACACGGAACTTTAATGCAAACATGAAGAAATAAACTTTCTATTTGTTTATGATGTAAGCATTAGTGGATGATAAAGATGCGTCTATGGTTAGGGTAATTTTGATTTTACGGGGGTGATGAATGTAGAATACTTTATTAATAGCTTTTCGCCCGCGGCTTCGCTCGCGTTGAAGCACTTAAATAAATAACTTTCTTTAAAACAATTTTCCAATTAAAAAATTGCCTATGTCCTTTCTCAGGCTCTAGACTATCTGTGTACCAAATTTCATTTAAATCTCTTCAATAATTTTGGCGTGAATGCGAGACAAACAGACAGATTTACTTTCGCATTTATGATATTAGTATGGATTGCATCGTTCATTTTAATGTGTATGGATTAAACAGATATGTTAGCGCGGCCATGCGTTTAATTTATTTTTATGTGAGAAGGTCGCTATCTGTCGCTTTTTGGCCGTTAAGTGATAACCGCCGTCCACTGGCATTTGTACTATCCGTAGGGTTGCCCCCATTTAATAAAATGGGCCCCGGCTACGTCACTCACCAGACGAAACGCTGAAGTATAACACTTGCACATCACGCCGGTCTTCTATGAGGTCGTGGTACTTACCCGGACGTACCTGCCCATTCGCGCAACAGCGAAGACTGTTTCACAGCCCTGGCACAGTTAATTGATAGAAGAGACGCGTGTTCGCCATTCACCATTCGCGCAACAGTTTCAAGTGTTTTGCCTACTTTCCGTCGCTTTCGATTTCAATGACAACGTCGGATGTCAAATGCGTAGGACGAAATGGCGCTGGTGATCGTTGAAGTAGCGATTTTATGAAGTGGCCGATCTTGGTATCGAATACTTCAATAAATCATGCCGACTGTGCGTTTTCTTGAAGTCATTCATCTTTTGGTACGTTTGGAAAAATGATTAGAGTAATTTTTGCGATGCGTGCGCTCACCGAGCGACCCTCAAAGAGCGACTTGATACTTGGTAACCAATATAATTTTGGCAACCAACAGCTTTTTGACATTTACCAATAATTCCAAGTTATATAAATAAACCGTGACAATGGAATTTATTAATTGCAATTTCAATTGCCGCCTCATCACATAGCGGTAAACGAAAATATTATTAGGAAAACGTATATTTTCAAAATAATATAAATTATATATCGTAGCTATATGAACTCTCCAAATACCCGTTACTTTACATTTGTATGTAATTTTTATAATTTTTAATGCAAAAGTAATTTCGTTTCTTATTAATAAGCACTCGTGTTGAAATGCAAATTCAAAGGAGCAAGCGAACGTATGCATGTATTAACCGGTGATAGCAATCTGTTTTAGAGTTTTCATCAGCTCTCCGATGATTTCCCCGAAGGGTACGCCCTAGCGATATGGAGAGATCTCTGTCCTATTTAAAAATAACCCTCTAAAGACTGACCTAATCAACCAAATGGCTTAGTCAGAGTTAAGTTTGCCGCAAATTCGTAGTTTCACTACCGAACTCTAAACTCGAATAATAATAATATAGAGATTTCCGAAGGGAGCACGACATATTGTAGAGAAACTATTATTACGAATTTACTTTCTACGAATAAACAAAACAGGAATTTAAGAACAAAAATAAAACTCTGCTCCGCTCCCACCTTACCCTTCGTGGTTATTTTTTATGACCACCAAGAAATAGAAGCTGAATTGACAAATTGACAACAACAAAATGGCGGATTTCCATATTGATAATTACACTATTTCATTTTTTTTTTTTCGAAAACTATATGCGACCAGAGAATGTCTGCTTGTTGATTAATTCATTATTGATTTTTCTATAGATCTCGTTTAATTAATTTTAAATTAAATTAAATTAAAATTAATTTTAATTGCATTACGCGAACGTCAGTATCCTTTACATTTACTAAAGTGGTTATATAAAAGTATAGTAGATTTATAAAACATCCCAACGTCTGCTCGCAAATACTTTAATCACTGTTTAGTTACAATTAAGTGTTTAACGTTCGGAATTTCCAAATTCTATAGTTTAGTTTTCATTAATTTTAAGTGGCTTTTGCTAATTAGCAGAGTGTCCGACCGTCCTAATATAACAATAAATAATGATAATATAACAGACTGAATTAACCAGGACCTCTAGTTAGAGGCAGGTAAACAAAGCTCTCGTTTTTCTCATATTTTCCAACTCCTATTGTAAAATTGTTTCGGATTTCGCGTAATTTTTGATCGTTGAAAAGATCTGTTAGACGTAATGAAAATATTCCCTTTGTGCGACCAAAATATATTGAAGCTTTGCCTCGCGACGGGAATCATAAGGAGGGGAATAACGCGAAAAGTATTTTTCAATGCCTTTTTTCTTTGATACCGTTTCGAATGTACAAGTGTCGTGAAAGCTCGTGTTTTCGTAGTGAATAAGTATCATCGTAGCATTTCAAGCGTCAAAAAGCGTTGGATGTATAGGTACAGTTTTATTTTTCGTACATGGAATAAAAAATAAGTAAAAAAAATATCATGTATGTTGTGACGCCACATACATCTGTTCTGATAATTTTTAATTTTAATATAATGAATGAAACATACATAATTGTTCAATACTATAATATTTAAAAAAACCTTTAATAATACAACTTATTAATGTCAACATGGTAAATATGAAATAATGAATTTAAAACACAGAAAGTTATATGTTTTCCTTAATTGCTGTTTAAAATTTGTTTCCGAAACAGCTTCTTTCCTGTAATAAAATCTTAATCTTTATTTACTTATACAATGATCCTTTGTGTGCGATGTGACTGATTTCAAACTATTTAAAAACTAGTTGTTAATTCATCTGAATATAAAAACGTTAAATCATACCTATTGCCTCAAGGCACCTATTAATTTAGAAATATGGAATAGATTCAAACTTTGTCATCAGCCACTCAATAGACTTTTATTTCTAAATTAAACCGTTATCTCTGACAGGATTTACGCGTTCGTCTGATTAAGAAATGTTTAAATGTCGATCACAACTTTTAATCGAATATTATAGAAGGATTATTGTGAATTGTGGAACATTGATGCTTAATAAATTGATTTTTAACTAGATTTTAGTCGCTGATGATTTTAATTGGTTTGCGCTTGACTAATTGTGTTTTGATATGGAATTAAGTGGTGAAGGCTATCCTCCAATTAGTTTATGTTTAAGTTCCAAAGGCGTGAACCAAGGCTTTATCATTTTGTGGGATTTTTTTCTTTTTCTTTTTTATGACTGATCCAAATGCCTCGTCATCAATAGTAGCGGCTTTCGCCAAAGTTGGTGTTGAATTCTAAAGTGCTTTTTGCACTTTTCGAACGTACTATATATTTATGCTACGTAATCTCATGCGGAAAATTTGTAGGCAGATACAGCGCCCGGACACAGAGCCGTGATAGCTCATTGTCCGAGCGCTCGCCTTTAATTCAATATACTCGAGCAATCTGAGTTCAATCCCCGGTGCCGGCACCAATGAAATTGTTGAAAAAAACGGTGAAGGAAAACATCGTAAGGAAACCTGAATATTTTCGAAATAATAACAAAAAACTTTTTCATATATTTACATTTCTGTCATAATTACCTGTACATGCATTATAAAATAAATAAATAAATAAAAAAACCTGGCCTTTGCCCAGCAATGGGACATGTATAGTCTGATACTTTACTTTTACTTATAGATACAATGTAACCGTTAATGTCAATTCTTTCACAGAACGACTCTGACGATGAACAATGCGCTCTCAGCGAGCATTGGCAATACGAGAGGAAATCGAGGAGGTGGTCCAGGGTGGTGGAGATCACGCCACAAGCGCAACGGAGGCTCCAGGTGAGAATAGACTCTGTCTTTAACTGCGGTAGGGACCTGCAAGGGCCTATTCCGTTGCACGAATGACAGCCTCGAAGAAGTAACACGACCTCACAGAAGGCTGGCATGAAATGGAAATGTTGTACTTACGCGTTTCGTCTAGTTACTAACGTAATAGGGACTTTTAAAAGGTCCTCATTTGTACAGCCCTGTAGTCCCGGGCTCTAGAATAGGACTAAAGTATCTCCTGCCTGTCGTAAAACGCGACTAAAAGGGGACATGGATTGGCAGCAGCATGAAGTGACCTCGAGCTGCTGCAAGATGGCGAGAGAATCGGGGAAGGTTTATCCTCCTCCGAGGTGTGCTCACGCTCAGTACCGAGGGACACTGGTGCGTTCCGTAGGAGATCCCGGAGTTCCTCCTAAGGTACAGAAGGTGGCCACCGAGGAAGTTTTAGTGGGTAAGAACCCCACATAACCCTGTCACAGAATGACAGGGTATCTTACGAAGATTTCCCACCCCGATACCAAAAAAAGTCCTCATCTGTAACCAGGTGTTGTAGATATATACGGACAGTAGTAATCTCTTAAGGTCAGGTGCCGTTGCTAACTTTTACGTAGATATCTATGGGCGGTTACTACCGCTAATCACTTAAGATCAGGCTCGGTTGCTAACTTTTGCATAAAAAAATAGATCGCCTTTTGCTCTTTTGCTATGGAAAGGATTCCTAATTAATTAGAGTCACAAACATATCCGTAATTTTTGTATCCATTTAAGAATCAAATCAGGTTTTAAATAAGACTCAGAGATTAAATGCCGACCGGGGAACATTATCAAAAACTGAGTCGATCGATTTGTTTATATTTAATTCGTGATTGTATATATCCCCCCTTATGTCAAGAATCCTCTCCTAATAAAAGCATTTTTTTACTTTGTGGAAAATTTTTTCGTAACGTATGTATCTACAATTTGTTTGATAAAACACTACTGTTAAATAAAGACTCGAGTCAAAAGTTAGCACAATTTTTGTTTCATCGGATCTATACGTTAGCACCTTAAATGTATGTAATGTACGTAGCTCTTGGGGAAATGTTTACCGAATAGTTGTAATGTGCACATTATTATTATTGTACATGGTGTGTTCATTTAAACAATACTATAAATAAATGTATCAAAATTATTGTTCCTTTGAGTCTAAGAATAACATAATGGGATCAATTTATCAGTTTCAATATTATTATAAATTATAAAATATAAGTGTCTGCTATTTTTCGACTTGTTTTACACGACTGGTAAACCGTAATTAATTAATAACGAGTTTGAAACAACACTACTCTCCTATGCCAACATTTAACCTAAAATATTTGAAGAGCATACCATTCAGATATTAAACCTAATTATTTATCAATTTATAAAATATAGCCGAATAGGTTTATAATGCTTATTAATTTGTACCCGTTTATAGAAACTTGACGAGTCAATTTTTATTACAATGAATAAAAAATTTTAATCCGTTCAGATTTTCTCAATAGGGGCGTTTCGAACAGTCTCATGAATATTCAAGCTTTGACCGACTTTTCTGATGTTATATGGAGCAATGCTGAAACGGATATTATACGTGTTTCGCAAACACTACGTTATTTTGACAAAAATCTGTACATTTAAAATAAACTCGTGTTACAAAAATCCGTGTTCGATAATAATGAACGTTGAATAGGACATTTCACATTTAATATGTCTTCAAGATAGGGGACATCAGGTTTTAACATAATGCGAAATAGTACAAGAAAACCTATAAACTATTTCGTTCAGTCAATGTTACCAGTATGCGCCATTCGCAACATGGTCATCTCGCTAACATCTATTGGGTGCAATGTTCTGGCTTCTTTTCCTACATGGGACAAAATTTGTATGGGATTTGTGTGTTTGTGAAACCTTCCGAAACACAGGACTTATTCCCCGGTGTACAAATAATTTTAAGCTATAACCAACTTTTTCCGTAATAAATAAAACTCAAAGAAATTAAGTTTTCAAACTATAACAAACTATGATAAGTTGATAACGCAAACTTTGTTACTGACTAGACAAACTTTAATTTTATTTGCAACGTAATTTCCGTTAAACAAACATAATGAATAGAAGAACGGAATATTTCTTTTATGTGTATTAATTTAAATTTATTCAGCTCTTATGAAGCGTTATTTATATGTCAACGAGAGAGAAACTCTGCATTGATAATATTAGTGCCATAATTCTTCCAACCTCTTGTGCGAATGAAACGTTCCCGTAAATTAAATATGAGTACTTTCCTCTCACAATTAGGTAATAGCAGCTCGAGCGTTAGCAGAAAGAGAGGCAAGAGAAGCGAGGGGAGAAGTAGAAGATGACGAAGATGAGACTCTACCCACTATCAGGGTCGGCCTTGTTGACGCTGATGGTCACTACACTGATGTCGAGCCTGATTTGTAAGTATTTAGAATTATGTTTAAGTGTTAAGTATTCGATGTACATGCATACAAAGACAGAAATCAAAGAACCAAGTTCAACCAAAGTATAATCGCTTACTGGGCAATAACTTTTCTTTATAATAATGACCTACACTAGCTACCATTTTTATTATTGATGTTGATGAAATTGACTCTTATAAGATCTAATATTTTACCAACCCATCGGTCTCCTAAAATCCTCTAAAATTAAGACTGCATACGTGTAAGACTTTGTTATGTATATAAGTGCGTAGTTACGAAGATCGTACAATATATAAGAGTTTAATACTCGTCTATCTATATATGTTTCAATTATTTCAGAGTTACTAACCATTCCTTTATGATTATAACTTATTGTTTATATTACGTAAGTCTTCAAATCCTTCTACAATCACGTTCAAAGCTAATGTTTATTCAATCATACAGCTCAATAATATTGAAGTATCCCCCAAATCCCCATTGTAATTCGAAGACAGAGGTACCGTGTTCTATTTTTGTAGGCTCTTACTACAAAACTTATACGAAGGTAATTCCAAGCTACGGGTTCAGGTTACGAGCTTACTTTGACACCGCCCGTCGTAGGGGCACTCTACGAGAACTTAATTAAATTCTTTGTTGTAGATCTCACTAGTTTTCCTTCACTTAGTGAAGCAAATGGGATCTAGATTTTAGTCTTATCTTATTGAGACTGTTCGGTGATTAAACGCTAAGGAAAATTGGGTTTACTTTAGGGCTATTTTCTATCTTCTCTTCCGATTAATCTGTCAAATAAAAAACTTAGGGCGCAAAATCGTTTTATACGTTGATACAATGGAAAAAAAATATGTGTTCAAATAAATGTTTTTTCCATAGACATTCTAACACTATCACTTTCCTAAGAGCTAAAGTTACGAAAGAATCGATAAACAAACATTTGTTATTGGATATTAATAGTCGATATGATTATCTACATTCATAACGAGAGGCGTGCACCGAGTGAGTAATTTTAAGCCTCGTTACGGCCTTTTGTAATCAAAGCCAAAATTGAATACGCAACACTAAATCAATCAATGATCCGTCAAAAGAATTAATAAATTCCGAACACAAAGGGCCTAATCATTGGAGCCATCGTGTTAATGAACAAGTAACCGTTCTTGAATGCATCACGGATAATTGGCCCTCGATTGCGTAAGGGCCGATAGAGACGTTATACACAAAAGGCTGGGCCTTTCTTTTACGGCGCATCCAGCGCTGTCTGACCTCCCAACTAGCTTGGATCCTCGTTAGCGCTACGCCCAAAACCCTACGCATTGTTACCGCGGAGGCCAGCCCAGAATGGACGCGTCGGACATTATCTTAAAACAGTCGTCACTCTTGACGTTCACAGAGCTGCCCGTGAGATCTCACGTGTATAACCGAACTGTAATTGCAGACGAGGCGCCCGTCAATTCTAATGGGCGTCAGTAGTCGGCGTTGCCTCCAAACCACTCTAGCCGCCTGTTTAATATAGTCTAATGCCCGGTTCCTATATTCAACGAACGGCCGTTAGTTACATAGCTTCGTAACTTTCATAACGACCCTTTTTAGTCGCGGCACTTTTTAATAAAGATGGTCCCATTTTTGTGCCCTTAGCTCTACGAGCGGTTACAATAAGCCGTTAATTTTAATTTGCTTATTTTCGGGATGGTAACAAAAAAAACATTTCGAAAGCGACATAAGACATTACTGGTTTTTGTCATAATTTCTAATGCTGCATTATGTATATGTAATACAATACAGTGATAAAAACGCTACTTTAGAGTTCTTGTTGGTATTTTTATACGCCACTGTACCTGATAATAACACCGTAGTCTAATTCGTAAGAGTTACGAGCGACTATCGCCTGGCAGAGAGCATCTTTGGGACCGACGTGAAATTACTGTAATTAACTTGCACTATTTGTTCTACAAACAATTCGAGTGCCCAGCTCGCCTATCGCGGTACCATTACGGATTGCTAAACCGCAGGAAATGGTAATGATGGGCCGACTGGAGCGTGACTGTTGGCGAGTTTGAGCTTACGGGTGTACTGTGCATATAAAAATGATCGCGTAACCGTGAATCCAATGGTGTTAGAGATTACCTGATCGTTTAGTTCCTTGATTACCTGTTTGTCAAGGACTGTGCAGCGCTTTTATGCCTAGTGTAGTAACAATTGAGGCGTAGATTGTAAAAGTAGTTCGGTAAAAATGTATTTGTTAATTTTAATGAAGAATTCTAGAAAGCTCTTTAAGAGTTGCGTAGTTCTTAGTCTTGGTGATACAATTGCACGGGAAGACGTTGTGGAATAGTACTATATAATAAGTGTTTATATTGTTCCATAATTGGATTGATAAAAGGCATATTATGTCATGTTCATTATATTTCGTTCGCAATTCATTGGAAAGAATTTAAATATTTGAAGTGTTGTCTTTTGTTTCATGAACCCGAAGATTAAGAACATAAATAGCACTATATAGGGTAAAATTTAAATTAAAATCCGTCAAATTTATTCAACAACTGAAAATTGACAACAATATTCAAGTAGTTGATAAATAAATGAAGCTGTTTAAAATTCGCTTTTGTATTTTAAAAATTAACATTGTTTGTGACCACAACTCTACCGCCGATATTGCGTCAAGCGTAATAACCCACATTCGAGGCATCGATTTTCGGAGCATAAAGCTCTTAACGGATGATTAATCATCGGTAAACGTTAATAATTTCACGTGCGAAGTGCCAATAACGGAACGAGACTTCGACACGTTGAATGCAACACTTTGATGTCCGCGCAGTATAAATTAATACGTCTACTTCGATTGCTTTTCGGAAAATTTATATACGTACGTAAGTCACGAGTAATTCTCGACGTCGATTTATCTCAGTCAATAACGTTGAATTACGTTTATAAGAACGTTCCCGGTGTCCTATCTCGCGCCGTTTATCTGCGGTCGAGGGTTTCAATTAAAATGCGTAAAAAGGAATGGTGTGATCGGCGTAAGTAACGCGAGAGGCGCGACGTTAAGTGAGGTAAACGAAATTTCGGATGACGTTTCAATTCGTGCCGTAAATTTATACCAACTCGTTTACTCGCCACACCTATGTGCTTCTTCCCCGAATAACATGTGTTATCTTTAATTTATAAGAGGCCTGCATAAACTTGCTGAAATACAGTGCTGCCCACATAAGAAAAGATCTCATGTTAGCCAGATGCAGCATGCTAAAACTATTTGCCTAGCGCAAGATAATTAAAATACTTTTTAATCTTTAATGTCAAGATATCATGGTCAACTACATAAAAGTAATCAATAATAATAAATACATAAATAAAGCATTAAAACTTGTAGAAAAAGTGCATAGATTAGCACTATAAAAAACTTTAAGAATAAATAAAGCAATAACATTACATAATCAAATTTCTCACTTTTGGATTTAAACCACGGCATAATAGGTCTTCATATCTTACTCTATGTTTCACTGGTATTACCACCGCCTGCTCATTTTCCAATTTCTCACATAAAAAAAACTAGGTCATACTGAATAGAACTGTGGGACGATCTCAGGAGTTCGATGCATATAGCTGGCTCAGGATTGTGTTTCGAGACAATCTGTGGGGCAGGCCTATGTCCAGCTGTGGACTTGAGCAGGCACAATAGAATAAAAAAATGTGCATTCACCATTCAGTCATATCGCTTTGGTGTTACAATAGGTTCATATTGTCCATACTCCTATCCGTGCAAGAGCCGTGATAGCTCAGTATCCGGGCGCTCGCCTTTATTTCAATATACTCGAGCAACCTGAGTTCGATCCCCGGTGCCGGCACCAATGAAGTTTTTAACTTTAAGTGCTGACTTATCACGTGCTCCGCGGTGAAGGAAAACATCGTGAGGAAACCTGCATATTTTCGAAATAATAACAAAAAAATATTTTTCGAAGATATGTGAAGTCCGCCAATCCGCAGTGGGGCCGCGTGGTGGACTATGCCCTGATACCCTCTGTACAGAGGAGGCCTTTGCCCAGCAGTGGGACATGTATAGGCTGTTACTTTACTTTACCTTTTTATACTCCTATCAACCGACTTCAAAAAAGAAGGAGGCTCTCAATTCGACTGTATTTTTTTATGTTTGTTATCTCAGAAGTTTCTACTGAATGAACCAATTTTGATGATTCTTTTTTTATTAGAAGCTAGTGCTTCCTATGTGGTCTCATATTAATTTCATTGATCTTGGGCTCCGGATGCTTAGGGAACTCCTGACAATCAATTGTAGAATGAATGCAGAGCGAGATATTTGAAGTCGGTTTAATTTTTCGTTAATAAAAATGTGGTTTTGTTTCAAATATAAAGTACTTTTACACGTGCCATTATCGCATTCAATTTTCAATTATTTATCAGTATACGCCGGGGAAAATGGAAATCCCTTGAAATAAATCCGGAGCGAGATAGGGGATTTGTTGAGCAAAAGGAAAACATTTTCAAGATGCCGATTTTGAAATAACATGGAAACGATTATACTTTGGTTGATTTACTTAATATTATTATTCGCCGTGTTTTTAAAGTACCAAAACAACCTACCCGATTCATAAATAGGACTAGGGAGCTATTTGACGTTAGTAAAACCAGCTAGACACAAAAATTACAACCAAAGAGATTTTACTATAACCTTATACAAAATACCAGAATACTTTTTCTTCAACCCTTTATTATTAACAAACTTTATTATAGATTTAATTTACATAGGGCAAAATGTTATATCTAAGCTTCCCTTCTAGGTGCTATCTTTCAAATTGCTTTTGAAGAACAAACTTTTGCACTTTTGTCGCTAACGGTGTTATAAGCTAAAAACTGAAACTCCATTGTAAGTCTCAGCCTTTTACAAAGTTAGGCCAAACTTTAAGAAGATACACGAGTGGCGGTAATAATTACGTCAGCTCCCCGAGGTTTAAAGTGACAAACCTTTGAAAGTTTAATTGGAATTACATTGTTTTCATTTCAAATCTTGAAAAAGAACGATCAAAAAGTAAATACCAACTTAATGATGGTGTTAAATACTTAGAAATTACGAGTAATTTTATCCACAATGGCTTGTAAAAATTTGAGATAACTTATTGATTGTGGAATAATTTATATCGAGTTAAATGCTATCTTGGATCATAACAGTCTTTTATTAGTAAGTTTTCGTTTCACTCCGTGAAAAAAAAAATACCACACTTTCCCATGCCAATCATACTATGGACCTTCAATCTATTAATAAATCAATGTCCGTTAGCTGGTTAGTTAATTCCACTGAAGTCGAACGACAGAGATAGACAGGCTCTACGCAGTCCGTGGTTTATAATACGATTCGAAATTGCCCCAGGTTGACAGTGCCAGGCCAGCAGATACAGTTACCAAGCGATAAGGAGGACGAGGAAGAAACGGGCACCAGGTTCAGACGAACCGGTTCGGAGAGGCTGCGCGACGGCGCGAAGGCGCTGCTCCGGCGCGTGGAGTCCTTAAAGACGCGCCGAAGGAAGCGGCAGAACCGCACCGAGGTCATCGTCTCCTCGCCCCACTTCCTCGACGTGCAGCAGGACAAGTACCCCGACCTGAGCTACATAGACATGACCCCGACCTCCCCCACGGCGTTCCCGTTCCCCGACTTCCACAGCTCGCCCGCCCACGCGCCGGCGGTCAGGACCCAGCCCCCCTCGCCCATGACGATCATGCCCCCTTCGCCCATCGCCCCCCTCGAGCAGTCGTTCGTCTTGCACGCGCCCTTCGGCGATGACAGCTCCAGCTACGCCTCCGACGGCAGCATGGGCTCCAGCAACAAGAGCTCGAAGTCCAAGCTGGGTAGGGCGAAAAGGATCTTCCACAGAGGTCTGAAGAGCGACGACTCCAGCGCCCTGAGCGACTCCGAATGCCAACCGGCGAGCTGGAGGCACAACTACTACAAAGAGCTCAATACTCATCAGCATAACACGGAGGTGAGTCATCTGACGAACTATGATCATTGTACGGCGTCATCGTATGACCGATTCTGTCCGATCATGTAGCCGTATTAATCGTTGGGATTTTTATTGATCTATCTAAACAATGATTACTAGACTGACTATCTATATACTTACTTTAAATTAGACAGCGTGACGCTTGCTGTGCCAAAATTAGAGTGTAATTACTACAAAATAAACTGTAAAAAGTAGATGTGTTGGTGTATTTACTTATTGGTATACTTACAACAATATTATGATACAAATTATCGACCAACACACAAATCTACTAGCATCTACTATCAATTGCATCATAACTTATAGGTGAGCGATAAACAGAGGACAAAATTAAACTATAGTTAAGTAGGATCGCGTTCGGAGATAATTAATGAAAGTGTGTTCTAGGTTTACGTGGAGCCCCCTTCGCCCGTGGAATTGAAGCCAGACCCGGAGATCTTGTGCGAGGTGCAGAAGTCACCGGGCCACACGCCACATCGCCGACAGGCCATAAGGACCAGCTCCCTGAACCTGGGGAAAGAGGGACAAAAGTAAGTTATAAACAATCCCTTAGTCAAAACAGCAACTTACCTAATCCGTTCAGTTCATTATATATGTTCATAAACAAAGAAGATTCTGTTTTATTTATTCTAATATTTATAGATGGTATTATAAAATATATTTTTTATAACCTGGGACCCAAAGAATCACTAAGAAATTTGATCCAAGAAATTGAAATATGTACTGTTGTTTCTCAGTAAATAGGAAATGAATGATATCTATATCCGAAAATGAGAATGAATTTTCAAGACACGGTAAAGACGCTTTAAAATTTCCCCTTTCAAAAATTGTATTAAAATAAATTAAAACAAGTGTTGCCCGTCCAAATTTACAACATAAACATTATGCCCCACGACTATTGTTCTCGTAGGATATTTTCCATTTTCGCATAGTTTAAATCAACGTGTTCATCCGTGTGTACCGCGCGGGTACATATACGACCTAAATGCAAGCCCGAGCGTACGGAATGGGCTGACCGAAGCTTATCTATTGAACCGTGGGCCTTCACTGTCCGCCGATAAGCCCTTGTATTTCGGCCACCGACGCGTTGAACACGGCACTAAATAAAATCGTCACCTATATGTTCGTTCACAACGCACTATTGGTTAAAGTAGTAAAGTAAAGTCAGCCTAAAAATGTCCCATCGCTGGGAAAATCGTTCACCACGCACTATTGATTTGAAGTTGTAAATGTCCAACTTCTGAACAAAGGCCTCCTCCGTACAGAGCGTATTAGGACATAGTCCACGCGACCCCACCGCGGATAGGCTAACTTCACATATATGAAACGTTATAGTTTTATACTTAAGGGTGTTCTAAAATTATTTGTTTTGGAAAATTTGTATATATTGATGTTTAAAGAATGTAAATGTTTAATACAATTTTAAAAAGTTACCCTCTATATGTGTGTTCATTTATTGTCGCGATGGTAACGATACGCTGTATATTTGTGTATGTATATTTATATAAATATTAGTATACGTGTATATTTATAAAGTGATAAGATGATAATATATAAAATATTACAATTTTTTAATTATAAAATATTACAATTTTATATGTTATCATGTTTTTCACTATATCATCTGGCCCATTCGCACCTCCTTATTCCCTCTGTTTATTTGTCGGTTGTCTGGTGAGAACACCTAATGGTGTTAAGTCCGCCATTGTGCGTTACTGTTCATAAAGTTTTTAAATAATATAAATAAAAGCCTCATCCAGAAAGCATTGTGCTTACTTCATTCTATAATCATTAGACTAGTGTTTTGCCATTCCCACCAATGCGCTGTTACTTTTTTGCTGCCCTCTCTAAGTAACAACAAATAACTGTAACAAGTATCGGCCGTAGGGATTACTAAGTTGAATAACGACAACGCCAACTGGGCTTCATTAAAGTAAACGAGTGTTTCGCGCATAATGTACCGACATGAGGGATACTTTACATATGGTAATTACGCGGTATGGACACGGGACTGATGTTCGTCGTTTGTCGGAGCTTCTTATTGCGTATGGCTTCGTTCAGTCGAGCTAAATGTCTTAGGCGCGGTCTTGATGTAATTAATAGTTTTAAATTTGCGAAAGCAACGCGGCAACTTTTGCTTCATGAATGGGCGTCGTCAGAGTATATACCTAATTGAATACTGGCGCAAGTTTGTGTGTTTTTGAGTTTTCTTTTGTATTTGAGAAGCTGATGGGAAGCGTGCTGGCGGTTGACCTGATAGTGGTTGCGGATGCGTTGCTATCTTTTAATAAAGTAAGCCCCGGTTACCTCACTCAATAGACGAATCGCAGATGTATAAGACTTCTTATTCACGCCGGTCTTTATGAGGTCGTGGTACCTCCCCGTATGGACCTGCCCATTCATGCAACAGCCAAGACTTTTTGTTTTTTTTTTTTTTTTTTTTATTTAATTTTTTTTTTTTAAAACACTGCCCTTACTTTAGGATAATGTTATCCTGTGTTGTAAAGGACGTTTTACAAACATAAATTTCACGCGGACAAACACCCAGATGCGAAACAACTATCTGTGGGTCACACAAATAGTTGTCCCGTGTGGGAATCGAACCCACGACCCCCGACGCCGAAGCCAATAACTTGGCAACTGCGCCACGTAGTCAAGACTTCTGCGTGGTCTAACCACAGTTAATTGTGTTTCGTCTGGTGAGTAAATTAACTGGACTCCAACAGCCTTCACTTTATTGTTGGAAACTTACTTGCAAACACAATGGACGCTATCGATGTCCATAAGCAGTTATCGTCAGCTGCTTATGGAAATATTTATATTAAAAAAATCATGCCGACATTATCGGACCGTCAAACAACGCTGACTGCCTTTGGACCGTGAACCCAGGAAATTAATGGTAATGTCATAAAAGATTAAAATAAAATTAAACTCGATCACAGAAATTGAAAAGCTATCACACACGAAACTATTGTTTAGAATAGAAGCGAGGCGTCTGTTTTGCTTATATCCAATTGTTAAATGTTGTTTATAGATTCCGGGACAGAAGTCTAAAGCGGGACAAATCAGCCTCCAGGAGTTCTGAATTGGACAGTAGTCCGAATTCCGCGGGCTCACGGTCACACGACGGCGATCAGGATGATGACGATGACAGCTTAGATTTAAAGTCGAAAAAGTAAGTGGCAAAAACATTATATATATGGTAGACATGCTTACACACTTGGTCAACCAATTTTGCACATCAAGGCCACCTCAATAAAGAGGGTATCAGGGCATAGTCCACCGCGAAACCCCACTGCGGATTGGCGGACTTCACATATTTTCCGAAATATATTTTTTATTATTTCGAAAATATGCAGGTGTCGAAAGAGGTATCGAGTGAGATGGCGATGTTTTCCTTCGCCGCCGAGCACGTGATAATTCAGCACTTAAAAACTAACAATTTCGTTGGTGTTGGCACCGGGAATCGAACTCAGGTTGCCCGAGTAAATTCAATTAAAGGCGAGCGCCCGTACACTGAACTATCACGGCTCTTATTATCATTATAATGGTACTAAATTATAATCCGTTTAAATTCGCGTGTCTTTTGACATATTTAGGGAATATTCACTTAATAAAATATTCCTAAACTATCATGCACGCAATACACCAAAGGATTATTTTAAGAATCATTGCAATATTGTTATCCTATCTCGTTCGTAGGAACAACATACAAAGGTGGTATTCGTTCAGAACGAACACGCTCAACGGCGGGCCCAAGGCGAACAACACACTGCAGCCGGCACCGAACCAGAAAGACCCGGAAAACTACCGTAAGTAGACCTCTCCGCGAGCGCTATACCCCATGAAGATTTGTATGTACGATCTACGGACAATAATCGCGAACGTCATTCAAAGATGGTGGTAGGGCCACGCAGCAGCCTCGGCTGTTGCACGAATGGGCAGGCACGTCCGGGTAAGTGCCACGACCTCACAGAAGACCAGCGTAAAGTGGAAGTATGACAAATACTTTCGCGTTTCGTCTGGCGAGTGAGGTAGCCGGAGCCCAATTTTCAAAAGGTTGTCAACGCATCTGTAACCCTCGGGTGTGGCAGATGTCCATGGGCGGCGGTATTCACTTAACATAAGGTGAACCGTTTGCTCGTTTGACAACTTTTCGCATTAAAAAAAAAAAGATCCAAAAGTCACCCGTTGAGGTCTTGAGGGTTTGCTTTAACATAATTTTGTAAGAGACACCACAATGAAAAAAAACAAATGACAATCGCACAGATTAAAAGTGAATCCCAGAGAGTTAAATTTTCGAATTCTCTAATTCCTTATTTTTATTGCTTATTGTAAGTGGCCATAAAAATGGTGTTACAGGCGAAAAATGTGAAATCGTTTCCGAACTGTTATAGCAGCGAAGTTAAAAGAATACTGTTTCTCCCGCCTCCCTCGTATTATCGACTATAATTTATAGTTAGTTGGTTCTATTTCCAAAGTTTTACTTTTATTTGCCTTGTTAGTCAAATGTATGATTGTGGAACTATCATACGATTTACTCTTTTAATTCCGATCTTAGGTATTTGAGAGAGTAATTTATTTTCACCAGTTACCACGATAATTTGTCATCGGTTATAAATGAAGGCATTTTTTAAAGTAATTCTTTCCATATTCTATTTCATTTTTCATTTTTATTTATTCAGATTTAATTCTTAGGACCGTCAAAAGAATTATTAGAATTATGTGAACCAAATAATAATATACGTTCAAATGGAACGCTGATCTTATAACAGGGAATTTTATCGTTGCGTTTGGAGACTACAACTGAATATGTGTATTAATTGCCAAACAACTGGGTCATATTCCGAATTAGCAGAATTAGCCTTAGATCTAAATTACTGAATTTCACGTATTGTGTAAATATTTTCCCTCGCGATGTTTTCCTTTGCCGCCCGTTGAGTTACATGCTGGGCCCCTGTCAGTAACGTCAATAGACAGTCGACCATAGATAAATAATTATTTAGACAGAGTAATAAACAGACAAGCGAGAAATATCGTAGTGATGGATATCCTAAAGGAAAACTGAAACGCTATGTAAACGTTAAATTTCATTCGTCAACAAGTCATAACATTTGAGATGAAAATAAAATATTAATGTGTCTGTGTATATTCATTTAGATGGTGCTTTAGATTTGCTGTCATAGTAAATTGTATCAAGCGTTTTTCTTTTTATTTTATCTCTGCTTATTCTATATAAAACCGGATTTAATTATTATTATAGCGTCATCATAAATTAACAAATGTGAAGAAAAGCCTATACAGTATGTATGGTTTTTTTTTTTAATTCAGGTGTATTTAACATATTAAAAAAAATCTTTAAAAGTCATTTAGACTGCACCGAGTACTTCTATAGTTAAATAGAATTATCTTATAACGTTAGTTCATAGTGATTTCTAGGCACCAACTGAAAAATTTGCCACAATCAATTAGAATTAGCAAGTTGTTAATTAGATATAAATTAAAATTACGTTGGTTGGTAAGTAAATCAGAATCTTTCCTCCTCTCTCTCTGTGTCCTTTATCTCTTTCTTTCATTAAAACATGTAGAAAAAGTACGAAAAGATTGTCGCCGCTGTGGGAATCGAACCCACGTCTTCGGCATTCGCGGCCTGACGCTCTAGCCACTGAGCTAAACGGCTGATAGCCACAGCGATGAAAATCTTAACGCCTTCTTTCTACATTGTTATTTAGCATTTGAAGCAATGCTTGGCGCATCTATTGTTATATCCTTTCCAGCATACAAACAATTTCGAATATCGTTTTACAACGATAATTCGAACGAGAGATGTCGCCATTGCTTTTATAAATTTTAAAGTTTTTTATAGTGCTAATCTTTGCACTTAAGATTGAACATTAAAACATGTAGAAAAAGTACGAAAAGATTGTCGCCGCTGTGGGAATCGAACCCACGTCTTCGGCATTCGCGGCCTGACGCTCTAGCCACTGAGCTAAACGGCTGATAGCCACAGCGATGAAAATCTTAACGCCTTCTTTCTACATTGTTATTTAGCATTTGAAGCAATGCTTGGCGCATCTATTGTTATATCCTTTCCAGCATACAAACAATTTCGAATATCGTTTTACAACGATAATTCGAACGAGAGATGTCGCCATTGCTTTTATAAATTTTAAAGTTTTTTATAGTGCTAATCTTTGCACTTAAGATTGAACATTAAAACATGTAGAAAAAGTACGAAAAGATTGTCGCCGCTGTGGGAATCGAACCCACGTCTTCGGCATTCGCGGCCTGACGCTCTAGCCACTGAGCTAAACGGCTGATAGCCACAGCGATGAAAATCTTAACGCCTTCTTTCTACATTGTTTATTTAGCATTTGAAGCAATGCTTGGCGCATCTATTGTTATATCCTTTCCAGCATACAAACAATTTCGAATATCGTTTACAACGATAATTCGAACGAGAGATGTCGCCATTGCTTTTATAAATTTTAAAGTTTTTTATAGTGCTAATCTTTGCACTTAAGATTGAACATTAAAACATGTAGAAAAAGTACGAAAAGATTGTCGCCGCTGTGGGAATCGAACCCACGTCTTCGGCATTCGCGGCCTGACGCTCTAGCCACTGAGCTAAACGGCTGATAGCCACAGCGATGAAAATCTTAACGCCTTCTTTCTACATTGTTATTTAGCATTTGAAGCAATGCTTGGCGCATCTATTGTTATATCCTTTCCAGCATACAAACAATTTCGAATATCGTTTTACAACGATTCCCACAGCGGCGACAATCTTTTCGTACTTTTTCTACATGTTTTAATGTTCAATCTTAAGTGCAAAGATTAGCACTATAAAAAACTTTAAAATTTATAAAAGCAATGGCGACATCTCTCGTTCGAATTATCGTTGTAAAACGATATTCGAAATTGTTTGTATGCTGGAAGGGATATAACAATAGATGCGCCAAGCATTGCTTCAAATGCTAAAATAACAATGTAGAAAGAAGGCGTTAAGATTTTCATCGCTGTGGCTATCAGCCGTTTAGCTCAGTGGCTAGAGCGTCAGGCCGCGAATGCCGAAGACGTGGGTTCGATTCCCACAGCGGCGACAATCTTTTCGTACTTTTTCTACATGTTTTAATGTTCAATCTTAAGTGCAAAGATTAGCACTATAAAAAACTTTAAAATCTTTCTTTCATTGATCAATGTTTTCAACCGACTTTATAAAAATAGGATATTTTCAATTTGTTTATAAATTATTTTTGCACCGTGTTTTATGCAGCGGATGTTGTCCCATATAAATTTTATTGGTATTGGAACTTTGACCTATGAGTAGATCAGAGAACTCTTCAAAATCAAGTAGAAAATGTATAGCGACTGAGATATTTGAAATCGGTTTTGCTTTTTGTTACTAAAAAAATACTTATATAAGCACGTAAGAAGTTACACTTCTTTGGCGTAAAAAAAATAAATAATCTTAATTAAATAACTTATCGGTTACCACGGCAACACAATGGAGTTGGTGTCGCTTTAAGGTGTCGCGTATCGTAAAAATTGTCTAATCATTTATCCAAAAACGAGCCAAAAGAAGTATAACTTTAAAAATGTTCTATTTGTGCAGTTTCCCGTCCTATGTCATCGCTGTCGTGCGGTCAACTGCACATCCTGAGGAAGCTGGCTCTATTGCGGCTGACCGCATGTATGGAGCGCTACTGTCCTTCCCACAAGTCCGGCTGGAATTGGGAACTGCCGAAGCTCATCAGGAAGATCAAGACACCCGACTATAAAGGTACTCTCACGTCCCATCAGCTAGTTTGTATAGTGTTTTGTGTGGAAGGGTTTTAGTCCCAAAAACCACTGTGATCTAGAAGATCTATTGTCAGCGCTGTATTCTCGGGCTCATAGAACAGGGCTAAGCTATCCCGGCGTGTCGTAAAAGGCGACTAAATGGGCACACAGATTGGGACACAGTGCGAAGTGGTCTCGAGCTGTTGCAAGATGGTAAGGGAATCGGCGAAGATTTATCCTCCATAAAAAAAAGACTAACTGTAATATAACATTATCCTGTGTTGTAGGGCGTTTTACATACATAAATTTCATATGGATAACCAGAACCGAAAAAATTGTTTGTGGGCCACACAAATAGTCTCCTGTGGGAATCGAAACCACGACCCTCGGCGCTGAAGTCAATACAAACATTATCAATATATAATATCAAAAATGTGTTACTTAGCAAACTTTTAATCTGGCTGACGAAGGTTAGATAAGTTGTAGCTTTGTTACAGCACTAAGACATTTGTAAACATCTGATTCTCTTTAACAAAAACGTGGAAGATATAAGAACGTAGGCTATGCAGACTAAACCAAACACACTGACTCGATATCTCTTCCTTGAGTCATTGCCATTAACAAGGCACCTCACTTTCAGACAAGACGGTGTTCGGCGTGCCTCTGACTGTATCGTTGCAACGGACCGGACACTCACTGCCCAAGCCAGTGCAGTGCGCCCTCAACTGGCTCAAAGAGAACGCTTTGGACCAGGTACGTCACTAAAAATACTATAACATCGCCAGAAATACTATCCATTAGATTCAAAGTTAGAAACAACATAATTTTGTGCAGGGTCTCAAGGAGGTTGACCACTTTGTATGTCGAAGAACTAGATATTTATCATTCAAAATAACTTAAGATTTAGCTTTTAATGAATTTGTTTTTATGAAGTTTAAATGCCGATTATTTTGTATTTAGCAATGAAAACAATGTTTGATTCTTAATTTATATATGATGAAATTTTAAATGATATTTAAGTCACAATTTAAAAGCATAAAAATTTTTACTAATTAATTAATTTCAGGCAGTTACGAACTGTACTACCGATGGGAAAAGTTGATACATACGCGACAATTTTATCTCAATGAAATGTTTTCTTCAATCATAAACTACGGCTTTACCAAATCTAATCAAATACATGCTAATTTAAGTAAAAACTTAATTTCAATTATTGAAGGGTAGGTCATTAAATATGAATTTCATGCACATTGTAATTAGTATCATCTGTCATCGTCGTTTATTCATTGACTAATTGCAATATAAATGATAATAAGATTTAGAGCTATTACCAGCATTCAGGATAAAATTTAAATTGCTTCTCCATTTCAAAAGCATTTGTTGTGTAACACTAAACAAAGTATATGTCTAGACGACATTTGCAACATTGACATATTTGGGCTGGAGCCCAATTTCCAAAAAGGTTGTCAACGCATCTGCAAACCCTCGGGTGTAGCAGATTTCCATGGTATTCACTTAACATCAGGTGAACCGCTTGCTCGTTTGGTAACTTTTCACATAAAAAAAAATTCATTAAAAAATTAAAGTAACAGCCTATACATGTCCCACAGCTGGGCATAGCCTCCTCTGTACAGAGGGTATCAGGGCATAATCCACCATGCGGCCCCACTGCGGATTGGCGGACTTCACATAACTTTTAAATAGTTTCTTTTTGTTATTGTTTCGAAAATACTTCGTTTACCTTCGAAATATATATTTTTTGTTATTATTTCGTATGCAGGTTTCCTCACGATGTTTTCCTTCACTGAGCCAGCGTCCGGACAATGAGCTATCACGGCTTATTTAATAAATCATGGGAATCACGTTCGCGCAGACTGATTGTGCATATGTTGACTTCCAGATGGGCATATTTCGCAAAGCGGGCGTCAAGTCGCGAATCGCGAAGCTACGAGCTATGGTGGAAGCGGCGGGAGCAGCTAATGCCGCCTTCGCAAGCGAAAATATCAACGTAGAAAGGTATAATTAGATTAGATGTACCAACAAAAAGTAATGGAGCCAGTCTAACCCAAAAACAGTTAGACGTAATTTCTATTTCTCGTGACTAAGATATAAGAGTAATCAAGTTTTTGTCAACATTAATGAGAACTAAATAAAAATCGTTCGGTGCATTTTTAATGTACTGCACCAACAAAATCTTTTCAGATTTCTTCGTAGTTTTTCATTGAATCCCTCATTGTCGTTCACCTTTGGCTTTTTTTTCATTTTCGGTTTTTAAAAACATTACCCTTACTGTAGGACAAGATTATCCTGTGTTGCAAGGACGTATTAAGACACATTCAAAACAACTTTCTGTGCGTCACAGAAGCAGTTGTCCCTTGTGGGAATCGAAATCATGACTCCCGGCACCGAAGCCAACACCTTAACAACTGCGTCGCAGAGTCATCAACCATCAGGCCATTATTTACAGTAGAACAGTTCCAGTTTCCATCGAAATATTTCGAAAATGTACCAGTTTCTTCACTATATTTTCTTTCACCACTGAGCACGTGGTAAGTCAGCACTCAAAATCAACAGTTTGATCGGTGCCGAGGATTGAACTCAAGTTGCCCGAGCGTATTGGATACCAGTACCCGAACAATGATCTACTTCACTACGTGGTATAAAACAAAGCCGTCCCCCTGTCTTTCTGTCCCTATGTATGCTTAAATCTTTAAATTACACAACGGATCTTAATGCGGTGTTTTACTAGATAGAGCAAGGTTTATGTATATAATACCAAACATTTTCACGGTGGTAGGGCCACGCAGCAGCCTCGGCTGTTGCACGAATGGGCAGGCCCGTCCGGGTAAGTAGCACGACCTCACAGAAGACCAGCGTAAAGTGAAAGTATGACAAATACTTTCGCGTTTCGTCTGGTGAGTGATGTATCCGGAGCTCAATTTTCAAAAGGTTGTCAACGCATCTGCAACCCTCGGGTGTATCAGATGTCCACGGGCACTTACCATCAGGTGAACCGTCCGCTCGTTTGGCAACGTTTCACATAAAAAAAATGTACCCGTGCGAAGCCGGGGCGGGTCGCTGGTGGTCTATATGGGGCTTGAATCTGCAGGTGTAGCCTGAACTTTGAGGGCGCCCAGGCGCACGACGTGGCCGACGTGGTGAAGCAGTACTTCCGGGAGCTACCTGACGCTCTGCTCACCAACAAGCTCAGCGAGACCTTCATAGCGATATTCCAGCGTGAGTATCACATAGTGCATCCAATGGGAAAAGTCGGGACACCGGCAGGTGGTTCATTTCATTACCTTAAGGCAAATTTAGGTTAACTATTTCATACCAAATTACAGTTAAAATCCGCCAAAGTTTCTCTGTTTATCGTATTTATCTTATAACGCATATAATTATAAAATTGAAAAATTTTATATAATTTCTAGAGGCTTGGCTTTAAGTCTGAAAACTGAATGAAAAAGCCATTTCGAGTATTCCTTTTGGCTAATTACATAAATTTGTCTTCTCAGTTGGATTTTGAATTTTAGCTGTCGGGGAGATTTTCTACGAAGACCTTCGTATTCGTAGAACATCTCACATTTGACTTATCAGGACATATTTTTACAAAACGTTATCTAGTCCCAAACTAAGCAACGCTTGTACTCCATAGTATTTATTTACGACAGAATAGTATGTTCATCAGTAACCTTGTATTACTAGGTAACTGATGAAAATACTTAAATATCCTTTTATTTTGTAAATAAATACATATTATAGACTTTATTCATCACACAATATTTTTCGAGTAGTCCTCTATTGGCGTCTGTTGTTTTGCTCATTATTTTTATTTTTATTCCGATCTACGAAACGTCGGGAATTACAAAAACAAAATCAACACGCGCTAAAATCCGTGAACTAGTCTCATTTAAGATGTCAACACTTCATCATCGTTCGTATATTCCATCATCAACAATTTGGCCTACAGACGTGCCGGAGCCACTGCGGCCGGATGCGGTACAGTGCGCGCTCCTTCTCCTACCCGAAGAGCATCTGGAGGCTCTGCACTCGCTTCTCATATTCCTTTCGGAGGTTTGTATTTACACCAACGATATCATACACAAATACGAGGTAGATATGGCACGAGAGCACCGTAACTGATGTACTACAATTACGCCCATTGGTGTAATTAGATTGCAACTCTATAGACTGCCATCTCTTCTCCGTATCGTACGTTCTGTATCATTCACTTATATATGTTGTATAATGTAAAGATGAACAATTTTTAAACAGCGCACAGTATGGACATGCGTCATCAATGTTATTAAACAACATCGATTTACACTATGAGAGTATAGTATAAGTGGAACAATCGAAATTGTCGAATGACACAATATATCAATAATAATTTCGTACAGATACTTAAGGTACAAGCATCTCTACGTGTTGAATACCTACTACTTACTTTTTTAAACTTTAATGTGTCTGCACCACATGACATGTCGTACGGATGGATGATGAAGGAGTGACAAATAGTCACGTAAGAGACACAAACAGTGGATAGCTCAGGCCCATCTGTTTAAATATTGCAGTGCCTTGCCTTTTTTACTGCGTCCTGCTAACCACAAGGTGCCAACAACACTGGCTGTATCTGTATAATAAATATATACCAATTCACATCCCTTTTATTAGTGTCCTAAGTAAATGGATGTGAATTGGTATATGTTATTGAGCGCCATAACATCGTTGAAGTCATTCAAAGCTAGCCTTTCCACGAGCCATGTGCCCGAATACAATCCACATATTTCACAGACTGAAACTGTGAACATCTAATTTACGGTACGGATGATATTGACACAATCGCAATAATAAAACTTTCAGGTTGCTGAACATTCGGCGGTGAATCAAATGACTGCGTCTAACTTAGCGGTCTGTCTGGCGCCGACTTTGCTGAGGCTGCATCACGCGCCTCCTCACACGGGAAGCACCAAAGAGGGAAACTCCAACAGGTGAATGATTATATGGTCCTTTTCAAAGTTACTGGCTCTCTTGATTTGTTGAATTGACGGTCAAGTCAAAGTTAAGATGAAGTATTGAAATTGTAAAAAAAATGGACGAAAAGTTTTTCCGCGCTACGAGAATCGGACTCACGTCTAGCGGATTCGCGCCCAGCCGATTTACAACTTAGCTATTAGTGGTTTGGTGTCTGGCTGGGCATTGCTTTAAATACGACAATATTCAATGTAGATAAAATATGTTGAATTTTCGTGGCTCGACAATCGGCCGTTAAGTTTAAGTTAAGCACTAAGTTAGTGTCTGGGCGCGAATCTCCAAAGCGGATAGAGGAACCTTATTACGAAACGGTGGTAGATTTAAAAAACAAACAATGACAATACATATCAAAAGATGAAATTTATATTACCTAACGGCCAGTTTCAATATTCGATCTCCATATTGATTTTGTTACTGGAGATAGAATTTTGACGTAAGTATTATGGAGCTAATCTCAAATACCTATCGCTAGTAACAAAATCAATCTATAGATAGTATATTGAAACCGGCCTTAAGTCGATGAATAAACGATTTGCATTCACCCGTCACGATGAACCTATCTGTAGATAGAATATTGTAACCGGCCGTAAGTCGATGAATAAACGATTTTGTTCCGCCCGTCAGGATGAACCTCTCTGTAGACAGAATATTGAAACAGGCTGAGGTCGATGAATAAAATTATTTTATTTGCCTTTTAGGATGAACCTATCTGTAGATAGAATGTTGTAACCGGCCGTAAGTAGATGAATAAACGATTTTGATCCGCCCGTCAGGATGATAATCGAGAGCGTGGCGGAGCAGCGGCAGGTGAGCGAGAGCCGGGCGGCACACGCCTGTCTGCTGCTGCTCATAGCCCGCCACCGGCATCTGCTCATGGCGCCCGCGGACATGCTGGCGCGCTGCAAGTTCAACTACTTCGAGGAGAGCGTGCCGGTGAGTGCGACCGGTTCGAATCTTTGTTTTTTTTTTTAAGTAAAACTTATTTACGCTTGACGCGGGTAGTGAGCTGGTGAATGCCTGACGAGAGCGTTACGCAAGGTGTGATCGGGTGAGGCGAACGGTGGTGTCTTTATTATTAATTTATCAATGTAATTGCTTGATTATTAGTTTAACATGAATATCGTTATGTTTATGTTATTTATTTTTTGAATGTTTCTTGCTTTTCAAAATAAAGTGGTCTAATAAAACCCATTATAAATTTATATATTTGTAGAAAATTCAAATATGTCGTGTATGTATTATATACATATTCATATATAAACATATATATGCATACATATAGATGGAGCTAAAGAACTTTTTCTTCAATCGTGTGGTCTAAAGGACACTCGTTTTATACGAGAAGGCAGCAAGCGAGCGGGCGGATCACCCGGTGTAAAGTGACAACCGCATATAGATATTGCAACGCCCGTAGGGTTGCATATGCTTCGCCGCCTTTCAGTAAAGAGGGCCCTGGCTACCTCACTCACCAGAATAGCTAAAAAAGTTCCACTTCACTCCGGTCGTCTGTAAGATCGTACACTTCCCTAGGCGAGCTTGCTCGCGTGATAATCGAAGTGACCATTATTAAAAATTACAGGATTCGTAAGATAATGATATCTTGGTAGAATTGCCTTTTTAAAATTTTTAGTGTTAGCTTTAATTTACACCTATAAAACTATCCTAAAGTCATGAATGCTTTTAATGTTTCAGGTTGCCCTCGAGGAACTGGGCGCTGATTTTAACCAAGACTGGAAGGGGTTCCAGCAAGCGTGCATCAAAGCCTTACTAAAGGAAGCCAAAGAGAAGTGAGCATTAAATCGTACTTGTTCATTACCTCTATGTACATTCAGTTCCAATATAATAATGCTAACATACATATTTCAAATGTGATGGTATGGTTCAAATATTAAGTCAAAACAAAACCGTAATACAAGTCGTGCATTCGTCCTAAATGAATACAAACAAGAATGGGTCGTAGTAAATAACATGATGCTTTAATTAACATCAAATAAAATTAATTAATAAAAGTAAATAACTTAAAAATGATGGAATACTATTGTCTGATGAACCTAACGTACGTTTTACTTTTTACTGTTGTAATACTTAATTATATTATACATATATTTTCCTTTTTCAACTATCTTCAAGTTTTATGTTTCTTTTACTATTAATAATTACTTTGCCTATTGTAGATATGTCAAAAATTTTAAAGCTATTTCCGACTTTCAATTAAAAAATATATAAGGACGTGACAATTGAAGCTCTAGGTACTATGCTACAGTTGTTTTTCTATATATAACTCTTTTGTCTTCTCCAAAAATTCTGCTATAAATATTTTTTCGTGGCTACATTGAAAAATCGCTGGTTCTTATAGTTTTCTTTCGTGCTTTATAGAGTCTGTGGGAGATCGGGAAAGAGGTGAGATCTGGGTGTTAGAGCGATGTTCACATGACCCTGCATTATTCGCATCTTTAGAATTAAATGGACCTAATTAAGGAAATCATGCTTTCGTATTCACGGAACGACCTAAGAAGACTACCTTTTATGACTTTTATTAAAACTCGGCCCTATTTTGACGTCGAAAGCTACATAAAGTATGTATAACATAGTGTATATCGGTCCCTTTCACTCCCCTCCAATCACCGCGTATGTTCATAAGTGGACAAATCTTTATTTGACGTTTCCCAAAAATTGATATTTTTAAATAGGTCATTATAATTTTAAAGGTGCGTATTGTATGTTGGCAAGTGAAAGTTAGTCTCTTCGAATTTTATTTGCGGTTTTTTGATTTTGGAATGTTGTATTGTCGTAAACCAGTTCTTCGCTGAAGATTAAATTTCTATTGTATATAAGACTTTAACTATAAAATATTTATTGGATAAATAATCAGATCATCAAACAACGACATACAATAACTAAAAGGAAGAGCCTAATTTCAGACAGCCTTGGATGTACATGTACCAACTTCGTCGGTACTTTATTGAAAAAATTAATATCTAATTTAAAATTTTTATATATATTTAATTTATATTTAATTATAATTTTATCCCAAAAACTGGTACCTACTTAAATATTTATCATAACTTTTGTTTCTAAATTAAATTGTAGATAAAAGTAAGCAAAATGATATTTACGTCTATAACAAATTACAATTGTTTTATATTCTTTTTGATAAAGTGCCGATAAATTCCTTTAGAGAATGTTCGCTATTTATAGTAGAAGTATTGTGTTTATACGTCAAGTGTTTAAAATGTTTTCACAGAAGTTTAAAGAATAATTGTAAATAAATATTTCGTTGCTTGTCATAATAACTAATTAATTTTAATAGTCAATTTTAAAACCTAATGTTACAACGTGTTAGAAATTTATTAACGCCAATATCGTGGCTTACATCGTTAAGTGAGATTTTTTCTCGGTAGAATTACATAAACTTTGTTTAATAAATATTGATAAAAATATATAATCGTACTTACGAGTAATCTGCATTTAAGAAGTTTTATTATATGCTAACAATGAATTGATTGTAAATGTTGTTTGATCTCTCTCCGTTCCTTTTTGTTCTGTACCACTATTCAAGTATATACGTACATATGCATGTGTTTGAGTAGTGGTGCGTACTCGTACCAAAAAGTATTATATTCTTTAAGTAACATCGAGTACTTTGCTGAATTCAAACGAAAAAAGATATCTTAAGAGTCAAATCCATAACAAAAGCAATAATTAAACGCAATAATTGATTGATATTATCAATCAAATTTAGTTACACAAAAGTAGGTTATAAAACGAAAATTACATCATTATCCATATTTCCCACATTTATGTAGCACGATTGTTGAACACCTCTTTTGTCTCTTTCGTATTCACCCATCCGACCATAACATGTCGAAATACATATCAACAATTCATTGGCATTGGGATTTTTAAAGATATTCCATTCATCTTAATGTTTGCGATTCACTGAATGTTGTACTTTAAATATACAAATTTACCATTTAATTAACTTTCCTATGACCATTGTTAAATGGAAATTATTCTACATTAAATTTTAATCGTTGTATAGGCAATTTTCTTCAATATACAAGATCTAAATATTAACCTATTTTATTAATTCGTTGGATTTGAATTACAGACAACGAATCTTCCTATATCACAAAATTAGTGTAAAGCGTCACAGTCGAACCTTTAAAGAATTTATCTAAACGTTTTATCAATTAAACAAATTTCATCGTGAGGTACCGTTTTGTAGCCAACGCTGATTAAATCGTGTCAGCTGTTAATAAATCCTTCAAAATGGACCGTATGTCGGTGGTGATAAGGTACATATTCGCAGGACCAGGGGCTGGATGTCGGTGTCGGGGGCGGCGGCTCATGTGGAGCTTTGCTGCAAGAAGGTGGGCGACGGGCACCCGTTGAGGTTGTGGCGCGCGACGACAGACGTCGAGGCGCCGCCGCAGGAGGTCATGCAGAGGTGGGTTAGCAACATGCGCGTCGATAACATGCGCGTCGGCATTGTGCGCATCGATAACATGCGCATCAATAACATGTGCGTCAATAACATGCTCATGACTAACATGCGCGTCGGCAATTCGCGAATCGCGCACATGCATGTTGGCATGGCAAATACCAATCCCTCACACAAGACCGGCGTGGAGCTGAGATGTTTTTTTGCGTTTCATACGTTGAGTGTGGAAGCGGTGGGGCGCAATGGCTAAGCCATAGGATTCGGCGGCAGATCTGGGTGTTCGTTCTCAAGAATGATTAACGTCAGATAGCTGGCTGGTATGAAAAACCTAGCCGATACCATTGTATAGAATAAGGACAAGAGAAACAAGAATATTGAGCGCATTTAGCCAAGTTTAACTCTTTTAAAGTTTTTGAACACTAATGTATACTTGATAATATAAGTGCAACTGCCTGCCCAACTGCTTCGCTTAATACAACAACGCCTATTATAATTATTAAATTTGAGTAGCTTCAAAGTACTCAAGGAATCTTAGAAAACCCACTTTAACTTTAAACGATGTATCAAATGTAATGAATTTTGTGATAAGACTTTGTAAATGTAAACATGTTTCATTTCGTATTACAGAATCCTCCGCGAGCGGCACATATGGGACGACACGTTGGTGAAATGGCGAGTGGTGGAGAAGCTAGGGCCCAACGCAGAGGTGTTCCAATACATCACCGCATCCAGCATCAACCTTCCGCCCAGAGACTATTGCGTGCTCAGGTGAGTGCAATTCCTTTTAAACACCTTCTGAGTCTTGCTAATAGGCTTGATATGAATTAGACTCGTCTCTTGCATTGGATGAGGAAAATTAAATCAAAACTACAATTTGACAAGCTTTCAATCGCAGCCTATATTAAGTTCTTTCTTTTGTTATTAGAAGGTGTCAAGCGAGCGGTTCACCTAATGTTAAGTAATGACCACTGCCCACGGACATCTGCAATACGCATGGGGGTGTACCCTTGGTACTTCTCTGCACGAGCCTACCTATTCGCACAACTAGAACTAGCTGCAGATTATGTGCATGTCTAGGCTTAAATCACTTACTGTCATGTGAACCGTATTCACGTGAACTCGCTAACAAACTATAGTTACATTAATATGTTACAAAAATATGTTAAGTATGTTACAATTATAGTATAAGTATATACAAGTATATTACAATAATATGTTAAGTAACAAAAATGCATAGAAGATAAACTTGTTATATAGCAAAACGGGAACGCGGACAGCGTAAACTGTTCATTCGATACACACTGTACATCTCTGTTCCGCCACCGTACGTCGTATCGTTCCTCTCTCTCGCGCAACGAAATCCGCCTTAACGCCTTTGCCGTCCACCCTCGCAGGTCGTGGCAGCAGGGCGGCGGCGGCGGCGGCGGCGGCGGGTGGTGCGCGGTGGCGGAGACGTCGGTGGCGCACGCGGCGGCGCCGGGCGGCGGGGGCGCGCGCGGCGTGGTGCTCGCCTCGCGCTACCTCGCGCAGCCGGCGGGCAAGGGGCGCAGCCGCCTCGTGCACCTCGCGCGCGTCGACACCATGTGAGCGCCGCCTCTTTCGCCCCTTTCGCCCCTCGCCAGCGCTAGCACTCGGCACGTGTGGCCGTGTTTTTATGTTGTAGCACCTCTCGCATGACGACCCATTCTGAGCGCCGCCTCTTTCGCCTCTTACTGGCGTTAACACTCGGCATGTGATGCCGTCTGTTTTGATGTTGTAGCAATCGCGCGCGACGACACGTTGTGAGCACCGCCTCTTTCGCTTCTTACTAGCGAATTTTTTCAAAACATTTTAGTGAAATATATATATATAATTATATATATATATATATATATATATATATATATATATATAATGATATATAACATGACAATAAATGAACACGCATATAGGGGATAACTTTTTAAAGTTGTATTAAACATTTAAATTCTTTAAACATCAATGTTTACAGAGTTATTAAATTTTCCAAAACAAAGAATTTTAGAACACCATTACCTATAAAAGCGTAACGTAAAGTTCATTTGTAAAGGTCACAAAGCATATGAATGGGTTGAATGAAATTAAAAGAGACAAAACATACTGTTAGAAGGAGAGGCTTAGTGACGACGCTGTGGCGCGAGTTGTATAGGATGTTACAAATTTTGTTTCTTTTTTACTTAATAAGTTTGATAAAAAAAAATTTAATTATGGATTTTGTTTAATGTTAATATATTTTTATGCTTATTGGCAAGTAGCGTTAGACGTGTGTTCATTTATTGTCGCGATGGTAACGACACGCTGTATAAAATCTTATATGAATTCTGTATGAATATAGTGTAAAGTGTATGTCACTGAAATCCTCTTAAAACGGCTGGACCGATTTTAATGAAATTTTGTGTCTTCAGGTCGTCATTTTTTTTTATTTATAAGTTCTTTTCGGATTTCGGTCACATTTTCATACGTACATTTGTATACGAACTAACCCGACTTGTTTCCAGGGGTCGAACACCCGAGTGGTACAACAAATGCTACGGCCACATCTGCGCCCTCTACCTGGCCCGCATCCGCGCTTCCTTCAAGCACAACACAGAGGGCCCCGAGTCGAATGTATGATCCAAACATTCCACTTAAGCCGTGGACACACCGGACACGGTTTAAGTACGACGCACGGCGGCGTGTGCGCGGCCTTAGTTCGTTTCTAAGGCAAACGCTAAAAACCGCGAAAATATTAGAACATAAGTCATCGGAAGCTGAATGAAGAAATCACAAGCCGTTAACCTAGAGTTATAGTTTAAAAATGTCATCGGAACAACAAAATATACATTGGATGTGACCAAATTTCTTTATCTTTAAACTATAGTCATATTCGAGTGTAAATATTTATCGGGGATAATAAAGGCATAATTTGGATTAAATAAATTACTTATTAGGTTAAAAGAAAATTCACTACCTACCTCTGTAATTAAATGTTTATATTAAATCCTATTTTAAAATCCCGAAATGGGATCTACCAAAAAACCTGACTGCTTTTATCGTGAAGTTAGTTTGTTAGGTTAGTTTATATTTGAATACCGTTAAACTTTAGACCCTTTTAAGGTGCATTGTGGATATTATTAAGGTAATGCTTCTTTATTATTAACATCACAGTAATTTTAAGTATGTGATATCGGTATCGATATTGTGTATACAAAATGTGTAATCTCATTTCGGCGCGAATATGTTTTACCACAGATGATATAAAGTTATCATAACATATCACTAGTCATATATATGGATATAATTTTCAATAAAGCACATAATAACCGTACCTGTCCTGTGTTCAGGAATTTTAATAGTATTATATTTTAGAAAATAATATATATATATACTTATATATTCGATTGATGCAACAATATAAATGATAATTAATGCGGTAATTGGCCACTGTGGGCCACGAATTGCAAATGCAAGAGGTAAATATCATTAGTGTCTTAGGTTTGTTTGTAAAAAGTCTGATTTGTAAATATTTAGATAGATTGTAATTTTTATTAATGCTATCCCAATTTTATTGTAGCTTTATTAACAGTTGTATGAGGTGTCTGTTATGACATTTACATAAAAACATAAATTATATAAATATAAATGATTTATCGAGAAACATTTATAAAAATTAGATATTTTGATATTATAATAATAAATATATTTTCACAAAATTTACCGATTTATTTACCAATGTTGAATTTTGGCCAAATGCTATTGGCCAAAAGATAGTTTATCGTTAAGACACTTCATACAAATATTTTTAATAAAATTCCTCTTTGGAAAATCAATTTTAAGCCAAATATCACAAAAATAAGATTATATCGGAAAAATTGTAAATAAATGAAAAAATATGATATATACGGAGAGAATGTAATCTCATATTTATGTGTTGTTAGTTACCTGAGAAATCACAAATATAACTTTGGTGCCGTCATTTATGTTCAAGTAAACAAATAATTTTTAGAAGAAGAAGAAGAAGCACACAACTTTCTTTTAGACCTAATAATACTTGGCTTCGTTAATTCAGTGCTTTTAATGAAAACTATTATTTATATAAATGATGAAACAATAATCAATTATTAAAATATATCGTATTACAAAAAATATTACAAATACCCGTTCCCGTTGTATAAATAATGATGTTCATAACCCTGACCGTTATATTAACTTGTGGGTTGCGGAAAGGGATCTTGCAATACTCAACTCGATTAAAAGCATATTATAGAATACTAAGACGTTATATTTAAACATTACTGTTCAATTACTTAACACACGTTTAAGTAAGAAATGTAAGATTTTAATTATGCGACGTTGAAGAATAATTAAGTCATTCCATTTTTAAAATGCATGATACAATCTTTAAAAAAGAATAGTAGTGGATGTTATATTATGAATACCAATTTTCAAGTCAGTACTTTCAATATTATTATAATTCGATGTTTGTAATTCAATGCACTTTATATCTATTAAATGAACTGGTATTTATGCGTAGATTAAATGATGTTCACCGTTAATACTCCATAATGTCTGTTTTATTGTGTAAAGTAACTAAACTAATGCATTGTGATTTTATTCTCTATTGATTATATGGACCATTATAAGTGATGAATCTTATCAGGTTTTTTATTTTACCACCTGCCTCATTAACCCAAGTTATATTTATAAAAATATTGTTCTGGAACGAAATCCCCATCCTCTGGTGGCTTAACACCGCTTACGCTGTTAGTTATCCACCGACCTAATGCAACCGTTCCGAAATTACTATTTTTTTTTATATAAATATAAATAAATAGCTTAGCTTTTGACATTAGCTCCTAAATACTTAGGTACGTCAAAACTCTATCTCTAGTAACCAAATCCATCTCAAAGATGGAACATTGAAACCTGTAAAATCTTAGTGGGGGTTTAAGGATAGGAAATGATATTTGTGATTTTTTTGTGAAAATTGACCTATAGAATGGAATCTTATTTTTAAAAGGCAAATTGCTAATGCCACTGCTGAATATCAACCTGAATTGAAGAAGACTTTAAAAACCGGCCAATTGTAAGTCCGAGTCGCGCACGAAGAGTTCCGTACCATCTATAAAAACGGCAAAAAGATTCATGTCTGTTGTATGGGAGCCCCATTAAAATTCCTTTTTTTTTATTTAAATAAAAAAAACAGTATTTGTTGTTATAGCGGCAACAGAAATACATCATCTGTGAAAATTTCAAAGGTCTAACTATCTTGGTTCATGAGATACAGCCTGTTGAAAGACGGACAGACAGACAGACAGACAGGGAAGTCTTAGTTAAGGGTCCCGTTTTACCTATTAGTTACGGAACCCTAAAAACTGCCAAATAAGAAAAAAAATGCTAAAATGAAATAAAATCTTTAAACCCTCGCCTTAGCCTGACGATAATAATTAATAAATATTGCCAAAAACTTTAGTAAAATTATTATTAATACTATTTTTTAAATTTTTGTATTTTATTCTGTCACCTAGGCACGCATCCCCTATAATCCCATTTAAATTACCATTTCATATTCATGGTTTCTGTATTCGCGACATGTTTACGGAAAAAATACCCCGCGAATAAAGAGCACAGAAGATATATACGCTAAGGAGTCTAGTTACTGTAACAATGACTTAAAGAAGAACTAACATTATCTATAAATATTGACTTGAAGTCGTTAAAAGAAAGCCAGATACATTATTTTGAATGGAATATAAAATATTCCATTCAAAAATATAATATTCTGTGTCAGGTTTGGCACTGTATACTAATTTGTTCGGTCGTTATTTAAAGTAGAAAAACATTACTCATTGATGATTTTTCTATGATACAAAAAAGTACACAAACTCTTTTTTGAGTTAAACTTGAAGACAATGGTCACGAAATACTGAAACAGTTACGTCCATACGAAAGACCAGAAACAATTATAATGACTACGAATACAGCAAAATAAATGTGTGCGTTAATTATAAGGTATTGGAAATTAACTTTATAGCAAACATTTTTGTATACAAATAAATCAAAAGGCAGTGTGTGCTCTATTCATGCGAAACCCTTAAAAAATAGAGATCGACATTTAAATGTGTATGTAAAATGTTCAAAAAATTGCATCAGCCTTTCTCCGTGCTTCGATCGACGCAACGCTTGGGCTTGGAGTGTGAGTGAGGTTCGTAATTTGACCTAGAAAAATAACTCGACCGACATAAAGTTTTCATCTAAGAATCAAACGGATTTTGTTGCCAAACCTTGACTACAACGGGTTGATTAGAAATTGAAGAATAATAATAAAACCCTGCGCTGGTTACACTTTTACCTTCGTTTAATTAAATTTGTGTCGCGTAAAACGAAACTGAGAAACTGCATATTGGGGGGAAATCGTTTGATAGAGAACGATCATCGGCGGATTGAATGTAATTCTATCTCGTTTCTTCCCATTGCGTTGAAACGAAACAAAACAAGCCACCAGCCAGTCGGTCGTCCTCGCTCTCTCGACGCCACCGTCCGGTCCGCCGTCCGCCGCCAGTCAACAATCGAACGCAACGATGGAAAGGTTTATATTACGGAACTTTTATTTTTTATAGTGTAGATTTAATTGGAATCGCGTATTTAAATACCCACAATGAAGCGGAAGTAAAAAAGCTAAGTGATTCAAATATGTATAAGTAAATGACATAAAACGGCCAAGTTCATTTATTTTAGTACAATTTCGTGTTTAAAAATTTCTCAATCGTGCTGCTGAAATTCCAAAGAAAGTCGACAAATTTTCACAAGAACACGAAATTTCAACGAAAGCCATGGAGAATCCGACAGAGATTAATCATTCCGGAGCTATATCAAGAATACCAATAAAAGTTGAAAATGACGAACTGACCAGGAAGGAACCCGTTTGGGTGTTCGGTTACGGATCATTGTGCTGGAACCCTGGATTTGAATACCAGCAGTGCGTCACGGGATACGTAAAGGGGTTTTCTAGAAGATTTTGGCAAGGCAACACAACTCATCGGGGAACTGAATCCAAGGTAACTGCATTATTATCAGTTCTTGAACTACTTCCACACGGATGTGGTACATATTAGTCTCTGTCTTAAATATAAAAAAGTAAACAAATCATATGCACATATTTTAAATAGCGTTCTTTTTATCTGAGTAAATATACACTAGTTAAAATGTAAGTGATATAGTAACAATTGTCATTTGTGTTAAACAAACGAATGGCTATTTTGTAACAAGGGCATGTTCGCTTGATGAATGATAATAATTATAAATGTAATATTGAAAAACCGTTAAGGTAAGTATATGCATTTACAAAATATGTCGGTTATATGACTAAAATGAATTATATGGCTAATTAAATATACACTTATTTTTTCACTAACACACATAGTTAAATAATACAAAGAATAGAGACTCATTAATTCTCAATGCTGTATTCTTCATTCATCTACTATTAGTCCCAAAACAATACATAACTGAATAATTATTTTTATTTATTATCTTGCTATTAGATATTAAGTTTTCTTCATCAATTAAATGCAATTTTTCTCAAATTTTATAAAAGGGTGTACTTTAAATGTGTTATCATTGTAAATATAATCTTTTTAATGCAAAAAGAGCAATAGGATAATGATAAAGAGCATGCATTTTTACACCTGCTGGTATATGTGTAATCCTGTTAAATATTCTTCAAAGGGGAAAGAAAAATACAAATTTGACACTATATTATTGTCTTATTTGTAAACCACTCAAAAATGTGTATGAAACAAATCATTTAAAACTTAGAAACTAGATTGTAAATGTTATGTATGCCTATAATAGACGTAAATATAAGAACAAAACCTGTAACTAAAAAAAATATATGTATATACAGCGTGTCATTCCATCGCGACAATAAATGAACACACATATAGGGGATAACTTTTTAAAGTTGTATTAAACATTTAAATTCTTTAAACATCAATATTTACAGAGTTATTAAATTTTCCAAAAAAAAGAATTTTAAAACATCGTTACCTATAAAAGCGTAACGTAAAGTTCATTTATAAAGGTCACAAAGCATATGAACGGGTTGAATGAATTTAAAAGAGACAAAAGCATATGAACGGGTTGAATGAATTTAAAAGAGACAAAAGCATATGAACGGGTTGAATGAATTTAAAAGAGACAAAACATACTGTTAGAAAGAGAGGCTTGTAATGCGACGCTATGGCGCGAGTTGTATAGGATGTTACAAATTTTGTTTCTTTTTTACTTAATTAGTTTGTTTGAAAAATGTTTTTTTTTTTTAATTATGGATTTTGTTTAACGTTAATATTTTTTTATGATTATTGGCAAGTAGCATTAGACGTGTGTTCATTTATTGTCGCGATGGTAACGACACTCTGTATAAATGTAAGTATATGTTATGCTGTTCATGTACCTTAATAAATAAATAAATTAAGAACACAAAAAAAAACAAACAGCATTAAATGTATAAATCTTTATACATGCATACACCTACATGGCATGGCATAAAGATTTCTATCTACAGGGAGAAGATATGACTCAAGTTGGCTATCAGAGATTATTATGTTCGAGAGTATGGTATATCTCAGAGATTATTATAAATAAACTTAACACATCTTAAATTTAGTGTAATGGACAAAGCTTACAACTTCATAGAATTTTGATTATTATAATAGTCTTACATAAAACTTTAAACCCATTAAAACCTTTGTGTTGTGAACCATAAACAACTCTCAATCTATAAAAGTTTGATATTAAAAGATAGGCGAAGAAGACATACCACATTATTGAAATAGGTTTATATTATTTAAAACAGATCTTAGACATATATGACTTCAGAACTATAATAACGCTATTAAATATTATATCAATACAAATTCAAGGCATCCATAAATTTTATGGCTCCTTTAAGCAGTATAAACTTATTTATGGGCCCCTAAGTGTGCATAATATTTGAATACTTTCTCATGTTTCTCCAAACACTTTTTTTACTGTGAACCTTTGGGACAATTTGGCTAAAAATTTTCTGGCAGCATTCCATTTTTACCCAATGCACTTGCTAATTTCATATTGTTTTCATGTTATGTCACTCATTGAATAACAGAATACCATTTAAATTCTACATTTTCATGTAATAATTTGCGAAACAAACACTTCCTTTCCTAGGTTACTGCTACAAGTATGTAATCAATGATTACTATATATACCAAATATTAGGTACTTCAGTTGTTATGTGTTGTCTTATCTTAAACTAATATAAATAATACAATAAAAATATACGTAAATAAGTGAATAAAGTTGCGAGAATCAGTGTCGTAAGTGAATCTTATAGGGTTTCTATAGTAATGGGATAGTGTATATACAAATCGCCCTATTGCGAGTTTTGCTTACGCAAATAGAAGAAAGCGAGACGCTTCGGCGAAAAATATTTATGGGAGCGGACGTTAATGTGACGTACGCACGTGGAAAACTACAGCTATATGTATATGCAGCAGGTGCCGTGTCTCCGCATGTATTTTGGGCACGAATTAGCATGTCGTAGAAACCGTATTTTATAAATACCCGGAAGTCATGACAAATCGGACGGCGGAACTTTGGTTCGTTCTCGGCATCAGAATATACGTCACTGTTATTGCAAAAGTTCGCGAGCCTTTCAAGTGTACGAGTAGTAGATGTCCACGGGCGACAGTATTCACTTAAAATAAGGTGAAACTATGCACATGAAGCTGAATTCTTAAAATTGTCTTTTTCTTCAGCCTTTATAGCGGTAAGTTTCAAAGTTCTTTATGTATTGAACTTAACAATTTACCCGCAAAATGATTTATACTTACCATGGATGAACCGGGTAATGGTATTATTACCCGGATCAGTCTATTAACCCGTAGGGACCACTTTGTGAAAGTTAAGACTGTTGATTTTCCGATGCTAAGCAAGCAGAGGGCGATCGAGATGTCGGGAAAATCGCTACGAGGAGATTTTTAAACAGTGAACTCTGTACGAAATTTTGCTTAAATTAACAATTATCGCTTCTACGTAACGTTAAAGCAATAACGCAGAAATTAATAGACTGACTGAGCTAATGCATTTAACATCATTACATGTTTGAATACCATCGTTTGTGATAGTACATTGATTTCTTATGTTTAAACGATTACTGTACATGTTTAAATTAAACTAGGTGTTCTACGGAATTTATAAAAAATTTATTTAGATTTTAAACACCCGACGTTTCGAACACTTCCATGGGAAAGTCGGACTGGGCGTTTTAAATCTCGGGAATTTAAAATCAAAATTAAAACGCGGAAGAGTCCGTAAAATAGTTTCAGTTAACTAGGTTACATAGTAATAGGGCACTGGCCGGTTAATGGGTTAAAAATAAAAACAAATATATTAATTCAAAAATAGTTCCTAATGCCAGAGAAAATGTAATCACTACGTTTTACGTGGCCCATGCAGGATTTATTTCCTAGTGCTGTATGTCTGTTTCATCATCATCATCATCATCATCATCATCATAAGACGCAAGACGTCCACTGTTGAACATAGGCCTCCCACTTAGAACGCCACAACGAACGACACTTTGCCATTTGCATCCACCGGTTGCCCGCGACTCTAAAGGCCCATTTACACGATGCCAGTTTCTTGTACATACAAGAGCAATAATTGAATGCAATAATTGCGCGCAATAATTTGTTAGACCATTTGCATTGCTTCAATTTATTGGAAACTTGCACCGCGACTCTTATGATGTCGTCGGTCCACCTAGAGGGAGGGCCTTCCAACGCTACGTCTTTCTGTTCGTCGGTACCTTTACTCCCAATCGTCGTCAGTACACTTGCAGATCTGGAGTCTGTTTAATTATTTGGGTTCTTAAAAACATTGCTAATAGTGGTGACATGGCATTTTTATTTTAGTTGTGTAGATCTTGTGAAAGAATGCCGTCCCCAATTTATTTATCTTAATCCCGTCTTATAATAATTAATGACGGTATTATTTATGATAACGTCGAGACGGTTACTACATGAGATATGCTATTATTGTTCCGAATTAATTGATTATTGTATTATTATTATTAATTTTGAATCAACGATACAGCTTCTCGTAAATCGAGGGTAACTCCTTTTAATAACGTAGATAGCTTTTAGTTATTTAGTGACGGGTAAAATTGGTATATTTGGCTACTTTTCCAAACTAAACTTTCCTGTTTTTGGAACTACCCATCACTGTGTAAAACTAATTTGATTGTTTTTTTTTTTTTCAGCCGGGTCGAGTCGCAACACTCATAGAAGACAATGAGGTGAGTGTGCATTTAAATCTAAACGCATTTCTATATTCAATCAGCGTGAGACGATATGAGTGTTAGAAAAAATATGTTTTTTTTATGTGAAAAGTTGCCAAGCGAGCAGACGGTTCACCTGATATTAAGTGAATACCGCCGCCCATGGACATCTGCTACACCCGAGGGTTCCAGATGCGTTGACAGCCTTTTCAAAATTGGGCACCGGCCACCTCACTCACCGGACGAAACGCGAAAGTGTCATACTTCCACTTTACACAGGTCTTCTGCAAGGTCGTGGTACTTATCCGGACGAGCCTGCCTACGTGCAACAGCCGAGGCTGCTGCGTGGCCTTACCAACGTCAAATCAACTTATTCTATTTATTTTAGAGCACAACTTTCGTTCGCTTACAATTAGCTTTACGAGCACAGCGACTTACAGATCTTCAACTTTTAATTACCAATGTACTCATAATGCCTACCTTAGAGCTGTCATTCATAACTAACACGCACACAAGTTCGTGAACAGTAAAATTGAGGGTATTTATGAATGACTACCGCATTGTCAACACGTTCTGTTTTTTAGTGAATAGAATCGCATTTTTTTTTTTTTTTTTTCAAAAAAAACTTTGTTTTATATTTCAATAAACGATTATACTACCGAGTCTGAACCTCCTGTGTAAATTTAGGCACTTCTCAAAAAATCTCCCTGTATATGTGTGTGTCAAACTTTAGTGTATATGTACATTTAGTGTATTGGCATGTTTTTGGGGTATCATTCATACCCAAAGAGTAAGGTCTGTCTTTATGTCCGTCTGTCACCAGTCTTTATCTCATGAACGTGATTTCTGTTGCCGCTATATCAACAAATACTTACAAATATTTAGGTGGGGCTCCCGTATAATATATATGATTTATTGACGTTTTCATAGATAATGGTATAGAACCCTTCGTGCGTGAGTCCGACTCGCATACTGGACGGTTTTACAAACATACAAGACAGTATTATCGCACATAATTTATATAATCGAACTATAAACCTCAGGTAAATAGTCAGTAGAGTAATACTCTGAAACCGTTGTCTTACTATTGAGATTTCAGATTTCCAAAGTTCCGAGTGGTTAATTTCGGACGTTCTTTTTGTATAGCAATTTGTGGTGGCTCGTAGGCGTCTAATTCGAGGGTTTCTAAATCGCCTCTTGGGCCACACCTTATTGACCCGATTTCTTTCGTCCAAATCGATTATATCTATTTCGGTTTATGATGCTGTTGCTTTCTTCACAGCTAAATAATGTTGCAATGTTACAATTATTGCAGACCGATTGTCGCCAAATGTTTTAATCGTAAACCTTTGTCGGTTTTAAATCGCGTCCCTTCTTTTTGTAAATTTCTCAATTTAAAAGTTTAATGTGCGACTGCTGTGCGTTTCATATTTTAGTTTTTAACGTTTTCTGATCGAACTACAAAATTTAAATTAAGTACGAGTATCTATTACATATAATAGCTAATCGCACAATGGATACTTATAGCAGGGTTTATTATATACCACACAATATATTGAACAACTTTATTTAAACCAAGTCATCTTTACATACAAATGTTTTTATAAAGGTAGTTTTATAAATTTAAAATAACTTTATTCATGGAAAACCAAAATTATTATATGCGAAAGACATTTAAATCGTACTTAAGTTTTGTGACTGCATGGTATGCACAATTTTTTGTGGTCTTGTATATTATCGCTTTCCGTCTTTGTGGCTGTGTAAACCGTCATCTGACAAAGTTACCGTAGAATGGTTGGCAGTGCCTAAGAGATTGCTAACACCCTATAAGTAAAGAATAGTAACACCCTTTAAGTGCCACTGCTGGGCAAAGACCTCTGGACAAAGAGGGCTATTAGGGCAGGTCCACGTGACCCTCGGCGAATCTGGCAGACTTCATATATCTTTGAATGCGACCCGCCCCGGCTCCGCACGAGTGCAATGTATTATACATATAAACCTTCCTCTTGAATCGCTCTATCTAGTAAAAAAAACCGCATCAAGATCCGTTGCGCAATTTTAAAAATCTAAGCATACATAGGGACAGAAAGCGGGACGACTTTATTTTATAGTATGTAGTGATTCACTCTTCGGGATTTCGCATTTCCAAAGCGGGGAATGTCGTTCATTTCGGACGTTCTATTTTCGTAATTGACAATTTGTGGCGGCACGGAGGCGTCCAATTCGATCGTTTCTAATCTACCACTTTGGCCATACCGCATTGACCCAATTCCTTTCGTCCAAATCGATTATTCCTATTCCATTTTATGATGCTGTTGCTTTCTTCACAGCAAAAATATTGTAGTAACTTTGTTAAAATTGCATATAGTTCTCAGAGCGTACTTTTGGTGGATATTTTCGCCTCGGAGATCTTGTATTGCTTATCACGATGTTTTTCTTCACCGCTGAGGACGTTAGTAGTCAGCACTAAAAATCGCAATAAACAATTATTAGGCAAATTTAAAGCGAGCGCCCGGAAACTGAGCTAGCACGGCTCTTTAAGTACGTAGGATGAAACGGCACAGGTGAACGTTTCTAGCTATTTTACGCTAAAGTGTAAAATATTACTCGGACGCAAAATGAACGATGTATTTTATACGGCGTTAATGCGATAAGAGCGTAAAATATTACGCAGTATATTTAGCATACATGTGTACATAGCATACAAAAATAGCTTACACTTTGCACGTGGTGGTTTTATTGTATTGCGCGGGAATTTAAAATATGTCCTGGTAACTTTATTCACACACCGAATTATACACGAGTCGCCTATTTGCATCCTTATTATTATATCATATTTCTTATCGCGTTTGCATGCATTTTGTACTGACACGAGGCGCTTCTAAACATCGCAATTAATCTCCCCTTCTAGAACGTCCGCACTTTATGCGAGTTCTGTTTTCTTTATAGTACTATGCTAGTTTATGTAATAGATTATCTTTCCTTGTTAATACAAAGTTAAAGTTCGATGAGTTTTTTTGTTTTAATCCACTTAAAAACCTCCAAAATTTTAGTACAGTTAATAGGAACATTTAGAACATTTTCAAGCCCGCAATTATAGGAGCTCGTACCTTGTATTATACTTTATATTAGTACTACTAAGCTTACTTACGGCACTGTCATGCACCAAGAATTTTTCCAGTCCTCCGTTTCTGTACGTGTAACAATACTTCGTCAAATGATCACACCTGTCTGGTCGCGTTTCGGTATTAAAAAAACGCAAGCATAAGTTATGTCTCCGTTAGATTTTAGAGATATAAGTACTTTTAGTTTCCGATTTTCGTAGTTTAATATTTACGTTCTTTTCCTTCGTAGTTTTCGTCAGTTTTAAACTTTCGGTTACACGTGTTTGTTTACGTAAAAAACAAACCTGATCGATTTTTTAGTTACAACTCACGGTCTGTCTGTCAGTCTGCCTGAATACAGGACAGTGATATGTTATCTGGACAGGCCTGGAGCAAATTACGACATCGTTTTGCTGAACTTTGCTCTTGCTTGTCCTATAGTGTTCTATATTAATTTCGTACTTTTTTTGAGTAGAAGTATTTTAACCGACTTCAAAGAAGTAGGTTCCCAATTCAGTTGAATGCTTTTTTTTTGTATGTTACCTCAGAACTCTGTCGTTTATAAACCGATTTTAAAAATTATTTTTGCATTGGGTTTGGATTAACTCCCATGTGGTTCAGTATTACCACACTTACACGAGTAGATTCTTTGTTTTTCGACTTTAGACTTCGGAGACACGTCAGGAAACTCCTCTAAACCAAAATGAAAATGTGTAGTGAATAAGATATTTCAAGTCGGTTTTTTGTTACTGAATATGTTTTGTTTATGCTTTATCGCAAAAGCTTCTTATCGGTTGTACTTATGACAAGTTTTAGTATCTGTTATGTTGGTACATTATTATATTTTGTTTGACATATAAATAAACAATGTAAACATTACCCGCCAAATCTCGTCTTGTCATTGTCTCATTCTTCCGATGTGTTCCGTTTTTAAATTACTAATTGTTGTTTTTTTTTCGGGCCAATGACGGCCATTATTTATCTGTTCTTTCTACGAACGGCCAGTGAAGTTTTATTTCGCATTATCATTGACCTCGTTCCGAGCGAAGCTTGTGCTGAAACTGCTCTCCTTTGGAACTGTTTCAATTGTTGGAGAAATGCGGCTTGACACTGTCAACTTTTTTCTTTTTTAATTCGAAACGCCGGGAATTGAAACGAAAATCGAACGCTGAAAATTAGTAGGCGTGTAGAAAATGTGTAGTTCCCGGTTTTATGTGAAAAGGTGGTAAACGTGCTGGCGGTTCTTCTGATGTGAAGTGATAACTGCTGCCCATTAACATTTGCAACATCCATAACCTTTTAACGAAGTGGACCTCGGCTGCCTTACTCCCGCAGACTATCACTTCACGCCAGTCTTCTGTGAGGTGATGGTACTTACCCGCACGGACCTGCCCATGCGTGCAACAGCGAGGGTTGCTGCGTGGTCCTACCACAGTATAACTAGTGTTCGCGTAAATGCAAGAAATCATAATGTCCGTTCCTTTTATTATTTTTTTTTTAAACGTTTAGCTTTAAAGGTTAATACGGTGAATCAAACGATCCAGTCCCATGTGTATCGGTCGCTGAGAGTGGATTGCACAAATGGATCCAAATTGCATCCGGTGATTTGCGAATTGAAGTAGTCGGTGCGAAGCGGCGGGGTCTTGTTGTGAACAGCTTCGCGTTTATCTTTATATATATATAGACGTACAAAGAATTGTATATATATACAATTCTTCTGTACGTGTGTATGTCACTGAACTCCTAAACGGCTGGACCGATTCTAATGATTCTTTTTTGTGTGTCTTCAGGTCTATTCGAAAGTGGTTTAGATGCACAATTTTTTTAAGTTATCGGATTTAAGTCGTCTGTAACTGAACTCTTGGGATTAACCCGTGAAACGTTCTATGTAGTTGAACCATTCGGCGGTTTCCGTACAAAAACAACAAGCGAAACTAGCTTTTACGCTCATCGCCAATCTTAAATCATTGGGGAAATAACTAATTTCTTTGAAAAAAAAACCATTGCACTTCAGATAGCGCGACTGTTTAATTTTTCCGTGAGTAGCGATATATGGGGCGATAATGGCATAAAAGCTCTTACCCGTGATAATCCCTTTTATCTGACGAGATTAACAAACAACTGAGTAAGTATCGCAACATAAGCGATGCATATTACCCTTGATTTGAATATATAGTTGAATAATGTTTGGGCAATGTCAAATGTTTTTAAACACCCAGGGGAAAGAAAGTCTTTTTCGTCTAGTGGTGCTAGGGGAGTGAAGATTCATCATTTATAAAGGTTTCATTGATCTTCCGTTTAAACGCAGTTTCACAAGCCACATAAAAAACGTTGATATTATGTATAAATCAAATAGAATCTGAAATCATTCTGGTAATACAAATGCTAATAGGCACTGGTGACCGCTTACGATCGGTTTGAATATTCTATCTACAGATAGATTTGGTTACTCGAGATAGAATTTTGACATTAGTGTTTTGGAACTAATTTCAAATACCTATCGCTAGTAACGAGCCATATATTTATCATTATCATATTATGTACAAAAAAAAAAGAAAAAAATATAGTACCTATAGGCAATCGTTCTATGTTTAGAATTTATTCGACTGCTCACAATAGTGTTGTCAACCTTTGTTCATTATGGCGGTTATCTAATTCGTCAATGCCTCTATTATGCCAATGTCCGACGGGGTCACGTCTGTTATTGCCGATAAAACAATGAGAGTGACAATATTTATCCGGTACGTAACACTGGCCACCTGTTATGAGTCACTCGATGACTTCGTGGCGCAGTTGCCAAGGTATTGGCTTCGGCGTCGGGGGTCGTGGGTTCGATTCCCACACGGACCAACTAATTGTGCGACCCACAGATAGTTGTTTCGCATCTGGGTGTTTGTCATCGTGCAATTTATGCTTGTAAAACGTCCTTACAACACAGGATAATGTTATCCTAAAGTGAGGGCAATGTTTTTTTTAAAACATTGCCCTGTTTTTTTTTAAAGCTGCATATATCATGCATCTGGATTTCTCGTTTATCCATAATCAAGAATATCGATAAATACAGATGTATGTACATTATGTACAGTTCAACTAGATTGTACATAGTTTTATCACATAACACAGGATAATGTTATCCAAAGTGTCTATAAAATATGAAAAATAACGAAGGCAAAAAGGTAAGTTACGTAGAAAGTATTATATATTGAACCTGTGGCTCGATTGGAATGGTCAGATCCATTCCAAAAAAGCCACGGATTAAATAGTGCGGAGTTTTACAATATTCTCCAACGTTCCTTTTGTATTTTCCGTCTGTGGAGATTCTTTTGCCGTCTGCTGTACTTAGATAATCCGTTCCCCTACGAATCAATAAATAAAAAAGATACTAATAAAAATAATAATTAAAAAAGTTCCTCAATCGCACCACGGGCCAGAATAAGATGCTGTTGATCGATTCCTCTCTCACAAGATTTCTAGAATCTCCTTTATCCTGTTCCCAAATATTAGGTTTGCGTCTATGTTGCCTAAGGTATTTGCCTCTATCATATACTTTTTAACATCGTCATCGCGATCTGATTCTCTATTTATATTTTTTTTATTTATTTATTCTTTTTTGCCAAACTTAAGTTAACAAAAAAGCTAACTTAATGCCTAAAGGTATTGTATTATTGTTCATACGCTATTATATTCTTCTTTAATTTATTTCTCTTGACTTTTTGTTTTGATGATTTTAATATCTTTTATATGTACTATATAGTATATAAGCATATTGCCTATCAATAGTATCCATAAACTGACTTTCAAATATCTACTTTTATTGTCTACTTTCCATTTTCACTTACCAGCCTAATGCATACTTTAATTAAAAACATATTGCCTATGTTGTTAGTAGATAATGGAGTTTTTGATAAATGATGTCGGAGATTACAATTTCGATTTACGCACGCAGAAATATGAACATGTTTAGTCAACCATATTTTGGATTGTTGTTGTTTTCTTACTTAATTTGAAATTAAAAGAAAAAGTTAAATTGTCTATAAGATTAAGGGAGACTATTTTCGAAAATTGTCTTACAGTGTAATTAAATCAATCTGGAAATAAATAGACTAAGGAACGTGATTGCGCAGTGGCCGGGCGCTCGCTTCTAATTCAATGTACTCTAGCAACCAGAGTTCAAGTCCTGATGCCGGCACCAACGAATTTGTTAATTTAAGCGCAGACTTATCACGTGCATTTATCAAACTTTCTTAGGAAATCTGCTTCTTTTCGAAATAATAGCAAAACACTTTCGATATGTGAAGTCCGCCAATCTGCAGCGGTGGATATGGCCTAGCCGATTCTGTATAGAGATGGTCTTTGCCCAGCGGTCGGACATATATATAGGCTGTTACGTTATTATTACTTTACCAATAGACCAATATGGACACACTTATAGAATTGGATAAAACATGTTCAGCGGTGGACTCGATGAAATGATGACCATGATGATTATTATTTACGTGTTGTTATATTTCACGAAGTGATAATGTTCCCGTTATTGTCGGCCGCACGTGTTTAATATTAGTCTTAATCGATTTGTTATCAACAACTTGTCAGCGAACGCGCGCATGGCTAGTTGCATATTAAGTTAATTATCCAACAAGCGGTGACATCATTACTTCGAAGCTGACCCGCTGATCACAGATAACTGTGACCTTTAGCTGCAACTGACTGGTGTAATTTTTTTTACTTTTTCTTTGATTTACTAATAATTATTGATCTAGGTCGCGCAACTGCCACTGCTCAATAACGTATCGAAATAATGGTACAAAAATATTTCGAAGATATGTGAAGTCTGCCAATTCTTTGGGTTGCGTTCCCTAATACTGAGGAATTTACCCTAATACCGTTCATATAGAGAACGCCTTTGCCCAGCAGTGTAACATAATTATATAAGGTTATTTTATTACTGAACAAGAACAAAGAACCGAATACGGATCCGTAGCATTATCTATAAAAACGGCAAAAAATCGTGTCTGTCGTATGGGAGCCCCACTTTTTTTAATTATTTGTTGTTATAGCGGCAACAGAAATACATCATTTTTGAAAATTTCAACTGTCTAACTATTGCGGTTCATGAGCTACAGCCTGGTGACAGACGGACATTCAGACAGACAGCAGCGAAGTCTTAGTCATAGAATTCCGTTTTACCCTTTGGGTACGAAACCCTAAAAAGTTAAAAAACTAAAAAAATAAGTAAACAGTAATAAATAAAGCCGATTAGAAGAATTTATTTAATTTTAACCACTAAGAACGTGTCTCGCTGGCTTACAAGAGAGGAAATTCCGAAGAAACAAAACATTGACCCATTTGTAGGATGTTAAAACACACACCGGGCGCTATATTAAACAAATATACCAGAGACGTTAAATGTCTTTGCATGGAACGATTAACTTTTGAAACTACTTAATATATTCTAAATCTTATGTACAAGAATGCTAAGCTCCCCATATGCCTAAGTAGCGCATGCCTACTTGAAGTGTCACATAAGGCAAAAGTGTTATGCCACCTCCCATTATTCTCACAGCGAATCGATCGGCTGCTTTGAAAATACGTTTAAAAATGCGGACATCTCAAAATTCCGCTTTCCTCACTCACCAGACTAAAGGGAAAAGTAGATTACAAACGTAGCCTTTCTGCTAAGTTCCCTTTTAGGAACTTTTATGTTTGGTGTGTGTGCGCATAAAAAATATGCTGCACATTATTTAGTTTATTTCAATTATACATTGCTGTCAAGCGGTTGAAGTTCGTGTTTTGTTTTTATTTCTATTGAATGTTTATTCTCAGTATTCGTGCATTGTTTATAAGGAGGTACGAAGTTCGCCGGGCTTCCTCTAAAAAGCGCGTTATTTATTTGAATCGTGCAAATATATAAAAATCTTCATATTTTTTATCAAAAATAAGCGTATTCAATTTAGCAGTAATATTAAAATAGGCATATCACATAAGGTGAGATCCTAACAAGTTGTGAAGGATTAGCCCGTTCATGAGAAAAGACACAATTCACACGTTTAACACTTGATGACAGTACACCTAAATTTTCAGAGGGCACTCAAATGTTTCCTAAACTGTTAACTTGCTCAGTGATTGAAGTTCATGATTCAACTAAGCAATATTTCAATAAAGCGGCAAATCTGAACCCTCACCAAACTGGAGCGAATGATATATTCTTAAGGTGACTGCGACACGTTACGTCTTGTTCGTAAAATCGGATAACTAAACCTGACTGTGATCCCTTACATATGTGTAGTGAAGTACAATACCGTATAGATATTTTCTTTTTCTTCATCTTACTCTCTTCGCATGGGAGATTATGTTCCTTTTACGCTTTTCTCTATGATACTCTTCATACTTTTAGGAGTATTTTGTTAACCACGTTTCAGTTTTAAAATTGCACCTATTTCTTATTTTATAAACTCTCCGCTTCCATTTATCTAACATTGGTATAGACCTCAAATGGGCCACGGAGAAATAAATCTCGTAAATTGGTTGCGAGAGCAATTCTCAATGATCTACCGGGTACCTATTCGATCGCACTTTATGACGTATAGGTTAACATGCGGTTAGCATGTGGACATGCGCGCGCTTAACGCCAAGTTTTACATTTTTGTATGGTAAAAAAGCATTGCCGTGGACTTTATGACCGTGGATTATTTACATAATTCCTATGTCAGAAAATGGAAACCTTTAAAACGATAGGCCGACCAAACTACTCCACAGCGAAAACCATATTGACATTGCAATGAAAACTTGCGTGCGTAATCGTACTTTGAATGTCAAACGTCAAGTACGAATGTGGAACCGTCAACACTTCTCATCGAGCCTTTTTCTAATACTGGTAGGTATTTCGATTTACAAATTGCTTTTCAAAATATATGAACGAATATGACCCTTATTTGTTTATCAAAACTTCAATATCGGAGGCGGACATTCTGACCGTCCAACTTATTCATCACTGTATGCAGAATATCCCAAATAACGTCATATTCATTCGAGGAAAGCTAAATGTCTTTAAATAAACAAAGTACATGTTTGGCATATAATTAATTTTAACACTTTCAAAGTTTTCTTACGTTTACTATAAATTATCCCATTCCAAAGTGAGTCAAAATTTCATTATTCAACATAGGCTTATTTTAAGCTCTTATTGAACGTCAACAAAAACTACCACCAGTTCACTAAACTAGACCTGCAAGGGAAGAACCGGCAAGAAACTCTGCGGTCATATTATTTTTTTTATAAATTGTTTAAGTATACAAAGAATTATTTAATTACAAAAACATTGAAGTATAAAATTAGCAGGAGCCAGGGGACTTGCAAGTGCAGTGCAAGAGTCATTTCCACACATCCTTGTCCTACAATTCAATCAATGTGTATAGATATTTGCGTTAGTACTCATGGTGCAGTACCAGACGAGCCCGCCCCTTTTTGCAACAGCAGAAGCAACTGGGCACTACCACGGTCATTCTTAATGCATTCCGTTGATAATCCGGTAGAGGTTAAATTGTCTCGCACCAGCAGTTATATGAGACTGGATTGCGTCGATTTCTGATAACTGGGAGTACAGCTGGCCGAACCAATGTAGGAAAGTAAAAGTAAAGTAACAGTCTATACATGTCCGACTGCTGGGCAAAGGCCTCCTCTATACAGACGGTATCAGGGCATAGTCCACCACGCGGCCCCACTGCGGATTGGCGGACTTCACATATCTTTGAAATATATATTTTTTGTTATTATTTAGAAAATATGCAGGTTTTCTCACGATGTTTTCCTTCACCGCGGAGCACGTGATAAGTCAGCACTTAAAGTTAAAAACATCGAACTCTGCACTGAACTATCACGGCTCTGAACCAATGTAACCTCTTAACCAATAAAACCAATGTAGGTCGCATCGTAACTGCGATATCAAACAACATACCCGATTTACGCCCATCTTCTCTACAAACAATAATCTGATCAGTAAGTAGATCGTATAGTTATGGTTGAGAAAACTTGCTAATCTGGGCCCAGCTATATCTAAGACTTCAACAGTCTTTAAAAAAAGAGAGGAGGTACTTAATTCAATCGTTCTTTTTTATATGTTTGTTACCTCCGAACTCCGTTATTTATGAACCGATTTTTTCCAAAACAACCACTAGTTCACTAAACTAGACCTGTTTAGAGACGAGCAGGCAAGAAATTGCGGTCTTCTTATCTTTTTTTATGATGTAAGTATACAAAGTTATTTAGGTATAAAATCATTAGCAGCTAGACTTTGTAGAAACGGAATAATTTTTCTAGCGCTTGAGCTCTAAAAAATCAAATAGCAATCAACTAATTAAAATGATTTAATTGGCGACGTTCAGTTTAAAGACGTAGAAGTCTCCCCTTTAGAAATAATTTTCACGATAACTGTCAGTCTGTCGATATTATCACCGTTTTTAATCGTGTAAAAATTATGGACTCCAATGTCTCCAATAGACTAGCGGCATTTTATCAAACAAAAATTTAGATTAACTTCAATAATGGTCTACTTTCAATAGACAGATATGCGCCAATATGAAATATTTCAAGGAGCACTTAACATAATTTGTCAGATAAGGATATCGTGGCCTTTCAAATCAGATTAAAAGTCTCTTAGAAGTCTCAATTTAAAAATAGTAACACATTGTAAAGAAATGAGAAAGAGTTTTTCTATACTTTAACGAGGCCTTAGCATATTGTCCTTGCGTTTTATTCAAGCTCTCTGTTGGCTATTTTTTTTTATATATGTTTGTAAAGTTGAACTTCAGTACAAGTTGAGTCCAAACTTAAAGTAGTTATTATCTATAAGTATTTTCACACCGACAAGGAATCACAACTAGATTTATCCGTTTGTTAGAAAATTAATTAGTAACTATACGTAAACATTGTAATAATATTTAAAATATAATTAACATTCACCATCGGCATTTTAACATCGTCAAACCTTCGTAGTGGCCAAAACTTTTACTATTGAATTAACCCTGCCATTAGATCAAAATGTTATCAAATATTATGTCCTCAGATCTGGAATTGACCCCGTTTTTGGTGTATAGCCCCCACATACGTACTTATGTGTCTTATATTAACTAAATTATCACAGACATATTTTACCAGAAGTCCTACAATTCGTCTTCCTCATTGTGTTTTGTGTAACTTTTTTTGTTGTAAACAGTACTCGCAAGGGTCAACCCACTTTTATGAAGGGTGATGGGAAACGGCTGGTTAATTGTATAATCACAAAACGCTTAGGGCTTATGTGTCGTCAGCTTTAAGGACGTGGGACTCGGTTACATAGTTTACAAGTTGAATTATAAATGTGAGGTTATTTGGAACGCTACATTATACGCACTTGATCAAAACTACCTACTGTGTATCTCAGTCAAAAATGCACTAAAAATGCCAATCTCTTACGACCTCGATGATACGAATCCGAGGTATATAGCACAGCTATCATGTCTAGGTGATAAGGAAGTGCGTCGACCTGTTGTCGTGTCAACCTCTAATAATCTTTATTGATAATAACTTCTGTAGGATAGTAAGATGTTTCGAATGACTAGAACTTTAATTTTTGAAATTGAACCATTCCAATAATGTGTGATTAGAATTGCGAAAAAGTTATTCAACCAACTATCACTTACTAGCTTACTTAGGCGGGATGTTACCTACTTGTATTACTGACATATGGTGGTACTTATGTTGTACATAAGTAGCAGGCAGTATTTTTATGGAAAAAGTATGAAAAATATGAATACCTTCAAGGCATAAGTATTTTGTGTAGCAAAATCGTGCGATTTTATCAAGGTTCACCTACGCATTAATCTAAATAAAACTGGAAACTTTTTAATCTTTTAGACTATTTGGCAACCATCAAATCCAACCAGCTTTAGTGAAGATAAGATTTTAAATTGATATCCAATTGCTTTTAATCTAACCTTCCCACTTCAATAATTTGCATACCGGTTAACCCAACTAACATTAACATCTACCACATTTCACCTTGTCCTTCTTAAACGACATCTAACTCACTCTTTCCAATCGGTTCCAATCATTTCGATGGCAAATATTTGCCAAGTATCAAAGACCATACTTAAAATAAGACCAGATATCTGAGGTCTAAAATCTTTAGTTTTAAGCCAGCCTGAAAAGGCTGCATAGACGATCGCTTAAGTCATGAGACAAATAAAAAACAAATGAATCTTTGGGGTCCATGAAGAAAATAGTCTATTTTAGTCTGCGAGATGTATAGGAAACTCCCACTGTTCTTTCATCATGGGCGTATCACTTACTATCAGATGGACGGTTTGCTCGTTTACCAACTACTCTATAAAAATAACATGTTTATGTTTCATATGTATGTACGTCATGTTTTTCCTCTAATCACGATATTTTTGTTATTAATTTAACCAAGATCTATTTTGTTATGACTGCCGCTCGCCAGTGTTCTGTTATCAAGTCGTATATTGCAATATTCTCGAATGACTACTCGTTTTCCCCTTACGTATTACCGTTAACGCAATGGTGGTTTCTTCATTCGAAATAATTTTTGATGACGCAATTGAATTGTCAAAGAAATGGTCTTCTTAATTGCGTTCAGTTTGTGACGTTGGTGATGTTGGGTAAACTATACGTATTTATAAATTCCTTGTAATATGCGAAATTATGTTTGTTTCTTTCATGCCTATTTACAATTGAGGTTCATGACCTTATACGATCGTTTCGCACGATGTATGATTTTGGTGGCTCAGCCACTAAGACAACTGAAACATATTCTAATAATAAGATAATTGTCTAAAAAGTAAAGTAACAGCATATATAGGAATGTCCTCCTGCAGGGCAAAGGCCTCTCCTGTACGGAGGGTACTATGGTAATTCTCTTTCATCATCTTTGTAGATAGTCAGTCTCAATCGAAAATAAAAGGAACGTAGTGAATATGCGGACAAATCCGGAAGAAAGGATATGCATTAATACCGAAGCCGGGTATTCACCTGACGACATTTTACTCTTAGAAGTAACAGCCTTTCTATGCCCACTGCTGTTCAAAGGTTTCCTCTATCTATATGGTGCACCACGCCACCATACTGCGGATTGGCGGACTTCAAATATCTTAGAAATATTTTTATACAAGCAAGACCATTCTTTTCTATGTTACATACATGTGATAACGTCTCACGTCAACCTGCATGCTATCTCTTTGATTATTTTGTTGTTTATTTTGTTTGGCTGGTAGACTCGTTATCAGCGACAAAATTTGAGCAATAAATTACTACAATACTCTCGTAATCATGGATTGATTAATCCATATCCGACATGACGATGCGTATAAATCATCCAAATATAAATAAGAATTGTCAATAAATCATAAACAATGTCTCCTCCATCTATCTTTCTCCTTTTCTCTCCCTACTTATGCTTATTTTTTACTAGCTGCTGCCCGCGACTACATCTGCGTAGAATAGGCTGAAGGCGTAACATTCAGACAGAAAGACAGATAGATATACATAAAACATGTATATAAATTATAGTATATGTCTTATTTTGAAGTATACGCTATATTATTGTAAAGTTTCATTAAAATCCATTCAGTAGTATTTGCGTGAAAGAGTGACAAACATCCATCCATACATACAAACTTTCGCATTTATAATATTATTATTAATTATTAATTAACGATATTTCTTTTCTTTTACGTTACAGGGCATCACGTGGGGCAAGGCGTTCCTAATAGCGGCAGAGAACCACGCGGCGCTCCCCTATCTCTCCACCAGGGAATGCCAGCTGGGCGGATACCGTACGTACACCGTCAACTTCCACCCTAGGCCGGCGCCAATCGCCACTTCCAGCTCATTCCAGCAGGATAACAAGGACGCGCTTCTCTACATCGCCCTGCCCGAGAACAGGCATTGGCTCGGCGCGGCGCCCCTTCCCGATATAGCGCGGCAGATCCTCGAGTGCCAGGGCTCGTCAGGCAGCAATGTCGAGTATCTCCTCAAGCTGGCGGACTTCATGCGCGAGGAGATACCAGAAGCGTTGGACGAGCACCTCTTCTCGCTAGAGCGTCTCGTCAGAAAGTTCGCGAGCGACATGAAGATATGCCTCAGAACGCTGATGGGCGAGACGGAGAGGGGCGAGCCGAAACGCGAGGCCAAACCGCCGCCGCCCAGCTTCCAGTTCGCCTCCAGGGTGCCCGATAAGAAGCTGCGCTGCGTCAACATGTGATGATCGATGGCGTCACCCGCTTAGGCGGGAGACGACGCGTCTGAAAGTTCCTCGTTTAGACTCCCCCGCGCGCCTTTAAGGTCCGTGTCGTTCATAGGGTTGCCAACTTTACTTTACTTTATTAAATATACTTTTCAAGTAATAATGTGAAAATACTCTAGTTCCGTACAGTTTTTCATTATACTTTAATAATCTATTTAACGATAATGAAAAACTGTCAGGTTTGTGAATGAACAAGAAAATATTATGTCTGTCTTCGAGGGAAGAAATAAATACGTTTATTTTTTTCTTTCTTCCAATTACTTTATTTTTTCCCTGCTTGAATGTGATTCGTTATTTTTCTCAAAAACAGTTGGCAACCCTAGTCGGTCAACGGCACGTGACATTCGCTAGGACATCTCTCGCTTTATTTTATTAAACACCCCTTTGTTCTTCGTACCTGTTTTATCAATTACTAACGTCACTTTGTTTTGATATTGCACGATGGTCGTTTGCGCCCATTGTTTTCCACTCAATAACTCCAATGTGTTATGACATCCGTCGCTTTAGTTTGAAAACGACTCGCCACGGTAATTTCGTTTGTTGTATCAGCGCGCCGATTGTTTTGTACAGTGGATTGTTTTAGTTAATTGAAGTTGTTTTAGTAAATTGACAATTGAGTCTTTGGAATAAAGCAAATGATACTTGCCTCGCGCCGTCACTTTCTTGATCTCAGAGTTACCCTATGACTCCTTTCCGATTTTCCTCTCGACTCAATATACCCGACAAATCGAGGTGACAGGTTTGATGTAATGACAAGTATTATTCACATGACTAGAATAAGCGATCGGTGTTATTGAGTAGATTTGTATTTTTAGTTTAATTATGTTATTTACTGTTTATTTCTAATTTTGCGTTTTCGTTTATGTACATAATTTCTTTGTTAATTAAGAGATATTGTATTTACGTTTAACTTTAATTACGACAGTCCTGATTTAGACTTAAGATAAATATCATTAACAGTTTTAAATTAATATTAGATTTTAGTGAATTCGTCTTAAAAGACGTTTCATGTGATATATTATGTAATATGTGTGTATATGCAGTGTTGGAGCTATAAAAAAAAACTAAAGATAAATTTGTAATGTTTGTATCTTCCTATAGGCTATGCCATAAACATTCGTGCTGCATAAATAATGATTAATAAATAACTGACAACATTTATTTTTTCGCCTTTTAATTACGCTACCAATCTACATTTTTATTTTTAGTTCAACGTTAACATTATTCAATTTGACGACAATTAATCAATGCTTTGAGCAATATATGATTACGCAATTATCTTTTTAGTAACAGGTTTTGTCCACGACCTTTAATTACGTTGCCTTACGTAATTAGTTTTCTTTTAAAAGTGAGAACTGTGACATTACATTATTGTCTCATAAATTGGCAAGCGAGCAAATCACCTGGTGTTAAGTAATTACCATTATTCGCAGCTTTATAAATTTTTCAATGCTTAATTAACTATTAATATTCTACGAAAACTGTTCGTGAAACTAAAGTTATGTAGAAGCCGTTAAAAATTGACTTCGAATGATTTCAATACACGCAGCGCCATCTGTTGAAGAAAATCAAATTAGTTTTAGAGCAGACTAATTACAGTCTCCTAAATGACTATCCTTCGCCAAAAGATGGCGTAGTATGTATGCATGTTCTATTAAATCACAAGTTTTGATGACCGGCGTTTTTATTCAGTTTTTATTAAATAGCACGCCATTTTAACTCGACTACTACATACAACAATTTCAATGTCAATAGAATTGTGCTAACACGGTGGACGGTGCTAGAAAATAATGATAAAATTTAGTGAAGGAATCAGCTTATCTAAGAAAAAATTGAATTACTTATATACAAAAAATATTTTTACCAAACTCGGGGAAATGTCTGTTTGTAAAAATCAATCTATTCGCAACAACTTATAGTTATCTGGAAGAGATCGCTCCTTAGCGATAAGACCGCCTTATGGTTTATACATCTTAAGTTTATAGTTCTGTAACATTTCCTTTTATGTTTTATGGTGTTCAATAAAGTATATATAATAATATAATAACTTATTTAAAACTTTTTACTAATGTCCATACCTTTTTGAGCTATAGGGCGTTTAATGTAGAAATGACGGTGGTTAACGCCCCGTCGCGTGTAATTCATTTTCTAGAATTTTCTTGGAAAAGAATTACATGGAATTTACTTTATATCGTTTTATGGAGCGATAAATAAATCTTATGGTTATATTGAAATTTTCCAGTAGATCGAAAATCGGATTTGGCGCGTAACGGGAATGATGCAACGCGATAATCGCAACTCGATCTTTATGCGTCGACTCCACATTTAAAAAATAAATGAATGAATGAATTTAAAAATAAATGAAACATTCGAAATTCGAATTCAGTAAATGTTCGAAATTCAAAAGTTCATTATGTGACAGAACCTATGACCCGACGAGGTATTTTGCTATCAGCCATGTTGTCTCGGGCTCATGGAATATGGCTAAGGTATCCCCTGCCTGTCGTAAAAAGTGACTAAAACTGGACGTGACTGGCAACAGCAGTCCAGCTGATGCCGAGATGGTGAGGGAATCGGAGAACTTTTATACTTCTCCGAGGCTCACGCGTAGTACCGAGGGACACCGGTTCGTTCCGAGAGAGAGAGTGGAGTCACTCCAAACTTACAGAAGGTGGCCGCCGAGGGGGTTTTACTTGGTACGAACCCCACATGACCCTGTCATGTAAGGTATGTTTTGAAGAAACACAAAAAACCAAAAAAAGGTGTGTTGCTATGCGATGTGAAAATAAAAATACAAAGGATATGTTTTCTACATTTTATTTTCACTTAATCCATTTTGTACAACATTAATACATACCATAGAGAAATCAAATATACACAAATGTTCACGAACCATTCAGATTTTCACAAGTTTTACCTAACATGAATATATAGGTACCTACCTAAAATTACTCGCATACAAGTTGTTCATCTGTTACATAATCTATTACACAACATTCGCAATGGAGTATTAGACATTATATACAATGCATTCACTAAACTTAACTAAACTATTTCAACCGTCACTAAATTCAAATAGAAATCTAATTAAGTACGTGTCTACTAATATCGGTGTAACTTGAAGTTCCGTAATTGACCTTAAAAGGTAATTTCGTAAGAATAAAATGTTAATATTACTCTTATCTTTCTTATGAATACTAATAAGAAACTAAAAACTTTTGACAGAAAACATGCAGAAGACATCTCATATGAACAGTTTCATTTTATAATAAATAATACATTGCTGTTTAAAAATGCGTTCGAATAATTAAATGCTTTAAACATCGTGACAGTTTTTTTTTTTTATATTATTATAATTAGAAATATGATACGGCTTCAGTGAAGATATGAAATATAAAATTATTTCGCACACAGTCCTGTATAATACTGTATAGTACTTGTTAAATAACAATAACCTACACAAAAAATGTCATGCATACTTTCCCTATAACATATCGATTAACCAATACAATTGAGAGCCTTCAATAAAAATTATTAAACTTATAATACGTCGAACTTTGGTTCTGTAACGTTTATTTACAAAATAATATATTATGCTCGTCGACAGCCTAAATGAATTTCAAAATAATTATATACAAAAAGAAACAAATACGTAGTGATAAAAGCTTTTTTGGTACATTTAATGAAATAAATAATACGTTATAAAATAGATTTAATTTCTAAAATTCATTATATTATTTGGTAATTTCGACTTCATGGACTCATTGCTAAGTTCACTACTTTAGCAACGAAACGGTCATAGAGAATATTGCTTTTCCAATATAATATTTTTTACACGAGATATCTTACATCTAAATAATTAGTTTTGATAGAACTTGAAATACAGATATCTAATATAGGTGGGAAAACTTCTAAACTGTTCGTTAAACTTAAATTTGTCTATTAAAATTATTTCTTTTCTAAATTCAAACCTAGATCTACATGGAAGCTTAGTGATCATTTCCCGTGGTTGGTTTTATATTAAACACTTCCATTTATGTTTCATGCTTCGGTTCATTCGTGAAAAAATTTTTACACCAGCGAGTTCTAAAAAATTGCTACACAGAAAAATATATTAAAAAATGTAAACATTTATAATTTAACATATCTATAATTCATTTCTTGATAAACGTTTGCAAATGTGCAAAATTACAATCTTGTAATATTTTAGCCCTTTATTAATACGTACAATCCGATTTCGTCAATTCGAGTCAATACATGGGATGATCAATCTCGGATGCATTTGATTGTGTACTGCAAGCCCTACACTCACAACTCATTCAAAATCTCGGCGCTAATAAACGGCGTTGGCTAATCCTTAACCAGCCTTCAAATCGATTATTTCGGATACGAAAATCGATGCTACAGCTTTCTTTAACCTCGCGGAGTTCCCAAGGAGCTCCCTGGCGCCGCAACTGTTACTTGATGAAAGGGAACTCGCTATCGCTCTCGTCGCCGGAGCCGTCGTAGCTGGACGGGGGCGTGTCGAGTTGCGGAAGTCCCAGGTCCAGGTATTCCTGGTTCGCGGTCACGGTCAGAATCTTGTCCAGGTCCTCGACCAGCTCGGTGAACGAGGGCCTGTCTCCCGGCGAGAAGGACCAGCACTCGCGCATCAGCATGTAACTGCGGAGGGAGAATGTGAGCAGTGTATTCGTAACATTTAAACAGCACACGAAACAGAACAGCAAAGGAAATGGATGTGTCAGACTTGTATACTATTGGGATGGAACGTTTGGAATTTTATTTCTTTTAAAATAATAATTTTTATTTCCTTCAATATTACAATTTTAAATCAAATAATAATGTGACAAATTACTACAATACCAAAAATAACGTCCCTCTCTGAAGTAATAAGTTGTTTCAATAATAAAAAAAAAATATTGGCATCAGAAAATGTGATAAAAAGGAATTTTTGGAAAATTTGATAATAACTTTTATATATTGCTTTTAATTTCTATAGCCGCTGCTAAGAATTTGCAAACCGATGCCGTGTTTGACTTGTAATGCAGACGCTTACATTTCAAGGCTGCAGCAAGGCGGCTTCTCCATCCGGTGTCCAGCGCTGAGGTGCTGGTACATGTACTGCCCAGGCACCGTCGGGTACGGGGTCCCGCCCAGCGTCATGATCTCCCACAGGAGCACTCCGAACGACCAGCTGGAAAAATACGGTTTATCAGTTTCTGTTGACAACGCAAATTTATGTCTAATGTTTGGATCGGGGCCAACAATATGGCAACCATTTAAAGCCTTTTGTTAACCGTCGTGGGGCCACGTAACAGATTTCGCTGGTCAGGTCCGTCAAGGGAAATACGGCTTCATAGATAACCGGCGTGAATTGGAAGTGTTATATTTCTACGTTCCTGGTGAGTAACGCAACCGTGAAACACTTTATTAAAAGGCGGGTGCTTCAAATGTCTATAGGCGGCGGTTATCACTTGACTTCAGATTAACCACCAGCTCATTTGCCTTCTCCTCGCACATACATGAGGACGTACGCACGCGTACGTACGTCCTGATGATAATAATTTATACTGAAGTCTTTAATTATTAAAAGTTGTTGGTTTGTCTGTTGTACATTAAAATGACAGCTAAATAATGTGAATTCAAATTGGCTTTAACTTTAGTACTCAAGATGTCTATGTAACTTTGGATTTTTTTTTTCAAAATAAAGTTTGTGTGTTCTTATGTACACACGTAAGAAGTTATGCTTGCTGTAGCGTCACAAAATAAAAACAACTAAAATTTCATCCCTTGCGGGTTCTGGTTTGTGAACAAGTTCATTTTATAACGGAAAACAAAATCGACTTCAAAGCTCGCTCCGTGTTCATTTTACAATTGATTTTCGGGAGAAATACCTCCGAAGCCCAAGATCCAATACCAATGAAATTAATATGAGATAACATGGGAAGCACCAGCTTTCAAATAAATAAGGAATCATCAAAATCGGTTCACCCGTATGTCGAAAGGTATGAGGTAACAAACATAAAAAATAATTAAAAAAATACAGTCGAATTGAGAACCTCCTCCTCTTTTGAAATCTATTTTATGACTCCGTGGCGCAGTGGCCAAGGGATTGGCTTCGGCGTCGGGGGTCGTGGGTTCGATTCCCACATGGGACAACTATTTGTGTGACCCCACAGATAGCTGTTTCGCATCTGGGTGTTTGTCCGCGTGAAATTTATGTTCGTAAAACGTCCTTACAACACAGGATAATGTTATCCTAAAGTAAGGGCAATGTTTTAAAAAACAAAAAAAAAAAATCTGTTGAAAATTTGTTATTGGTTGCCATCGTAATACCGTGAAATGTACCGTGAAATTGGTCGCTTTGGAACCAACTTCATCATGTCGCTTTATCGCCGTCGGTGTGCGCGTAAATGTTTCTCATAATTTTTCCCAAACGCGCCAAACTAAGTATTATCACATCAATAACAATATCAAAACTATAAATAAATTAATATTGATATTAAAACAACAAAAGTATTACTTCAATAAAACAGAATAAAACAAGTCCATCGCCCACACTCACACGTCCGTCTGCGTCGTGAAGACCTTGTGGTACAGCGACTCGGGGGCCATCCACCGCACGGGCAGCCGGCCCTCGGTCTTCTTGCGGTAGTAGTCGTTGCTGTGCACGTCCTTGGCGAGCCCGAAGTCCGCGATCTTCAGCACGCAGTCGTCGGAGACCAGCACGTTGCGCGCGGCCAGGTCCCGGTGGATGCACTGCGTCGAGAACCAGACAATAGACATCGTGTCGGGACGATCCATACTATTATAAATGCGAAAGTAACTCTGTCTGTCTGTCTCGCTCTCACGCCAAAACCACTGAACCGATTTAAATGAAATTTGGTACACAGATAGTCTAGAGCCTGGGAAAGGACATAGGCTTTTTTATTGGATTTTTTAAAGGAAGATATTTATTTAAGGACTTCAACGCGAGCGAAGCCGCGGGCGGAAAGCTAGTAGGATATAAGTACACCCGAAACCGACACACACATCAAAAAACAGGTTACTTACACGTAAAAAGCACACACAGAAAAAAACATATGTGTGTACTCATGTACGCCCGTAAGAAGTTATAAGTTTCTTTAACGTAACAAAAGAAAAATAACTGACAATTTTATGCCGGGCGTCAGTACTCTTTATTTGTGCAGAGTAGACAATACGTGTAATTGATAACGGTTTAATGAAATATCTTGCACATCAAAAAAAAGAAGTTACAAAAAAAAGAGCAGCGCACACAACAAAAAACCTATGTGTGTACTTATGTGCACGTAAGAAGTTATACTTCTTAAGTGTACTTCTTACATTACGTGTGACGACTTAATGAAATATCTTGGAGTAACACCGTGAAGTTGGTGCGGCTTTTAGGTGTCGGGCACCGGTAAAAATTCACTCGCATCATTTTTCCACACACGCCAAAAAAAATCAAAAATCTTTTCTGATGATTTTCGAAACAACCTTTGCACCGATTGAAACATTTGAGAAAACTAATTGGATGTGTAAATTTTAGGGATTTTAGAACATTCTAATAAATACCGAAAGTGTACCACACAAATACATATAGGTAATGGATCCTACCTACTAGATTTCGTAGATTTGTTTATAAGTATAAGAATTTTTAAATTTTAGTGGTTTTCAAATATCGTGTGTCTGTCTGTGGTTAGGTCAACGCCTCTGTACAAAAAGTGGCTTCGTCCCCAAACAAAAGAGGTATTTGCCCACCAGTTATTGGCTTACTATTAGTACTTATATTTCTGCATTCTGTAATAATGATAACAGAACTCTCTAAAATTGTTTATCTTCTGAATATAAAACATGCGAAGAAAATCCTTACCCGCCTCGATGCCAAATATTCCATTCCTCTTGCGACTTGATAGGAAAAAGAGACCAGGTCTTTTTGTGTTAGAGTCTTTTTATCCTTCAAATCCTCGTTAGGAGATTCGTATCTGAAAATATTTCAATACTTGCAGTACTTTTTCTAACTCAAAATAGAAGTGATAATGTAACTGATTTTGATGGTTTAATATTGAAAAATAAAATAAAGTAGATAGGAAGGAATAGAAGTGATAGTCTTAATATTTCTTATCGCAGTATAGTAGCTTTCATTTTTTTACTACTGAAATTGTTAATGCGCCTCTCTGATTTAAAAGTTGGTAAAAAATATATGTTTCTCTTAAATGGTCGAATGCTATAATAAGAAATTATACTCTCGAAGGAAATACATTAATAAAATATATTCAAAACGAAATTGCCAACGAATATTGTAGCCGTAGAATTCATACCTGTTTCCGGGGCGATGGTTCCTTAAGAACTCCCTCAAATTGCCGTTTGGTGCGTACTCTACGATAACGTATAGTGGTCCATCCTGTGTGCAGCATCCCAGCAAGTTGATTATGTTCACGTGCTTGCCAATCATTTTCATCATCTCCATCTCCGATACCAACGCCATCATTTCAGCATCCGTGTGACCCTCTACAATTAAAATACATAACTAATTTTTTTCCTACTAAGCATAACATTTCTGTCTTACTTGCCCATGTGGTTTCTAAGGCATGGTTATCAAAATGCTGCAATTCCTCAAAATATCCTAAATATAATAATAAATTACCTTTTAACATTTTAACAGCGACGACGGACTGAACTCCCGGCTTCACTATTCCGACACATTCGGCTTTCACCACCTTTCCGAATTCCCCTTCCCCTAACACTTTGCCGAGGGAAAGTGACTCCCTTGGCACCTCCCAGTCGATGTCCACCGGCAGCTCGTACTCCGACATCATCATGGAGTCACTCGTGTTGCTGTGCACTTGGGACAGTTTCTGCTTTTCTATCTTCACAACCGGCATCAACTGGAATGTGGAGAATTATTAAATTAAATAAAACAGAAAAAAAAATGTTTATAAACGAAACAGTGGTGGTTCAGTATCTACATTCTGTGTTCGAATCTAGGTCCACGTAATCACAGAAGATAAGTTTCGTCTGGTCAGTCCCTTTACCGGGGCCTTTAAGAAGGTTAATCTAAATCTAATCACTTATCACCTGGTGAACTGCATACTCGTTTACCACTTTCTTTCATAAACGAGGAATAGGTCTTCCTGCCGTTTATTTAATGATGTGTTCTTAACATTTGCGGCAATGAGAAAAGCTGTGCATGTTTATCATCATTAAAGGCTATTTTCAGTTCACACTAGAAAATACACGTAACCTACAGAGCTACAGAAGTCCACAATGTTTTCTTTCGCGGTCGGCAGAGAAAGAATATCTAATATTCCATTGAAAAAAAAAATACTCACCAAAACCTCGCCTGTCGTGGTGGGTGACCCGTTCATCTGTGGCTTTTCCACCGTGACCTTCTTCGTCCAATGCGTCACGATGACTGCCCTCGCCGTCTCGATAGCCAGTTGCTTCTTTATCTTCTCCCGCTTAAGCTTCTTGAATATCATCACCACTATCAGAGCGGCCACTAGGAACATTGCTCCCAATACCGCCGTTAATATGTTAATGAGCAATGTGTGTTTCCCATGATTTATCGGTTCCGGAGCTGGGAATGCTGGAAGGGTATATTCATATTGAATCTTCTGTCCGATTTGCAACGGGATTGGATGTTACCGTTGGGGCGTTAAGAGAATAAAACTGAAGATAATTTCCTACGCAATTACTTTATATAAAATAAATTAATAATAAATGCTATGGTAAAAAATACATCGGTTAATTTAAAATGATAAATGGATTAATACAGATTCGCTTGAATCCATTTAAAATTTATCTCTTACGGCAGTAACTTGAATAATTAAAAAAAAATTACTAGAACTAAATGCATAAAAAAGGTATTAAGAACATGAGTAAAATATTTGATTTTTGCTACTTTAAAACTAGAAGTGCAAAAATTAGATCAATATGCATTCTGTACATCTTCTTAAGGTTTCAAGGGCAGAAAATATTTTCAAACTTTACTTTTTTAAGTCAACTTACATTCAACAACGGAGAGATATCCCTTAGCAGTAGTATTCCCTAAGGTGTTAACAGCGACACAGACGTACCAGCCTTCGTCCTCTTTAGTTACATTGAATATCGTCAACTGTTCTGGCTTATCCGATGGGTCCTCGCTCTAGAAAATCGCAAGAAGTATTAGTTGTGGAATTCGTAAAGAAATTGGTCAAATTTCAATCGTCAACTTATTACAAGTATCAAAATTATAATAATTCTTTACGGCAGTCATGCATCTATAAAAAAAAAGAGTAAACACAACAATCACATAAATTTTTTCTGACATTTTGAACATGCAACATCTTTTAGTGTTAGCACATACATGATATATAAGCAACAAACATACATAAAAAGAGAATTATATATATTTTAACATGAAATACGTATATGTAAGAGGTAATTTACGGCTCCGAAAACCGTATTGATATCATCGCTTGTCGGGTATTGGCAAGACGAAGCACATAACAGTAACTAATTAAAATTATTATAAAATTATTCCACACATGCAAACGTACTGGCTACAACGTGCCATGCAAATGAGCGGCCCAAACTCGCGCGTTAGTCACCCGCCCTCACCGTCATGAGTTTAGTAGTGTCGTAGTACACAACGGACTCCGGGGCGACTCCGTCGTTCGTGTCAATGGTGACGTTATAATTGTACTCGTCATTGGTGAAAAACATCCAGAAAACGTATGGATGCAGGTCCGAGAGGAACTTGCAGCTGAATTTCGCTGTCTCACCGACCAGCTTGGTCTGGTTGACAAAGCCTTGAGTGAGTACGGGCTTCGCGTATAAACGCTCTATAAGGACAAAACACGACATTATAAATGGTATTCTGTTTTATACAATGGTTTGTTGAGTTCTAGTCGTCTCTGGGTCAGTCTTGGCTGCAATGTTGAGAATGGATAATATAAATATTAAAATGTTAACGAAGCGAAATAGAAGTTAAACATCTTCGTCGATAGCAGATCATAATAGGTTATCGCGTTTCTCTATCAACGATGAAGTAAGTAAAATGATTAAAAAAGACTATAGTGCAATATATAACCTTATTGTTATGACATGATTAACCTTAAATATAGGTGACATTAGTAACATTTTACATAGTACTCCACCACCACTTATTATAACAGACTGGTATTAGTTGCTTTAAAGAGGTCAGTGTCCTTTAGATCAACTCCTTCACCGTAATATCTCAACTGGTGTACTTTATGCTTGAACACATGTATTGAGTATTGCATGAGTGTTAAGACAACAAGAAAATATAGCCGCTGGGTTATAATCAACGAATTCTGTTGCTATTTTCAGAAAATTAGTATCCTCGCCAATAAGATAGACTTAGCCGCCAACTAATCGACCTCCACCGAAAATCTCAAATCAAAGAAAGACCTCTATGACGTCTCCAGCTGGTATAGGAGCATCGCTTGGGCCGACCTCGGCGTCTTTCAGTGAGTAATTCGACGGCCTTATCCAGTAGGAATAAGGTTCTAAATCGGACACCGGTGGACAGGACAGTTTCACCGTGTCGTTGACTAGCACCGTTACGTTCCCCGGATATCCTTCCTTAATATACGGCTTCGACGGATATCGTTCTAAAGGAATTTGTCACAAGCTTAAAACGGAGTCACTTAATCCGGTACATGGTGTGAAATGTAAAACAAGAACTGTTAACTTTCCTTGTTCCAATTTCAAATTTGATCAGCAATCGTTAGTCCTGATTATTCTCTTGTTAATTTAATACTTGCATTATTTCTCGGTGGACACATAAAATATCACTGAAACCTTTGCAGGGCATACAAGTCAGAGATTGCTGACGTCTATTTATATTAAAATACCTTTTTTAAATTATTAATCTGATGCTTATTTGATGCGAGGTTATAATAAAGAAGGAGATTTTTTCGATTGATTTAAATGAATATTACTGCATATACCTTTATACTTTACCTTGAATGTGAAGAAGGACCGTGTGGTTGATGCAACCAAGTTCGTTGCACACGAGGCAAGTGTAGTTCCCATTATCGGCTTTTGTCAGCTCATCGAGCGTCATCGACCACTTGCCGTACGACGGCTGGAAGTAGGTCCTGGCTATAGGCGTTCCGTTGTTCTTAAACCACGTGATGTTAGGCGTTGGATTTCCTAAAAATTGGTAATGATTTTACAATCCACATACTACTCAGAGAATCATCAAACTCAGAGAATCTGAAAAAACGCGGGACAAAGATTGGGGCACGTTGTATTTAATAGTTGTGTTGTGTTAGCTCCTAGAAGAACATTCACTTGCGTTTTAAGTTCCGTATCATCTGTATCTGTGTCCATTATTCCGTAATGTGAGCGTAATGTTCAGTTTGCGATCCTAAATAAAAAAATAAAAAAAAAATAATAATAATAAAGGAATGCCATCCCGCTAACAAGCTACTGGTAATAAGGATCTCGGATCATCGAACAAATTCTTACCGTCTGCGGCACATTTCAGTCTTATCGAGCTGCCGGCGGGCTTCATGTCCATGTTGAACATCTTCGACGGATGTTTGAACTTCGGCGCGTATTTCGTCTTGGTGTCGTCAACGTGGCCGTAGTTGGGGTGCTCCCTCTCGCTCTTGTCGTCTATGTCCTCGTCCCTTATGTCGTACTCGCGGTACTTCATGCTCTTCGTTAACCTCTTCGCGTCCGCCGTGGCTTTCTCCTCGATCGTGTTGTTCTCTAACAGCGGCGCTTGGTGCTGCGACAATATTTCCGGCATCGGCCTCTGCACGTCAACGTCCGATTGGTACTCTGCGGGATGGCGAAGCGCAAAGGATTAATGCAGCTACATAGTAGGGCTGCCCACATTTTTCAGTTTTACATATATAGTACACGTCAAAAATGCAGTATTTTTATGGACAAAGTTAAGATTACACATAGTTGTTACTTAGTTATATATTTTAAGGCTAAGGAATTTATTTGTGTTGTAAAAAACAGATTGATCCACCCAACGGGAATATAGAATATGTACGTATATTTTTGCGTACGTATACATTTTTCAACAGTTTTAGGTAAACTCGAAACATAAAAAACAATGATATGTATTATAGCATTGTGGTCATTAAGACTATTTTTTTTTTTTTTCTGGACATAAAGAGACTATTTAAAAATGAGACAGGAATGAAGGCAAGAATGAAAGTAGTCATCTTTGTAGTAAATCATGAGATAATTGTGAAATATTTGCCAAGAAGCATTTCAAGTTCACATTGTTATTGATTTTAACAGGAAGCCGACTTCATAAATTGAGCTTAAAGGGTCGGTTTACAATAAAATATATATTATAATCGAAAACATAACGTCGGACAGATGCAATACGCGACGCAGTACGTATTGGCATGAAAATCCGGCGCGGGATTAGCTCGATATGTTTACACATGTGGACGGATAATAAAGACATCGATTAAATTGAACACCGAAATACCAACAACGCATTCCGTTCCGCCGAACGGACTCAGAAACGCAAATAACTGCATCGCGATGAAGTACACTTTATGGGGCTGCGCATTCGCCGTTTTATTTGCTCGCCAATCGGAATTCTCACCTTCCAAATTGTCTTGCTCCGCGTCAGGCCTGTGTTTGATCGTTACGCTCAACTCGTTTCCTCTTTCTTCGTCGTTGTGACACGAATACACGCCTGCGTCCTTCATTCTGAACCCCTTTATCCTCAACCTAGAACAATGGTCACTTGAATCAATTTAACAGATACGACATATCAATTGTCGAGATGCGACAACAGGAGCGATTATAGATCAGATCATTTCAAACTAAAAAAATACTTCGAAAATTAGAAAATTAGTCTTGAATACTTTTTTTTTTTTAGAGAAAAAAATATTTAAAAATGCATTATTGGTTGTGTTATTCATTTAAGAGGCAATACGTAATTGTACCGCATATAATATCTCAACTACAATGATAATTGTTTTTGAAATTGATGTAAATTTAAACGTTGACGATACTGTAAGTGATGAATACCATTTATAATGCTTCAAGTACAGATAAGCGCTTATGAAAAACAATAAATGTCCTCATAAACTACAATCGCATATAATTACAGTTACGTGCGACGTAAACATGAACGGGCACTTTATTTATTTAATTATTTATTACTTTACGAATCTTCGAAGTATCCAGGAATGGCGAAGACTAAATTAAATATGTAATATACAAAATGTTGTAAACTAAATAAAAGATAAAATATTGATCGTTGCACAAAAACAATTTATTTTCATCATTATTCAAATGAAAAGACAAATCAAAACCTTGGCACGTGCAAGACTTAATAAGAACTACACAGGACTTGTAGAAAACAATTGTAACACGCGTACATTGAATAACATGGGCGTCGCGTTTGTGAAGCTACCAGAGTTACACTTGCGGTCGCATTAGATTCTAAAACGCGATGCGAATACGAAATCTGATCGAGTACGCCCATGATGCCTCACGTTTTATAAATGAAGGAATGAGTTGACTAAGGCTAAATCCGCCACAAAGTCTATGTCTCTACATTATCAATAAAATCAGTCATGGGCACAGGCAACATCAGTGAAAACTTAAAAATAGAATAATAATTTTTTAAAGATATAAATAAATTACAGTAATAAAATTAATAATTTGTATTGTAGTTATAAATAAATATCCCCACATTAATAGATAAAATCACAAATGACTCACTTTTTGCAAATTGCAAAAGATCTATTTTATTTTTACAATTTAAACTAATGACCAATATTTTTGAGAATTTAAATCATTTTGTAACAATTCATACAATTTTAATTTTAAAATACGCTACAAAAATACTACCAGCAAGAAATTTGTTTTACATTGTGTCAAATATTTTTAATTTTTAATTTTTTTTAAATCAGCGACAAAACACTCGACCTTAACGTGATGATGACGCAAACTTTTGAATTTTTACCCATCCAAAATTACCTACGTGCTTATAGAAATTTTCACTACAATAATTTAAGATTCATGATGATATATATAAAACCATATCTAATGCTATCTAAATAGGTTTATTTGCATGTTTGCAAAAGATTTTTTGCTTTGTGTCAGAATGAATCTATAATTAGTATCTCAATAATTTCAAACCTAAACTTATTTCTATGATATGATGTTAGAACAAATTTTTTTGTGTAATTATCTTCTAATACGCGAAATTAAAACTTTGCAGAGATTAAACACATCAACTGCGTACATATTATAAAAAAATAATGTAACGTTGTCTTCTCCAATGTTAGATAAACCCAAATAAAACAAAAAGACAACTTCTCTAAGCTTTAGCTAAAGCCGCTGAGGAATTTGAACAAGAAAAGAGAAAGAGGAAAATCTAAACTAACATTGAGAGGAACTGCAATGCATATTGCGTTTGTGTGCACTAGCCTCTTAAACATTTGCCATTCCCGAAGCCTGGAATAGCAGCGTTAGGCCTTAATCTGAGATCAGCGAATGGCTTGATTGATTCGATGCGTTGTTTTGATCGACAGTATGCTTTATTTGAGTCAAATGGAAATGTGCCGGCTCAACGTGGCGCGCGGAATGAGTTATTGCTTGATTTCCAGCGCCTTGGAATTCTCCATGCGTATTGATCCAAGTTTTCTCGTGTTCGACTTAATTTACTGCATTGTTATTTATGTTGATGATTTTCCTTTGTAACGCTATGCGGAGTTTGGTATTTTTAACGTGGGATCACATCTGCTTGTTTGGAATACATTATTCGAACAGTTACGATGGAATATATTATCTTGCATCTTACTTGAGAAGGGGAGTGGGTGGAAGTTTACAGCATTATAAACGAGCCCGCGCAGTTGACATCATTTGATAATTACAAAAAGGTTCATCTATGGACTTACGTTATCTTGATATTACGAATTGGTAGCCATGGAATCCACAAAGATACTATTATGTAGTTTAATTTCAGACGCATAAAATCATGTGTACCACTAGGAATGCTTTTAAAAGATTAACGCTTAACATTATGCAGGAGCGTTATACGTTCCAAATGTATATTTGCAGATCTTTAAGTACCCACCATTGCCTTTGTTGGACTATTCTGGACTTCCCCGGCCCGTCCAAAGGCTTCCCGTCGAAATGCCACCTGACCATCTGGGTTTGGCTCCTGGGCCGCAACCCGCACACCAGCCTCAGCCTTTCATTTGTCGACGCCTCTATTACTGTGTACGAGTCATCTGAAATGGAAGGATACAAAAAAATATTTAACAACTATAACTATAACCGCTATTAAGTTTTTAACCAACTTATTACTTGAATATGGGAAAACAAAAACACAGAACAAAAATCATTTTTATTTTGTACAGTGTTATAATTAATGTAGAGACCTGATGATCTATATTAGTTTCATTTTAACGCCTTATATCAAACATGGGATGGACTGCGATCCTTATGTCCTTTAAGCTACCGTCAGCTTCCCAATTATTAATTTCAGACTACACACAATGACTCATTGTATTTGTTTTAAATGACAGTAGATCGGTGAAAATAAAATCCGCCGGGCGAGATTTATGCGTAATTCATTGTTCCAGTTGATATATTGTATTGAGCGCGGTAATAAATCTTATAAACATGACAGAATACAGGGTATACGCTCGCTAAAGGAATGAAAAACGCAGCTGACGAATTGGGACGCGTGCGTCATTAAGATATATAAATTAACGTTACATATAATATCACAATAATGCGTGTATGTTAAGATAATCCTAAATTAAGTGTCATTTACATATATATATTTACATCAATAATTGAAATTAATTATTGCACTACATTAATAATTACGCAGCGGATATCTGCTATTAAGTATAACCTAAAAAGGCCGTCACGGCACAGCTATTGTTTGTTTAAGAGTGTAACAGTTTTGGTCAGACAAAATTTATTCCTGGCAAAATATCAAAAAACCTTATCGCAAGGTTGCTAGAAATTTCGGTAGGCGTAAAGAACTAAAATAATTACGGCGTAGACATTTCTAAAGCTGGCTCGTAATCTATTCACTTTAGTGACGTCAGAGGACTAGTGATGTCATTGTTACGATGTACAGAGGGAGTTCACATGTGACTGGAGGAATACGCACACGCGTATAATAAATCTAGAAAATTTATTAGTGCTACAGAAAAGCGAGTTTCGGATTTTAGATTGTATTTTTTTTAAATGGCGCATTAGGGATAAGTTGTTTCGTCGCGGGAGCTTTAACAGACACAATGCGAACCCAAATTCAAAACATTTGTTTGTGAACTTTATCCTGTACATATATCGTAACACGACGTTCAATCGCAATTCAGAAGGTAAGTTAAATTTACATTGCTATTTGCAAAAAAGTTGGTGGAGTGCTAAAACTAACAAAATAAAGTCGATGAAAACGATGAAACAATTAAGCGACAGGTGTTTATTTATTTTATGCGAAAAGGTGTCAAACGAGCAGACGGTTCACCTGATGTTAAGTGAATACCGCCGCCCATGGACATCTGCCACACAGGTTACAGATGCGTTGACAACCTTTTGAAAATTGGGCTCCGGCTAAAAAAAGACATTTATGTTTTAGTCAACAGAACAATTTTTTTTATGTGAATAATTGCCAAGCGAGCATACGGTTCACCTGATGTTAAGTGAATACCCGCGCCCATGGACATCTGCTACACCCGAGGGTTCCAGATGCATTGAGTACCTTTTGAAAATTTTAACAATTGTGCCTACATTACTGAAGGAAACGCACTACAAAGCTTTTGCTGTTTTTAAGTCAAGTGTTTAAAAGCAATCAGGTGATTCAAATGATGTTAAGTGATTCCTGTCGTCAATGGACACTTACTATACCTGGGTGGTTGCAAGTGGGTTTGTTAATCCTTAGGCATTCACGCACAAGATGAAATGCAAAAGCATTTATTTTACTTCACGCTAATCATCTGTGAGACCGCGATACTTCTACAGACGAGCCTTCCCCTGCCACTAATAATTAGTGTTCACGTCCTTGAAAAAAGTTTCGATAAAAAACTATGCTGTCGTCGTTTTCCCCCAAAAAAGAAACTGCTGTGTCGATGAGTAGAACTTACACTTAGCATACAAATTCGCGATGGAAATCGATTGAAACACGTGGCCTATATCATGGCAAATAATGGATTGACACACGTGGCCTATATCATGGCAAATAATGCACCATTAATGGGGTCCAAGTTTCGAAACTCCATCGACGAATATAAGTGCTTATAACGGCCGAGACGTGCCGCATGTGGAACGCCGAATTTAACGCGCGCAAAAATGTAACTCCGGTACTTAAGCTTCGCTTGTTTTCATCCGTTGCGAATGTAAAAACGTGAAACGCTAATTACACTGTGCGGATTCGGTTCTCTGGAGATTTGTTTGTTTCTTTTCGAGTAGCAATTTATAATTTATATGCGATATTCCGGAGCCGCCAACCGAAATTAGATCCGTTCTGGAAAGTATCTTGAATTTAAATGAAAGATCTCTTTTGGAAACTTCTGATATTTTTAAGTCATACTTTTTTTGGTGCGTTCGGAAAAATTGTGAGAGTCAAATTTTCACGATGCGCGCGCCCACCGACCCTCAAAACGCGACACTATGTAGATGAAGTTAACAGTAACCATATTAAATTAATATTTTATAACTTAAGCGAGGACTAAGGAAAACCTTGGGTGTTCAAGAAAGTCATTGGAGTGATAAACCGAGTTTAACTCTTGCAGCGACGCTGCCAACTTAAAAACTCGTCGGACAAAGTTGCAGTTCTTTGTTTAGTGGGTACGGTCGGGTCTTAACGCTCCTCCAGATTTGTGGCCTGTGAATTATGGGCGGCGGACAGTGCTGCGCTTTGTACCGCGTCGACATCGATAAACATCGCGCGGGTCCATTTTTTTTTTCGTCTTTTGTCTCGACGTCAGTCGACAGTGGACGTTGATTGTTTTATGTGGACATTGACGTCGCGCGTGGCTGTATGATCTTAACGCGATGTGACAATCCCAAAATGCGCAGTTTCGTATGGAGAAGATGACTTGATACATCGCCATAACCGTTAATACATACATATTTCTCTCTATTCTCTATCTATCTATTCTCTCATCATAAATCTTTTACATATTTCTGTTACATTTGTATATATTTTTTTATTATTATATCGATAGCTTTAAGCTACAGCGCTGTCCACGTATTTCTAAGGTTGGAATAATTCTATTGAAGAAGACTAGTTTCACGTTTGTTAAAATTTGTTATGCACGTTAAATGTTTTTTACAGAATCGATAATTCAAAGGACAACCCTATTTCTTTTGCACACTCCTTAAAGGTCGATTTAGTGGTTGCATATGTCGAACAGATGCAAACCTGCGCCCATGGGCCTAAAAAAAACTTTCTCAAGGCCCGAACACATATTTCTTTTTGCCCCTTAAAACAATACCGACCCAAAATTCGTGAGAACGTCAAAATTAACCCGAGATTTGCTAATGGATATATTGTTCATTAGGTTTACCAGTCAGACTTAACGTAAATTACGTAACCCCATAGAACCATCTCCCTGTTAAGCAAAAGTATTGCTAAACAATCCAAAAATTGAACACCCATAACAGTTGAACTATCTAGCTACTAGCTGCCAGCCATTAGCCAACTTCACTAAACTTACACAAAATTAAGTGCAATAAACGAACGTATGTATGGAAAACATGAATGTGAACATAATGGCAAGAGTTATCAAAATGCATAATTAAACCAAGCAAAAGAATAAAACTTATTAAGTTTATCATAATTTTAAAAGTTTTGACAATGTAAGATACATAATACTTCGTCGAAACTTCTTAAATATCCTGGCGTATAGGAACAATGAAAATAATACGCATTATTTTAATATCTCTTGATATCAAAAGTACAATATGCACATATAAACCATTCATATTTATTAACGTTACATCTCATACAATGTAATAACAAGCTCGTCCGAGCAAACTCAATTAGGATGAGCCTTGAATAGGGCTCTCATCCATTGTTCCTTAAGAATAATCCGGCCCTTTAATGGAAGAGATTGTATGTTGCAACGGCACCCCGCAATTAGCGGCGCGATGGTACACGATTCCTTGGCTTTCGGTCTCGACAAATCTGATATTGGGACCACACGGACCGCAAAGAGGCGACAGACAAGCGAACACGACACTGTTAATAGTTTCAGGACTGAAACCACAAACATCGACAAAGATGATTTTTTCCGTTTATTTCGGATAGTTAAAACTAGCTTTATCTGCTCTTTTAGTAGCCGGGGCTCACTTTTTTATAGCTGCAACCCATCAGGTGCTGTAGATGTCCATGAGCGGAAGACACTTAACATCAGAAAGCAATTGCCAGTTCATCACATTAACAAACTTATCAGATAATTAACTGTCAGTCTTTCCATAAATATTTATCAGGACAAATGTCATTTCACTTTTTGCATATCAGATGTTTATATGTAATATTAATTATCTTGTTCAAATCTGTGTCATTAATCTATTTTAAAAATTGAATGCTCATTTATATTCTCACCACGAGTATCGGTATCGTGTTAAGGAGAAAACTATGCTCAATTAATTAATTAATAATAATAATACGATTAATCAATTAATTAATACGCGATTCCTACTTCTGCGCAGTTTGTTTACACGTACGACGCATCCGTGACCTTCCAAGGGTGGAATCGTCGTAATCAAGCTGTACGCTGGCAACAATACGTACTATTCGCAGATAAACATCTGTAGTAGGGTAATAATGGTAACAGTTTGGTAACATAAAATAAATTCCAGCTCTTTATGGCTGCGGATTTTCAAGGTTTACTAACAGATTCTGTTCCGACGTTGTGGGAAAACTGCGATTTGTAGATGAACTACTTATGTAGCCTGTTCTATTATAAGTATTGATTGAAGAATATTTCCTAAGAAAGTAAAATGTCTCTCGGTCGAAATTCGAGCATAATTAATTATACACGGTAATTGTAATGTTTTATTATATAAATAATAATATTTAAAGTTTAATATTTAAAGTGTAGTAACGTTTTTTTTTATTGATTTAATGTATTTTTATCCATAATTGAAAAAAAATATTAGCATTCTGCACTCCTCTATATAAAACATAAGTGTAGTAAACTTCATACCCCTCCGTCCGCGCAATTTTTGTAAAAAGGGGTAGAAAGTTTTGACTTCACTTAATTTTTAATTTTTATTTAATTATATAGAGATAATAATACCATTAAAGGATGAGAAAGAGTTAGAGATAAATCTTGTAAAAATTATTACCTAAGATCGTTTAGGTCTATTTTTGTAAAGTCGAACTTCCGTCGAACAAAAATATTTGCGTATGTAAATACGTGCATACTCGTATATGTTTTTGTTTCGGAACTCGAACGTGACTGCCTTCGCTTAGTCCTAGAGACAAAATATATAGGTATTTTGTCTTTTGCTTGTTTTATATTGCTTCGTGGTAGTCTGTGGGGGAGGCCTATGTTCAACAGTGAACTCGAATAGGCTGAAATTTTGATGATGACAATGAAGTAGCTATATTAAGAAAGGCATCTAAGAGAACAAAGTGTAATAATGAGCAGACAGGCTAACACAATGACAAAAGAAATACGTGATCTATGTATATCGGAAATATTATTCAGGTTGTAGTTGACAAAAAATCAGCGAAAATGGTAGGTTAGTAGTGCTATTTTAACGAGACTATGGGACTGACATTTTGGCTTTCCCAAGGAAAAAGGATAATGATCCAAAGCGATAATGAGCCAAAATATCACTCGATAATGATACCCTAACGAGGACATAAAAATAAATAAAAATGGGACATGTCTTTCCATAAATAAATGTGCCCCGAACTTGCAGCGGAGGACAGCCTTGCACCGGGAGACACGTAAAATAAAATAGAAGCGGGAAATGCATGGGGCATTTCCCGCTTCGAGTAGATGGCATAAAGAAGTCGTGAGCTGCTAAACTAATAGCCAACAAGCCGTAAATCAAACACCGGCACCGAGCGTAGTCAGCGAGCGGCACGAGGCGTGTATGAGACGGGAATCTTTCGTAATTCAGTGCTGTATGGGTTTTTGATTGCTTGGAGCCAATCCAAACGGATTTCACGTGGGCGCGGATTACTGTTACAACGAGCAGCCGCTAAATCTGCGGCGAAACGTGTTATGTCACTGTCCCATTGTTGCACATCGAATACATGCAATTAATAAAACACAATGAAACGGAAGATCTACTAGGTGGAACGGAGAAACTAATATCTAATTTGAGATTTGGATTGAATGACACCACTAAACGTGGCGACCGGATGCCTGAATTGCCACGTTTTTAATTTTTACTAGAACTTAGGACAAAGGTATACATGAAAGAAGGACAAATGAAGGAAAGCCTTAATGCCAATTGCCTGACTAATGCTGAAGTGGGGAAGAGTTGGTAAGTTTGGACGTACTGACTTCAGGAACGATTGGTCGACAAGACATACACGTTCACGCTACGCCCTAAGTAGCTGGTGCCATAAACGTAAACCAAATTGGCATGCAATATATGAGCACACAAGCCGAGGTCGAGAAGGTATAGTTTTTTACTCGAGTGATACCGCGTTGGACAGCACTGAATAACATATAAACGATGATGTCGTGATATCATGCGCGCATCATGAGTAACAAACAGTTTTACCGTAAACTAAGACTTATACAGGTAGAATTTTAAATTGTCACAATATAATACCTAAACTGGTGCTATTAATTGTTAAAACAATTTACTGGATGTATTGAGTGTCATATTAAATTCCACATGTTTCGAATCCATACTTCCTTACTCCTTACTATATTATTAATTTTTATTTAATATTATAAAAACGAAAGTTTGTATTGGATGTTCGTGTTTGTTATTTTTTCACGAAATAACTACTAAACGGATGAAACTTGACAGTAATATAGTTTATACATCAGAATAACACATAGGCATAGCACATTTAATTGGTATAGATACGTGACTTTCGGATAAGATATTTCGCTTGTGACTTACTTTAGGAAAACGATATCAAAATCGCCCGCCTCTTTTGGAGGACGTTAGAAGAAAATGATAGGATTATCATTCAACGATGAGCTTGATGTATTTATGTGGAACGTATTAAGTGTTAAGCAATTAATTTATACAATCTCAATAAAATCAGAACTTATATCCGCGCTGGCGAGCCTCAAAATTTACGTCCCATCGATACTATTTTTAGTGCCCTAACCAGCCAGCATCTTGTATTTGATTCGGGTGCGCGTCTCCTAAAAACATTTTTCATACAAATTGCGTTATTTATCTTTCGGCGTCCGTATTTATTTCTGTTTGTCAGCGTGTCCGGCTCATAATTTTCATGCGATCGCCTCCTTTTCCCCTTGTGGTGAAACCTTGATAGTTGAACGATCGGCCGTAGAATCGACAATCTTGAGCTTTGCTCATCGATCGTACAGATGGTTTAATATTTTATGTGTCTTTGTAGAATTTAAATAATTGTCTGACATAGAAAGTGAGGGTTTGTAGCATTCGTTGCTACGTAATTGACCTAGATTCGGATACTATACAGTTATTATTAAGCCAGTAAAATCCTTAAATATTTAGTTATAAAGTTGGAAACACCAGTGGTGGTTTTAGATTTGGTGGAGCCCTAGATTTATATCAACTTGACAAACTTTAGGTATATACAGCGTGTCGTTACAATCGCGACAATAAATGAACACACGTCTAACGCTACTTGCCAATAATCATAAAAAAATATTAACGTTAAACAAAATCCATAATTAAAAAAAAAAAATATTTTTCAAACAAACTAATTAAGTAAAAAAGAAACAAAATTTGTAACATCCTATACAACTCGCGCCACAGCGTCGCATTACAAGCCTCTCCTTCTAACTGTATGTTTTGTCTCTTCTAAATTCATTCAACCCATTCATATGCTTTGTGACCTTTACAAATGAACTTTACGTTACAGTTTTATACGTAAGGGTGTTCTAAAATTCTTTGTTTTGGAAAATTGAATAACTCTGTAAATATTGATGTTTAAAGAATGTTAATGTTTAATACAATTTTAAAAAGGTATCCTCTATATGTGTGTTCATTTATTGTCGCGGTGGTAACGACACGCTGTATTTATAGTACCTGGAGGACCGAGCTTTACTCGGTTTGTTTTTTTTTTGTAAATCGTGTATTTTGGTAATTAAATTTAGATACAAATTACTGAGTAATGAAATATGCATAATATTTTTCGATCTTACCGACCTAATAATAAGAAAATATGAAGTGGTATTTTTCACAAACGAAACAACTTTAAAAAAAAGGGAAAGAAATAACAAAATCATCTGGATCAACAAAAAATAATGAAAGCAATAATCAAGAATCGAAAAAAAAGTAAAAAATCGTGTGTAAATGATCGTGACCCGAAGCTAAATTTCATCATCAATATGTATATATTTTAATTATTAATATTAATTATTAATTGAAATGAATTGCTCGTTTAAAGGAAAACACAAATAGTTAAAAAGTTATTAAGACAACCACTCAACACATTGGCGCTGTCCCATCAGACTGTTTAGCCCCGATGGAACAAGCGAAAAGTACTCTGAAGGAATAGAATAAATAGAATGTCTCGTGAATAATCAGTATCAGACAAAGTAACCGGTATCGTACAGCAAAATACGATCGAATTAATCATGATATTCCACTGAGGGCGTAGATCTTACCTCAAATCAGACGTATATCAGCTAAACACGGGGAACGCGGCATAATTAAGGCCAGTTTCAATTAAATAGAGCGTTATCGGATACAACAATCAAAGGAGGGAATGACTTTCACTTCCAAAGTTATGTGTGGACTCAACACCGATGCTTTTACCTTTCAAGTATGTACGTTACCTTTTAAGCAGTGGGAAGGTTACGATATGATCGATGTTTGGTTGAATTAATGTTATTCGGTTAACGTATTCCCTTACTCGTTCGTATCGATGTAATGATTTCTCACAATTAATTGGACTTTCCATTCCAGACGAACCGAGTCATGTTTCAACTCAAATTTTCGATCGAACTTTGGTTCTAACCCTATTTTCAGATTATTTTGTAAATTCAAGTTGATACTTGAAATTTAAGATGTTAAGATATTACGAACAATTATATTAAATTTTAACAGTTCATGTAATGAAAATGGAACAAACTTGTGATCTAAAATTTTATAAAATATTAAATTGTATATTTTTATTTTGTATTTTTTTTATTACATATATTGTATAATAAATATATTGTATTTTTTATTACATGGAAATAATGTACTATTTCGTTTTATATTCATTTACGCGAATTGTAGAAACTGTAAATACGACTATCTCATTAAACCAACAACTCAGAATACTGTAAAGTGCTCCAAATAAATTGTAATCCAATAGTTTAATCCAATAATTCAAAAATGAATTAAACGACAAAATCCCAAAAATAGTTTTCTTTTTCAATATTTCTCTTTACAACATTCTGGTGCAGCTATTTCACTAAAATACGGCTTATAAAAATATTAACATTTGTTATAACTTAGATAAAACAACGCTCATCCTGGCTGCAAAACAAATCCTTGGCCCCTGACTCTAAAGCCAAGAGCTCCACTAAGAAAGCCATTATAATTACAGTATTTTATTTTATTTATTTTTATTTTGTGGAAACCCAACAACTAATATTACATAAATAAGAAAACGAGATAATAACAAGCCAGCCAGCTACAGGTTTTCACTGATAGAAATTAGCAGTCTGTCCACGCATTGTGGAGAACAGAAGTCGGGACTTTGTCGAATTTAATTAATGAAAGTCAGATTCATAACTCCGAAGGGAATAAGTAGTAATGATTTATGCGTAATAAACGGAACAGTACACAATCGTTAATATCTTCAGCAATAACTAAGCCGGTTGCATTTATTTCTCTCATTGACATTGTTCCTCTAAAGGGCGGTTATATCGTTCGATTTAATGATTTCTAATTTCCGATTCCGGTATGACCAACTGTCGGGTCAATGTTAACTGTGGTTCCATTTAATGATATTGGAGTACTGGCAGTAATCGTATAAGAGAATTTAAAATTTTCTGTCATTATCAAAATAAATTCAAATTTGTTTTTTACTCAACTACGTGAACGCTATACTTATCAACATTTAAATCTAAACCGCACGTTACACGTCTGCCAAATTCATCAAGCTTACCATGTTTTGACAGTTGTGATGCATTTGTCAATTTTATCAAATTTTTCGCATTTCTTTCACTTGCTTCCCCTATTTAATATTGTGGCTCTTTAATAATGCTTAAACGGATTCAAACGAAATTCGGAGGGAAGACCGCTTACTCCGACCGGAGAGTTTTTCCCCACTGTAATTTTTTTAAGAACACGATTGAAGCCGCCAGTATAAGCTGATCGAGGATGTACTATAACTTTATTAGAAACCAATTATTACTCATTCATACTTATTGCAGTTTGGAGACTAACATGGCGATCGATTGGAACTGATCCAGAAAAACAGTGTCCTATCTCAATGTATGAATACATCCTTGAGTATTTGTAAGAGTAAGTTAGAAAGCGATAAACTTGATGGTAGTTTTATTTACGTAAAAAGATAATAAGCGAACTGGCCGTTCACCTGATGTGTAGTGATAACCACCGCCCATGCACAATTGCAACACTCGTGAGGTTACAGATGCGTTGCCACCTTTTAATACAGTGGCCCCAGGATGGCGCTAAACATTCACCGGGCGAAACACAGAAGTATACTTTTGCACTTCACGCTGGTCTTCTGTGAGGTCGTGTTACTTCCGGGGACGGAACTGCCCATTCGTGCGATAGTGGAGACTGTTGCATGGCCCTACAACAATTGGCCCTACCATAATATTGGCACAAAATTTGAATAAATGCTTACGTACTAGTGGGGTTGTAAGTAAGTTGCCAACTTTGAAAGGTGACCCTTCGGTTGCTACACACATTGCTTCGCTACAACGAAAGGCAAGTCTAAAAAATCCATTTCTTTACGGTCTCACGCAAAAATGCTAAAATTGAATTTTTCTCGCAGTCGCAACATTGCTCTGATTTTCAATCCATATATTTCATCGCCTCAACTTTAGCTTCCTTCCTAAGAATGAAATCTTTAAACCGTCTTCTTTTAAATAATTCTTATTTAAAATCCACATTGACTTTCAATAAAGTATTCACAACATATCTTTTACCGTTTCAGATTCACTACATATTTTGTAGATTCCATTGTGTTGTAATGTTTATATACACCACTAACGAACGATACAGGAATTGGCAAAAGTTCTCGGGCCAACACACCCGCAGGAAATGATACTATTTTTACCAAAAACGAACACATGATATTGGACACCGCACAATTCGGATTGGTTTTCTTCAAATTCACATCCGTCTTTATTGCTTTACGCACAAGAAGCAAAACAGGGACGGTTTTATGCCGAATCTGCAGATCTTTCGCTACAAAATGCTGCAGTTCCTAAGATACATACCTGAACACATTCGGGTGTCTGTATCCCTACAGAGATTAGAGTCACACTTAAATAATAAACCATTCCAACGGTGGCAATAAATTGTGTCGAATCTCGGTGTATCATTTTTAGAAACGGCATCGACACTCGAAACCGCCGCCGGCTCGTTTTACACGGGCGTATTTTTTTTACAGTCTTCATTTTCATTTGACGATTCTGTCAAATATTGTGACGGACATTTGAGATAAGTCTAGTGTTTCATAGGAACTACTATTGAAATTTCCTACTAGCGATCTTTGTTACGTAATCACGGCTGCAATAGCATAATAAATAACTGAAAACGTTCGGACACTAACTGTTCACCTACAAGTACTTTCAAAGATTTTTACATTATGAATAATAAAAGATCGCGGTCATAGTACAGCGCTGATTTTTTTTTTTTATTTTTATTTTTTTTTTTTCAGATTGAGTCGGTGTATAGTGCTATGTACAATTTATGCAATTTGGTTTTAGAAAAAATATTTCTCGTTTTACAATTCTTTCAGATTACTTGACCGAATGATCTTTCATTCGAAATGCAATCCGTCATTTGTTTTTTTTTTCTGTGTCACAGATAAAACAAAAGCTTTCACAGACGGTCGTCTGCTTTAAATACATTTCTAACTTCAGAGATAATTAAGGCCAATAGTGTGGAAATTTCAGTGGCTTAATTATACGGTACAACTTATAAACTTTTAGAATGTGTCAAGTTCTATGGCGTTATAATGTCTTATTTAAAAAAATATACGCACGTCCACAGAATCCAGAGTCGTCAAGGCGAATGAAGTTGTTTGCGTACAAACGCACAGACGTTATTAATTTTGATTAACGTCTCATTATTGTGGGAAGTAGCGACATCAAAAGCGAGTGGTTTTTCAGTTAGGAAGCTATTATGTGCGACCTACACAAGAAAGATGAAAAGAGATTTTTATTTTTAATCGCGGCAATCCTAGACGTTAGTGGAATATAAAATAGAATTATTAAAAAGGCGACACCGGCACATCCGTTTCCTCTCTTCGGATTTCGAATGTACGCCGGGCAACGCATTAACATATTATGGGCTAGTGTTGCAATCCTAGTGTAAAATATGACAGTGAGTGTTTTACATAAAATGAAAATAATCCCGGCACAAGTTTCCTTAGGCATTAATATGAAGAAGGTAACAAGATTAATGACGTAGATATAATAATGACTTTGACGCTTCTTTTTTCTTTTGCTTCTGTTTCTCGCCTAGTCCCTATTTCGTTTATATACCGGAGTAGAAATCTTTTTTGTCTAACGCACATGCTCGGTGAGAAGGGTCGTCCGCCATCTTGTTTTTATTTATAGAGGAGCGCGTGCGCTTGCTTCTTTCAGTTGCATTCAATTAGTTTGATTTGTGGGAAATCGATTTCATGCGGTTCACGTTACTCGAGCGCGCTTCGACAATTCCAACTAATTAAAATTGCGGGTATTTTGTTACCTAAGCTCGTGTCATTGTTGTGTAAAATAGTACGAGAGCGTAATAAATGTAATTACATGTAGGGAGAGTGTAAATAGTTTAAATGCGCAACTGGATCTATCACGTCCTATCGTATTTAATTTCAATTCAAATCGGCGATTTTTCGAAAACATTACGGAATTTATTGCCGCGGAACAGTTTAATAACGAATTTGCAATCACAAATTAGTCCATCGAATCGTTCTAGATCTATTCTAGCTTCTGGATGCAGCCATGAATGAGAGTATAAGTTTCTACATCACTTCGATAGAATTTATAGTTCCTATATCACATCGATATTTATTAAACGTCGCATCGCTACCGATTTAACTTGCAGCTGGCACAGGCTCCTGCAATAAGACTAGATAGGCATAATAGTGAAGATTTATTCGGTCCCTCGCGCCACATCCACGCGTCTCCTAATTGAACGCTCTTATTACCGACTGTACGAGATTCGTGACGTTTCCTGCCGCGTGGGCGCGTCTTTAATTTCGCTTTCTTATCGCTCCCGAGCTGTCGCATCTAGTGGCTTTTATTTCGCTGGTCTTTTGTCGTGGAAGTCCGTTTGCATACAATTTTGATATCGCCCCACAATCGTCGTAGCCAGTCGTTGTAGCATCGCTTTATATCGCTCTTGTTTTGTGGTTAGTCGCTACAGCATCGCATCCTCTACGCTCTTGGTATTTTTTTAAATGTGAAAAGTGGCAAACGAGCTGGTGGTTCACCTGAGGTTAAGTGATAACCGCCGCCCATCGACATTTGCAACACCCGTAAGGTTGCACATGCGTTGCCACCTTTAAATAAAGCGGGCCCTGGCTACCTCACTCACCAGACGAAACGCAGAAGGGTAACACTTCTACTTTACGCCAGTCTTCTGTGAGGTCGTGGTACTCACTCGGACGGACCTGCCAATTCGTACAACAGTGAAAACTGTTGCGAGGCCCTATGTATCGAGAACAGGAGCTTAATATCGCCTCAACTTCGTCGCGACCAGTCGCTGCAATATCGTTTTTGTATCGTTTCTGCTTCTGCGACCAATTGTTTATTATCGTTTCTGCTTTGCTGCGGTACATCGGGCCTGTTACGGACGATCGCTGAATCGCAACGCCTCCTGAAGTCAGTGACTCTGCGATTTAGTGGCGACAGGCGAAGGCGTATATTTAGTTAATTTACGACATCACCGCCGGTACGGTCAGCAGCGTTGCAGTTTGAAGGAACATCGGCTTTATCAGCGTGGCGTAAGGTGCATGCGTTTAGCATTTCCTTTGGAATCTATTCCGCCCGCCGCTTTTCAAATTTAACAAACTAGGTGTGTTAGAAGAAAGAGCAATAGGAGAGCATGAAATAAGCTGAAAATTGCTCGAGTACAGTGACTAAGATATTAGATGTGTCGTGTCGTTTATATCCAGTTCGGAGTATGATTCTACGCTAATTAGGGAAGATCAAGATTATTAGAGAGCGAAGTAATTTTGCTAACAAGATTTCGATATCTATTAAAACTTTGAAGACCGCAAATGTTAAATAGCAAAGTATTTTGATATTAAGATTTAGGCAACGAATAAAAGATAATTTCTTTAAAAAACACTGTTTTTGTTGTAGGTTTCCGCCAGAAAAATTTCTGATTTTATATTGTAAATTTTTGTTTTTCTTTTTCTAAAATGATCAGTGTTTCAGACACCGGGAGTAAGTCTTAAACTTTGGTTTACTGACGATATTTTTTGATGAAAAAATGACAGATTCGTGATAGATGTCTTTACTTAATAAGCTATGGAGACAAACGAGCGGGAGGTTTATATTATGTGATCACCGACGTCTATGGAAAATTTCAGCGGTTACCTCACTCATAAAAATTGCGACTACTTGTAATTTACGTCTGTTTTCCCTGCTCTTGGTAATTTTCCAGTGTCCATTCGGACCATACCATCCTGACTTATCCTAGGCGAACTGTCGCGAACTGAGGCGAGACATGAGGTCATGCGGCAACCTTCATTGTCTTCCGTCCGCAATATTTCCATGAATCAAACGTCGCAAATTAATTGCGAGCCTAACGACGTCCTTACTAATATTACAAAGGCGAAAGTTTGTATGTATGAATTCTGTATGTATTGATGTTTGTTACTCTTTCACACAAAAACTACTGAATAGATTTTAATGAAACTTTACAAAAATATAGCTTATAAATCAGAATAACACATAGGCTATAAGATATAAAGATATTGTGTGAATTTTCCAAAATATAGGTAATGATATGTGTCAACTAAGTAGGAAAAAATTCAGCCATCTGCGAGATATTCTGGCGTATAATAAAAAAACTCATTGTTAATTCCCTTTGGCCGCGCGGGTGCAGCCGCGGCATAACAGCTAGTTACTAATAATCCATACGACGTCCCGATGACCCACATAGTTCGCGAATGCACGAAACGTCTTCCATTCGATGACACATCCACTGACTCTCGAACATTTATATATATTTACGACGCTGTTCGCGCACGAATTGAAAACAGAATAAAATGCGCGAACGGCCAATAAATAAGGCCGCGATGTAAGTAATTGACAACGTTATATCGTGTTAAGTGAGAGATAACCGTAGGGGCGCGTTTGTATTAAATTCTGTTAGTGATGTTCTTGTGTAAAAGTAAAGTAAAGTAACAGCCTATAAATGTCCCACTGCAGGGCAAAGGCCTCCTTTGTACAGAGGGTATCAGGGCATAGTCCACTACGCGGCCCCACTGCGGATTGCCGGACTATCGGTTCTTGTGTATTATGTATATGCATATTATGTGTATTAGTCATTAATTATGTATATGCTCGGATTGCCTTAATCCCCAACCTACTGAGCGCATCCGAGTATAATCGGGAACTTTTTCCGATTACGTAGATCGTATCATAAGATATCGTAGAAAGATTACTTTTTATATTACATAAGACAATTTCAACTTTAACGTATAATTAATTGGCCCTACCACTGTATATGTAATTCAAAGACATTTGTGCAAATACGGAAACTCTAGGGGAGTTGCTGTTTGCCTTTTGCAGCTGCCACTATTCCCCTAGTGATCTTATTTCGGAGATAAAGTCATAAGTTCATAGTATGGTGTCAGAATCAAGTGTCACTGTCTCTGTTTGCTCGATCAATAAAAACGATATTCAGCACTGTATGACGTTCAAACTTCCGTCACGTCCTTACTAATATTACAAAGGCGAAAGTTTGTATGTATGAATTCTGTATGTATTGATGTTTGTTACTCTTTCACACAAAAACTACTGAATAGATTTTAATGAAACTTTACAAAAATATAGCTTATAAATCAGAATAACACATAGGCTATAAGATATAAAGATATTGTGTGAATTTTCCAAAATATAGGTAATGATATGTGTCAACTAAGTAGGAAAAAATTCAGCCATCTGCGAGATATTCTGGCGTATAATAAAAAAACTCATTGTTAATTCCCTTTGGCCGCGCGGGTGCAGCCGCGGCATAACAGCTAGTTACTAATAATCCATACGACGTCCCGATGACCCACATAGTTCGCGAATGCACGAAACGTCTTCCATTCGATGACACATCCACTGACTCTCGAACATTTATATATATTTACGACGCTGTTCGCGCACGAATTGAAAACAGAATAAAATGCGCGAACGGCCAATAAATAAGGCCGCGATGTAAGTAATTGACAACGTTATATCGTGTTAAGTGAGAGATAACCGTAGGGGCGCGTTTGTATTAAATTCTGTTAGTGATGTTCTTGTGTAAAAGTAAAGTAAAGTAACAGCCTATAAATGTCCCACTGCAGGGCAAAGGCCTCCTTTGTACAGAGGGTATCAGGGCATAGTCCACTACGCGGCCCCGCTGCGGATTGCCGGACTATCGGTTCTTGTGTATTATGTATATGCATATTATGTGTATTAGTCATTAATTATGTATATGCTCGGATTGCCTTAATCCCCAACCTACTGAGCGCATCCGAGTATAATCGGGAACTTTTTCCGATTACGTAGATCGTATCATAAGATATCGTAGAAAGATTACTTTTTATATTACATAAGACAATTTCAACTTTAACGTATAATTAATTGGCCCTACCACTGTATATGTAATTCAAAGACATTTGTGCAAATACGGAAAATCTAGGGGAGTTGCTGTTTGCCTTTTGCAGCTGCCACTATTCCCCTAGTGATCTTATTTCGGATATAAAGTGATAAGTTCATAGTATGGTGTCAGAATCAAGTGTCACTGTCTCTGTTTGCTCGATCAATAAAAACGATATTCAGCACTGTATGACGTTCAAACTTCCGTCACGATAATGCCCAGCCGGACCTTTTTATCGGGTGAAAAGTCATCGAATGTCACTGAGTATTTCACTTGTTGCCACTATTTCGGCAGAATGAGTAAAATACAATTTCACGCAGTAAGTGTGGACATAAAAGCAAAAAAATCACGGTTTCAGTTTTTATAAAAGAAAATTTTATGACTCTTGATTTAGATATTACGGCTAGGCCATTGACTTCGGTTACGACTTCAATTCCGGCGAGGGACAAGTAATTCGTTGGATCCATAGAATTTTTTTCCAGATCTATAAATCCGCATGGCGTAGTATGGATCATTTTCATCATTTCAGCCTGTTTGAGTCAGCTGAACATAGGCCTAACTCACGAAGTTGGATCCATAGACTTCCCGCACATTTTTTCATCTAGTGGGGGGTCTATGCGAAGTACGAGGCGCCATGTCACCTTTTTCCCCAACGGTTAAATCGGTATGTATGTATGGCCTTAAATCTCACTTAATTCTAATCATGAGCTATTCATGATTAAGGAAGGGTCTTTGAAAATCACGCAAAAAAAAATCATACCATATATAAAAAAAGCTATCATATATTAGATTAGGAAGGGTTGAAGGGACATATATAATAAAAGCGTAGATTAGGGTGAAGGGACGTCGTCGCTTTGGCTCCTTAACTAGCCGCGCAATATTTACGATGGCTCCCTTAATTCCTTCCGGGGCGGCCATTTCGGCTGTCGGCGGCTGAGCAAATAAGGAGCGGGTAGGAAGGCATTAGTCACGGCCACTTCTTCCCCGGGATGGTCCGGAACCGAGGATCCGGGATAGCCCAAGATCTTTGGAATGGAACGAAAATCCTTACTAATATTATAAAGGCGAAAGTTTGTGTGTATGGATGGATGTTTGTTACTCTGTCACGCAAATACTACTGAATGGATTTTAATGAAACTTTACAATAATATAGCTTATAAATCAGAAAAGTACATAGGCTATAATTTATATTATGTATATTTTATGTATATCTTACTTTCTGTCTGAAACTTCCGCCTTTAGTCTATTCTGTCGCGACGTAGTCGCGGGCAGAGCTAGTGGACCATAATGCCATTCTTGATCGATTCACTGCTTCGTAGTTAAAGCAATTAGTGTTAAAGCATTAACAAAGTAAATAAGCTTTATTAGAAAAAACTATAATACGACGCATTACAATATTGCAATTCACGGATTAAACATTATTTAAAATATGTAGTTACATTTAATATTGTCTATTTTACTCTTGAAAATATTAAATATACTAAAATAAAGTTAATGTTAATTGTTTTAGACATTGAATGGCTCAAAGCAAAGTTGATCCTTTACGTATATGTCCTTCTGGGCACAGACCCAGAATTTTATTGTGTCAAAAAACAAACGCCACCGGCGAGTCTCGTCTCTGCACAAAGTGTAAGCATCGCTTAGTATGTAGAGATTTTTGCACGTAAGAGATATAATAGAGACGGAAACCTCATTGTATCTAAGGGGATCGAACACACTACCTAACATTTCAACTACTAGGCTATTTTTGCCCTCATCCGTTATTACATACTTCCATCGAAAATATGTTTTTATTTTATAATCGTGAAACGAAAAAAGGACTATTCCAACGACGGAAACACTATCAATAAGGGAATTTGTCTAAAGAATCGTCGAAAAGTAAACCACGTTGTTTATTGATTTCTCAACCTCATAAAATGGTTAGCTTAGTAAGTACTAGTCGATACGGGGCGTCAGTTCCGTTGATTGGCTCTGTTTCGTTTTAAGAGAGAATTAACGAGTATTCATAAAAGTAAATTATGAAAAGTTCAACAGATAATCTCTGTTGAATAGCGTTGGCGATATCGCATTGATCCCGACATGTAAGTAGTTTGTTTTGACTTTACCGTATAATTATAATAAATTACGGGGAAAGCAACTGTTTCCCTTCAAAAGATGCTCTAGATATTTTCCAAACTGTTTATAACCTAACACATCATTGCTTTTGGAATTGGGATTTTTTCGACTTTTTTTTTTTAACATGAAGTTCTTAAAAGGATAAGCTTATGGTGTCATAAAGGCTATATTCACTATGTTTCCAGAATAGAAACTAGAATCTAGCAACCTATATCTGACTCGTCAACTATAATAGGAAATATGGTAGTTAAATCACTTAATGGTGATTTAACTACCATATTTCCTATTATAGTTTTCAAACTCTGAAATGAAATCAAAAACAGCTCTTACTAACTAGTAAACATGTTAGTCGTCCCGTTTCTATGAGCCTAAATGAATAATTAAACTATTATTATTGAATAAGTAAATATTACGACTTGGAGGCTCAGTAAAACTATTGAGTGCTTAGCACTTTCACCGTTTTACTTAGCAAAACATGTTCGTACTAAAATCTCCCAGCCGTCTAATGCCCGTGTATATAAAGAGCTGCTCTTAAAATATCGTTACACTAATCGCCTGTAAAGCGATCCCTGCGGACTGAGCCTCGCCGCGCTCGATCAACCACTATCTAGATTAAAAGGGCGATTTTATATTAACCGGTCGTTAAATTATAGTTAATTACTCGACTCCCCGCCGCGTACGCCCGGCGGTCGAAGATTCACTCCAGTTTGTCGATTTAACCGATTTAATTAATTATTTATCTCTATTAAACATTTAAGATACGTCGAAAGGAAGCATTAAATGTGTGTTAATTTATTATTAAATTAATAAATAACAAAAATTATGTTAGATCTATAAATAGATAATTTTTCAAATACTCTGTTAATATAATTTTTGTTGTAAGTAAAATGTTTAACTATTATTGTTAATTATTTAGTATTGATCAGCCTCAATAACGTGATGATTATTAATTATCTGATCACCATTGAGTTAATGATGAGTATTGTTCGCTGAGCATTGTGAGCTACCAGGAAAACAGAAGTGCAGTACATAGCGTCATTTCGCGCCTTCGCGCCATTTGAAGGCATCTTGCGTCACCGCCTATGATTTAGTATATTATGCACCCGCTCAACACAATCAAAGATGGATCTGTTAATATTTGCTTTATTGTTTTTAAATACAAACTGTAAAATGAGAAGGAAAACAAATCTCACACAAGAGATATGCTAATTATTGCCGCCCATTGTACCCATTACTTCTACATTAAGTTTTAATTTTGTTTGTTTTATTTTTGGTGTGCAATAAAGTATATTCATTCATTCATTCATTCATTCATTAATTCATTCATTATTACTAAAAGTGATGTTCAATATCATAAAATAAACTTTTTATGTATAATATTAAAGTGTGTGTTAAATACATAGTTTGGTCTTGTTGTCGGTCGTTCGGCAATGATATAGCATGTAAGAAATCCAAAAAAAAAAAAAAAAAATATTGCTAGCCACCACAACAATCTTTTTTGTAAAATACTCATATAGCGAATAACTGTTGTAATTGTTTCCTCCTATAAAGCGGTAACTTGTTTACACTTTATTGCTTTATTACCCTATAACATCTACTACTTGCTATATATGACTCATATATTGAATTTAAGGTAGACTTTGACACATGCATAGTTGTTATATGTTGACAGTGTAATCGTTTTACATTTTCGCGTATCCGTTAACGTCAGCGCCATCGATTACTGTTTGAATTAACCACCGGAAGGTGTCGCTGTTCGGTTACTACCACGAAAATCGCCTCGACACAAACAACACGTCGCCGCGCCAAAACGGTCGACGTTACGTCTAACTGTAACCGGCCGATTAATATAATGGTTTCGTTTGTATTCAAAGACGCATGTAATACGCCCAAAGTCGGAATGTACTTGATGCAAATCGCCGCGGGCCGCTCCGATTGGTTTATTTTTAGGCAACGCGCTATAGTAAGGTGACAATTCGACATGACCACTACTTTGTACCGTTTGTTCTTAATCCACCTTGTGGTACGCCTCGAACGTGCTTCAATGGTTGGGGCATACGAAAATAGCTGATATATTTTCTATGTCGTGAGGCCTTTTTAAATTGTATAAATGGATAGGTTTGGCCGGGATAACTCATCAAGTAAACCGCTGCGTACCACCATATTATGAATACGGATAATATTGTAACACTTTTGCCTGTGGTATGGCCATACCGCAGTCTTTGTACGAATAGGCAGGACAGCCCGGGAAAGTAACACTACATCGCAGAAGACCGCGTGAAGGCGAAGTCTTATACTTCTGCGGTTAGTCTGGTGAGCGGGGGACCAACTTTCTTAAAATATGATGGTGTTGCAGAATGGACCTCTGCAACACAATCACCTTTATCTATCCATCGGTTATTACCCAATATCAGGTGATGCCACCTCGCATGACACACACTCACATAAAAAATAGAACTGCCTATCAAAACGCCTTTTAAACGTCATATACAGAAAACCTCAAAACGTCATATACAGAAAATCGAATTCAAAATAAACCCAAAAGTTTTGTCGATTATTTAATTAAAAACATATATAACCTTAATCGATATAGCGGCTAAGGCTGGCACAAAAGAAACCGACGATTAAAATGTATTCCATCATTGAATATTCTTGAATCCGTAAACATCTGCGTGGCGAGAATCCCATTATTGGTCTACAGAAGAATCCGACATCGTGGAATGTCTTCCGGAGCGTAGCGTAGTGAAATAACTTTATAAGTAAGTAGTTGCCAACGGCTCGGCCGTTTCCTAAATAAGTTCATGTTTCACACATGCCGCGCACGCGATGCGCAAAACTCTTGATAGACTAATGCACAGATTAGGTATTTCCGTTAGCGCGCGCTGTTGCCGCGCAAATGTAATATTTAGTCTGTGACTCATCTTTTAGTCTGCTGTGATAGCAGAGATTGGTGTAGGCGAATCTTAAAAAGTTTCATTGCCTTGGCATGAGCTCTTTTATTGAGCATTTTGCTCTTTTTATTAATGTGAATGAATTCATTCGTTTACATGTTACGAAAACATTATTTATTCTAACTCGTTCTGTTATATACTCTGATCTATTTTATTGTATAAAAAACTGATGTGATGTTTATTGTGTTCATCCAAAATAAGTTCGTAAATTCAATCGTTATTATTTTTTGCATTGTAAAGATTTAGAAGCTGTACAAAACGAAAATAATTTGGTATTGCTTTTATTAATGTTATGTACGAGTAAAAAAGAATATCCCTGAATCATATAACCGGGTAAATTTATGTTAAAGTCACAATCTATCGATATTTTTTTTTACTTTTACGCCTAAATTTATTTAATAAAATTTCCAATAGATTTTCGAACCCTGTTCTCACCAACTCATCCGCCTCCATTATATTCACCAACAACCTAATTATACCAGACGTAACATAAACCCGTCAACAGAACACACCGAAAGTACTTATTAATTTCCACGATGCTTTCATCGATAACTTCGCGGGTTGCAATGAATCACTTGACCTTGGTTTTGCGAGACATCGACCAGACTAAGGGGGGAAGAGCAATGAATGTTACGCTAAGAGCCGACGGCTAATGAAACATAAGCTTTTCGAGTGGTTCTGGTTAGACACTGGTCGAAAAGAACACGTCGAACAAATGACTCTTTTAAAATAAAACTCCATTACTATTAGATAAGATTATGATATACCTAAAAAGATACATAGGGTTTTAACTTGTTTCACATAGACTGTAATAAATGTACATCCAGATCCGAAATAATTATGCATAATGAATCGATGAAAAAAAAAATCTTGACAGGAGCAGGAATTTCAAAATAATTTATAATAATAAAATTCCCCGTGTCAAAAAGTGGTTATTGGTTGCCAGGGTAATACCGTGAAGTTGTTCACTTTACAACCAACTCCATCATGTGGAGCAAAGCAAGCCTTTTTTGGCTTTGCGCGCGCATCGTAAAAACTTTTGTATCATATTTTTTTCCGAACGCGCTGAAAGCTATGCTAAACTATAACTGCAAAAATTTTAAATCCTAGTTCAAAAACCAAACAAAGACTGCATTCTTTTACATCTTTTTACACTCATGCAGAATAAATGCTTTAATAGACGAGGTATTGATTATCAATACCTCCTACAAAATGAATAACAAATGTTTGTAACTAAGTCGGTATTTCGATTAATTATATTAGTGTTCGCTAACGCTTATGACTTGAAAGTTCCATTTAGTCATGTCTCGTATGAGCGAGCACAGGATCGGCTCCGTTGCACGTCATACAAACGTCTCAAATAGAACTCGATAAGGCATTAATCTCGTAAAAACGAAACTTTGTCTCTTCAACGATCTGATTGAAATACGGCTGTGAGCGGTGTGGTCTTCTCTTTTAGTCGCCTTTGTCGCTGCGAAGTTTAAAAAGTAAGCTTGGATTTCCCCTACTGTGTATTTTCGAATTAAGCTGGCCTTATCTGCGGCTTTTCGACGAAGTTAATTTCGGAATACAGTTGTTGAATTTACAACACCTTACGCTATTCAGAGTAAAGCTTTTTTCATTTGGCATGATAATGTGTAGAGTTATAGCGACATGAATAGGGAACAAATAGACTTAGACGGAAGCATTCAGGTTTGTGGGTGCAGTTCCTAAAATTTCAAACACTTTAATGTATATGGTCTAGGGGCAGACTAAGAAATTTGACGTCCTATAATCTCGGGCTACCGTCAGCAACAAAATCAGTAAAGCAATCTCGCCGAACAATGTGCAAGTCATGTGAAAATAAAGTAAAGATTTCAAACAATCTTAAATTTTCCTATATTTTATTTACGCGTTCAATATGAATTTATTGTAACCTGTCATGTTCGTTTACCATAACACGTTGGACGAAAATAAGCCATCCATTATTCGACACGCTTTGAATATCCAATTCTCAAATTTCATTTCATTGTTGTAATATGAAATATTGTTGGGATCTACCGACACGAATGATCCAACGTAATATTATCTATCGCGACCAGAACGATCACGGGGTAATCTTTGAAATTTACAGCTTTCTCAATAGAAAAGACGTTGGTATTGTATCAGTGTTCGATGCCTCGGTTGAAAGTAACCCCCGTATCCCAGACGCCAGTTACAAGTGGTCCGCCATCATACAAATAGAATAAATTGTTCTTAGCAGTTTACTCGAGTGTACGGTAAACAGCATTACTGGGCGTTTAAACACAGGTAACATCACTTACATGTTTACAGATGCCCGGCTAAAGAACACCAATGTTTGCAATGAAATGAGAATACCTCGTTGTTATCACATCCTAATTGTTCGTGTAGACTCGCTGCGGCATTTACTTAGACACCTGAACGGCCACAGAAAATTAACCGTGGACAAGCTAGAGTCCTATCATCTGCCCCTTTAAGGTTATGTGCTGATTAATTCAATTCATCCTCAGTTTAACACAATTGCATAAGTATCATTACTTATGCAACTGTGTTAAACCGAGAATCAAATAAACAAATCATTGAATTTTAAGAATTTATTCATATAAATTCTTAAAATTTGATTAATAATTGCTATACCGTATTAGTATATTATAAATTAGTAATTACATCAATTCATCAAATTACTTTCTCCATATGTATAGGACACTAAAAGCTGTTGGAGTCTGTAGACACGGTACACAAAGTTTCCTAGACAAAGTTTGTTAATATTAATATTAATAATATTGTTGATTTCATTAAGAACAAATTAGGCATAGTGTCGTTCGTTGTGGCGTTCTGAGAGTTCAACAGCGGACGTCTTGGGGCTGATGATGACGATGTTGATGATGCAATAAAGTAGGTGGCTGTCTTCAAAAATTTTAGTATTCCTATCGTTGTGTAGCACATATATTATTGTTATGCTTTACCTACTAGCGCCATATAAAATTCGACAAAATTTTTAGTGGCAACATTCTAAGGTTTTCATTTGAACGGCACGTAACAATTAATTGAAACAATCTATGAGATGCATTAGTACGTAATGCGAAGAGATAATGAACTGCCTTAAGAGGTTGCATACAGATGAAAAAGAAAAGGAATACATCGCATGTGTTCGGATATAGCTTGGGGAAGAGGCGCCTGCTCCCGGCTGGGGGGTCAACACCATTAGAGCGCGTTAAAGCAGCATTTTGTGCTTATCTGTGCTAATATCTAATTCTAGGCTCACACGCCTCTGTGTTAGCGCTTGTCCCAACGCCCTTGAGCATCGAGTAAAAAAAACGTATTCTTAACAGCTTCCTTTTGTTTTATTTGATCTTTCTTGCTCTTTTACATTGTATTGGTTTATTGTAGTATAGGATTGTCTAAAGTAAATTGAAGCTATATATTTAGATACCAATATAGAAAATATATAAAACAATATAGAAATATCATGAAGGAAAGACGATTAGACAATAAAGAAAAGTTATCGTTAAGGGTAATAAAATCAACCGGAGAAAAAAAATCAATCACGAATCACTTGAAAATTCACAAACCTAAAAATAATTAAAGAGATTAAAGAATGGAGGTTGTGACTGAAAACTTAGTTATTAATGAAGACACGGAGCTTAAAATATTGCCTTCTAAATCATTTACATGCAAAAACGCGCCCACAAAACTCTTTTTCTATTATATTCGAATAATTTTCAATGTACCAAATTGAACGAATCAGCCTTGAAGGCGGATACAAGTCCAGGATACCTACTTCAAAGTCTAGACTTGTGACCTATCTCGGTGCATTTAACCTCCAGGTACAGTTACCCACTGCAGACTGGCAAAAAAGCGACGCGAAAAAACCCAGCTTAATAATGCAATTATTTTCGGTGGCCGATCTCTCGGCTTCAATTTGTATTTTGTTGTTCATTCTATTTTTCCGCGTAGGAACATATATCTGTTGTAAGTAACAATATGATCATTACTACAGATGTATAATCATTTAATTCGGTTACGATTAATAAATCCAGTATTAGATAAAGCATTGATAAATAGCAAGATAGTGGCGGTGCAGAATTTAAGCCAGAAAAATTTGTTCTTTCAAGGTCAAGATTGCATACATTACTTTTAACTTTTAAATTTTTTATCGAAATCTTTTTATCGAAAACGATTCCTCGTATCTACGCGGAAGCAATTATACTAATATATGAAAATAATTTAAGAAAGATTATCTCATTAACTTTAAAATTCAATTTACTAAAGCAACCTAAGTTGCAACCGAGAAGAATCGTCATCAAGAGTGAATTGTTTAATGTGCAGAGTCGAAGTTTCTTTGTTTATAGTTTTTAGTTGATTTTAATTTAGGTTCTAATTTGAACGTCAAAAAATCTATCGCCGCTATGAAGCAATTCGTGTGCTGATTTCTACGTTAGAGCTAAACATCGTATCTGTATGGACGACGCACAAGAAAAGATTAAAAAAATACTTTTTTATTGTCTGTGAAATTCACCAATCCGAAATGGGATTTTGGTCTATTCCCAACAGATTCCGTGAAACCTCTGTTGTGGGACATATATCTATCGGTGCACTCTACGTATTTAAGGAATGTTCGTGCGGTCTTCGAACAAATTTGCATTCGGTGTATCGGGAACTTTGATTAAGCGATAGTTCGTTCGGGACACGACTCTCTAACGAGTGACTATTAACTTCGACAATCTTGTACATTCGTAAAGGTGTAACATCGTTTACTTTAAGCGTTAAAATTATATCTTATCCGGCATCTAAACTAATAGACTGTATCGCATGTGACAACGACTAACAAGAGACCAATTGCCGTAGTAAATGATTTGTTTCTCAAAATATATTACATGTGTTTCCAAATGGTTGGTTAAGTTAAGTTAAGTTATGTTAAACAAATTATAAATCTACTTTAACATATGAGGAAAATGAATATGTCACTTGACATTTTTTTACTATATTCCAAATAGCCTAGTATAATAAGTCATTTAAGTAACAGTATATATTTAAGGCATATGTCAATTGACTTTGTTTTTAATATATAGATTGGTGGTAGATTTTTTGTTGGCGTTCAATAACAGCTTAAGTTAAGCCTCGATTGAATAAAGATACTTTGACTTTGAATATATTTCAAATAGTGCAGTATACTAAATAATTTAAGCAACAGTATCTATTTAATAAATATTACAAATAAAGCGTAACAAATGCCTGTGGGTCACACAAATTGTTGTCCCCTGTGGGAATCGAACCCACGACCACCGACGCCGAAGCCAATACCTTAGCAACTGCGCCACGGAGTCATCGAATTATTAATTTAAACTACATGTTTAGGTATTTACATGGAAGGTCTTGCTAACTTAACTATTTTGGGGACCGTTTATTTCTGTTTCGCGACGCTAACCCCCCCAATAGAGCTCCCGTTTAACCCATTAAACGCCGGTTCAAGGGCGGTGAGAGTGATTCTAAATAAATATTTACTTACCGCACGCCTCTGGTTCGTAACCGTTCGAAGCAGACTTTGTTCTACGCGAGCTATTTTCGGGTTTAACAATCCTACGTCCACCGCAAAGAGTTAAGAGAGCGGTGTGCCTTATCAGAGTAATGTTTTTAAACGCAAATATCTATCTAACGAACACTTAATTTAGAATGCATCGTATACAGAAAATATACAAAACTCGAAGGTTGTTATGCAGCGTGTCGTTACCATCGCGACAATAAATGAACACACATATAGGGGATAACTTTTTAAAGTTGGATTAAACATTTAAATTCTTTAAACATCAATATTTACAGAGTTATTAAATTTTCCAAAACAAAGAATTTTAGAACACCCTTACCTATAAAAGCGTAACGTAAAGTTCATTTGTAAAGGTCACAAATCATATGAATGGGTTGAATGAATTTAAAAGAGACAAAACATACTGTTAGAAGGAGAGGCTTGTAATACGACGCTATGCGCGAGTTGTATAGGATGTTACAAATTTTTTTACTACTTAATTAGTTTGTTTGAAAAATATATTTTTTTAATTATGGATTTTGTTTAACGTTAATATTTTTTTATGATTATTGGCAAGTAGCGATAGACGTGTGTTCATTTATTGTCGCGATGGTAACGACACGCTGTATAAAATCTGCAAAACCGCAATGGGTCGCGTGGTGCAATGCTAACTATGCTTGAACTTATATGGCCGTGTTTTTTTTTTTACTTTTGACTCTTAATTGAGGCAGAATCCTCTTTCAATTCTTCGGCGTACACGTGAGTTTACAAAAAATATATATTTATTTCGAAGATATGTGAAGTCCGCCAATCCGCAGTGGGGCTGCGTGGTAGACTATGTCCTGATACCCTCTGTATAGAGGAGGCCTTTGCCCAGCAGTGGGACATGTATAGGCTGTTACTTTACTTTACTTTTACACGTGAGTTTTGTTTTACAGACGCGACGAGTGTTTGTGGACTCATAGCTAATTTGGACCCGGAGTTTCGTTCCCCAGTGGCATGCGGTCGGTCATGAAAAACTGCTAGCAACATGTTTCACGTTTTATCGACCTGGTCGAGATTAGGACGGGAGGATGAGGATTATGTTGGTGGTTGTGTTTTTGTGTGGAAAGTTGGCAGGTGAGGCAGTTCACCTGATGTTAAGCGATTGCCCTGGCTACCTCACTCACCAGACGAAACGCGAAAGTTCCCTTGACGAGCCTACCCATACGGCAAAAGCACAAGCTGAAACGTGGCCCTAACCACAGTAAAATGCTGTCTAAATAATGCCGTGACTCGGGCTCATTTAAGTTCATTCTTTTAACTGTGGACAACATAAACCCTCATAAGGGCTAAAAGGGTTTAGAATCCTTTTATTTATTTTTAAACGGTACTTAAGCGAAAAAATTGCTTCGAATTAAAGTGTGGTAGGGCCACGCAGCAGCCTCAGCTTTTGCAACAATGGGCAGGTTCGTCCGAGTAAGTACCACGACCTCACAGAAGATAGGCGTAAAGTGCAAGTATATTACTTTCGCGTTTCGTCTGGTGAGTGAGTTAGCCGGAGCCCAATTTTTAAAAGTTTGTCAACGCATCTGAAACCGTCAGGTGTAGCAGATGCCCATGGACGGCTGTATAGCAGATGCCCATGGACGGCTGTACTCACTTAATATCAGGTGAACCGCCAGCTCGCTTGGCAACTTTTCACATAAATGAATTAAAGAGAAAACTTCGGTTAACGTACACCGAACACTAAACCGTTCTCAGTTCGTAAATCATATCGGTAAACTCCACGCATGTATGATATAATAAATTTCGTACATTGCTTTCGAATGGTGTTAGTTATTCATGAAAATTTATTGTTCCTGGAATGCAAACGAGAAGCGATCGCGCCGGCATCGGTTTGATCAGGGCATCCCGGGACGGATTCGTCAGTAAATAAATTTATCACTTCAATGAAAACACGAAAATGTTATGAATTTACTGGCTAAACCCGACCACGCTTCGCTGTAGCTGTGTTTTTTCGTTTCTGTTACACATTCCGAATAAAAAGAATATATAACACTCTCCAGTTCAATAGCTACGTAGTGAAGAAATATCAAGTCAATCCATCGGCCAGTTGTTGAGTTTAAAAACTACATGATAAGATTCAATAAAACTTTCAGAGTTTTTATTTCTTAGACACTTTGTCCTTAGGTAAAAAAAAATAATGTGATCGATTTTCATTGAATGTAAAGTTTGCAGAAACAATGATTATTTATTTGTGGTTATGGTATAAATCTATTCGTGCATGTATGCATATTTGACGACTCCGTGGCGCAGTTGCCAACGTATTGGCTTCGGCGTCGGGGGTCGTGGGTTCGATTCCCACACGGGACAACTATTTGTGTGACCCACAGATAGTTGTTTCGCATCTGGGTGTTTGTCCGCGTGAAATTTATGTTTGTAAAACGTCCTGACAACACAGGATAATGTTATCCTAAAGTAAGGGCAATGTTTTTTTTAAAAAAAAAAACGTGACATTTCTGTTAACTATATGTACACTGTTAACAGTGTGTATGTATGTTACATCCTGCAAATGTTTAGTACCTCTGCCCTATAAATCTTCCACTCTAAGCCGGGACAAGTTCCAGCGGTCACAACGTCCGCCATTCATCCGACCACAATGGCACCGTTTAATCGATTCCTAATCGGATGTTCTGGAACGCGTCCAAACGGGATTAATATAGTTCGTGCATATTTGTGACGGCATTAGACCGGACCCGATTGATGTAGTGGATAGTGAACCTGGCTCTTGCGCCAGAAGTTGTGGGTTCGATCCACACTACTGGTAAAATATGGTGAACACAGTGGTTTTCTATTTTAGAAGTTTTATATATTATAGCATGCATTAATTTACTAAAGAGATATTTACGAGTAAGTACGTTGGTCACACACCTAAGACCCATAGAGTACCCAATACGAGCTTTGCTTAGTTTAGGACTTTTTAAAAAAAATGGTGTTGCCGTAATTTGTTCGGTACACTCTAAACTGTGCTTCAATTCAGTGGGAGGAAACCTATAATGAACTAAAAAGTCAAAACTGCAGAATAATGGTTGCATGATGATGACCAAAAAATATTCTTCGCTAGGAAAAAGATAAAAAGGTTAGAAATGACTCCGTGGCGCAGTCGTCAAGGCTTCGGCGTCGGGGCTCGTGGGTTCGATTCCCACACGGGACAACTATTTTAGTAACCCACAGATAGTTGTTTCGCATCTGGGTGTTTGTCCACATGAAATTTTAACACAGGATAATGTTGTCCTAAAGTGAGGGCAATGTCTTCTAAAAAAAAAATAAGAAAAAAGAATGACAATGTTTGCAACTTTTTCAAAACTTCGATTAAGTTTCTTATTTATAGCATTAAAAATGCAAAAAAGGAAATGAGTAAAACTGAAAATAATCCCAGCACACGAACAAACCTCGGAATAATACAAACTTCTCACGAGGGTATGGCATAAAGTATTGAAAAGCAACGACATAGGGCAGAAATAACTCAATCCCGTAACCAAAATACTCGGCTCTGTAAATTGTTCCCGAAGTTTATGATGGGGACAGGTCAAAAATTCCTGAATATTACATTCAACCTGAAATTATTAAAACCGTTCTTTATTAAAATTATTACATAGCAGCAGCTCTTGTGAAATAACAAATGAATTCGGATCAGTTCTTATCGATTTGCCATTCCTAAGATGTGTGCAACGAGTGTAACATACGTAGGGTTTACAAAACACGCGCTAAACTCACTGGCTCGCGTCTCCGCTATCACACCTAATCCGTGCGCCCGACGCTGTGGTTAGTTACACACGTTGTTGTCGTAGTAAAGCGAGACCTGGTAAGTCGATACGCGTTGTTTATTAGAAAAACAGGGGATGCACGTAACGCGGACATTTCCAGAGAATCAACCGCCATACGCTCGTTTAATGGATACTCCCGTAGTATTTCCATACGAGCGAGGCGTAGTCCAAAATGTTTCAACAAGTTCTTTTATTGGATATCTTAGTCTTTCGTGCAAGCGAGCGAATGCGAAGTTCTCAATGCTTCGACACTCTATATAAGGATAGGATAAAAAAGTTCAAGCACTGAATATTCAAGCATTACTTTAGTGGAGCAAGCAGTAGCTTCGGCATGAAGGTTAGCTGACCATTTACTGACTGACACTGACAGAGAGAGTCATTCAGATATTGAAGGTAACTGTTACACCACGGCTGTTATGAAAGTCCCCGAAGTGCGATGATCGGAATGTGAACTGCTACTTTATCACCTTCTCTGCGTAGCGTCTGAGCAGTTGAACCGTTTTCAATAGCGGTCTGTTTTAATACAAAACCACAGGGCTATAAAAATGGTTTTAAGTCAATAATCAATAAATTTGCAATCGTTCCCATGGTCCACACTTGTTAACGAAATCACCTACGCACTTAAAACGGCAGACGCGTTAAAAATCGCCGAGCTCGTTACGCCGTTTTTTTTTTGTGCAACTTGACACCGATGTCTTTTTTAAGTAAATAAACAAAAGAGCCGCAAAAAAGGGGCGCTGCGATAAATCTGCGGAACGGATATGGACCTAAGAAAGATGTTGGGCCGTTATAGGCTTTAAATTTTATGTTTGCATTGTTTATCGCAGTTGTTGGCCAAACGCAATAATATAATCGAATCTAGTATTTAATATCTAGTGAATATATCTATGACTTTATCGCTTTAAGCTTCATAACCCAAAAATTAAAAGGACGTCAACAGAAAATAAGAAAAAAAAAACAAGAAAGTACCTATGAAGATAAGATAGATTGAAGTATCGGATTTACACAACAGATTTTATAATTCAAGTATTATTCCGAAATCTAGAAGTTGTGGTTGTGAACTACTAATACTATAAGATAAGTTGAAAAACAGATACCGTAGAAAGTAAGATATAGCAAAACGAAACAACTGAAGTGAATCACACTATTAAATGAATCTAGCAATTGAGAACACCGCAGCTGGGCATGGCGTGCAGGTGTTGATAAAAAATATCTATTGTAAATGGGCATTGTAAAATTTTATCTGAGACATATATCGAAACGTCTTAACGGCCAGTATAAAACGGAACTATACGAACAGAGAATTCTAGAAGTCGACTGACTTCGACAGAGACAGTCGACAAAGAATGGCTATTATTCAGTCTATGAAAAAAGTTTAATATTTTTCAGTATATAAAATTTGGTGTGTTTACGTAACGACTAAGTTTTAACTTTCGAGGTAAAAAGTCATTAGGAAGAATCAAGAGTAAAGACGTTCAAAATCACTTGAAATAAGTTTACTCCACGCCATTGTTGTTCCTAGGACCGCACATGTGCTATTCGTGAGAAAATCATAATTATTTATACAACGATGCATTTCTTTGAGTTCGCCGCCAAATGCTCTTTCAAATATCGCTAAACGGTTCAACATAAACGTAGCTCCGGTGGGTAATATTTTTGTTTTCCTTTTCTCAATTAGAATTAAATTTAACACAAGAAATGAACAATCCCCTTTTTCATAATATTGCTTGGATTGTTCAGACAGTGAATCAGTTATTTCGTTAAAAACGAACTCTTATAAAAGCGCTCTCATAACCTACAAATAGTTTGTTCAGACTTTCAACGAAGTGGCTATTGCCCTAATTTGGCAAACTCTAGGACTACCAAGTTTATTTTTTATAATCTACTGGTGGCAAATTGAAAGAAAACAAATGAAAACGACGGATGGCTTAAAAATTGATGAGGAAGAAAGCCTGGGGACTTAAGGGTAACTTTCAACTGAGCTACGAATCTGAGCAGGTTATATTTAAATAATTATTAAACTCAGCAGCATTTAACCAATACGCAAGAGCATATTGACATGTTTTGACAAAACCCACATTGACCAACATATCCACAGATAATAGAATTCCCCTGTCGATTTCAGAACCAGGGCAGCGTGCAATGTATCAAAATCGTTATTAATCAGCGATCACTCGCCCCGACGTTAATTGGTTCGGATCCCGCGACGAATATAGCCGTAAGTGAGGCAGACGAAACGAGCGGGAACGGATCCGCAGACTGCCAAAGATCCAATGAGAGGACGTCGTCGACTTTTTTCACCGTCCTCCAGCGGTGGCGATCCCGCAAAAGGACATATGGACACCTGCACCGAAATACTCGGGGACACTGCAAATAATTCCTAGAATAGCAGCAGACTGTAAAATAAATATCCACCATGTGCCTTCAAATCTCCGGGGCAGTGTCTTTTTATTAGCCGCTGCAGCAATTTAAACTTTATGCCGTTGGTAATACGGTATGTGGTGAGAAATCATGGCTTTTATCAGCCAGATGTAAATACTGGTAAGTGAATAATTTGTCATACCGCTCGCTCCGTGTTGACGGGACGATTCGCCGTTTTGCTAATGGACTTTAGGAGCCTGAGCCATTACGGGACGGTGCAGAAAAAGTCTTCGGGGAAACCTTTGATGTCAGTTTAAGTATGACGTCGCTATTTTAAAAGCAAAATTATCCAAAACACCTTTTGTTTCTCATCGCGTGTTTAATAAAATTAAGTAGGATGTTGATAAGTCTAATGAAATGGTCTGTTACTCGACTAAAAGTCATTAAGCGCTTCGTTATCATTGGATAATATGTTAATGGATAGAGAGCACAACTACAGGGAACGCTCTGAGCGAATGTATGTCGTCAGACAGAGTAGCGACGTGCGAAAGAATAGTAAAATAAAGATTTCCCTAAGCGTTGAGCATGTTCACATAAATGAACAGAGTTGGAAGAGTCCGAAGAGACTTCAGAATTGAGGAACATGACAATCCAAGTCTTCCTATGTGAGTCTGGTTGACGGGACTAGTTGTTCCGCAGTTGAAGATTCCGTTTCATAATTAATCATTATCACGCCGTTCAGAAACTGCATGATCGCCTATCGATGCATTAACGAATATGAAGAAAAGATGTTTTTGAAACTACATTATAATATCACTAAAATCTATCACAAAAGATTTTCTCGTCGACCTGTGCTACTTTCGGTTGCCACGGTATAAAAGTCCCGAGAAAAAATAAAACGGCATCCATAATACCGACGCGTATCGTCGGCTCGTAAAACGCGGATAGGTGCGGCGTAGTTTCCCTACGCGGACGCAAATATAGATCCGCGGGCGCAATGAACTACGCCGCATATCATAGTGCGCCAAATGTTTACCGAGGGCGGCTAGCGCAGTGCGCGGGCGAACACTGCTAGCTGCCACACGTTAGATCCGTTCGCAACACAGGGGGAAACAACGTCATTGCTAAATTTAATACGCTGCACTCAGTTCCAGAGGGGTAGGTGGTCGTAATGTATGCTACGGTAAAAGTGATAAACTGGTGATTATGTAATAACCGGTAATTATGCATAATCAGCTATTTGAAAAATGTGATAAAGGTCCTTAAACCGGTATTTTCACTAAGAAAGTCCGCCATTTTACTAATTTCCATTAATTTATCATATCATCTTGTATATAATCACCGGATTAATCACATTTATTGTAACATATAATTATAATGTAAGCGGGCAGAACAGAATAAATTTAATTCCCGTCAATTGTTATGAATCCTTAAAAGGTATAAAATCTCATCACATCATTTACGTCATATTGTCAGGCGTAATAATCAAATCAACGAACAGAATACGAGCCTAAATAATCAAATCGTATGTCAAGATGCAAACTCGGCAATCGCAAAAATTTAAGTAAAATTATTAATAATTTCTTATACTTCCGAGACTACAGCACATAATTAAATGACGGTTTCATTTAATTATGTGCTGTAGTCTCGGTTTTCAATTGGATAATATTCGAAACGTCGACAGTTAAAATATGAAATCTCTAAAATAAGTTTCATATAACTCCATTTTTCAACAATTTTTCTCCGAAGCTCAAGTAACTAGTATCAATACCGAACGTACATGTACAGCATAAAATTAAGGGATCTCGACTAATGGAGGAGAACAAAATAATGGGACCGCCCATTTTTTTCTTTTGACGAAACAATCTATGGTTGAGCAAGGACAATTGATTACATCTAAGTGGAAATGAGTAAAACATAATTGTGGGGACAGTTACAAATTGGCATTATACGGTATGTTTGCACATGAACACGCCTTGTAAATGAGCTATTGACGTCCGGAATAAATTAAAATGTGCATCTGCTATGAACTGCACAGCTTATCACAGGGAATAATCGCATCCATTTATGATCCTAACCAGCAAAATACGAGGTGATATCGCCAGGCTATTACCATGGTGTGAGAAATTCAAGTTATACGCATGCCAGTGACAATGTGATCTAATACAGACCATCCAGTAGAGGCTATGGTCTACTGGATGGTCTGTATTCCTGAGGGGCAAAAAGTTTTTCGGTTTTGCGCTGTTTCTAATTGCAAAAATCACTAAGTCTAACTCATGCCCATCACGACAACTGACTATTTAGGTGTCTTGCTAAAGAACTCTAAATCGTGAAGCTCGGTAATATTAAAAATGACAATAGTACAATCATTTGTACTATTGTCATATTTCATTGTCAATAAAATTTTATCGAAAAATGGATGATCTCTGATTACAAAAAATAAGTTATTAGCGGCCGCAGAAAAACTTAGTAATGGTAAAAGGATTAATACAAAATTATAAAGAAGTAATGGTATATAGACAATGACAATTACACTGCGTTGATAAACCGGGCTTTTAATCCCAACATACGTTTTGACTTCGCATTTCACTTGTTTTTAAGAACAGAAATTAATAAACCTTATAGATTGTACTTAAAGCCTATATTTGCTTGCGCTAATAATGGTAGATTCATTTGATTTGAGAGAAAACAAGTTTAATTAATGGGTTTTCGCACTTGCGTTGTTAGCGTGATGTGCGATCTGACAAAATCTTTGAGTCCTCGCTCAGCAAAGAGCTTATTACGCACTGAAATACATCAACGCCGCCCGTCTTTTCAAATGTTGTGACGTTTACTTTAAATACGATTTTAATACGTCAGGCGCCTTTCAAATACTTAACTTTAAATGCTTTCATTGTGTTTGATTGAACAAAGCAAAGCCGTGATAGCCTGTAGTCAGGTGCTCGATTGTAATTCAATAAAATTTTGAGTTGAAGCAAATTGAGTTGAAACCCTGGTGCCGGCACTCCGAATATTTTCGAAATAGTAATATTATATTATTATTCGAAATAGCAATAGTATGCTTAGAAGTTATGTGAAGAATGTAAATCAGCGGTGGGGTCGCATGGTGAAAGAAACCGTTGCAAGACCTCACTTTGTTATCTTTATTCATTATGTAGTAACAGATAACTTCTTGTTTGTATATGTTTCTTAATTATCTTAAGCATAATTAATTGCAGGTATGAACAAAAGTGCGTTTAATGCCAGAATTATAAAGTGTTATCAAATCTTCAGCCAGTTATCTAGAATGTCGTAATACTAGAATAGAATTTTGTTTTATAACGTTTTTAAAATTTATTATTTCATACAATATTAATGATATCTCATGAAAGTAATCTGAAATGAATACATCTTCAAGTGCCATAGAGCATATTATTGCCTTTGATGACTGCCAGTCACTGCATTAAAAATGTAAGAAAAAGAAGTACAGGATAAAAGGCATACACTGGAAAATAAACCAGGTGTAGGTAGTCGTTTTCTATATAGGCAGCATTCTTTTCCGAACGCAGTAGGCAAAACTTTGGCGCTACGAAATACATTACCAACCGAGTCTATTTTCTTCCAGTTGTAAAGTTTTATTGTATAACTCCTAAATGGAGCGGGCGAAAAACTATTTATTTTTTTTTGCTTTCAACTATAAAATTTTTACGGCACTTTAAGCGTCATCTCCACTTCTATTCGCCTCGGTATGCTCATGCTTTCGGGTATAACGGATCTGTTTATTTAGTCTCCGTTGGGGGTTTTTATAGATGTCAAATGTATTATGCCCCATTAAAATGGGCGCTCCTCAAAACAATCGGCTGCGGTAGGTTAATGGACCGCGAGTGAAGGCGACTTGAAACGTTCGACTTTTATGTCGCTCGTGATTTGTCTATTTTCTTTTTCTCCCATTTCCATTCGCAGGTCAGCGGTCAATTCTTTCATTTCACCGCAATTTGTTGGCGATAAAGATTCTCAGGACAGTATCACAACTGTTAAAATTTATATCGCAAATAGTACAGATATCCAAATTATTCATGATGGTCAATGATCGTTTACCCCACTTTCTGTAAGTCCTTCAAAGTTTTCTATTAATGCAAGTCTCCTCCGTAGCGTTAACAAAACCTGTAGACTTTATCAAAAACATATATATCCATACGTTTTCTTTTCTCAGTTCACTCGTTAACGAAAATCTATAGACTTTATGATACCACTATTAATTTGCTTTCACTCGATATCGGCCACTCGGATTACATACTCAAAGTCAAAAATCAAACCTCTCGGATTTACTCCATATTAAACCCAATGAAAAAACCTATGATTAATGTAAACCATGACACGAGGTTGTCTAACGCCACCTACAAAACGCACCGCAGTTGTATATAACTTATGTTTCAAGTCGTATGCTTGTCTATGTACTATGCATAGCGGGTACCAATAGACGCGCTAGCTGAACAATCACCAATAAAGCGACAAGAGCGATCCCCAGCCCATTGTGAGAGTGTTTTCACAATACGAATGCGCTTCGAATACGAAACGCTGTCCAAGGCTGCGGAGGCTCACGAGGCTCCGCTGCGGATAATCACGATTTTCCCAGTGTATTGCTAATGCGGCGGTCGTGTCCGTGATGGGTCGATATGACATACCCGTAGGATGCGCCGGGGCCCAAAGGGCGCCGACTTCCGTCCAAGCGCGTCTTACTCGTATTGTTATTCCACGCGAAATACGCGAGGCGCTCGCGAGCTCGGGAAACCATGGAAAAAATCCCCCGCTTTTTCAACGAGGGTCCTTTGTTCGATTTCGTGTGAACCAACGGATATTGAAGGCCTTGTGGATTTGTCGAGTTGAAAACTAATTCTCCGTTTCGTATCTTAGACGACAGTCTACTGTAAACTATACTAAAATATAAGAGTCAAATGCACTTCATAGTTATATTATTTTTTAGCTTTAATGTAAAACTCAAGCACTTGTTCCTCAGCATCTATATATCTCTCTCTTTAATTTAAGAGCTAGTTTCTTGTTGGAGCAGCATCCCACTTTAGTTCTGCTGTGTATCACCCTCCATTCTTTCTTGTTCATAGCCCTTTCCTTTACCTCTCTATTTATATCTATAAAGATTTATATAATGTCGTAAAACTCACTCAACTTGGCTCGTTCTTATAGCTATTGTTAAACGATAAAAACTTAAATTTATTTCAGGATCCGTCTTCCTGCTGCATTTCATTGTACACGCATATTTGGCGCTCGATGGTGTATATTGATGTATAAATTTCTTCGCGCGCCTGCAACATCTCCAAAGATATATCAATGCAAATATCCAACGTTTCCAGAGCCAGGGAAATATTTACAATGATGGCATTCCGCGAAGTTGAAGGCGCCACTGCACCCCAATTCGATCCTGAACAAACATCGGGAGCGTGCGTGTTATCCCCAAAGGAAGATTTACGACTTATCTATAGAGGCGATAGGAATGTTTGAGAGCAGATATTAAAATGCATACATACGTAGATAGTATTATCGCGCAACAATGTTAGCTTTAAGAGCTAAGTTAAGTATCTAAATTGTGTGTAGTGTCACGAAATGTTATTGGTAATTTTTGAAGTTATACTTCTTTTGGTGCGTTTGGAAAAATATGAGCGTAAAATTATTACGATGCGCGCGCACAACAACAGGCAAAAAATAACATGATGAAGGTGGTTGCTTAGCGATCGGCTTCGACTGACTTCAGAGTATTACCATGACAACCAATAACAGCTTTTTGACATTATCTATAATACCAAGTTTTTTAATTAAACCGTTATAATTGCATTTTATATCTTTCTCACAAAGTAAGAGTACTGACACAGGAGATAAAGTTCGCAGTTTTTTTTTTTTTTACTATAGAAGTATAACTTCTTTCGTGCGTACATAAGTTCACACATGTTTTTTATTTCTGCAACGATTAAATCTTCAGCTAATGTTGAAGCTCAAAGCTTTTTTCTGTACTCTCCTCTTAGGTTAGTTTTATTAAAATTACAACAAACTTTAACTCTTACACTTAAATGATTAATTACAAACGAGACAGTTACGACATTCCCCGTACAAAGTGCGTAAGTATTACCAGAACCCAAATAAGAAGAATATATAGAATCAAGAATTATTAAATATGACGTTATTCGTATATGACGACTTCCATTGGCGATATCGAAGGGGACAGGTGTCGTATTAGGATTCAGTACGACGAATGAAGATCGGCGACTCCAAAAAGAAGTCAATATGAAATGACTAAAGTTGATTGCCCCGCAGCAACAGTAGCAGGGACGTCGCGTTTAATAATTCATAACGACCAACCGAGCAAGACCTCTGTCTCCTACCAGTTGCCTGCAGATCGCTTGCGATCAGTGATTTCAAAAGAAAGCATTGGCTCAGATACCGCTGGACAACTCCATAATTGTCTAAGCATCCGGCGCTGTTAATGAGTACCAAATGAGGGTTGCGCGGCAATCGATTTGTCCCCGTGAAGGGATAACCCTTTCCGGTGTCTGTATTTTCAGAGTTAATTCTCAGTTAAATTTGTACCATTGTCATACTGCATCAAAGGGTTACTAATGTACCATCGACATCCAATGCAAACACATGTAACCAAAATTTTAATGTAGTTGGAAACGAGTATCTTACTTTTATTTCAAATACGTTTATTCATCTTTGAAGGGACATTTTCAATGTAGAAATAAGTCATGACATATCTTAGCTAAAGATTGATGTGATGCAAACAGTTCAAGCAATGACGGTTAATAGATTTTTAGCATGCATAAATTACGTAAGGATAATGTTGAATAATTTATTCAGTAAATGAATTGGCGTTGCATTAAAGGGTCGATTGTTTCGAAATATTGAAAGATTAAAATCATATTTGCGCATTATAATATCGTAATGGCGCCACGGACCGTTTGCTTTGAATGACAATGGGGCGAAAGATATCCTTATCGATTGCCAAAATAACGATGAACACCGTCGATGTAGGTTTCGACACGTTTAATTTGAATGCGGGGCCGCGCCCATCCGAAATTTCGAATTCCCCGCGTCGCGTCGGAGATTTTAGCTAATATATACTTGTACGAATGTTGGGAATACGAAATAAACGGTTTCCTATTTAATGAGGCCTGTATAAATTCTGACGGAGTACGTATTGGACCATTGTTTAGTTTGGATTGAGGTTTATTTTGGCAATGGACACATTTAAGTTCCTACTTGTTCTTGAATCTCATTAATAACGTACATAACATTATTTTTTTTTTAAATTAACTCGAAAAAAAAATGTATGGGCATATTTATTGTAGTTCCGGTGAATTATCTCACAATCCGTGTACAACAAACACAAGAAATAGAATAAATTACACAAGGAAACTGTTCTATCCCACTAAAAAGACTTTACTCACCCAAAATGATGTCTCTGGCTGAAGCAACGCTTGCCAAAGCCACGAGAGCAAATGTGACAGCGATTGACATTTCGCGCCAAAACGCAATGGCGGCCCGCTTCATGTTTCACGACGAATTTCAACTTGTCTTATTGGGATCCATTAGGTTCTGGAACAATGTGATAAGAAATTTACAGCGTTTTTATTATAACAAATAATGGAAAGTGAGTATACGCCATAGACGTTTATGAACAGAAGACATCTTTATATTTTGACATTAAAACCACATGCGAGGCAACGGATATGCATAATTCCTTTTATTTATTTAAATTTTTGTCTTTTCCACTCACATGTGGAACTGTTTAGTACATTATTGGTTGGCTATCACGTCATACTTATTTAGGCTATATAAAAAATATTTTTATGCTTTTCTGATAATTATAAGTAACTTATATACGGTCTTTATGACACCATACAGTCTGAAATAAATTCTGATTACTTTTAATGATTATTAATTTTATGACACGATCAAATCTAATAAATATATTATGGATAGAAATATATTATGGAAAACGGAAAGATCGCGGAAGACTGTTCAACCTTCACCGATCGCCGTTAAATTTGGGTGAAGATGACGAGATTCGTCCGAGAATATAATCGCTTGCACTAGCGAAACATCTGTACAAATCCCAAAAATAAACACAACTTACATTCAACTCACATAAAATTCAATACGTAATGCACAAACTTCGTTGCAAAGCCGTAACCACTGAAATACAGGGTGCGTGAAATCTAATAAACGTCAAAATGCATTCCCTTTACTGCTCGCTCGTGATAAACAAACTGCCGCTGAGTATGCGGTCGTCTTGTCGTTTCAGCTCGGATTTACGAAGACACAAGGCACAGAATCTGTCGAAGCGAGCTATATACAGCGGCAAAGATATATTTGTCAGGTTGGACGATGACCGTCAAACCTTCAGTGGACGAATGGAAGCGTATTTTCTCTTAATTTAAAACGTTAACGCTCCTGTATTTAGTAACAAATTCGTGGAGTGCGCTATGTTATATTGGGACAGAGTAGAAAAACGATTTATCATAATAAATCGAAGCTCGAGGAGATTTTTAATGCGGTTTCTGCATTTCAGTTATATAAGTTACAAATTTATCGTCCGCTCAGTGCTGCCGACCGGTCGAGTTCGTTGGCACCGTATAAAATTAAACATGGAAATAAACAAGCGTATAAAATAACGGGACTTTTTAATTCACCGCTTCTTTATGGGTCAGTGAAAGGGGATGGTTTTATAAATAAAGATGGTGTTGTATTTTCATTTTGATTCGGCTTTCGGAGAGGCACATTTCGAAGAAGCTTTACATTTCATTACGTGAACCGTCTACAAATGTGTTCTTAGTGTTGCTTCACAAAGAAAAGTAACAATAAATTACTTCATTTGATGGCAATTTAATATTATAAAGATCTTGACAAAAAATATATGGCATAGGATCCTGTATATTTGTAAAATTACTTAAACCATATATGGTGACAAAGATAAATTAAGTGACCCTTCATTTTTACGAAAAAGGCTCCCAAAAAGACACAACTAATATTTAACGAAAAATTATGACAATAATTATTTTGTTAGCTCGTTGCCACTGCAGATTTGTAACGTTTTGAGTTAATTTTCTTATGGTATCCCAGAAAGCCGAGAAAAGCGTGAAATAGCTCCAGGTTTATGACGCGTCATAAACATAAATAGATTATACATATCAAAAGGGATGTCGGAGGAGAGCTTTTTTTTACTGCAAAGCCCTGTTTAATGTTACTTTTAATTTAACACGTGCCCTGGAGACGTATATCATGGCGAAGGGTTAACCTGGGCCGCCATATTTAAAAATGGATACATACACCGCCCGTTGGAGGGTTAGATTACGCTTTTTATTGTTACGCGGTTCCAGTTTAAAAATAGCGCTTTCAACGACGTTTTTTCGGTTGATTTATCTTTAACATAGGGGTTAGATAACTATTATAATCTGTGACGTGTACAAATGACGTGTAAATTTGTGTACAGGGTATATTTCAGTACGTCATTTTCATATGGAGACCTTGATAACTTCTGCTATTTCTAGAAATAACCTATAATAGCTCCGAATGTTTTTTCATTACTTTAAAAAAAATCTCATAATTTCTTATTAATATGCACTCCGTAGATACTGAATATGTCCCTCACCTGAATTATTAGAATCGGGTTTAAACGAAATGAATGACATCAAATACATACAGGATACATGGCAGACAAGTTGTACGAAAGCCTAACGCTTGAAAGCCAATGATTTTAATAATCTTGTTGACGCAAGTCCATACTGCTGGCGTTTAAAAACTGTTTCGCTTTACATTATATGACATAATATAAATGAATGTGACAGATGATATAGAACTTATGATACGGAAAGAGATAGCAGTCTACAGATTTGCACCAATTGTTTGAGCGCCTCAGTTTCGGTGGGCTAGTGTTCTTTCTACCTCATATTTGTATACAATATCATAGAGAAAAACGAGGACGCTGGTGTACGTTCATGACGCCCGGTTTCATTGATCAAACATTGAATACCCACATCAATTGATCGGTGATACACAGATCAACAATACACCCATTGATCAGAGTTTAACCATCCTTTTGGCAACTCAAATGTCATTTGAGGAGCCATTTGACACCTGATTAGTTAATTTCTACGATGATCAGCGTTTCAGAAACCGGGCGTGAGACTCGAATCATCGACCCCACATCGCACGCCACCTCTGCAGCAATCTAAAAGTCTTAAACAGCCTCTTAGCTAATGGAGGACTGCTGAATGCCTATGTTCCTGACTTGTATTCCAGATGCAGACACAAGAAGCGAAACCGGGTGCCCGAATAGTTTATTTGTTGAACAAACAGTTATGTAACGCGGTTCCCTAACACCGACAGCAGATGGCGCGCGCGGTGATTTTTTGTATTAAAGTTAGTAAACACTGTTGCGTGCTCATATAGAGGCTGTTTGGATATTAGAAACAAAGAAACCAAATTCAAGAAAATTTATTATAGTTATTGTTTCGACGAAATATCTGGTGCTTGCCCGCTGATAAAAGCTTTCATTAACTTTTGCAGGCGACACAGTGAGTTTTTATTATTTTAAAGTTGACACACTAAAGTGCTAAGTACAAACCATGTTAAATAAAAAGCTAATTAGTCTATTAAAATGTAAAAAGAGGCAAATATAGCTAGTACTTAAGTAAGACGTAGACGTGGAACTTGCATATTACTCAATTATGTGCATGTAGAGTCACGTAAGTTTTGGAAATCTGTTAAACAAACTAAAAATACTTTACTACTTATCAGAAAAACTAGTACAAGGTATGCCAAATTATTGCATTTTGGTCACAAGTCGTTTTTACTTCAGCTATATCCCTTGTAGTATGGCGAGGGCAGATAAACGTTAGTTCAGGCCCGTTGCTAACTGGACAGACGCCGCCATATTTAGTGAGTCTATGATAATAAAACAGAAAAAAATCTGTAATGGAATGTACGTGACGTTGCGTTGTAAATATTTATAATTTCAGCAGTCAATTCAGCCGACCGCATTCGTACGGTGCGTCTAACCGCAAATTACACTCGCTCCCGACCACATTAGTTGAGTCAACAAATAACGAATTTTGTTCGTACAAAGCGCGTGGTCGTGATATTCCTAGTCGTGTGATTTGCCTGTCCTTTTTTAGCATTAAACTGTTGCTATATTAACCGACTTCAAAAGGAGGAGGTTTTCAATTCGACTGTATTTTTTTTGTTTGTTAGCTCAGAACTTTTGACTGAGCAAACCGATTTTGATGATTCTTTTTTTTTTATTTGAAAGCTGCTACTTCCCATGTGGTCCCATATTAATTTCATTGGTATTGGATTTTGGGTTCCCGAGATACTTAGGGAAATCAAGTATAAAGTATAAAATGAAGTCGCTTTCGTTTTTGGTTAGTAAAAAAAGGGTTATTTTGTTTCGAATAAGTAAAACAAACTATTATATGATGAAGTTAAAACATACCCAACCCTTTTAAAAGATCACGCATTTAATACATAGAATTTTTTTATAAATTAGGTGGAATGTTATTTGCTGATGACGTATTCCGAAATTCCTTTGTATATAGTAACATATACCTCGCAACCGTTTTTGTGTCAATACTTTTTTTTAATTAGAGAAATTACAGGTGTGCACGCACTTTATTAGTAGCTGCCTCACGAACCGATTCGCGACTCCAATCGAAGCGGCCCGGCCCCGTGCCGATTTCAATCGTGTGGATTTTAAAACATCCTGTGCGAGGAAGCGCGCGCACGTGCTGCGTAAACTTCCTGCCGGCACCTTATAGCCGACGCGCGGCGCGTCGCGTGTCGGGCCTTGGAAGCGCGGGAAAACTGTCACCGCGCCTACGAAATCGTTTTTATTATCTGTGCGATTTTTGAATTATCTGTGCGTTTGCAGCCTCTACGTACAACGAAGATATTTTGACGTTGGAGGTGTATTCCTTAGCGTCATTCCGCTACTGTTCCATTGGTAGCGGATATTTTGACGTTTCATCGACACGTCTCAGGCTCGAGTCTTTTTTAAGAGTAGAGTTTTTTTTTAAACAATGGAATTCAATGTGAAAAAATAAAAATGAAATGTTTACTAATACGAAATAACGTTACATGTTGCTAACAGCCATCGGCCTATAAGTAACACAGATCTTGCCATTTCAAATAATATTACTCAATGAGCGCTATTTCTCGTATATTATGGTATCAATGAATAATTGCTTTCGTTTGACAGTTGATGTGGTCGAGTTCATGAATCACAATGTCCCTAAATACCAGAAGACTCATTACAACTGGGTCACCTGTTTTTGGAACGAACGACCACATAAATATTTTATCATTCACATTAATTTGCGAGTCCTGTGACGGTTACGTCCTTTTATAGATTTTCATATAAAATGTCTAAATTTTGCCATCTTGGACTTCAAACCGCATCATATTTTTTATTCCAAATACTTTTTAGTCTAAAGACTATTTGATAACGACAATGGTCTTCCGGTATCGGTGCTACTAGCAAAGAATAATTTCTTTAATAACTCTTCCGACTTGTGAATAATTATCATAAACGTAATTCTCACTATTATACTCGTAGCAAACGATGTCTCCGGTTTACCTTCATCTCGAAACAAAGTTAGCCTTAATCCCACAAAGTCTGGCCTCTTCGTCTATTTATATATCGCTCTATTAATAGACAATCCATTACTTCAGACCGAGTGACTTAAGCCGCCCCGGTCCAAGTATCTTTACGAGGCAAGCACTAGTTACTGCTCAGTGGAATCCTTGTGGGGGCCGAAGGAACCGGGTAAAATTTATATCGCTTTTAGGGAGATTTAACGGTATCTAGTTGCGTATGAGTATTAACTGTAGAAATGGTTTTAGTTTTCAATTTTTGCTTATCATCAGATGAAGCGATGGCAGATAACGATTTATTGTATATACGCGAATGCTACACATGGTTTGATAAAACGATTTTAAGGGAATTCCCAATGTTTCGAACAATTTACAGCATCCATGATCACGGGACAGACTGGAACCTAAAACTTAAAGAATGATAATGAAACCTACTTTTAAAAATAATCAAAGTACCTGGAGGACCTGTTTTTTGTAAATCATATATTTTGGAAATTACATTTAAATACAAATTACTGAGTAATGAAATATGCATAATATTTTTCGATCTTACCGACGTAATAATAAAAAAATATGAACTGGTGTTTTTCACAAAAGAAAGAACGTTTAAAAAAAAGGGAAAAAAAATAACAATGATCTGAAATCGAAAAAAAAGTAAAAAATAAGTGTGTAAATGATCGTGATACGAACCGCGGCCGTCTGTTTTGGGGCCGCCCGATTACCGACCGAGCTATTATAACTTTTTTTTTGCGGCGAAATTTACCATCATATTCGAATGATATTTTTCATTCCCTGAAAACAGGGATAAAAGGACATTTTCTAAAAATGAAAGCTAGCTAGATTGATTTTTCGCCCCCGAATCTACGCACATACTAAATTTAATGAAAATCGCTGGAGGCGTTTCCGAGATTCCAATTATATATATATATATATATATACATATACAAGAATTGCTCGTTTAAGGGATATGATGATATTAACCACAGCCAGGGCTTACTGGAACACTAAGAAAGGTGCTTAATGGATATTCCATTGCAAATTAAACAAATAGGAACCTGAATACTGACCTGTTTTTCGAAAAAGGTTTGTCACATCTGAGAATGGAAAGTTATTGGGAAATTGGCCGATTTGCCGTGCAACACATTTACCATATGTACGCCATCTCATTTGAGATTTTTATATTAACGTCTTAGGATTTATATATGTATACCTGGCAATTCCTCATTGTAGGAACTGGTCTAAAGTGAACTGTATTGATTCAAGTTCTTAGTCGATGAATTCAATATCATATTTATTTTCCTCCCACAGATTCAGATTTTATGAATGACGCGCAATCCTTTTTGGCAAAGTATAGTAGTCTTGTAACTCCTGCTTTTCATCTTCATTCTTACTTTCTTCTTACTTCTTGAAGTTTTAGGTCTTTGGCGCGTTGGGAAAAATGATGAAAGTTACATTTTTAAGATGCGCACCCACACCCACTCTCAAATAGCGACATGATGCTTGTAATCCAATTTAATCTTGGCAACCAATAACATCTTTTTGAAATTTATCAATAACTACAAGTTATTTAAATAAAACGTTATCAATAGCATTTAATGTCTTTACGTTTAAGAAGAAGAAGAAGGAACGTTTATTCACGGTCTAAAAACAAATGAATACATACAAAACTTAAAAATAATATTGTAACTACACAGAAACTTAAAATAGTGTAAACATAAAAATAAGCAAACAAAATAACAACAACATGTGACGGTCTGTGTAGCAGCATAAGACCGTGAAACGGACGGGACTCGGTAGAAGTCGAGATACAGTAACTAGTTCTGATCCCGACACCGGTTTTCAGTCCAGCCCGCACTTCGAGGCAACTCGGACGGCTGCGACAGTGACCTTGCAAAAAATAGCTACAGCGCAGTATAGCGAAAATTAAATTGTATTTGTTTGAACCTTTCATTCATGTAGACAGTGTTTGACATTCGTCTGATGAGGTAAGTAAAAAAACTAATGTTTGTTTTTTAATATTGGTGTCAGATACTATATTATTATTATATATATTTCAATTTCGGTTTTAGGTTACCAATGTTTATCCCTACTCTGTGGTACTATGACACTTAACGATTAAGTGGTGGAAACGTGTAATAATTTCAAACATCAAATGCGAGACGAACCTCGTTGCGCATTGGCCACGTGATATGGGTAAGAAAGTGATTGACTTAAAAATAAATTTATGATACAGGTATAGACAATTATAAGGTATATATTATATTTTATTGAATTATATTATACCGTAGTTTACCGAAGTATAATTTCTAAAGATGATAAACGTCCTTTTATTATTGCGTTCTTCAACTGAAACGATGTTCAGCATTAATTTGTATGTATTACAATTGAAGTATCCCAGTAAATGTCGAGAGTATATCGTAAGTGAGTTATGAAGCAATAAATGATCCAATCAATCGATCTCCTTGTTCAGTTGGGCGAGCTACATAAAGTTGAGTTGAATCGCACTGTAGAGTTGAGTGGTGCATCACTTGAATAGAAAGTTAATGAGCGCGCCGTTCTCGTTTTTCATGTTAAAAGTTAAGTATGCAGTGCCGGTTGCACTTGAACGGTAGTTTCGACCGGTTCTTTCTTAATTCCTAACGAACAAAGATTAACAATTAGAGGATTATTAAACATTTTTAATAATCCTCTAATTGTTAATCTTTGTTCGTAATTCCTAATCCTATATCATTATATAGGATTAGGAATTACCCTTTTTTACGTGCAGTAGAAGCATCAGATGCTTTATCAATGTTAAGTTATTACTAAAGCCCACGGATATCTGCAATAGATTAATAGTATCAGATTCTTTGCCAACCTATAAAAGAGTGAACGCGGTCTACAACTGGTCTACACAACTAAGCCGTTGGCCTCGCAAAAGTGTAGTGGAAGTATTTCCGCTACACTTAGTTCTTCTCTCAGGCTTCGATACTTCCCCGGATGAGCCAGTCCCATTATGCAACAGTAACACCAACCCACCCCACCACAGAGTACCATTTGTAATTCAAATAAAATAATACTGTTGGCGGCACACCATATCAGGCACAAACGTGAGACGGTTAATTTGGTGCGTTTAAAATTTAAAAAAACCTAAAAGTTCATCACTCCCACCGCCTGGAAAACCTTTGAAAATTACTAAAAACTAAAACAGTTCGAGGCTACTTAAATTGATTACTTCATAAGTTTTCCTCCTTACATACATGTATGTAAGATCTTCCTTAATCTGAAATGTTTATTGTGTATAAACTTGTGTGCAACTCTTGCTACGTGCGTTCACGCGATCACTCGAGCCTTACGCGTATTGCTCTATTCCTGTATTCTGTAAACGCTCCTATTGTGCCGCGTTTACTATGTAGCAAGTAGTTATTCCAGTTGGTGCACTTAGCTATCCTCTCTTGTGACAAACGGAGCACGAAGTGAACTTCAGGCTTCTGCAATATAACCGATTCTTTATGTTTCTAATTGTCGCTCTTTTTGGTATAGTCTTAAAATCTGAACTAAGTGTAGATAAACATCGCGTGATAAAAAGTATGCTTTGTTTCTATATATGTACATTATTATGTATATTTATTCAGCTTATCTTTGATAGCCCTGAAAGCTCAGGTAAATAATTAGGGTGTTATATAATAATCATTCCAGTAGTGTTTGACATTTTGGGCTAATGTATTAAACTTGTGAATTTATATATGACCGTCAGCGTATTCTTTTTACATATTCGACAATATTTCAGTTAGCTTTTGAGGCTAATAAATACGTTTCAGGCTCTTTAATTTCCCAGGTAATAAAAGTTACAGTCATGTTATTATCAACCGAGATTTTTTGCAAAACCCCAACATCTATCGCAAATCAACGCAATTGAGTTAATTGCCGCTTTTGAGTTAATTGCCTCTTCTAAGATTGTTCGAACGCTACTGAAATTGCTACTGTATTCAGCTGGATTTTCGCAGTACGTGCTCAAACGCAACGAACAAATCGGCACCTGCTTTCTGTCCGTCGATGCGATCTGCTAAATCGTATCCCAAATAACGCTCAGGGCGCCGACTAACATCTTCATAATAGACTTTGTCTGCTATCCGCGAAAAAATTATCTTACATACAACAATACAAATATGAGAGTTACTAACATAATGAATACGAGAGTTCTTGCCTTCATTGAATTCTTTGATTTTCATCTCGACAAATTTCTTTACAAAACATCATTAAATCAAAATCAAAAATATATTTATTCACATGGACGCTTGCGCGTTCATATGAAATGTCAAAAATTTTACATAAAATTCATACGTTCGTAAGTTACCACCAATCAACGATAATTAATTAACAATAGCCAAGCTTACAAATAATTTGTAAGTAAACGCTTAAAAACTATAGTTATTGGTAGTAAGCGCTTCCTTACAAATCGATAACAATCTAACTTATATTAAAACAATCTATACGTTACTAGAAATGTATAATTTTTCATTGACATGTAAAATATAATTATAGTCTCGTTTAGATAGTTAAGTAACAATGTCCATAATAAATGACACATGGTTCAAATATTAAACCCTAAGGATGTTTTTAAAATGGTTATAATCCAGACAAACTATCCCACACTTCCCGTGCATAATTGCCCGAATATTGGCCCCCATAATCGCAAAATAATCCCACATTAACGTATTAAACTCCGATAAATCATTCGGACATTTATTCCCCATTCATGTATAACGCTCCTGTTGTGGTAAAAAAAAACTTCCGCCTTACTTAAAGAACTATTAAACTATCGAAACTCCCCAAAGGCCTTGACTGGAAATTATGGCCTCCCCTATGCTAAGAGACGATCTATTGTCCGAGCGATTAGTAAATCGACAAAGATTTAATAGTGAAGTGCGCGTTCCGAGTGACTGATATCGATTATTCCACTTAATACATGTACTTATAACTTAACACTTTAACTTCGTTATACATACTATTATATGTCTATTTAAGTCTTTAAACGTCTAAGATGTCTATCTTTATTAATTATAGATAGCCTTCTTTGACTTACGCTCTAAGAGGTAAATAAAACTCACGATATTTAACTAATTAAACTATGTTTACTAGATACATAGTGCGACGAATAATGTCCATGTAATGATGTCTAATTGCTGTTTAATTTTTTTGTTTTATTATCAATCTCTCTTGTGTTTTTCTTATAGGCATTTTAATTATGAATTATAATAATTATTATTATGAAATTCCAAAAACCAGATAATATAATAAAAGCTAACTTATCAAATTACATCATTACAACAGAAATCGAATTTCTTTGCTCATCTGGAACCCGCTGAACAATAAAAATAATACTATATATAATATATTATGTACCTATACAGATAAGTCCTCGCGTATTCAACACAAGTCACACAATAGCGAATCAAAATCTTAAATCTTGATCGCGCACACAATTCAAATTTAATCACTTGTAATGGCCACTACAAACTTACTTACGAGCGACAATCGGATAAGCATCGGCTATCACACGCGATCGTCGTCCGAAATCGAATAACTCACTTAGCGGTACATAAATAGCGCTTAAATTGCGATAAAGGTCTAGTTTATCGATGAAGCGTCGCACAACACTAGCATTGGACGGCGGGCGAAATCGTTATTCAATTGGGCCTGCATCGCTAGGGCCATACCGGTGGCTACCAGCGTATACGTGGCTAGAATTGCGCACAGCTTTATATTTGACTGGTGTCTTCTAATCGCTGATACGTCGAACTCAATAAATAAATCATACTACATTTCAGGACTAGACTCTCCTACACAATTTATATCGATGGGTTGAAATAGTTAAAATATCTTTTTGAGAAGTTGGATAATTTGTAACTGTTTTCAATACGAGGAAAATATTTTAATCGAGTATTTGTTTCACCGCTGCATTACTACTGTTTACTATATAATGTTATAGGCAAGTGCAAAATAAGCAAGGTGACATTGAGTTACATTATCTTTCTTTGTTCCGATTCCCAGTTTTTACATGTCTTTTATGATTTAGATAATCTTGATAAAAATAATATTTTTTGTCAAAGAAGCCAACAATCTTAAATATATCATGTTTTATTTTTGTATTATATATTGAGTAGATGTAAGGAAAACTGTGTAAACATAACACTACTATTGTTTCAGACCACTACAGTAAATCAAATACCATAAAGTTTAATTTTCAGATTTATTTGCTCACTTTTAAGTCGACATGAATGGATTATTTTTACAAAGCACACAAATAAGTAAGGAGAACGTATTATGACATCAAGCAGAAAAAGATAAAATCTGATGAACATTGGTTAAAAAATTGGTCAGGGTTCGTATAATTTAGACATGGCTAACGTAATCTGGGCATTTGATCGACCGAACGCAGTTACTGAGAAGATTTGTGTTTATTTAAATATTGTAAATCAAACGGAAACATTTCCACGAATTCCACTAAACGTCTCGCAAATCTTTCGTTCGGTTCATTAGGCGCGTTAATTCGAGCCAAATTGTACCTTTGTCGTCGGTGATTGACAATTAAAAGATATTTGTGTAGATCGTAATCCTGTCTACGGATAGATAAACACCGGTCGATTTCTCTATCAGTGACAGCATTATGTTACTTTCCTAATTTGTTTATTAACTTGATGCAATTTCAAAATTTCCTCATCTCGTCCATATTGATCTATTCAATATCCCTTCTCTTCTCTTCTTCACAACCAGATACTTTTTTAATAATGGAATGAGAGAATAAAATATCAAGTTTTGTTAAGTTACGACGACCCGCTTGGTATAGTAGATAGTGAATATGTCTCATGCACCAGACAGTGTGGCTTCGATCCTCACTATGGGAAAAATATTGTGTGATGGACACATTGTTTTTGTTTTGCTTATATATCTATAACATGTATTCATTTTCACATAAAGTATGTTTGAGTGTGTTTATCAGTAACCTAGTATTCATAGTACAAGTTTTACTTAGTTCGGGACTAGATAACGTTGTATAAAATTTTCTGATTTATTTATTTATCACCGCTGCCAATATATACTAGCAAATCTGTAGAAATCGCAGAAGTGTTCGAGGAACGAGCGCTTCAATGTTATCCATTAATCAGTACGATTCAGGTTAAACCTTCCTCAATTCCTTTGCTGAATTGCAAAATGAGATCAATTCGTCATGCCGCCGTTACAGGCCCTTAGGGGCGGGCTCATTGTAATGCACGATCAGGCTATGTCTTGATCGCCCTTGAACAAAGTGTTCCAGTTTAGTCCTCTCTTACGATAGGCACTTGGGTGTCCCAGCCCTTTAATACGAACCCGAGACTACAAAGCGGGCATTTTTTTTTAATGAAAAGTTGCCAAACGAGCAGACGGTTCACCTGATGTTAAGTGAATACCGCCGCCCATGGACATCTGCTACACCCGAGGGTTTGCAGATGCGTTGACAACCTTTTTGGATATTGGGCTCCGGCTACCTCACTCACCAGACGAAACGCGAAAGTATTTGTCATACTTCCACTTTACGCCGGTCGTCTGTGAGGTCGTGGTACTTACCCGGACGAGCCTGCCTATTCGTGCAACAGCCGAGGCTGCTACGTTGCTCTACCACCGTTAAAATGGAATAACGACTTGGCTTCGTCTCTGAGCAAGATTGGTGGCAATGTCATTCTTGACCTTCTGAATCTTGCTAAGAAGATTCAAGTAGATTCCCACGCAGATCACTAAGCTCGAAAGGATGGCGACTTAATGCTCTGCTATCTTATATGTATTTTCTCGCTACATAAGAGGCCATTGATAAAAAGCAATTTACTTTATAGATAGACCAGTAGTGATTTACCATTCCTCTCTCTGTATCCTTTGAAATTGTTACGGGGTAATTTTAGAACTGTTTGCGATCATTCCGCCACGTATCGCGGACCTGACGTTGAGTAGCACCGATCCATCGATACGATGTCATAACTAGCGTTAAATGCCTTTGGTTTGCTGTCCGTGTTGGGAGGGACGTGTAGGAACGAATTCCAGTGTATCAACCCATTAATACTTGTTAAAATAATTGTATTTACCAAGCAATTATTTTTGATTTTTTACTTAGTTATTTCTTACAATCTCTCCATTCAATTTGGAAATGAAGACGTTGAAACGTATTACAAAGTTTTTCAGTTACTTATTTAGGATTAGATGTCTTGTAGACCGCAGCGTAATCCAGAAAAGAGGTGGAGAAATTACCCGCTATAAATTTTCTCTCACTTTACAACTTCCCATAAAATTATTAAAACTTTTGTAAGACATTTACATAACGAAATAATTAAACGGCTGTTGTGATCGCGCCCTGACTCAAGAACTCATTCCACTCGCCTCGGTGAAGAACCTCCGGTAGGTCCGAAACTAGTCCGTACTGTGGATGTGTTTTGTCATTATTTCGAAAAAATTCAGGTTTCCAGGTGTTCTGAGCACGTGATGAACCAGCACTTGAAATTAACAATTTCATTGGTGCTGGCACCGGAGTTTGAACTCGAGTCCCTCGGGTATAAATTAAAAGCGAGGGCCCGAACACTGAGCTAACGGCTCTCAATTAAACGGAAGCAGTCATAAAAATAATCTCGAACCCGTATCGAATTATAATTAGAATCGTTGCAGAAACATTCGGCAGAATTAAACGCTCCCCTCAATTAAATGTTGCCAATTTACATCCGCCGAGCGGCAAACTGATCTCAAAGAGTCTTGGGTTTGATATACGCGTTATTCGGTGGTAAATCATTCCGAAGCCGTTCTCTAAAATAGATCCGCGTCAAGGTCAGGAAATCCGCCACTCACATATCTATATCGCCAGCCCGTGCCCAGAATGAATTATGCGGATTTAACCGACACAAATCGCCCGCTAAATTTGGCCTTGGATTATTTAAAACGTAACGCGTTCGCATTACGTAATAAAATTATCGCCGCTTCGATTACCCAGCAACGTCTCTAACTGCCGAGCTCTTGCCGATAAAGTTGTACGGCTACGTAGGGCTAGTTGGGGAAAGTACAATAACTCACAGACGCTCATGGGCGGCGGGAATTACTTCATATATGAGCTACAATTGATATTAATATTCTTATGGTATACAAGCTGGCCTCGGCTTACGAGCAATAGCGATTTGAACTAAGCCTTCCGTTTTCGGGTTTCTTTCGAGTACCTCAAGGCATTGAGGGTAGCAACCCTCAACTCATATCTACAGAGGCAGGCTTTGTAGGTTCTACAGCTGGGTAAAAGCCTCCTCTCAGATCGGATACAGGATAGAGCAAGTGGAGCGTTTGCCCTAGGCGGCAGCTACCAAGGGGCGCTTAAAATCAAATGCAATAAACAATTTTTGATAACAGATTTCATTATTGAGCGACTAACTGAAATTAACACAAAAAATTTCAAGTAGCAGTAGAACATGTTAAAGAAGCACGGGTATAATAATTGATATAATTTAAATTCATTAAGTGTTGACATTTGCAATTAATTGATTTGAAAACATTGGTTAGTATTATTTAACATAAAGCCAAAGTATATGTACACAAAATGAAAGCACAAGACTAAAGGGTGCTGAAGGGTATTCTCGCTCTACCCTGATCAAAGGCTAGGGCCCGCACTATCTCCTCGCCTCTTGAAAGTGCTATCACTCGATATTATTGGGTCGATGTCGACAGCATTAGTCAGCCCTATATATCTGAGCAGGACTGCTCCTCTCCCGTTTCTTCCCGGCGAGGTAATTCTAGCCCTTCTGATCCTTGCTAAGAAGATTCAAGTACAGAAGACCAGCGTAAAGTGGAAGTATGACAAATACTTTCGCGTTTCGAGTGGTGAGTGAGGTAGCCGGAGCCCAATTTTCAAAAGGTTGTCAATTCATCTGTAACCCTCGGGCGTAGCAGATATCCATGGGCGGCGGTATTCACTTACCATCAGGTGAACCGTCTGCTCGTCTGGCAACTTTTCACATAAAAAAAACGTGGATTCCTCATTATTTTTGATTTTCTTCCTCTCAGTAAGCGAGATACGAAACTGCTTGCTTAGTTTCAATTATGTACTGATACAGCGACTACGTCCTGGCTATCATCCATACCAATATTATAAATGCGAATGTAAACGTAAGTAACATATTATAAATGCAAAAGTAAAGGACATACGCTATTTTTAATTGGAAAAAAGATATAGGGTTGAAAGATATTTATTTAAGGACTTCAACGCGAGCGAAGCCACGGGCGAAAAGCTATTATACGCATAAACGAAGGCGGATAGCCAGAATACCAGAGAAACCGCTCATATACAGTAGAAGACAAGAACGACGGCCAGCAGTGGAAGTAAGACTGATGCACAAGCCATCAAAATGTCGTTAATAGGTGAGACGCATAGTAACTCGTGTTAACGACGTTTCCACGTGTGGCCGCGAGCTGTTCCCGAATGCGCGCGAGTATTCCGTAAACCGTTCGATTAACGAGAAAGAATTCTGTCACGACACGATCCGAGAATTCGTCGCGACCGCGCGGAATGCTAATGGCGCCCGCTATCGCGTGGCCACGTCCCCGGACGATCTACGATCCGTGTTTACGTTTCGGAATCAGAATTGGGGCGCGGGAGGTATTCCCATCGGCGATAATTCCTTCGGCGATCGTAACATACAAGAGGTGGGAAAATCTCATTTGTTGGTATAGTCAAAAACACTTTGGGAAGAGGCAGTGCCGAATTAATGCCGAATGACTTTTCTTATGTCTAGAAGTTAGTGTAATTTATGCGTGGACCAAGCATTTTCAGCACACCAGCTATATAAACACTAAGAGAACAAAGGAAGCAACCTTAATCCAAATCTTATGGATTCGACGAAGAAATTGTAGGAGAATATAGACTGTTCCGCTAAACTTGCAAGTGGCTACAGCTAATTTTAATCGAATTTGTAGTATATATATATACACATTGACAAAAAGTTATAAATCAAATCGCTAAATAATTAAACAGCTAAAATCACCTACAGGTGACTCACCCCGGTTAAGGAGGTCCGATGTGCTCGAAAGTAGTCAGTACGTAGACGATGTGGACTTGAGTTTAGTTTAGTTAGTTCACGAATACGGAAAGTTTTAATTTCTTTAGTAAAGAAGAGTAAGAACCTATACATGTCTCACAGCTGAGCAAAGGTCTCCTCTGTACCTATGGTATTAGAGCATAGTCCACCTAGCGGCCCCCGGACTATTAACTATCACGGGTTACTTACTTTATTCAAGTTCCTAAGATCTTGGAATGAATGCTTTCCGATTCAATTGGACTTTTATTAGGGCGAAGCTTCGCAGCAGCGTCTTGTACGAGTGGAGTACTAATGATGATTACCGCTTTCAGAGTAAGACCGACTAAAAGTACGAGTACTGACGACCCGAATGGCGAGTAGATAGTGGAGCTGCCTCCTGCGCCAGAGGGTGTGGGTTCGATCCCCACTACTAGAAAAATATTATGTTTTGAACATAATGTCTTTCTTGTGTCTTGGTGTTTATATATCTATAATATGTATTTATTTACAAAATAAAATTATCGTTTAAGCATGCTTATAAGTTACCTAGTACCTATAGTACAAGCTTTGCTTAGTTTGAGACTAGATATATTCATACTATTGCGTTTCGTTTGATGATTGGAGTTACGGGGCGTTTGTTGGTTGAAGTTTGTGCCACTGCCACGAGGCGACGTTAATCACTTAACATCAAGTGACAGCTGATTTGCCGCGTTCCATAAAATCGACGGCGCTCGAGACAAGAGCTTATCCCCCTTCTCTTACTTAAATCAGAAGGGAGATAGCGCCCCAACAAAGAGGTGTTAAAACTCGCACTCCATTGTCTATGCGCAGATGTTATCTCACTCTGTCCGATTGTCATTCCGCTGGCGGCGCGTGCGTCCTCTGGAAAGATGTGTCTCGAATCAGGAACGCGCCTTCTCAGAAGTGTTGTTTTTATTCGACCAGAAAAAAAAAATTTCGACGCTGCCAGTATCTCGACGGTTTTCGTGCGGGGACGGAATTCCTAATCTGTGTAAACAAGATCGTAGGTGTCGACGATCGATTTGTCTATGCGCTGAACGCTAATTGGGGTTTTTTTTTTCTTATTTATTACCGTCGCGGGACCAAGGCGATGCTGGATTGTTCTATGGGGGGCATAGATTAATAGACAATTAATTGTCTCGGCGGTCGCGCTGGTGTACGATCAGTGAATATGCATGTTTTAGTTAGATTCTTGACCGATTGCAATTTAAACAATATGTTAGTTATTTTTAAAAAAGGAACAAATTCGACAAGTTGAAATATCTGTGGCGTTGCGATATCATGAGCGTAACAGCGAAAACGGCCAGTGCGCCGTTCGCCGTTTGAAAATATTGATGACGCCGTAACGAGTTTATTTTAGAAACCGCCGTTGGGAAACATTAAAAAGCGCGATGGTGCGCCCGGGTAGTATCGCAAAGTGCTCCCGGCAGCAGCCAGATCTGTTTCAAGTCCCGCACTCCCCGACAACTGGAAGGTCGGACTGAATAAACTTAGTTATGTGCCGTAACACGTGTTGTTACAATTTTCGCGAGTCATTGTTGCCATGGTTGAAAATCTCTCAGTTTCTAGCCGGCAAGCAAAGTTTATCAGTTACCTTGTATATAAATATTCAATGACATTTTTGCTGACGCTACAATGCTTGACAAAGTATATAGAAGAATGCAGGGTGTACCTCCTGGTGAAAATAGCATGGGTAGTCCGGAATCTAGTGGTAATACTTGTACTGTTCATGTTTTAGGCAGTATATATTTCTTCTCTGGAATTCACGGCCTAAAATGTTTGCAAAGTACCCATACTACCCGTACTACAATTCATGTACAAAAATAACGTCATCTTATTACATCTTAGTATTCGTGCTGCTTTAGTTTAACAATTATCGTATACTTTCTCTTGACTTACTTGACATTGAGTCAGTTTGATAATTTCTATAGATTTCCCTTATAAAAGCGTTACATATATAGTTGTATTAATTAAAAAAATGAAAAATGGACCCAGAGTGAAACGGTTTGATCAAATCCTCAACATATAATACTTCATTTGCCTCGTTATTTTCAACTAATTATTTTTTTTAATACACTGTCAAATACACAAAGATTTAATGCTATATTTGGATTTGAATATAGGTAGTAATAAATATATGTATAATGTGTTTTTGAACAACAAATTCCGAAAAATTTTCGAAAATTTCAGAATCACGACCATTTCGTTCGTAAGTAAGGGAGTACGCATTCACACGTAGGGCCATTAACAGTCCGGGAACATCCGAAACCGTGCTAAAAGCAGGGCATTGTGTTATGCCCATACAATGCGGTGATAAAATATGTCACTCAAAACTTGCATATTTCATGGCGTACGCCGTCGCGCGAACGTGTCTCATTTTTTAATCTGCGACAAATTAGTCTATTATTGTTCGCGCTGTGACAGTTTTTTATTGATCGAACGCAGGTGATAAGTTGCCGGCAACAAATTGCAGAGGCTAAAACCTTTTTTTTTAGCTAACGTGATACCTTCGTTGAGACATCGTATTGTTTTATGAAAATATATATCGTAATTGTATTAACCGTGACCATAGTCGATAAATGTCCCTTTATTAATGTCGACATGTATAACATGTAAGTGTTGTATCCTTACTATTTAATAAACGCGAAAGTTTATATGTATGGATGGATGTTTGTTTCTCTTTCACACAAATACTACTGAATGGATTTTAATGAAACTTTACAATAATATAGCTTACATTCTTATACATCAGAATAACACGTACGCTACAATTTATATGCCTATTTTTATGTAAATCTGTCTTTCTGTCTGAATGTTACGCCTTCAGCCTATTCTACGCAAACGTAGTCACGGGCAGCAGTTACGTTTATGGTGTTCATTTTGTCTCTGCTTTCTCATTTTTTACCCCAAACTGGTTCCAAGTAACTCCAAAAAAAGTCTTCAGACTAAAGTATCAAGTCGTTTGCGAGACACTTGTGGATCACCGGCAATCGCGTTCTATCGGGACCCTGCCATGCAACGTAATGATTAATTGAACTTCTCCTCAATCACGCAGCCCCTTAAGCCAGCGACGCGAGCCAGTTAACCAATCTAGCGCATTGCCTGGCCCAAATACAAGGCCCCTATTGTTCCGATACAATGTTTACTTATGATTTTCGTGTGACCCAATTTACAAGAGCATCCGACCAGTCTGCACAATATAAAACTGTTGGCAGCGATGAACTTTATAAAGTTTACGGCGATCTTTTAGTAGCGGTATCGCTTTATAATAACCTCACAGTAATTTAGTGATCTCATTCACCCACCTCTGGTTTTTATCATGATGTTTCGTTACATCTATATATCGATGGTCGAACTCTAGATAAAATTAAAGTAAAGTAACAGCCTATACATGTCCCACTGCTGGGCAAAGGCCTCCTCTATACAGAGGGTATCAGGGCATAGTCCATCACGTGGCCCCACTGCGGATTGGCGGTCTTCACATATCTTTGAAATATATTTTTTTTGTTATTATTTCGAACTCTAGATATATACTTATATTTCATTGAAATGCAACACAGTAATTAACTAATGAGTGTTTGCTTTATACCTTACTTGTCACAAGATAATACCGAGATCTGAATAACAGGTTTGAATACCGATTGCAACATCATTGACAAACATCAACAAGGTTTGTTGATGTTTGTCAGGTCCGTAACTTTGAATTTGTGATCTTTATCTCTGCCCACCAAATCAGGGATTCAATCCCTGTCAAAAGTCGGCTCGATATTACAAGCTTTGCTTACTTTGGGATTGTTGACGGTTCTAGTTCTATATTACATGCTTTGCTTAGCTTGGGACTAGATAACGTTGTGTGAAAATGTATCCTCATTTGATTATTGACAAGTAGGATATACAGATATATCTTATATCATCTTATATATAATTTCGCAGCAAAAAAAAATGTTATAATAGCTCGGTCGGTAATCGGGCGGTAAACAGTAGCGTCTCATGCCTATATGGTCGGAAAAGCCATTCTTGAAGGTCCCAAGTCGTTTCGTTTCGGAAATCACGCTGACGACCGAGCGTGGCATATATTTTTATTATATTAGCGCTTAAATTATGAGAGAAACGCAGGCAGTGTTAGTATCGCGTTGTTCTATATGAGCGCAGTGAATGGCGGGCCATTTCCGCGAAACGAATGGAGTTTCCAAAACGTAAGCAAACAACGCCTTTACCTCCCTCCGCTCCGCAATTTTCGTTTCTAATTCGGGTGCTGACCGAACGGACGCTTCTGTCGATGTCGGGACACGATTCGCGGAAAAACGTTAAGTGCTATTGTTTTTCTTTATACTCTCAATATTTTGAATTCGATCTTCGCATTCTGTTGCTCCGATTGCGTGTTGTTGCGTCTCACTTCTCTTCATAACGATGTTTTTACGATCAGAATCGGCATTATGCAGTTATGGAAATAAATGTTGTGATTCTTAAGAATTTACCTAAAATTAATTGATACAAATATTATACAGTCGTCGTTTAAATAATACTATGAATATATACATTACTTATATTATCAAAGTGACAGCTAAAATAATTTAAAAATAAAGAATTAGACGTACACTTTGTTGCTTTGATACCTTTTAAAAACGCTTATTGTGAAAGCCCGCTAATTGGAGGCCCCGTTAAGACTACTTCTGGTCAACGGTAATTGCGATAACAACGCTATCGATATTGTTAAATGGGGTAAGCAGAGTTCGTTGTCGTACAGAATGTTAAAAATAACTTTCTAGTTTGATCAGTGGCATGTTTACAGCAAAAAGAGAAGAAGAAATAATAGACGACGAGAATTGTCTTAAATTAAACTCAAGTTTGCTTCTTGGTAGAGCCAAAAATGGGTTCCAGCTCTTGTATGAATTTGTTCGTTTTGTGTTTTCCGCGGTGAGTGAAGTTATTACTGCAATTGTCCTAAAGGTAAAGCTAACAACTTGTTTAGGCTACGCTAAAGATTGTTGTACACGGAATCCCCGATGCCCGTACCCGCACCTACCCGACTGTTAGGGCAATGTGTGGACAACCCGTGCGTGTCTGTGTGTTTTACACGAATGGGCGGGTTGGTCCGGGGATTACCAAAGTCTCAATGAAGATGGCGTGAAGTGGAATTATGACGTAATACGTTCCGTTTTTTCTGGCGGTTACTAAGTCCTCTCTTTCGATGGGTGACAAATCATTAACATCATTCGATGACATGTTATGTTCTCACATCAAACCTACAACCTTAGGGGTTTTGTGGTTAGTGGAGGCAAAGGGAGCATTTATAATTCAGGTAATAAAGCGAAAGGCACCGAAGCACACAGGGATTGGACTTGCGACCTTATATATTAAGTCCGTCTTCCGACAACCACAGCTTCGGGAGGGGCGTTATTGAATAATTGTGAAATATTACAGCCAGCGAATTGATCAGCAACAGATAAAGCCGTCGCGGAATACGCTCGTGTCGTTATCGAGTACGACAGGCTCGGTTGTAATTTATAATGATGGTAATAGCAGTGTCCAGTGTTTATCTTCGACATGGCGTAAATCTATAGCGCTTCGCTGGAGGCGTCAATCGATACAGGTCGGGACCAATTGCTTTCGGCAACGCCCACGCCGTCGGGAACAAGGGGCCGTATAGTTGTTTTGAAAACATAAATAGGGCACACCTCACCTGAGTAGTACTTTGTTTTTGTTTTACAAGATTTTTTTTAATGTGAAAAGTTGCAAAGCGAGCAAACGGTTCACCTGATGTTAAGTGAATACCGCCGCCCATAGACATCTGCTACACCCGAGGGTTCCAGATGAGTTAACAACCTTTTGAACTTGGGCTCCAACCACCTCACTCACCAGACGAAACGCGAAAGTATTATACTTCTACTTTACGCCAGTCTTCTGTGAGATGGCAAACGAGCGGCGATGTTTTTTTATGTGAGAATGTGCCGAAGTGATAACCGCTGCCCATCGACGTTGCAACACCCGTTGCAGATGCGTTGCCACCTCTTAATAAAGTGGAGCTCGGTTATCTCATCAGAGGAAACGCAAAAACTAAAATTATACTTCACGCCGGTGATGTTTCCCTTGCGACTGCGCTATTAACTTTATGCACGGGGCCTGGTTACCCCACTCGCCAGACAAGGATTAGTTCAGATCAGAAGCTGGTAGTTCCTTCAACCTTGAAGCGTTAAAATATAGCTAACGCTTGCCTTTTCACTGAACTTTTACTGTGTATATTCCAGACGCGAAAAGCTGTGTCAGGGTCTAAGGTCAGGTCAGAAACCACTAACGCTAACGTAATGCTAACCACTTCGCAAAATTTTTAATTTATCGATTACAAACGCGACGAGTGGTGTGCCTTACCAAGTAAAATATCGATTATAACGCTTATGAATGTGTAATGGGTTCGACAATCAGTCCCACGTGTCAGCCAGGCTGCGTGCGCAGCAAGTTTCGATGCTCAGACGTATTCACAAGTAAATAATAAAAAACACTGAAAGAAGATTTTCGCACGTCGTCTCGGTGTTTGTTTATCTCATATTGCAAATAGAAAATATACTATTATATACCTTTCTGTCGTCGTTACTCATAATATTTAAGTTTATGTATATACGGCCCTTTAAGTCCTCAATATGGACTAAGCTCCCAACTTAACTATCCCAATCTTTTCGAAAGCAATTTAATGATTCGAAATCTTTTTCTGTGTACCTACTTTAAATTAGGTAATATTCGCACCTTTGGATTTTATTAATGGTATGACTTAATGTAGAATCAATCCATTCATGTAAATATTCCTAAACTTTATATTAAAATCTCAGTTAAGCTGGATTAATGATAAAAGATATTAAATCCGCAGATAAAATTAAAATAACATATCAGCATTTACAAGACACAGTAACTGAGAACTATTCATCAATCAATATTTATTCACTGTATACTATTGCCTATCATATATTTTCAACCGAATTAAAAATATGAGGAGCGTTTCATTTCGGTTGTTTTTGTTCTATGCTTGTTTTATTTTATGCGAGAAGGTGCCAAACGAACTGTCGGTTCATGTGATGCTAAGTGATATTCGCCGTCCATGGACATTTGCAACCCCGTAGTGTTTCAGATGCATTGTCACCTCATAATTTAGCCGTTTACCTTACGAAATGCAGAAGTCTTCTGTGAGGTCGTGGTACTTACCCGGACAGATATGCCCATTACTGCAACAGCGAAGACTGTTTCGTGGTCCTACCACGTTATTATGTCAGAACTCCGTCTTGTTCAATATAAGTTAATGATACGCAGAGCCGCGATAGCTAGTGTGAGTAGATAGTGTCCGGACGCTCGCTTGTAATTTAGTATCATCGAATGACCACAGTTCAAATCCCGGTGCTGGCTGCAAATGAAATTGTTAATTGAAATTTTTAAGGGCTGATTTACCACCAACTCGGTAAAGAAAAACATCATAAGGAAACCTGCAAATCTATGAGTATAATTAAAAACAAAATATTTCATACATTTGAGAAATTTACCAATCCATAAGGGGCGGACTACAGAAGCACCTTTGCCCGCCCGTCTGATATTTAATATTGCCTAATTTCTTTACTTTATTGTTATGTATGAAAATTTTCAAGAGATTGCAAGTGAGTATGTATGTATCTCTTCACTTCTCGTTGGGTAAATAGGTTTTAATGAAATTTAAAAGGGAGAGATATTTTATATTTAAGCCGAAGCTAGCAATAAACAATCGGGATTCAATTTCCATATTTAATTGCCTACCGAATGGAAACCTTAGTTATATCTATCTATAGCTACATTTATCTATCTATAGCTTCATATACATACATGCTTACAGGTATCGGTAGCTCGCAGCAAAGCGCAACAATGAAAGTGCATCCAATATCTATTCAATTAACGTGCGTAATTAATAAATCGACGGCATACTATAACGGTATGCCAATTGCTCGCTGCCTAGGGATTTGAATTTGCAACACGTACCAAACGCTTTATAGGCATAGGCATGACTAACGCACCATTTCTGGTCGTAGATTATCTATGAAGTATGCGCCAAACTCAGCACTAATGACTATCCGTTGGAACTTTACCGTGATATTTTTATTACATTTAGATTATTTCGTTACATATTTTTATTCTTTGGAGCCATGACAGCTCAGTAAGCCGTGATAGCCCAGTGTCCAGGCGCTTGCTTTTAATTCAATATACTCGAGCAACCACAGCTGAAATCTCGGTGGCGGTACAAACGAAATTGGTAATTTTAAATGCTGACTTATCACGTGCTGAACGGTGAAGGAAAGCATCGCGAGGAAACAAGAATATTTTCGAAATGAAAACAGAAAAATATTAAGAAGATGAAGGCCTATGCTTAACACCCTTTATTCAGATGGGGCCTTTGCCAAGCGGTGAGACTTGTATAGGCTGTTCAATTTTCATTCTTTGATTTCTGGGGAAAAGTTCACAATATACCATATTCAGGGCTATGAAGGGCTTTTACCAAAGCCTCTCGTTAACCATCATCGATGCGTTTGGAGGGACCTCAGAGTCTCCTACGGAAGGCACACGTCATATGACCCTGATTGAATTGTCGCCTTATACATTGTAGAGCTTGTGTTATTATCTATTCAGTCACAAGAATCAAGAACTCTTTTGGTGCGCTTAAATGCTTGATTGGACTTTAAATCAAGCTGCTGTCATTCAGCCTCATATCAGTCTCTACTGGTAAGTAATAAAGTTTATTAGACTGGGATATTTCAGATTGCTTATTCCAAAATATCCTTAGGTACTGTCACGATGCTCCAAATCTTGGTTGCTTTTAAAAGTCACTTTCGTTTTGCTTCAACGTTTGATCCATTTAATTTTCTTTAATCGTTATGAATTGTTTTTCTTACTTTAAACTTGCTTAGACCTGCTAATTTATTTGCAGCAGACACCAAGGTAACGGCAAATACTGGTAGATTGAGCGATAAACCTCCGAACAACACTTTGCTATTGTTATTTATATTGAAGTGTACTATTTAAATTTGTAAAGTAAGAGTGACAAATACTTCTCACGTTTATCTATTAACATTTTTGGCACCTAAAACTTACATATTTAAACCATGTCATATAAAAACTAGGAATAAGCACGTAAGATCAATTATTCTTCGACTAGTTACAGCAATCACAGTGACCTACTGGTCTATAGTTACAGACCTACGTGGAATATTTTCGAGAGCTTCTAGAACTGCTGACCCACCGAACTTGGCCCCATCAAACCTGTCCGGCCCACGATCCGAAAAATTCACACCGCGCATGCAAATAACGATTTCTTTGAAGGGCCAACGCATTACAACTGTGCCGACATGTGTAACGAATTTTAAAGGCGCTATCAGTATGCGAAAACGGGCGGCCGGTGTCTCTTCCTGGTGTAAAAGTGGAACGTGTTACTGAGATGAATGTATAGAACCAATGGTCATATCCGCAACAAAGACCAGTGGTTTCCGCGATATGATCTAATTACACAAAATCATAGATTCGTGTATTTTTTTGTGAAAAGTTAGCAAGCGAACTGGCAGATCACCTGTTGTTAAGTGATTACCACCGCCCATGGACAAGTGCACATTGAAAAGCGGACTCCGGTTAACTCACTTAACAGACGAAACGCGAGTTCTGATGAGTGAGGTAGGCCATTTTATTATTAGGTGGCAACCCTACTGGTGTTTGAAATCTCAATGGGTGGCGGTTATCACTTAAGATTAGGTGAACCGCCATTACGCTTGCCATCTTTTCCCATAAACAAGACGAAACAGGAAAGTATTTAGTTTAAGCGATTTTTATATCGAACATTGCCTGCCATTGCTATGTGCACAGCAAGAAGGTCGGTAAACGAATAAAAAATCTTTACAGGCTGCAATATGTGATACATAAAAAGTAGCAATGACCAGTGATAGAGAAAACTGAAAGAGACTCACTGATTGACACATCCTCAAATGATTGGAATAAAGATGGTAGGAAAGAAAGTGAAATAAGTAGCATTGCCAATATCATCCAAAAGATCTTATAATAAAAACTACAAACTTGTAATTAAATTCAGAAAAATGTACTTGAAAGCATAACTTAATAAATTAACTAGGCTTCCTTAAATTTAATGCTGCAATATTTATCAAAAATGCTATCCGCAGAGGGTACTGATATTTTATATAACAAAAAATTCCTTCTCAGTCGTAATTTTTAAATACACGCCAAGACTTCACTTGAAAGCTTCCTGCATTTACTTTTTACGCCCGAACCCATATAATATAAGCATTCAAAAACTGGCAGCACCACAGGCCGTCTCCAAGTCAATGACTTAAGGCGGCCGGAAGAACCGATAATATTCCACCGGGCACCACGAATATAGATGATTGAGACCAATAAGACCGTCTTTTGTCTCACTCGCTCGCGACTACCCCGCGCGAGTAAGAAGCACGCTTGTCCCAATAAAATTCACTCCGCGTACATGGAAGTGGGAATGATTTCTGGTGGCCCGTACGGCAATATTAATTCGCTCCCCGCTCAACTTTATGCTAATTTCGAAAATTACGCACTCGACTAGCCTCTGCCACAGGCGCCTCTCGCTGTTTATTATGCCAATGCACTCGCTATCTATTAGTATTTATTAATTTTCAAAGGATACTGCGAAGGGAGTTTGCATGAATCATTCGACATACGGGTCGAAACTTCCCACGAGAATGTAGGTAATGATATAACGAAATATATTCAGTTGAGGCACTATTTTCTTAACCAATATTTACAAATATTCAACCGATAATTTATTTAATGTCTATTAATTAAATGAATGAATGAATATACTTTATTACACACAAAAAATAAAAGAAACAAAAATTAAAATCTTAATGCAGAAGTGATGGGTACAATGGGCCGTCTTATTACTAAAAATAATTTCTTCTAGGCAACCTTTCATTGCTCACAAAATTTATGGATACACGCTGATACTTAGAGAGAGAGTTTTCTTCTACGACATAAAATATAGCACAGATAAAGAAAACCCATAAACGAAAAGAATTCCAAAATATAACTGAAGGCGGCAGTGATTTTAATTTCGAACTTAAAGTTTGTTTTTGCAATAAGCATAACCTAAGACAGGAATTTCATCGTCGTCGAATTTAAAATAAATAAATAAATATCAAAAATAATATAAAAATTATTTATAAAATAAAATTTGTTAAATTAACTACGCGAATAATCGCTGCCTCATAGTTCTTCCCACTGGACGTTTATGTACTGATAAAAGATGTTAATCATTTTATCGAACAACATATGAAGCAGTTCATGAGCTCCATTCGTACTGTAATCTGTAATCGTTTAATTATAAAATACCAAAAGATGAAACAAATTACATTTAGTTGAACAAAAAACTGAGTAGCGAACGTGACTTTGTTTCATTTGTTATCACGAACTTTATTGCGTTTCAAACTGCTTGACGATTATTACAATTGACAGAGAGTGGTGACGTAATTGGAGCTGGTAAAAGCTTCGGCTCAGTAAAAGCATTTTAAGCTGATTCACTACTGTTTATCCACCGAAGTTCAATGCGCGAGTAAATAAACCATAATGTTGTAACATTCATTTCAAACCAGATGGGCCATTGTTGGTTATTTTTACATTTACGCGTTAAATATCAACTGGAAATATCGTAAAAGTGTTCAACCTTCACGCATTTGCTCCCTACGGCATTGTCACTCAGCCTATATCGCATATATTACGTCAAAATGGCGGAGCGCGAACCTTTAACGTCATATTCTGCTAGTGTATCCGCATCTAAACGTCACATTGACTAAGTTATCAACTTGTAAACGTCATGTCGCCGAACTAATCAGCATGTAAACGTCACATTGACTAAGTTGTCAACGTGTAAGCGCGGCGATTGATTATCAAGAGGCAATGTTGTTTACGACGTCGTGAGAGGGAGCGTCGTATAAAATCGCAATACTGGCCCGCCATTGTGTTAGGTGATAAATATTTATTCATTCGCACGTTACATAAAATACACGTGGACGCTAATGATGTCGTTTGCGTTTTTTTCTCTTTAGGAAATATTAGGGTTTCCGCACGTTCATAGCGAAGTCTAAATTATCATACATTTCAAAAAACAATACATTTCCGGTACATGTTCGTACTTTTATGGTCAATTTTACATAAATTCATTGATTTTACATATGTTTCCCGATCTTAAACCTTAACAATTACCATTGTATATCACTCGATTTCTGATTCGAGTTTATTAATATATTCAAAAGTATTTAATTTATATCTTATCATCGCAAGAAGTTGCATGTTGTATATTCTATTTGTACATAGACATTATAAGCCACGTCGCTTTGCAATTTTATCACTCCTATTTCAAAGTGCTTCTTATCAGCAGTTACATTGAGGATTCACGTGGAATGACAGCGTAAGAAGTAACCTAGCCAAATCTCAGCTGTAAGACATTGTCTTAGCCTGTCGGCGGGCATTAATTGAAATTTATTGCGTCTCATCCTAGTATCGGAACGTTAAATGACACTTGCCACCTTCGCCCGTACGCGCAATATTCAACCCTAACCTCTAAAGCGTAAGCTTAAATTCCGCCTGCGATCTCTTGACGGGTCCGTTCCGTTTCGCCGCTGCGGATCGTAATATTTATTGTCGTTGAATCGAAGATAATGCCCCACTCATGTGATTTAAGACAATCACCGACCGCTTTTGTTTTATTGAATTACCAGCGTGCTTTTGTGTTTGTTTTTAAGTCGCGCAACTAGTAGAGCATGCGTATGCCGCGTTGAAAGCACGTAATGATGGACGCTTGGATTGCATGAGTATGGGATGACTTTTGAACAAATATGTCGCGTCACCTTTTTGAAGTTACTTAACATTACCTTTTTCCGAAGGCTGTGAAACATTTTTATTATTCTTTCCAATAATCCTCGTAAAAACATTGAACTTCCGATAAGTATTTTTATTTTAAATTATGTATTATTTAACGTAGTATATGTGTCCGTTAGTTTACATTTTTTTTCTTTAGACGTTATTTTAATCAGTTAGATACATAACAGTACTCTCCTCATATATGTGTTAACGCAATAGCGTATAAGTTGTATATACTCAATAGAGTATACACAAGTTATATGATTCATTATCGTTTGTCTTCATAGGTTATGAATCAAATTCTTTAAAACATCTGCACATTCTTAATCATAATATTAATCACATTATTCATAGCGTTATTTAAACCGAATCAACAGTATACAATTATCATACTCTATAAATCAATATACGTATATATATTTTTTTAAATCATTGCCCTTTATTGAGGATAACATTATCCTGTGTTGCAAGACGGATTTACAAACATAAATTTCACGTGGACAAACACCCAAATGCGAAACAACTATCTGTCGGTTGCCGAAATACTTGTCCCGTGAGGGAATCCACTACCCTAGATGCCGAAGCCAATATCATGGCAACTGCGCCACGAGAGTCATGGTATATAAATTCGTATTAGGTATATTCACGACGAATTCGTCACTTCGTAAGTAACAGGGGCGCGTATCATCAGAGTCCAGGGTTTACGGCTTTTATCACACTCCTGACTCATTACCACGTAAACTTTCTGTTATTAATGTGTTCTCATCCTATTACAGAACAAATAACCCATTTTGATGGTATCGGTGTAGAGGAATGGAATGCTCTTTACATCGTAAAATGTCCTCCTAACTGGACTCTTGTCACTTGGGCCAATAACGCACTTTGAAAATAATAGTAAGATGGGCGTCGTAAGTTACACGAGTATAATGAATCATATTTTTATAAGATCGCATTTTTTGACTTTGTGTATTTTGGACATTTTGTAGAGACGTTTATGCACCGCAACTACACTTTTTAAAAATCCAGGAGGAATGTACAAATAGTGTTGTGACGGTTATCGATTCTATAATTTATTTAGGTAATGTACTTTTGCAACCTGAGTTGACATCCCGGTGCCAGCACCAACGTAATTGTTAATTTTAAGTGCTGACTTATCACGTGGCGAATAAACATATTGGTATTTATTTCCCCCAATGCACGGAAATAATAAATCCGTAGATAAACTTGCTATAGTCCATCTAGCTATTAATAGGATCAGACTGTTATCAAAAATACATGTGTATTTTTTATTTTAAAACTCGAACGCACAACCCACAAGCCACTGAAGTTCTTCAACCATTTAATCTGTGTATCGTTGCGTTAATAATAGTAATCACTCAAATGGTTAACCGAAAACCACAGTATATTTACCACGTCCCAGTGTTGACACGAACAACGGTGCGAATCGCTTTAATTTCTGGTTTTTACAAACAGCCCGAGCAATTTATTGCTCAACGTCAAGTTACACGTACTCGCGTTTAGCAGGCGCGCCATTTTTGTTTTTTCTGTGCGCCCCGAGTAATCCTGAGAGTAGCTTCTTTAACAACATTAAAATTGTGCGAAACGTTATTAAGTTAACGCCCGGTTTCTGAAACACTGATCATCGTAGATGTTAACTAATCAGTTGTTATTTCGCCTTTCAAATCTCATTTAAGTTGGAAGTTACCAAAAGGATGGTTAAACTCTCTTAATTGATCAGAATGATCTTCTTAATTATCAGAATCGGAGATCAGTGAATGACGGAAAATCATCATTGTTTTGGATAAAACATTTAATGGCAACAACTTAAAGAGATCGATACACCCTTAAGCTATGTTATTAAATATTTTAGTCTTTCCATGTGTACATATTTTTTTATGTGAGAGTTAACAAACGACCTGGCGGTTCACCTGTTATTAAGTAGCAACCGCCACCCATGAACATTTTTTTAAAAGCGGGTAGTTTAAAACTTGGCCCCGGTTACGTCGCTCACCAGACGAAACGCAGAAGTATAACTTCCACTTCACGCCGGTCTTCTGTGAGTCCGTGGTACTTCCCCGGACGGACGTGCCCATTTTTTGCAACAGCGGTACGGCAACATAGAAATTCGGAATATTTTTTTGTATGTCACCTCAAACTTGCCCTGGACTTGTACGTATGTGAAAATTGCAAAACGTTTTTCATAAAAGTTTTAAGCCAAAATTTATCGTAATATTTCCAATAAAATTATGTTTGTAAATATGATATGATCGTAAATATTTTCAATAAAATTAATTAATAAGAGTTATTAATAATATAATATGCCAATCACCAAAGATATTTACATACATATCTAATTCATAATAATCTTGTTAGTAATTAAGCGCTAAAGCTAATTAATTATAATGTATGTATAATACATAATTATACACAATCTCGTAATATACTTCGAATAAGAATCATAAAATATAAATAGCTACGTAATATATATAATAACGATTATTATTTATATTTGAACCAAGGATGCGCTTTCACTCGCTTTCAATAACGCAGACCTTAAGGGCATGTAACACGTTAATCCGTCATAGATAAACATCGAATTAAGTGTGCGCATCGTAACTAATCTTGATTTAATATGTGCATCTTTATAATATAATTAACGCTCGATGAATATTATAACACAATTTTCTGTAATGAAATGAATATCATGTTCAAATTTATTAATAAATGGCTTGGCACAGTAGGCTTTGATCAGAAAAATAAGTTGCAAGAAATTTTGAAAACTTCAATATAATTTGAATACTAATGTACGGAACCAAATGCAGTTACGCGGATTAAATCTATAAATATGGTTAGAAAAGTCTGCTGTATTTAATTGACGTTTATCTAATCCATACTTTTATTTCTTACAAAATAAAAATGAAATAGATATTGCGATAAAAGGAAATCAGGACCAACATGACGGGTACCAATAATAAAATTTAAGCGTTAGCTATTTCAAAAATGCTAGTGAAAAGTAATCAGCGTCTTCGTTTTTAGGATTTTTTCTCTTTCGTTTGTTTGTCTGAAAGTTGGCATCAACCATTACGGTGGTAGGGCCACGCAGCAGCCTCGGCTGTTGCACGAATGGGCAGGCCCGACCGGGTAAGTACCACGACCTCACAGAAGACCAGCATAAAGTGGAAGTATGACAAATACTTTCGCGTTTCGTCTGGTGAGTGAGGTAGCCGGAGCCCAATTTTCAAAAGGTTGTCAACACATCTGTAACACTCGGGTGTAGCAGATGTCCATGGGCGGCGGTTTACCATCAGGTGAACCGTCTGCTCGTTTGGCAACTTTTCACATAAAAAAAAAATCTGACAGCTGAATTTTTAACGACAACACTATGAATAATAATGTCACTCGATTTGTGAAATTGCCCAGTTGCCAGTGAGGCACCTTCACTACGTGTCGAGCCTGCTTAAGTCGTCAATCAAGGCCCGACAGACACGTAGAATAACCATATCCGCGGCTATCACTCCCGTCTCCAGGAAGCTATGATGTATCGACGAACACTCCACGATACAGCGCTGACCTCTTGCGCTCGCGTAGGGTTGCCCATTCGATATAGGTTTACTAGCACATAGCCGCGGCTTCGCTCGCTTTGAAGCCCTTAAATAAATATGTTTTTTTTTAAAATATATTTTTATAAAAATAATCCTATGTCCTCTTTAATTCCTCTAAGAATATTTTTACAAGGTTTCATGATAATCGTTTGTGTAATTTTAACGTGAAAGCGTAACAGACAATCTTACATTTACATTTAGAATATTAATAGGGATTAAATGTGGTTAATTATTTATTCACTTTAAGGGATGTTATCATCAGAATTTTTGTGTTTACTTTTTTTTTATTCCGGGGGATTTTTGTGATTGTATAAACAAACAAAATTGGAGTAATCCAGTTCATTGTCTCGTTTTTTCAGTCAAAAAAATCAAAAGAAAATAATTGTGCAACTGTATTCAAAAATAAGTAGGGAATTGATTTAATTCGATTCGCAACAAAATAATACTTAATTTTAACTGGCTAGTAAAGATTACCTTTGATAAAACTAAAATTATTACCGCCTTTAGGTTAAACACTATCTATTATAATAACATACTTATTTGTTAATCACCGGATCAACAGTTTTTATTTGACTTATCATCTTAGCATCGTTTAATGCTTAGATACTCAAATCTAACAAGCGACATCTTTTGGACTTTATTACATTACTGCTTAGCATACCGTCCCTCTCCTCAACTTTATGCTGTAGTATCATCATCACTTCTTTAAAATGAAGCCATATTGCCAATAAAATTAAGTATATAACTTTTAAAAAAAAAGGTATATAACTTTCCGTGATTTAAATAAAGTATTTCTCTAACCGAAATATAAGGAAGCCAACACACCAAGGACCCTTACACTAGCACGCGAGGAGCTCAAAATATCCATAAGGCATTTTGTTATGCAACGCGTGTGCCTTTGCCTACTGGCGGCGAAAAAACTAAACGTTACGCGCACCCGTCATACAAATTAGACAATATCCATACATAGTTCCATTAAAATTCAAGGAAATTCATTGAACTTGCATTTATAACCATGAGGCTTATGTAATAAATGTAATAATTCGGTTGTAGAGATTCTTTTGTCGGCTTAAACGAGGCGTTTACCAGAGGAAGAGATTAAATAAATAAATATCAAATATGTTAACAATTCCTTAGTTATGATTCATTTATTTTACCTTTCGGTAAGCTTAGTTGTTCTTTTGACTTTAAAGGTTTTGACATATTATACAAAATAACTTAAATGAAGTTTTCCGTATTCCCTATTATTGACAAAGTTAAAATTAAAAAAACGAAAATGATTTACGGTTCAAGTTTTAACTTATTTTAACGTGTTCGTTTTTCATATTTACAAAAATCTTTAGACTAATTTTTTTATTGCGTCCAGGATTGCACGTAGAACATTCTAATATAACAAGATGTTTTATACAAATCGTACAATAGGTAGGACAATTTCCAACAGACTCATCTGCATTATTTTCTCTTACTTATAAATAAAACATTAATTCAACGGAATAAAAATAGTTCCAAGCAAAAATAGCTACAATGTCCGCTCTGGAACTCACTTGCATCTCAACAAATTTGAATTTAGCATTCGAAGTAAACTCAACACCGTAATTCTGTGTAATACGGTATACATTACAATGTTGTTCGTTTTAATCATGGTAAATGTATCTTTGTCGATCAGAGAACGCAAAGGGCGTCAGAGCGCTCCGTCTGTAGGATACTATTTCGAAAATAGAACGTCAATGACAATGAAAAGCTCTGCCATTATGCAAATATTTAACGCTAAAAACCTAACGTTTTGAAATTCGAATCCATACCTAACAGTACTCCATACTTATAATATTGGTACATACATTTTAGTTTTTTTTTTATTTATAGTGGCTGGAATTTATGCCATAAGATGTTATTGTTATGTCATGTTACCTTTTTTAACAAATAAAAATTATCAATATTGTTCTCTAAATTACTAAAAGAAATAATACAGTGAATGAATATAACTAAACAAGTTATTGTTTAATTTGAACAAACGTCCCGATAAACGAGGAATATTTGGATACCTACTCTGTGTATCGTTCTTAATAAAATTATATTCTAAAATGATAGAGAAATGAAATACGTGGGGGCCGTTCAAAAAATAGACAATAATTCTTCTGAGAATCTTTTTACGGCCAAGCTGAAATAGCTTTTAGTGTCTACGTATACCATTTTCCGCACGTAAGCTGGTATGACGAGCTATTTTCACAAAGTTTTATGTTCCTTACCGAGAAATCGACAGTATCGACAGATATTCGCCAGGGTTGGACATGAATGAGGAAACGGAGAAATGTTGCAAACATGTCATATGATCGTGCCAATTTTTACGTATATATAATTTTGACATCCCTATTATATACACCTATTTACGAAATGATAATGTAAAACAGAAGATAAACATAAATGATTAGTTTCAAACAAAATTCCTTGTTTCACCTTGTTTCTTTACATAGGCCCCAGTAATGATGCACCAGTAATTCTTTAAATAGGCACCACCAAGAGACAGTAATGTGCCATTTCGGGCTATCTAGTTTCACTTAGCTTTTTTGAGTTAAACTAAATGTGATTACCATAATTTTATTAAAGTTTATTTATTATCTATTTACATAAAATTTAATTTAGTGCAAAATGAATTTTTACGAGAGATTAATATAAGGATGAAATGGGTTCAATTAAGGAAATAAGTCAAGTGAAAATAAGTAATCCCAATCACTAATTCTTCTTATTTGAAATGCAGCAGATTGACAAACATTAAGTTTGAGTTTCCAGTATTATTCTTTCATTTGTTCTACATAAGACTGAAATCCTGAAAAGCTTCTGTATACCAACGGGTGGAGGTGGTTTTATTATCGTATCGGGCTCAGATGGTAGTTTAACTCCTCAAGGCTCGATTTTGATTATTTGTTAATGTGCAAAGTTGTCTAGCGAGCAGGCGGTTCACCTGATGGGTAGTGAATTCGAACGCTCATGGGCATCTACAACATCCGATGACTTGCAGAAGCGTTGACAAACCTTTAAAAAGTGGGCCCTGGCTTCATGCCGTTAACCAAGGTCGTGGTACTTCTAACGTGGTATCTGCCCATTCATGCAACATCGAACCCTGTTTCGTGGCCCTACCACAGATAAGGGGCGGTTTGTCATCGTACACCGGGATTTGACTGTAGTTTAACTAGCCAAGACTCGAATCTGATACCACATTCGACAGATTAATACTACTTTAGGAAAAAGATACGAAGCAGCATCTGCTGTTGTAAGGTAGACTACCACCGAATACCACCAGACTCGCTGGAGACCGAAGTACAGAATAAGTATTTATACCGTTCCCTCTTAACCGTGAATGAGGTAAAAAATACAGCTCAGTTAATAAGTCACTTGTTACAGAAACATAATTATTATCGGGAACCTTCTATTACTATTGGTGCACCAGCTACAATAGATAAAGCGTACAAATATGTAATTAACACTAATGCGCGTCCAAACAGTTTACAGAGACGCAACATATCAAAGCCAGCGGTCGTTAGAGACGATCAAAAGAATCTCTGAACCGACCAGATAAATTAAAAAAAGTAATATTCTCCTCTCATCAAAAACTTTACTTGGATGCGGTAATAAACCCAGTTCTGAGAGTAAATATTTCAACCCACATGCGAAAGCGATACGCGTGTATGAATTGATGTATGACCGGTGTCAGTTTGGGACGCTGATCTCCTGATCAATTTTAGCCAAGGATGCTCTTTGCGGAGACGGTTATTGCGTTATGTCGCTGCGATTTAAAGACGGTGACAAGCTTGTCGTACAAGGGATTTGTTCGCAACAGGCTTGGAGAATAGGAGTCAACAAGTAATCTCTCTTAACGTTCTTTCTCGGAGTGTTTATTACGTTTGTACGATGTCAAGTTCTATAATCGTTACTTAAGATATGATCTTGCATTAGTGACAAAATGTTTTTACACAAATAAGCTCATTAAGACCACTAGCCGTCTCATTGAAATGGGCTGTTGTTATTATGTATTTTATTTACAATATATTTTAAAGTCAAGCAAAATTCCAAAATCGATTCAGTTCGGATGTTTTTCTTGAATTGTTTGGAACCGTGTCATGATGAGAGACTTGAAAGCACCACCTTGAAACTATACTACAATGACATATTTTCCAATAATCCGAATAAACCGTACAATATCTGTTTTTAGTACATTGAAAAGTTAGGAGAACACACAAAATTCTCATTCCCCTCAATAAACAATCGCGTTTATTCACTAGAACACTCTCTGTTAATTTAATATTACCGACCTACTTCTTTATTTAAAAAAAGAAAAATAAATCAATGCAATGTTTACGCCAGCATTATTTCAGAATATCGATGATCTTAACTTGTTGCTTAAAAGAAAATTCCGCGCAAGAAAAACAAATCTAAAATAGTTTTCAAGAACGGCATACTCTTTGAAAGTGTTTATACTTTGAGATCAACCAAAGATTATTTAAATTAAAGATTTGAATGTTATTTTCGATATCATCGTTTGTATCCAATACTCGTTATCCATAGATTCTCAAAGTTTTTTTTTTTATGTGAGAAGGTTGCAAGCGAGCTGACGGGTCACCTGATGGTAAGTTATTTATTAACATTTGCAAAACCCGTCGAGTTGCAATGCGCTGCCACCTTATAACAAAGTGGGTTCCGGCTACCTCACTTACCAGACGACACGCAAACGTAGAACACTTCCACTTGACGCCGGTCTTCTATGAGGTCGTGGTACTTCCCTGGACGGACCTGCCCAATCCTGCAACAGCGAAGACTGTGGCCCTAACGCAGTAAATTTTACATTCACCAAAAATGACTAATTTTACACCAACAGTTATTTGCCTATGCAAATGCAAATGCTTCAGACATTTGGCAAGTACCTGTTTTCCTCGCTGCTGGAAAATCTTGTGTCCTCATTTGATTAAACTTCGGTGATAAACTCACTTTGCATCATCTTCATGGTCGAAATCGCACTTGTGTCGACCTTAAGGCCGTTTTGTAAATCTCAACCGATCCAAATTCGAATCAGCGTCATTAATAATGTTGCCCGCTAATCCGCTTGTTTATTTCGCGGACGAAACATAACTAACCTACTTAAGCGAGCGAAATATATACAAGGATCTATTTAAATCCAGCATCCAACATGACTAAGGCGTCTTGGAGATTTTTTCCCCTGCGCGTCGTCAGGTAGTAAACCATCAGTGGGTCGATCTATTGACAGCGACAGCGCAATAACTCGAAACGTAAGAAGATAAAGAACCACAGTGTCTCTGCATTTATTGCTTAGGGATTTTCCCTGGCGGAAAATAGTCTCCTCATAATTTCACGAAGTGCACGGACATAGTTTATCTAAAAAGAAAAATTAATCGGATAGTCTAAAAAGAAAAATAAGTAAAACGTGCAATTTATAAAATCTCACTGTGTCTTATTTTGTTCATTGCTTCTATTTACACCAGTGTCGGGGCGGTTGTTTTTAATTCAGTTTACCCGAGTAACCTAGGTTAAAAACTAGATGCTGGCACACAATTTGTTTATATGAAAGATTATTATTAGTGAGATAGATTGAAATGAGATTAGGTAAAAACATTTCGACAGTTTGACTAAACTCCAATTCTCTACAATTAAGATGAAATTTAAAAATTTGTAGACAAGTTTTTAATAAATTAATGTGTAATTTATTTGATAGGTACTCCAAAAATGTAATCTTTTTTATTTGTTTTTTATGCAACCTTTAAAAATGCAAATTTCTACTGCATTATATAGACAACTAGATAAAAATCAAGGCGAAAGCAATGTAATTACAATTACTAATACCAGCTCGAAGATAATAAGCTTTTTATTGCGTATTTATAACTGTATTTGTCCGAGTAATTCGTTGCGATTATATAAACATATAATACAACTTGTATAGTGTCCAAGTTAGAATTATAGTTAAGACTAGCTGTGCCTGCGACTTCATCCACGTGGAATTTAAAATAAAAAAAAATTGTAAAAAATGATATTTTGGTATATGTACTGTGTATACATCCATATCCATTTAGTGAAAAGCGGTTATTTTAATATTACAAACAGACACTCCAATTTTATTTATCTGTATAAATGTATAGATTAAGGTAATAAAAAAAATATAATATCAAATAAAGAACTTCAACCATATTTGAATGAACGCAACACAGGCGATTGAAAAATATAAAAAAATGTAAATTATTGCAAATCGATAAAATGGGTGGAAAAAAGAGGCCGAAGAATATTTTAAAAAAGACAATAGATTTTTAATTATTCGGAACACATGTGTTCCGCTGTGATCATGTCAAAAATGATGTTAACTATTTAAGTATTTAGTGATCTCTTTATGTATATTTTTATGATGAAATTCTGATTTTTCAATGTCGTTGTTTCATTATATTTCTTAAAATAGTGGTGTTTTATATATTTCTCGCCCCCTCTCCTCTGAGTTTGTGAAGCAGCAACTTTTACGTTCAGAAGCACTTCACAAAATGCTTAAATTTATTAAATAAGTGTTGACTCATCAATCATAACATGAGCCTGTTTCAAATGTTAAAATTGAGATTTTTCTACAAAAACTACTACAACACTCAATGGGACACATCATTTAAACTCGACTCGCTCATATTCCTGCAGCTATTGTAATAAGTACTCAAAAAATACGAAACCTAATTTCATATTCCTGTCAAGATTTACTTCATTACACAAAACCGCCTTTCTGACGGCAGCTGTGACTAGTTGCAATAGATTGGATGTAACATCTTCATTCTGCCTCCCTTTTTTTTGCACTACGGAACCACGTGCTAGACGCTACGCGTGACCGGAAAGAACAGAGCTTTTATGCTGTCGGAGACTTCCTAGCGACCAGTTCAATTTGAGATATTTTTTTTATTTTATTAATAAACGAGTTTTCGTTTTATTTTCACAGATTTAAAGTATTATACGATACTGAAAAACGCCGTAACGTGGTCAATTTAAACATTTATTTTAAGTAGTTTTTCTACAAATTATAATAATTTAATATGGTGGATGGCGACTGAAATGATATGTGTAATTTGCGATGGAAACACGTTTATTATTATCGTCAATATCATAGATCAGAATGTTTTAGTCCATTGCCGAACATAGGAGTCCCCACAAGTTACTTCCATAAAAATAAATGAACTTATACACGTTTCGTTTCATGTACAAGACGCGGCTACAAAAAAATTTAATTAATATTCAACATTTGAATGAATATTTTTGCTTTGTACAAAAGAAAAGTATGTGAAGTTTAAACATACATTTGTTTCGTAAAAATAATTTTGTAATTTTGTAGATGTGTTTTTATTATTTACTGTAATAGATATTTATTGTGATTATTACTTGACCGTTTTAACATTTTTACATTAACTCAACATACAAAAAGTATCTTAACGAATATGAACGGGTACCACTGACGGACAAAGACCTTTTATGTGCATGGAGCATTCGTTGTTTCTTCCAAAGCGACACATGGAACACATTAGAAACAACAAAAAAGGCCTCTTCACGGATTTCATTGTGCCGACACCAACAAAAACACATTGTTCGCCACGTGTTGCGCGTTAGGACGTTGGGTGAATGTTAAAAGGGATCCAGGTTCAGTTCCCTGCCGGGCCCCGCGGCTCCGTTTCGCTATACTGGCTTGCTAATCGTTCAAATATGTTCTGAATCATCGAGATATGGAGACATTTCATCGCCTCCCAATGAATCACTATATGCACACACGTGAATTACTCGCACGGACGTTAAAAATGAAATAATAATTATAGTAAAGTAACGGCTTACGAATGCCCCGCTGCTGGGCAATACTCCAATGCAGATTCCTCTTTTTTTTTTTTTTTTTTTTTTTTATGCGAAAAGTTGTCAAACGAGCAGACGGTTCACCTGATGTTAAGTGAATACCGCCGCCCATGGACATCTGCTACACTCGAGGGTTACAGATGCGTTGACAACCTTTTGAAAATTGGGCTCCGGCTACCTCACTCACCAGACGAAACGCGAAAGTATTTGTCATACTTCCACTTTACGCCGGTCTTCTGTGAGGTCGTGGTACTTACCCGGACGGGCCTGCCCATTCGTGCAACAGCCGAGGCTGCTGCGTGGCCCTACCACCGTAGAGTTCCAATGTTTTCCTTCACCTCACAATGTTTTCCTTCACCTCACAATGTTTTCCTTCACCGCACGTGAGTACACGATGTCCAGCGTTCCACAACAGCGCGATTTTCAAGGAATATCCCGCCGCGCACAACCACTCAGTAGAACCAACTGCCGCCGACGGTCTTTCCGAACCGTTACGACCTGGGAACCTTCAAGAACAGAGCATACTCTTTCCTAAAGGCCGGCAACGCATTTGTAAGTCTTCCTGTGTTGCAGGTGTCCATGGGCGGCGGTCACTTACCAACAGATGAGCCTCCTGCTCGTTTGCCGCTTTTTTCCCGTAAAAAAAAGAGCACGTGATAAATCCCCACATAAAATCTACAATTTCATTGATGCCGGCACCGGGGATTAAACTCAGGTTGCTTCAGTGCATTGAATTGAAAGCGAGCGCCCGTGCAATGAGATTTCACGGCGACTGTATGATACGTGCGAAATTCTAGCTAATAAGCAGGGTACTTTTTATATCGGAACAATGATCTTCGCCATATAGGATCAAGAGGACGAAGCGCGGATAAAGAAGAAGTTCGGCTACTGAACTCGATAAATGCGACCTTTTATAACTTTCGTTGCATCTGAACGAATCTTTGGCTTGCATTACTTTTTATAAAGATAACTAAGGAAACAAGATCACAACCGGCTAGCGGTATTTGATAGCTTTAATGGAAATTGAAGCTATCCCCATTATGATAGAAGAATGGATTGCTTATTTTTTGTAATATAATAATTTCAACAAAACGTTAAACTTACTTAATTCTATGATGTAGGAGCGTTTTACCGAACTGAACTAGGAGGGACAACTTTTCTCTTTTGGCAGTTGATCTCACGACACGCGGTTTCCAGTGTCGCTTAGAATCTGCGCCAACCGAGTTACATGGCCGGGTTAATGTAGATTCACGAGCTTCTTGAAGTCGCTACTCTTTTATGACGTATTTTTTATAGCTTACCTAAAACTATATGAGTTCTTCTTCTTATATTTGAACCGTGGAAGTCACGCAGCAGCTTCTGCTGATGGACGATCAGGTTGGCTCATCCAGGGGAGTACGACGAGTTCAAAAGACGGGCGCGAAGTGGAAGTAGTATACTTTAGCGTTTCTTCTGGCGGGGGAGGTAAGGGTCCACCGCTTTAAAGGTTGGCGACGCATTCGCAGCCCCTCAGATGTTGCAGATGTCCGTGAACCGCGGTAATCACTTAACGTCGGAACCACCTTCACACTTGCCGACTGATCTCACAAAAAGTATGGTAGCGATATTATAACATAGTAAACAAAGCGGCGCATGAATATTTATGGCAACATAAAAGTAATTTTCTTTAAAAAATAACAATCATTGCAACTTAGCCTCTTCACCTGGTGGCAAGTAAGCATTGCCTGCAGCAAATATCCACACCACCAGAAATGTAGCAGGCGCGTTGCCAACTGCGTCGGACCTCTGGGTTATCTCACAAGCGAAGGTTTAACATACCAAATATCGTTATCGGAAAACTTGTTATAACGCAAAAGCTACTAAAAGAAGTAAAAATAACGCAAGCCACACATTAAGTAACGTGTTATTATAACGTAAACAGATGACTATTGTCACGTAAAAAGATGTCAAGACCACATGCAACTCTAACTTTGTTAAACTAGTCTACGTGAGAAATTCGTACAAATTTGCTACAGCTAACCCAAACTCGTAAGGTTTTTTTGTGCGTTATAATTTTTTTTTTTTTTAATGTGAAAAGTTGCCAAACGAGCAGACGGTTCACCTGATGGTAAGTGAATACCGCCGCCCATGGACATCTGCTACACCCGAGGGTTACAGATGTGTTGACAACCTTTTGAAAATTGGGCTCCGGCCACCTCACTCACCAGACGAAACGCGAAAGTATTTGTCATACTTCCACTTTACGCTGGTCTTCTGTGAGGTCGTGGTACTTACCCGGACGGGCCTGCCCATTCATGCAACAGCCGAGGCTGCTGCGTGGCCCTACCACCGTAAAATATAGATTATAATTTAGATTAATGAATAAATAAATAGGTACTTAGATGTAGACTGGAGACAGAGTGAGCAAATAGTATGTATGTAAAGAGTATTAGTGTGCATAAAATGGTCCTAAGCACCGTAATAATTTAAATAGATACAGACGGTACTCTTCGAAGAAACGTATATAACAATTTTATAAGCTGGAGATAAAGCCATATATTAATAGGGCATTAAATACGCTCGCTAAAATGTGTTATAACGTGATAAATTAAACAGCAACCGAAAGTTAAATATTATGTTCGCATATTTTCGAAATGAAACATGTAATTATTAATTTAGAATACGTAATACTAATCCTCATTATTACGTATTCTGAATCCATACATATTGTAATGTTTATTTTTAACACAAAAATTATCCTTTTTACATTTTATTTTATTTTATTATAATTAATAAAATAAAATAAAAAACTAATTAATTACTAAATCATGCTGGACTCATTCGTATCGAAACTTCAGCTCTTAACCGCCAATTGTTTCAGCGGTCGCGTTTCAGGCCAAAAGTGAATCACATCAGATATATAACTAATTACAATATCACGCGCCGAGGTTCTAAATTTAATTATATCTCAAAATAAAACGCAAATCCGCTTACCAGTTTCCCGGAATGAAGAGCAGAACGATGGGACCGTCGGGCATCCGCGAAAAACTCACTTCGTAACAGTCCGTCCGATAGACGTATGCCACATACATGCAAATCAATACACAACACCACGGCACAGTCACACTGTTGTAGCAGTTCGACAATTCGTGGAGGACCTCACGCGGCACGTGCCTGCCCGCGCGTGTTGACACAGCGAGCTTTGAGCGAGGACTGAAGCTAAACGAAGCTTTCAGCGACGCTGCGCCCGCGCCGGCTTCTATACCGCACCGCGGCAGCACACCCGTCTCTTTCTAACGTACGCGGTAACGTCACACAAATCACCCGTCCTTGTCGCACTTCGTGCCGCCTTGTGAAAATGGGGAAAACGCGCACTATCGTCGGCGTTACGTAATTTTCTTGATTTATTTCGTCTCTTGATTAATGGCGGTCGTGTTTTCGTTTTGTCCTATTAATGTTGGCGAAAATTTAATCGTACAATAACAAATTGTCGCTATGGTTGATCACTTTACCCAATTTCGTACAGTGATATTTATTCGGGGAATCGAAATGGGAATAGAAATATTCTCCATTTTAGATATCTATTTAAATTATTTAAGACTTGTTTTTGTAAAAGAAGTTTATCTGACTAAAGGTTTTGAAGAAGAGTAACAAAATTGTTCGCTGTCTGTCTTGAATTATTGCTTTAATTTGCTTTTATATTTTAATGTACATTTTGTCATTATATCTTTCTATATATATGTACAATTGTACAGTTATGTATGAATTTTCCTCATAATGTGATTTACTTTGGCGCTCACTCGTCGAAAATCTCCCAATGATTCGAATAATTTTCGAGATTGGTCGAAACATAAAAAAGTGGGCGCTGGCTACCTCACTTACGCTACCTCACTTACTAGTCGAAAAGAGAAAATATAATACATAATTCCACTTCACGCTCTTAGCTGGTGCGTGCCCCTACGACGGTGATATTATCAATGTATCACCTTCTATTCTTTATGTATTTCCCCATCAGTACGATATGATTTCAAACCGCATACATTCCTGTTTTATATATTTTTAGGGTTCCGAACCCAAAGGGTAAAACGGGACCCTATTACTAAGTCTCCGCTGTCTGTCTGTCCGTTCATGTTACGGAGTTGAAATTTTCACAGGGTAGAATAAGACTAGATTATACCGGTATTTTATATTGTAAACTGATATTTTTGAAAAAGAGCAACTGTTGAGTTTCTTGCCGGTCTCTTCTCAACAGAAACCGCTTTCCGAACCGGTGGTACCTTACGAACCTATATGTATAATCTTTATGTAAAATTTGACGATTCATATGAACGTGCAAGCGTCTATTTTAATAAAGATTTTTGATTGATTGATTGACTGATAACAATTGTGATACCGAGTCATCCGCTTGCTCGCTTACCATTACTTTGAAATGAAATTTTTTCCTCCAATCTAATAACCGGAGCACGGATACCACGTGTTACTAAACACGTCAACGATTCACGAAAACCGATTCAATTCGAAATTCAAACGAATAACAGAAGAGGCAGAAAATACTCCGTATCGGTTATAACGAGTACCTAATAATTCGGCACCGCGCGCGATATTAATCCTTCGCTCGCGAATGTTTTACGACTGATTTTCACGAACACAGCGAACCGGTCGTAATATAAGAATTATGGATTTGAAGAAACCCGCCATTACATCGCTTAGGAAACGTATTTCCTCCGCGCGGTTCGCGGAAGGCGACTCGAGCCGGGCCAACGTTCCGGCTTCCGGGTGATGCTTCGAAAGAAAGAAGAAAGAAAGAAAGAAAGAAATAAATTTATTTACCTAAAAAAGGACGCACACCATAAAAGAGAAAAAAAAACTAAAGTTAACAAAAAATAAAAATAAAATATTTTTTTTTATATACAGACACACTGACAGTAAAATTAATAGTAATTAAAAAAGAAAATACCAAATAAAGTATATGGAGATAAGACAACCAATCGATTACTTACTAAAGAAATGACTTAGTCGCTGTGGCGATCTAAAATCCCACAGACCACAAACACGATCTTGAGCCACCAGAATCCATCGACTTCGCTTTGTCCTTACTAATGTTACAAACGAAAGTTTATATGTATTGATGGATGTTTGATGTTTCACGTAAATACTACTGAATTGATGTTAATGAAACTACGATAGTATAGCTTATACATCAGAATAAGGCATAGGCTATAATTTATATACAAATTTTAGGTATATCTGTCTTTCCGTCTGAATGTTACGCCTTCAGCCTATTCTACGCAGACGTAGTTGCGGGCAGCAGCTAGTCTTTAGAATATAATAGAAATGATAGAATATACTTTATTGCACACAAGGAAATACAAAGAAAGAAAATACAGGACACAAATTGTACATATAAACCTCCTTAGCTAAGGTAGCAATTTCTTCCAGGCAACATTTCACAGGCGCACTTAAAATCCAACCCCAGCAAGGTTATATGTACTAACCTTATGTAGTCATTAGGCACTTTTTAAACCAGACATTATAACTATAACATTCTTTCCACCACACCGCGAAACGTCTTCGCCGTCATCATCCGGAAACCCCCGAAATTCTATTCACCGTCGACCGTCCATTAAAAATAGTGCGCACATTAAAATAGTCACTCGCGCCGTCACTTCCGATGGGGGTGTTTTAAGTTGGAGCGATATCGGCGCAGGAAATGGATACTTGCGGTGCGGAGATATCCGAACGGATTTGTGGCACGCGAGACTAACTAACGATTTGGTGCATCGATTGATTGATGAATTGGCCGGCGCGCTCAGTGACGGGCGGTAGCGGAAGCGATTTTTTTTTGGAACGAAATTCCTTGTCTTGTATTATTATTAGCTAATGTTTTTGCTCTCAGTCCGGAGACTATTAAAGCTTCATCTGACGCAGAACCGGTGGGCTAGCCAGGACCCACAGGTTTGGGCCCTCCGCTGTGGGCAGGGCCGCGCGAAAAAAAGGGTAAGAATTTTTCGTCACAAACGAAACATCACGAAAATATAATACGCTTATTAATAAAATTCACCCGTCGCAAGAATAAAATGAGGATATAGTTATTATAAATTAACCATAAACTTTTATGTAAACAAAACGATATGACTTAATTGATGCCTTGGTCATTCTGTCAAAGCTCATATAAAAATACATTCTCTTTGGTTAGGATTATCATCTATACAGCGTGTCTTTACAATCGCGACAATAAATGAACACACATATAGAGGAGAGCTTTTTAAAATTGTATTAAACTTTTACATTCTTTAAACATCAATATTTACCGAATTATTAAATTTTATAAAACAAAGAATTTTAGAACATTTTTTTACGTATAAAACTATAGCGTAAAGTTCATTTGCAAAGGTCACAAAGCATATGAATGGGTTGAATGAATTTAAATGAGACAAAACATACTGTTAGAAGGAGAGACTTGTAATGCGACGCTGTGGCATCGAATGAAAAATTCTCTGAATGTATGAATCAGTCAGTTATAGTTCTATATGTAACAAATTAATAAATTAATAAACAATATTATGTAACAAATTTTGTTTCTTTTTTACTTAATTAGTTTTTTTGAAAAAAAAAATTAAAACAAACTAATTAAGTTTTTTATATTTTAACGTTAAAATTTTAACGTAAATATTTTTTTATGATTATTGGCAAGTAGCGTTATGTTCATTTATTGTCGCGGTGGTAACGACACGCTGTATATTTGAACTCTTTTGAGTTCCTAACTAATGTTTTTAGATTTAAGTCGCTAAGTATGCTCACTGTAACCGTCTTTGCCTTGGCCCTTCCAAAATCACTCCTATGCCTACTTTATTTTGTAACACTATATAATACACAGGTCGTAAAATATAATCGAGTGTCTCAAATTCTTAAACTTATATTTCAGGGTGTAAAATAAAGTAAATACAATGCATAATTAAAAATGTATGAAGGAAAGCTATGTCTTTTTAAGTGCACAATGAATTTCAACAGTCCATTTTGGAGTATAACTAATGACAAACAATATGTTTTGGCGCGTTTGGAAAAACTATGATGGTAAAATTTTTACGACGCGCGCGCACACCGACCCTCAAACGCTTGGTAAACAATTTAATAGATAATATGTAATTTTAGATGGATTCAATCTTGTAAATATTAGACCAATAAAGATTGTAAATCATTTAATATTGGCAACCAATAACTACTTCTTGACATTTACAAATAATTCCAAGTTACGCCGAAGCTTCAATTCTTTACGCTAAATAAGTATAACTTTTACGTGCGTACATACTTACTTTTTTAAATACAAATTTAAAGGCGAGTTATCTTTGCCAGAAAAATAATGAAAATACTGAATTAACTTTAATATAGTGATTTGATTCCATGGGATCCCTCGGGATAAACACTATTAACTCAAGAGATATGTTTTGCATTAATATTTCAAATTAATGCGCTCTATGAAATAAATAAACTTATTACAGTCGAATAATACTTCGACTTTTAAATAATATTATTAATTAAGGTTTACTTAGTAATAGTTTATTATTAATTTTATTTACATTACAATCGGTATTATTCTTGATTTAAGTAAAAAATGTCCAGGCAACTGAATTTAAGCGTTTGTTCTTTATATGATATACCAATGTGATAAATTGTATGAGATTTAGTTTGTTGGTTACCTAAGCATTAATATCACTTATTTTTGAATGTTAACTAGGGATCCAGTAGTCATCGATACTTGGATTATGAGAAGGAGTGGAAATGAATACTGATGGAAATCAAATTTAAAGATATATTGTGTCTCTTGAGCACATTTTTACTAAAAAATAATATATTAAAGTGATTGTTCGGCGGAAAATAAAAATGGTGTGTCGATACTATGTGTAAATGAATACATATTACAGACATATATACCCAAACAGTACAAAAAACGTTGTGTTCATCAATTTTTTTCCTGCAGTGGGGACCGAACCCACACCCCCTAGCACAGTAGATCGCTTCTATATCCACGACACCAATCGCGTCAATCGTTATTTCACGCCTTGCTGCTTTGCCGGGCTCCGCTTTGAGACGAATCCATCGCGTGATTACCACAGTAAATAAGTATAGGCAACAATCAAAACAAGGAAGCGATAAATCCCACACGAAATATGCTATAATATCGATATCTTCGGCCGACATCTCAATGCGAATCGATTATGGCCCGTAGTAGCGATGCCTATCATGAATGAAGTCGGGCGCTGGGTCCTATTTTTAGCGTCGTGCCACACCAGCGGTTGACGCGCGACCTTTGGAGCGGAATCCGGGAAGCGACAGGTGATGAGACGTGTGAAGATTGACACGGTTTTCCTTTAAGGCCATTGGACTTTTCCGTTTGAAGCAATAAATAACTATAAAAATAAATAGTGATGAATGAATACACAGTTTTAATCACACGCAGTATATGCACTATAAGGAATAAAAATATTTTTCAAAAGTTATCCCGTCTTCGGGAGGTAGACTCCGTGGCACAGTTGCCAAGATGCTGGTATTCTATTACATTTGATAATTATTTCGGATCTGGGTGTTTGTCCTCGTGAAATTCATATTTGTAAAACGTCCTTTCAACACAGGGTAATGTTATCCAACAGTAAGAGTAAAAAAAATGAAGAATGAAAAATAAGTGAGTCCAAAGATGAAGACTAACATGTCAAATAAAAATGTGTTTTTTATGTGAGAAGATGGCTAGCGAGATGGCGGTTCACCTGTTATAACTATCGCTCAATGGATATTTGCAACACCCGTAGGGTTGCAGCTGCGTTGCCACCTTTCAAGAAAATGGGCCCCGGCTAACTCACTCACCAAACGAAACGCTTCGAAAGGAGTACAACACATCCACTTCGCGCCCGTCTTCCGTGAGGTCGTACTTCCCCGGACGGACCTGCCCATTCCTGCAACTGCGAACTATTGGCGTGGCACTACCACAGTTGTGTATTATGTGCATTGGAAACATGTGTGCTAGTCGCCATCCCACACTGGCGGTATTTATTGGTGGTACTATGCCTTAATAAGCTCTGTTCAGATCCCTTTTCCTAGCAGCAGAACACATAGATGTGGGCTGACAGCTTATTCTTTATAATCATCTAACTGAAATGTGGAACTAATACATATTAAGAACCATGATTATAGATTTAAGTCGCTAAGTATGCTAGGTTTGTTACTTGAAAACGGCCAAGTTATTTAAACTGATCAGAAGCCGTGTCGAATAGAAGGCGACAATTGTGGCCCAACACTTATACGCGTGTGTATGTAATGAGTGAATGAGTTGTAAATGGAAATTTATGTACCGCAATTAACGTGCCACAATGTTTGTTAGTGCAGCACTTAATAAAACAACCTGAACTTAACGCAATGACAACTCGCGTGTAATAAATAAATAAATAGGCTTTCTCGACTCTGCGCAATTGCGAAACTAGTTAGTTAAACGATTTTGCAACTGGCGTAACGTGGCGAGATTGCTAAGCTATGGGCTTTAGTACTGGGGGGTTGTGGGTTCGTCTCTCACACGGACAAGTATTTGGGCAAACAACAGATATTATTCCGGATCTAGGTGTTTCTTCTCACAAGGGCTGATCTCAGCCAAGCGGCCGGTCATGTAAGAACCAATCCAATGCCATGAATATTGAATAATAATGATTTAAATATTTTGCCGACACTACTAAGGTGGCATAAGGGCAGAAGAAAGAAAAAGTATTAGGAGAAACTAGAGACTATTTATCTGACAGATTTGAGAAGCATTTAATACACGATGTCTGCGCTACAGACAACTTAAATTATAAATAAAACTAAATTTATTAATATATATAAATTCATGTATAAATCATATACTGTTTTAATACTTGTAACACTCGCGTTGAGAGTCGACCGTTAGATTATAAATATATTGGCTCATGATGGTTAACGACTCGTATTCAAATTCGTACATTCGCACTGACTTCCAACCGTAACGGACTCTCATTCGAATACAAAGCTAATTATTTTTACTTGAAATTATATTAATATAACACCTTCAGAAACGTTGTTTCTTCTTCCTTGTTCTATCCTGAACACACGCGTTCATCATATAAACAGTGGTAGGGCCACGCAGCAGCCTCGGCTGTTGCACATCACAGAATACCGGCGTAAAGTGGAAGTATAATACTTTCGCGTTTCGACTGGTGAGTGAGGTGGCCGGAGGCCCAATTTTCAAAAGGTTGTCAACGCATCTGCAAACCCTCGGGTGTAGCAGAAGTCCATGGACGGTGGTATTCACTTAACATCAGGTGAACCACCTGCCCGCTTAGCAACTTTTCTCATAAAAAAAAATATATACATTGAATTTTTTACAATTAAGCGACTTAGAACTTTCACTTAGGACTTGCCTATGGCTATCTTTAATCCAATAATGCTTTGGCAGCTTCTTTGATGGGGTGGAAGTTTAGAAATGGCGGTGATCCTACCATGTATACTGCTTGATCATTTCATCCTCCGTAGAAACATTGAAAGATATGACAATAATCTTATCGTTTATCCCATGAATTTAGTAGACGCATTTCTCTTAGCAAAAGCTATGTCTAATATTTACCCGTAGAGAATTGTACAGTTTGCTAATTTGATCCATCATTTACTAAGATTAATCATTTCCAATTTTGTTTCAGTTTTGACAATGGTAGGGGGGGGGGCACGCAATAGTTCGCTTTTCTTTCAGGAATAGGCAGGTCCGTCCGGGGAAGTACCATGACGTCACAGGAGACGTTGATGGGTTTTGCAAATGTCGAATCGCCAGCTGACTTGCCATCTTCTTTCATAAAAAAAGTAATAAAAAAACCCAACCATAAAAAGTGACCTAACACCGTAGAGATTGAACTAGTAATTTTAATGTGTAATATTAGTTAGTAGTGATTTTTGCAAGTAAGATATTGGAAACGTGTGAAAGCCAATGCATGGCACTGGGATTCAACTCTGCGTAGTGAATGATTCTCTGATCTTTTAATGCAGAATTGATTGATATAAACCAAAATTTTTTTCAAGTACGAAATACTCTTCTAAAAATTCTAATTTCTAACAATAATTCAATAGTGGAGAAAGAGAAATTATTAAACATTCCAGATAGTTGTGTAATAATGTACAATTATTAACGTTTTGATAATTAAAATGGCTTTTTTGCACCGATTTTGCGCCGGCGACTGTACTTCCTCATTAAAGCGAGCGGTGTTATATTGCGAACAAAGCTGCATATTCAATTAACGTCCACAATGCTTTCTCTAATCAATAATCTTAATTAAATTAATGTCTATTCAATTATCATTATCTCTCGATAGTCCAAGATGGGGATAAGCCTAGCTGTAGACTCTGAACGGTTCCCACACAGTATTCGAGTATATATATTAAATTGTGGCAGAGTAACAAAAGGTTGGATTACAATTGTCACTGCACGAATATACAAACTCTACCTAGAAAGTCCCACGACCTCTCAGAAGACCGGCGTGATGTGGAAGTGTTATACTTCTAGTTTCTTCGGGTGAGTGAGGTAGCCTGACCCACTTTATTAGAAGGTGGAACGCATCTGTAACCCCACGGGTGTTGCAAATATACATAGGCGGCGGTTATTTTTACAGACCTCGTTTCAATATCGAAATTCTTTTTTTATCATCAAATTCTAATAAAGGCCACTAGCAACAAATGGACGCAAAAAACTGATTTCTACAAGTGTAAAAGTCATATATATACGACGACAAACTATCAGCACTTTTATTACTCCACTCTACCAAACAATATTTGAACCATACCTACTATTGTTTTTGTATTTTGTGTGGAAGAAGTTCGGTAGTTCGTCCCAGCGAGCACTGCGACCCGAAAAATCTATTGTAGTTCCCTTCGAAAACATTGCCCCTTACTGTAGGATAAAATTATCCTGTGTTTGTAAGGACCTTTTACATACATAAATTTCACTTGGTGAAACGCCTATCCAAAACAATTACATGGGTTTCTTTTTACATATATATACTTTTTCTGTGTGTGTTTTCTGCGTGTGTATGTCACTGAACTCCTCCTAAACGGCTGGACTGATTTTAATGAAAATTGTTGTGTCTTCAGGTCGATTCGAGAGTGGTTAGATTCATAATTCGTTAATTTAATGTATATACTAGCGGACCCATATATATATATATATATATATATATTTATATACATATATATATTTATATACATATATATATATATATATATATGTTCCTTTGGTGCGGAGAGTACAGAGAGATACGTTTCAATCTTTAGAAAGTAATTTAGAGCGTGCCCGTTTCCTAGGAGTCTCATCTAAAGAATCGAGTTATTGGCTTCACGCTTTACCATCAAGTAACTTGGGCACATTACTTGACGATGAAAGCTTACGCATTGCTGTAGGAATCCGTCTGGGGGCACCGATTTGTCAACCACAACAATGCCCTTGTGGTGTCAGTGTAGACAAATTTGGTCTCCACGGGCTTTCTTGTCAAAAAAGTGCTGGCCGTTTTTTTCTCGCCACGGTTCCCTGAACGACATCATCCGTAGGGCTCTTGTTTCCATCAATGTTCCATCTATTTTAGAGCCCTGTGGCATTTTACGCGACGATGGTAAGAGACCCGACGGTTTAACATTGATCCCTTGGGAGAGAGGCAAAGCCCTTGTTTGGGACGCCACTTGTGTAGACACTTTGGCTGCCTCTCATCTAAGGGGTACTTCGGTCAGGGCCGGGGCGGCATCGGAGGCAGCTGAAATAAGTAAATGGCGCAAATATGAGTCTTTATGTTTAGATTATGTATTTGTGCCATTTGCTGTTGAAACTATAGGTCCGTGGGGTCCCCGCACATCAAATTTTTTTTAAAGTTTATGTCCTAGGCTTAACGCCGCGGCTGGTGACAAGAGAGCTGGTTCTTTTCTCGCTCAAAGGTTAAGCATAACTATTCAGCGAGGAAATGCAGCTAGCGTTCTTGGCACCATGCCGCGTGGATCAAGGCCCATTTACACGATGCCATTTTCTTGAACATACAAGAGCAATAATTGAATGCAATAAATTGCGCGCAATAATTGTTTAGACCATTTCTTGTTTAGACCATGCAACTCATTTATTGCTTCAATTTAATTGTATACAACAGGCAAGAAACTGGCACCATGTAAATGGGCCTTTAGGTTTATTAGATAATATGTAATTTTAGATAGATTTAATCTTGTAAATATTAGATCAATAAAGATTGTCTTTTTGTATAAATATATATATATTATATATATCGTTTACCACGACTTATAAATGCTTTTGTACTTTGTTAAACATCATCATATATTCATAGTATTATGATCTAGCTGCAGCGCAATAAATCATTAGTTGTCGCGTGTCCTCATAGAGAAAGGTGAATCAAATTTTATGGGAGAGATTTATGCTCCCTGCACAAACGCAGGGTTGTCAAACGATAAATCCATATAACAAGTGTATCCCAGCTCAAGTGAGTGAATTAGCAGACCAAAGGTCACGGACATAATTCAGAACATTCGCCTCCCACAAATACATACGTCTATTCAACTATTACTAAATTACAAGATGGCTGTACAGAAACACATTATACGCGATGTTACATATTCTACAATATCGAGGTTATGGTATATTTATATTCTACACCTATTAGATTACTATAGTAGATACAAGTGTTTTATATCTAAATAAGACTTCTATAGAAAGCAATCGTAAAAATAAAAAAGTCACCCTATACTATTTCACCGACTTAATAATATCTATGACTAAAATAGTCTGTACTTGTATTTACCGTAACACTACACATAGTTAAATTAAACTATTATATAGATTTTATCTAGTTTCAATTTGGTTTTAAGTTCACGACGTCAAACTCTTTACAGCGATCGTGATCACGGGACAGAATGATTTTTTTAAGACCATGTTAAAGTTATTTTAGCACGAGAGCCCAATTAATATTACATTAATATTACGCGCGTGAATTCGCATAACAGTTTATTCAACCAACTGCAATAGTAGTTATAAACGTACATAACGTTTACAATCAAAAAATCATATAACTTTTCGTGTCATAGGTAGATACATTTTTATAGGGGAGCCCCTAAAAATAACTAATGTCTAAAACATACGCCATATGAGCTCGGGATCGCTTTCAATTGAGTTAAAGTCTAATTAAATATAGTTGTACACTGTACTTGAAAAGTCCGTTAAAATGTAGATAACGGAATGTCCTTTCGTCCTGTGTACCGTATCCTGCGCGTTGCTGACGATAAATAAATAATTGATAACGTAATGCGACGCAGCTCCTTTGTAATATTGAGTATAATAGTTAAGAAATATAACAATGCGAAGAAATGTAATAAACACGTATAGTGAGGTATTTTTTCATTTTTAATATAAGCCATATTTTTCCTGTGGATAAATTATCAAAATGTCCATATTACCCCTGAATTGTATTTTCTTTTACTTATTATATTAGTGTGCATGTTTGAGATGATTTGTTTGTTTACATTTTCTCTAAAAATAATATATTCTGTTCTTTAAACTCGGCTAATACTAATAGCCTTATATATTCTACGAGTAAGTATTACTATCGGTATAAGTGATATATTATATTAGTTACAAACTCGTGATGACTTTAGGTAATATTCGATTCATTTTAAACAAAGAAATATACGTCTACAGATAACACGCATTGTTTTAGCTAAACTATATCTACGCATTTAAAATATTAACACGCACAAACACGGAAACATTACTTGCAAGACCTACAAACTATTAGGAACCCAAAGTGGTCGAGCCAAAGTTGAAGTTAAGTTTAAAATTATCCATTTCATTGATAGCGACACTGGATGACACTTGATCAAAATCAATCTATACATATAGGGATTCTAGGGAGCACGATAATGAGCATATCGTCGTAAATATTAAAACTAATGGGAGAACAGAAAATGGAATTTCTCAGTCAGCATTAACGTAATAAAATAAACCTATATTAAAATAAAATACATTATGCACAGCATAAACTCGCAATAGCACCTTCAAATAAGCGACAAAATCTTTACTCTGACGCAAATACTGAAAAACATGTCACATATTTACGCTAACGCACGAACCCTTAAGCCACGAATTCCTACTTCTCTAATCCGCCATCGAACGGACTTAGCTTATATTAATGTCATCGGACAATAGAATGTTCGCGGCCCGACGATTTCCATTTCCTCGGACCGATCGTCGGATAAATCGTGCCTTGTGCGGCAAGACGAGACGTCCTGATATCTCAAGGTACAGTTAGCGTGTCATATCGCACCGCAATAAATCATTAGGGCCGCGCGACACGCGGCGGACTGTACCGGATCGTGGACTGTGTCGGAATACTCGGTTATTTATTGACTGGCTGGTATCGGCGAATGCTTATATTAATAAAGGGTTTACTAGTAAAAAAACAATGTGTGTACTAAATAGATTAACAGGCGGTGTAAGCGATCGTTTGACACGGAAGATGACCTTTGGTTCTTTCTCTTGCATCTTGTATGTTAATAAACAAGGGAAGACTGTGGTAGGGCCACGCAAAAGTGTTCGCTGTTGCACGAATGGGCAGGTCCGTCCGGGTACTTGACGTGGCGTAGGGGCTTAGTAGCCGTGACTCGGGCACCCACGGCGAAGCTAAGAGGAACCCACACTGGGCCGGCCTGTGGTGTAAGGCCGGCCCGAGAGGGCCGCTCCGAGTGGGCTCATTGAGCCCACTCTGGATGCGTGCCGGAAGGTGCAGGGGACAGGTTGCGGGTGGTGGAGAAGGAGCCACTCTCACTGTCTTCTGCCACCGAGGAGGAGTCGCGGGGAAGAGGAGTGCCGGTGTTGCGTTTGGCCGCTCTCCCTATCCTCCGTGACTTGGCAGGGCTGCACCACTGATGCAGTGGTGGTGGGGCCGCGTGGGTAGAGGAGTGTCGGTATTACGATGCGCCGTTCTCCCTACCCTCCGCAGTCGAAACGTGGTAAGCGGTGGAGCCACAGACCAGGTCCGTCGCTGGGGGCTGGGAGGCTTGCTGCTTATTAGCATTGGCTCTCTTGGCTCCCATGGCCCCGGTCAGTTACCTGACCTACCATTTACACGGCCAACAAAATCCTCCGTTTCGTTGGCCGTGAAAATGTGGCCGAGTAAGAAACATTCAGCGCGCCTTACCTGGAGGAAAGGGGAGTTGCTCTCCGGGAGGGGGCTGCTGAGGCATCCAACGCTGGCAGGGTTGCGGAAGTGTGCGAAAGCGTTCCCGTGACCTAGATATGCGCCTAGGTGGAACATCGTAGGGGTTTTAATCGGTGCGGGTCCGACATAACTCGCTCTTGCCCCCGCGAGGGCGTTTATGCGTAGACATTGCCTCCACGTAAAAAAAAAACTTTCAAAAACGAATAAAATGGCGTCACGGTCATTCCACTTCGACGTAATTATCGGTAATGTCATTAAATATTTTTAAACATGCTAACTAGTAAAAATACGTAAATATATGTACGATATGGTATTTGGTATGTAATGGCTAAAAACAACCCTATGCGAGTACCCATGAAAGTATGATTCCAGAACTTTATTGAAGGCCATTGCAAAGAAATTTTACTTCAAGACATGGTGGACTTATAAATTCTGATTCAAACTCTCTTTGCCTACAAGGTGTAGGAAAAGAGTCTATAGTATTCCACATCAAAATGACCCAATGCTTGGCGAAGGCCTCCTCTGTACAAAGGGTATTACCGACGATCCCACGCTGACTGGTATTCGAAATATTATTTCGAAAATATGCAGGTTTTTCACAGGACGGAATTTCACACACTACTTAAGCACAAGGAAATACATAGAAAGAAAATATAGGAATCATAGTGTACATACAGGCGACCTCATTGCTAAGGTAGCAATTTCTTCCAGGCAACTCTATTTCTTTGTATATTAAATGAAATAAACAATATATGTCAAAGTAAATGTGCCTGAAACGATCAAAAGATTATCCCGTCCGGAGAAGCAGAGAGTGCTACGTATATCATGAAAATTATTTACATAAACCTCTGGGTGACCACCATAAACTAGTTATTGACAAACAGCCGAGATTCCGCCCGACGATATTGAGTTGCGGAATAAACGAACAGTGGAGCGAGCCATAGAAATATTGAAAGTGATAAACCGACAGAAATATTTTAATGGCCACTCTCGGTCTATCTGAGTCCCTTGCGATTTCTTCGCTTTATTCCCTAACAATGAATACGGGAGGTGTCTATAATAATATAGATGTCAAAAAATTGATGTATTTTTTGTTATAAAATTCTTGAACCTCATTCCTCATTTGGACATACAACACATACAAGTTACTATCGCGTGTGTTAAGTTTCCTCCATTCTACAACGAAAGTAGTCAAATGAGAGCAAATTGATTTTTCGAATTGCGTCAAAGTAAGTCATGCAAAATATGTACCTACATGACTTATAATTTATGTGTATATTGTTTTTGTTATTAAAAACACTTTCTATAATTATCTTTCATAAGAGAAGACTGATATAATATCTAGGTTAATACAATTTATAAGAATTATCCTCCTTTTATTAACTCGAAACCAGTCTCTTAAAGACCAAGCTATAGAAGTACGAATAACAGAAGTAAAATCCCCAAAGACTGAACGTAACGTGCACGTACATAATTAGGTTAAATTAATAACTAACAAGCAAGGAACGTCTGAACAGATTTTCCCTCCAAAGGGCCAGACCATTCACTCATAAAAGTCGAGAACACACGAGACACGCAGATTTAATTTATACAGAACACGCTTAGCGTCGTAACAACCGATTCAAATATAAACATTCCTGGAAAGTAAAGTGGTTGGAAGATGACAGACGTCTCGTATGCTCTAAATCAAAATAAGTGTACAAAACAAATCATCAAATGAGCCAGTTGTCTGATAGTCGACTGTTATATTTGAAAAGACGAACATACCTGACATAGATTCTACAAATAATAAACAAACATTTATTACACCATGGTATCTAGCCCTTTTTACATTTCGAAACTACATTTTCAGCTTTCTAAACGACATTTTTAGTTTAATATAATTGATGGTAACTCTCTACGCTATCACGAATACTCAAAGGCAGCAGAATACTTTAGAATGTAAAAGACCGAAATTCCACATACCTCACTCTACTAGAAATAATATATCAAAGACCAGAGTGAGGTGACCAGGGCCCAAGGTCTTTATAAAAGTTTGGCAAAGCATTAGTACCCCTTAGATGGTGTACCATCTATACGTTGTATTGGCGGTAAACTCAGTAAAAGCGTGTTTACACTATCTTTAAGACGGCACAAACAAATGAAATTGACAGTTAAGTAGTATCAAACACCAGACAGCTAATTTTGTATGGTCGACAAATTCATAGCTTTACCGAGTTGTTTACATTGTGTCTGTGATATTACGTTTGTGAGACCCCACGCAGTGCTGCATCCATGCTCCGGGATTCGATTTTTAAAAAAAAGAAATAACACTACATATTATCAGCAGCACTCCACGTCAACCAAACATCAAATGAAGCACCTAAAAATGAAATCAAAACGCAAAGAGCTCTCTAAGCAATTAAAATTGACAGCTATCAATTAGCGCGCTTTATGCGCCTAATGGAAAGGGACTTTTGAAATTAGACTGGCTACTTCTAATAAGATTTGCCCTAAGGATTTTGATGCTGAGCTTTTGTTTGGCATTTACTTGAAGAGATAGACGTAAAGCCCTGTTTTTATGTGTTGCATGGGCATCAAATTATAATCCATGCCATTGAGTATTTTAAAGTCCACTGCTGAGCATAGGCCTCCTCATGAATCGATCCAAATTAAATATATGAGTATATATTTCAATTAATTCTTCTAGATTTTTATAAGCACTTCGTGTTCAGTGATGTGGTTTTTCTGTGGACAAGTGGGAATAAAGTTGAAGTTGTTAATATAACAATCAACGCAGACAAAGTTATCAGTTAATTTTTAATAAAAATGGATGTTACAATGAAAAATTTCGAAAAAAAAACTACAAACTTGCGAATAAATTGTAATTAAATATCGACTATACTTTTAATTTATTTCTCCTATGCTTCGGAAAACTGTTGTTTAGTCGAACGACATAATTTCCAAATGAAATTATGTACTATAACGTTGGTAGGGCCACGCTGCAGCCTCGGCTGTTGCACGAATGGGCAGGCCCGTGTCGGGGTAAGTACCACGACCTCACAGAAGACCAGCGTAAAGTGGAAGTATGACAAATACTTTCGCGTTTCGTCTGGTGAGTGATGTAGCCGGAGCCCAATTTTCAAAAGGTTGTCAACGCATCCGTAACCCTCGGGTGTGGCAGATGTCCATGGGCGGCGGTATTCACTTAATATCAGGTGAACCGTCTGCTCTTTTGACAACTTTTCGCATAAAATAATAAAAAAATAAAAAATAAATTACAATATATGGTTTCAATTCGAGGGTCCATACCAAGATTGTAATTTATTCATATTCTTCTTATCAACCAATCTTAGCGAAGTTTAAAATAAGTTTATTACATATTTCAAATATTAAATACTTACTAAATTACATATTATTTAACAAACCTAGCCCACATGGCATGATGTCAAGAACGCTAGGTTGCAAACTGCAATTCCTCTCTGAAAAGCTGTGCTTAACCTTTGAGCGAAAAAGGAAAGTAAGGAAAAGTATGCTTAACAGTTATCTAGTACCCATAGTACAAGCGTTGCTTAGTTTAAGACTAGATAACGTTGTGTAAAAATGTTACCTCTTTAAAAAAGTGTTAATTCATATACAACGGTGTAAATTTCATGTATTCTTATTGTCATGGTTCAACAATAGCAAGCAAACAGTGTTACCTGATGTTACATGATTAGCTCCGCCCATGAACATACAACATACAACCTATTTCACACCTCTTGTCATGCCGTGGTACAAGCTACAATGGCAGAAGCCGCCGGGTGGGCCTGTCAATAAGTATTAGATGGCGGGAAAGACAGAGTTTACATCACACTAAGCTCCAACATTGTCTATGGATTCACGTTCTAATTTCAAATCCGTCAAATTTCTCACGAACGCCGCCACGGACAAATCAATCCCCTTTTATCCGCCCAGCTAACTTTGATACGGGCGCGTAGCACGATGTCCAATTGTGTACGCCCACCCAGCCGCCATTTCTCGGTACGAATCCCACGGAAAAAATATTATTTGCATGCATTAGACAATTTTATTTTCTGGTCATGTTCACTGTTTCCTTTGTTCCCGCGGTCCGCGATGGAATTTTCTAACTTGGACGTTTTCGTTTTATTTTGTTATTTATTTTTTGTCTCCTTTTTTATATTTCCATTACTTAGAATACCGAGATTCATTGACGGGGCTGCTGGTAACTTCCCATACAGTGCTTATGATAATTGTTAATGTAGAAATCAGTGTAAATTTACATACTTACGTACTTATACATACTATAATAAAACTGTTAGTTAAAACATCACAATAATTAAGTTTATTAGTTTCTATGTAACAGTATTTAAAAGTAATATTGAATCGGATTAAAATGGTTCATTAAAGAGAGCTATATAACATTTTCGTATATTCTAAATAACATTTTCATAACAATACATTTAACGTAGTACTCGTTTTTACAAAAACATTTAAATTATGACAAAATGGTGACCATAATTTTGATATTGAAAATTATAATTTTTAGCGTAATGTCTTTTATTTAAATATTTTGTATTAAATTTTCATGATTACTATAATCTATAACCCTTAATTGAATTAACATTAACTAAAGGTAACTAAAATTTACCAGTTTTCTTTATCCCTTTAAAGGTATCGCGCATTCGTTCGTACGTCGTTTGTTTTAGAGTTGTTTTGGAAACAGGTGACTAGGGATTTAACTGAATTATTTTTTTAATGTCAAAATTGGCAAGCGAACTGGCGGTTCACCTGATGTCGGATGAATACCGCCATCCATGGTTAACTAAAACTACTGAGAAGTTGCAGTTGTTGCAGAAGTAGCAGACATTGCAGTAGCCGAAGAGCACTGAGAAGTTGCCAGTTCCCAAGTTTTCCCAATTACATAACTCACCAGACGATACGCTAAAGTATAATACTTCCACTTAACTTCGTCATCCGTGAGACCAGCCTACTTCCTCGGACGTGTCCATTCATCCACTAGCAAACACATACGTAGCAAATTTTGATAAAAACTGGACGTAGAACACACACACCTGTCGCATCACCTCATTTTTGTGGTGTGTGCAGCATTATTTATGAAGTCGCCCGCCCTATATAAGGGTGGCTTCACACCTGCAGTCTTGCGGGTTTTCAAGCATGACGGTTGCTCATTTATCACAAATATCAGTGATGTTTAATAATATCGATCACGCATGTCCATACTGCGCGGCGTTCGACATAGGAGCATTTTGACTCGCTTATTGACTGTCAAAATAGTATTCGTAATAACGTTTCGTAAAAGAAAAGCCACTGCAGAGACGTGTCGTATTTCGAACGTTGCTCGAAACGACAGGAACGATACCTGTAACAAAAGCAGATGATGAAACTTCAAACGTTCTTTACTATAGCGTTTCGGCGTCGAAACGGAATATTACCCCTCGAGTCAATTTCGCATTCCGTGAAAATGAAACCGAATAAAGCGCGGCCAATTACGATGACTCCGTGGCGCAGTTGCCAAGGTATTTGCTTTGGCGTAGGGGGTCGTGGGTTCGATTCCCACACGGGACAACTATTTGTGTGAACCACATACAGTTGTTTCGCATCTGGGTGTTTGTCCGCGTGGATTTTATGTTTGTAAGACGTCCTTACAACACAGGATAATGTTATCCCAAAGTAAGGGTAATGTTTTTCTATAAAAAAAAAACAGAATTTACGGCCTGAATTGGACGTGGGAAATAACGAATCGCGGATCGCACCCCGCGTGATGTCTAACGATATTATAATAACCGTCGTATGAACCGCGCATTTCATTATCTGGCTGTCGTTCGTGCGTCCTTTGTGGACTGGTGCGAATGTGTCAAAACTAAATAACGATCTTGACGACGCCATTGGCATAGTGGGCCACTGCCCATGGTGCGTGGCCCATGGGTCACTACCCTGCCTCTTGCACCACGCTCAATCCCTACTACTGTAAAAATATTGTGTGACGAACATAGTATTTTTGCAGTGTCTGGGTGTTAATATATGCAGTAATTATATATTGAATTGAACAAAGACAGACATCTCGTGGTCTTACTTAAGCCGCACTTCTTTATGTTAGACTAGCTAGACCGGGCACTCGTTGTTTTGCCATATAAATTATTTCTAGGGAATTTGTGAATCTGACACATAGAAAACGAATTTTCGGAACGCACCCATAAAATATTTTACAGGTAGGAACAGTTTGTATGGGAAAATAAATTTGTTGCTATTTCCATCATTTTTTCCATAATTTCTCATCGTTTAAACCTTCCCTGGACTGCCAAAAATATTTCAAAACCAAAATTAGCCAAATCGGTCTAGCCGTTCTCGAGTTTAAGCGGGTCTAACGAACAGCAATTAATTTATATATATATATATATATATTATATATATATATATATATATATAAATCTTAATAAACGAGTAGGCGGTTCACCATGGTAAATGATTACCGCCGCCCGTGGACAAGTAAAACTCCTTACGGATTGCAGATGCATTGCCAACCATTATAAAAGTGTGCTTCGGTTACCTCGCTCACCAGACGAGACGCGGAAATATCATATAGCTTCATGCTGGTATGTGAGGCCGTGGTACTTCCCCGAACGAACCTGCCCATCAGAAGCTGCTGCATGACTTTGTCACAGGATAAAAATTTTAAAAAAAGTAACACAGCCTAAAAATGATGGGTAAAGGCTCTGTACAGAGGGTATCAGGGCATAGTCCACCACTCGGCCCCACTGCGGATTGGCGGACTTCACATATCTTCGAAATATTTTTTTGTAATTATTTCGTAATTATTTCGAAAACATGCAGGTTTCCTCACGATGTTTTCCTTCACCGCAGCGCACGTGATAAGTCATAACTTAAAATTAACAATTTCGTTGGTGCCGGCACCGAGGATCAAACTCAGGTTGCTCGAGTGTATGGAATTATAAGCGAGCGCCCGGATATTGGGCTATCACGGCTAAAAATTAAATATTAATACAATTTATTATTTATTTATATATATTTAATTAATTACGCGGTTAACATGGTCGGGAGTGTGACATTCTCCAGAGGTTTATGATTCAAATCACGATGGTTGCAATAGAAATTTCCCGACGTAATACATATCTATTTTAATTTTATATTGAACTAGCGACCCGCCCTGGCTTCGCATGGGTGCAATGTATCATACATATATACCTTCATTTCGAATCACTCTATCTTAAAAAAACCGCATCAAGCTCCGTTGCGTACTTTTAAAAATCTAAGCATACATAGAGACAGACAGACAGCGGGACGAATCGTTCTTACCCGTTTTATACTTGTTCTTTCTCCAGTGTAATTTATTTTTCCCGAATTAGGTAAAGGAAATCGCGCCGTCGTTTCACATCTGACAATCGGCCCCGTAAACTAATTCCGGACAACGTACACGAGAGCCATTCGCTCGTCGCGTCGCGGCGTCTGACGCCCGGGCGGAAATAAAAGACCGAGGAAGCGATTAATTGTTGGGCAAAGACGTTAGAGCGGGCGAGTTCCGGCGGAGCGTTCAGAAATTCTTTAAAGGATCGAATATAGAATAGAAAATTCTCGAGTTTTTTTTTTTTTAGTTTTTTTCTCCGACTCATAGATATCCGTCGGTCGGAGTGGTTAAAGTCCGATTCTTAACGATGTCCTGTGGGATGCGCGAGTATGGAAAGCGACCCCACGATTTTTCTTGTTCGTTTCCTGATCGAAGCTGATAATACATTCACTGAACGATAATCGTAAGTGAATGTATTATCTTTGTTGTCTTGTTCCACCCGTTACTGACGTTGTATTTGTTACATATCTTTGTCTTCACGCGTTTGCATTAAATTGATCCGAATCTGAGGTCTTCCGCAATATTAACGCCCGTTTTCTGAAACACCGATCGTCGTAGAAGTGCATTCTGGTCATTAAGTAGATCATTCCGATCAATTCAGAGAGTTTAAACATCCTTTTCGCAACTTAAATAAGATTTGAATAGCCATTTAGTTCACTTCCACGATAATCAGTGTTTTAGAAACCGGTCGTAAGTGTAAAAATACGGCGTAATACCCAATACTTCGCGTTACATTTGGTACCATAAGTAACATTTTAGTTCAACATATACCGAATAGAACACAAATTTGTCTTTGTTAAAAGCAAACTCAAAATTTTCATCTCTGCTTACTTTTACTTACTGTTAAGAAGTTGCAATAAGTTTTAATAACTTTTCTGTCAATAAACAGACGATAAGAAACTCTTTTCAATGGCAGTAATCTCTAGTTAATTAGCGATGGAGCAGACTTTGCTTAAGTAATATCAGTTTAGATGCTAATTATTTAATGACCGATGCAGACTTTACTTAACATCGCCGACATGTTTATACTGTTCACATTCTTTGTGTAATCATTTTACACTGTTTGCTCATTACATTCTCTCATTGTTTTTGTCCTTTACGAAATTTCTTGGAACACGTTAACGGCTCAAGTTTTGAAAGCGGTAATATTTTCTTAGACATTCACTAAATGTTTGTATGGCTTTTTTCTTACATAAGGCAAAGACGTTTTCCATGAGTGAATCTTTGAAAGACATCCAACAGATCATTCATACGGATGACTCCTTCTGGAACCAAAACTTCGAAAATTTATTATAAAATAGATTTACACTTAAGCAAATCGTTTTACATAATTATGTTGAAAAATAAATTACATTGAATAAAGAAAAAGTATAAAACAGGATAGAAAAATTCCCCATCTTTATATATACACATAGCTAACAAAGTTGCCCCACTGTTTGTAAGCTTTGATCTTTCTACGAACCGAATTATAATACACTTTTCAGCAATAGATAGAGTGGTTCTAGAGGAAGGTTTATATGTAGTATACCGGATAACAACAAATACTAAAAAACAGAATAGAAAATACTTACGTGGGGCTCCTATCTAACAGACATGATTTTTTGGCCGTTTTTATAGATGCTACGGTACCTTTTGTGCGCGAGTCCGACTCGCGCTTGGCCGGTTTTTATTAATATTTAATTTTTATCCTGTGGCAGGTCCACGGAGGAGCATCTATTGTTGCACGAATGGGTCGGCTCGTCCGAAGAAGAACTAGAAAGAAAGCTCAAAGAAGACTAGCGTGAAATGCAAATATTATACTCACTTGTTCCATCTTGTTAGCGAAGTAGCTGGGGCACACTTTTTTAACGATTTGCAACGCGTCTGCAACCCCACAGATGTCGTAAGTGTCCATGGGCGATAATCGCTTAACATCAGATGGACCGCCCGCTCGCTTGCCAACCATTAATAAAAAAAGAATCTCTCTCCACACTTGCCGCGCCTCGTCAAATGCTCTCCCGATACGTTGTGACAGACAGACGGGCGCGTGTCGTAGGAAGTCATTAGTTACGCACGCTACCGGCCACCGAAATGGTGCAGGCAGCGGTGGCGGTACACGCCGAATTTAAGATCGAACATGACGTCACATCCCGCTCCAACACCGCGGTCACCTAAAGCATACAGCTGGAATCCGACAAATACAATTAGAATGGAAGTAGATCTTTTTTGTCTGTTTACAGTCGGAGCGGTCGTGTTTGGAACCAGCTGCCTTTTTGTCGGAGTACAGTCGACTGCTGGCGTGTTATGTTAGATGTTACGTTACGAAATTCAGGCAACGTTTAGAATACTTGCGAATTAATTGTACACGTACGTTTGTGTGTTGTGAAATCTTCATTGAAGGAAATGATGCCGAAAAGTAAAGTAAATTATTCGCATTGACAAAAAACGTAGAAATGATTAACTCTCTTTGCACTCTGTCGAAACTTTAATTTTATGCTTTAAATTTTTGAGTAAAATACATTTACAGACTTTTAGTTATGATTTTAATTCTTGTTCTGCACTTGCAAGTCCCCTGGTTCCCGCTAATTTTATACGTTTAGTGAAACGGTGTTACTTTTGACGTTCAATAAGAGCTTAAAATAAGCCTTCAATGAATAACTTTCTAGTTACTCTTCTGAACGTACATCAATTAAATAGACATGAAGTCATTTGTATAAAACACATTTCATTTGCGTCAAACAGATAAATTCCTGATCTCCCTGGCTCAAGAAGAAAGCTCTCTGGATCAAGGTTTCAATCGAAATAACTAGATGGCGCTATGTATACCGAAATGTTGCAAGCGGAAAATTTTATGGCGATACGGGAAGCGACTTGAGTTTCCGGAATGTTCTACATTTCGCCTAATCCGCTAAGAGGCAATGCCGCCGTGTTGAATGCACTAACAACTGAACACAAATGAACCTAAATAGATGAAAGAAAAGCAACACATCAGTCAACGCGTTTGAAGTAATTTTAGCACGAGCCACAGGCAACAATAGAAAGATAAAAACTCTTCTAAGGCGGTTACGTTTGGAGACTGATCATTGATACTCTTCAACCGACTTCAAAAATAGAGGAGGCTCTCAATTCGACTGTATTTTTTTTGATGATTCTCTTTTCGTTTGTAAGCTGGTGCTTTCCATGTGTTCCCATATTAATTTCATCGGTATTGGATCTTGGGCTCCGTAGTAGTTAGCGAACTGCTTAAATCAATTATAAAAGGCATACATCATTTAGATTATGTATTTGTGCCATTTGCTGTTGAAACATTAGGTCCGTGGGGTCCCCGCACATCAATTTTTTTTTAAAGTTTTTGTCCTAGGCTTAACGCCGCGGCTGGTGACAAGAGAGCTGGTTCTTTTCTGGCTCAAAGGTTAAGCATAACTATACAGCGAGGAAATGCAGCTAGCGTTCTTGGCACCATGCCGCGTGGATTAGGTTTATTAGATAATATGTAATTTTAGATATTATTAGATAGATTCTTGTAAATATTAGATCAATAAAAAAATTGTAAAAATTTTGCAAATTTATCATATAGACTTAGAATAATCAGTGTAGTGTGGACTTAATTTTGTAAACTTATTCTATACACTTAGAAAATTTGTGTAGTTGGGATTTGCAAATTTATTTTATGGATGAATGAATAAAATCGCTTTTCGTCGAAACCAAGACATTTCATGATTATGTGTGGATGAAATTTTCAAATCTTACAAAACTCTTAAAAGTGATTTCGTTCTGTCGCAGGTTTCTTAAGACACGGTTACCATTAAATGAAAGGAAAGTTTTTCCTAAATTTATTACAGTTGACGAGATGAACCAAACTCTACAATTATGTATCAAACAAGCTCAAGAATGTGATTTCGCAGAAGAAATACACCTTGTGAAGACAAAAGGTTTTGTCTCAAATCGGAGCGTGCTATACACTCTTTATCCATTTTAGACAAAAATGCAATTTTAAGAGTAGGTGGACGCCCAAGCCAAGCTAACGAGAGTTACGATCAAAAACATCCAATAATTTTACCTGCTAAGAATCATCTTTGCCAGGTAATAGTTGATGATGCTCACAAAAGAACGGTTCACGGCGGTCCGCAATTGATGTTGAATTTTTTAAGGTCCAAATATTGGATAATAAGAGTTCGTGAAATGGTTGAAGTACGTGAAGTGTTACAGGAATTGCGTCATTTGTTTAAGACATTCTAAAGCAGCAGCCACGCAGTTGATGGGTCAGATTCCGGAAGTCAGATTAAAACCAAGTAGACCTTTCAAATGTGCAGGTGTCGATTACGCAAGTCCCATTAATATCCGGTTTTCTCCAGGACGAGGAGCAAAATCTCACAAGGTATATATGCTTGTTCGCCTGTATGGTGACTCGCGCCATCCATTTAGAAGCGGTAACTGACTTAACGGCTAAAGTTTTTTTTTTTAAACATTGCCCTTACTTTAGGATAACATTATCCTGTGTTGTAAGGACATTTTACAAACATAAATTTCACGCGGACAAACACCCAGATGCGAAACAAGTATCTGTGGGTCACACAAGACCCCCGACGCCGAAGCCAATACCTTGGCAACTGCGCCACGGAGTCATCACCACGGAGTCAATTGATATCGGAGATGTCGTAGTATTAAGAGAGGATAATATTCCACCTGCTCGATGGATTCTAGGAAAAGTTATAGTTAAGCACGCCGGACCAGACAAAGGGAGGATCTCTTAAGCGCCCTGTGAGTAAACTTTGCGTCTTAACAAAATCATAGAAGCTCAAATCACATTGTCACGGTGGGCGGTTTATGTTGTGTTCTTATTTTGTATTTTTTTCCTTTGTTAAATTTTGTATTTTTTATATTTTTTACCGTTTTCACATGTTTACTATTAAATTTTTCATTATATTCTTACCTTAGGTAAAATTATCCTAGTGTAAGTTGTTGTAAAGGACAAGTCCTTGGTGGGCGGAATGAATAAAATTATACCTAATTAAAACGTACTATTAATTTTACTCTGGCGACTTATATACGTTATTACCAAGGTATGTAAATTGAGTTCAAAATCGAGTAAATATACGAGTTGTGTTAACGTGCAAGTGTTTCATTCTTAAACATGTTCGTATGCTTCGACTTACTCCTTCGTATACACTTTCTTGACAATCCCATTGCTTAAGACTTCCAGCAATATAGTATAATAGTACAATAAGCAACTCAGAAACCTGTAACCGACTGTTACAATCCGGCAACCAACTGTACGAGTGTAACTAAACAGCGTGTAATGAAACATAATAACGTCTAACAGGTGCAGTCCTCGCGAAACGGTGAATTTGCAATGATTTCGGTCGATGTTTGTGGAACGCTATTTCTGTTGGCACGAGGAAGCTTCTAGAAATGGGTCAGCGGTACACAACATCTCGGAGTTGACAATGTTAGTAATGATTTGGTTGCGTTCGCGGAACACGACGCGGTACGGGGTGGTGCTGAGAAATGAAATCTGCACATGACAGGCCACCGTCTGCACATGTTGGATAGGAAATTGAATTCTAATTGTCAGGCATTAAGGTTTATTATAGATAGTATACAAGTCTAGTGTCGATTTAAATACAAGTACCTGAGGACCGAGCTTTGCTCGGTTTTTTTTTTTTTTTTGGTAAATCGTGTATTTTGGAAATTACATTTAGATACAAATTACTGAGTAATGAAATATGCATAATATTTTTTGATCTTACCGACGTAATAATAAGAAAACTGAACTGAACTGATGTTTTTCACAAAAGAAAGAACTTTAAAAAAAAGGGAAAAAAATAAAAAAAAAACAAATCGACAAAAAATTAAAAATAAAGAAAGCAATGATCTGGAATCGAAAAAAAGTAAAAAAATAAATGTGTAAATGATCGTGACGCGAACCACGGCCGCCTGTTTTGGGGCCGCCCGATTACCGACCGAGCTATTATGACATTTTCTCTTGCGGCGAAATTTACCGTCATATTCGAATTATATTTTTCATTCCCTTAAAACAGGGATAAAAGGACATTTTCTAAAAATGAAACCTAGCTAGATCGATTTTTCGACCCCGAATCTACGCACATACTAAATTTCATGAAAATCGCTGGAGCCGTTTCCGAGATTCCGATTATATATATATATATATACAAGAATTGCTCGTTTAAAGGATAAGATATATTAGGTTCCAAACGCTACAAGTTTTTAATGTTTTCACTTTCAATATCAAAACACTGATGTTATTTGAAAAGTATTTTTGCTATCCGACATTCGCAGCATACATTTTTCTTATTTGTACGTAATATAAACATAATGTATTGTTTTAACAAGACGAATATATTTAATTGTAAGATCATACCGTAAAGAACGTTACGTATAATACCTTGCCTATATTATGGATAAAAATATATTTATTTAATCAATCTACTGTGGCATAACTACGTAGCTTTTGCTCTTGGATGGTTGGGCGGCTTCGTCCGGGAATGACCACGTACGTCATCGCAGTAGACTTGGCGGTGTTGCGAATTTCCAATTTAACATCAGGTGGACAGCGAGGAACCTTCTTGCTTGACACCATCTAATATGGGAAAAAGATCTAAGAATATATTCAAACATGTATCTGATCAATGTAACAACAAACAAAAGCGAAGTGTCTATTCTAATTATAATAATATATTCTAATTATATTTATCTTCGGCTAGACAACGATTAACATTCCTTTATCAACTATTGATCTGCAGTTCTACTAGATAATCGATCTTGTAACATGGTGAACAACTCCAGTACATTATCTAAGACTATTATTTGCGATTTGTTCAGCCCTTCGTTTTTTCGCATTTCGCTCGGAGGCTTCCGAAAATTTGGACAATATAAAACAAAATTGATACTGAAGGATTCGACATTATGTTAATAATAATGACTGTGGGGATAATATGTCGTGATAATATGTTTGGGGGGGATAGGGCCAGTCAATAGCTTCGGCTGTTGCACGAACGGGCAGATCCATCCGGTTAAGTACCACGACCTCACAGAAGACCGGCTTGAAGTGAAAGGGTGATGCTTCTGCGTGTCGTCTAGTGAATGAGGTAGCCGGGGCCCACTTAAGGTGGCAACGCATCTGCAATCCTACGGGTGTTGCATATGTCCATGGACGGTGGTTATCACTTAACATCTGGTGAACCGCTAGCTCGCTTTTTTTTAATGTGAAATGTTGCCAAACGAGCAGACGGTTCACCTGATGTTAAGTGAATACCGCCGCCCATGGACATCTGCTCCACGCGAGGGTTTGCAGATGCGTTGACAACCTTTTTGGAAATTGGGCTCCGGCTACCGCACTCACCAGACGAAACGCGAAAGTATTGTACTTCCACTTTACGCCGGTCTTCTGTGAAGTCGTGGTACTTACCCAGACAAGCCTGCCCATTCGTGCAACAGCCAAGGCTGCTGCGTGGCCCTACCACCATGCTTGCCACCTTCTCACATAAAAAAAAATAAAAAGTTAGTGGACGATTCATATGTTTAGCTGAGAAAAAATAAAACTCTTCAAGCTTTAAAATAACTTCATTTCATTCGATAGTTTCTGGCTCGTAGAATGGCCACCCGTACATTCAGCTGTCTTGATGGCTGTAATTTAAAAAAAAACTACAATATTCCTTTGCGTTGGTAGTTATGGCAAGCAAATTTACTTTAATGTAATTAATGGCAGTTCACTTGTTTTCACTACCATTTACAATTCAAGAGTACTGTTTTATTAATATTTTTTTTTTGTTTCAAGGAGTGCAATAGGAAAACATCTCAATAAAACCTGCGTTAATATATGGCACGTAAATAGAAAATAGCTAAAAATATTCTGTAAAAAAATCCATCGAAAAGCACAAACTAAAATAGAATTGACCGTGCTAATCAAATAATGAAACGCCATAAAAATAAGAAGGAAATCGAACAGACGGTATAAAAAGAAATTCGCGCATCTTTAAAAGTTAGGAGCTATCCGCCGCACCACCTTAACAATTCAAATTTGCAAATTGCCGCCATTTGTTATTCAACCCGCCATTTCCATTAATGTCTTATCTCGATGCAAATCTTGATACGTCCGACATATTGAGGTATTCATTGAATACTAAGAATCTATGACAATGGTCAGCCATTTTTTTTATTATTTTATTTTAAATTTTTCGGCACCGGAAAAGTTTTACGGCCGGACTTTTCAATAAATTGGATTTTATGGTGTATTGTCGTCTGATTACTCATATAATAATGACCGATATTGAGTTACAACAGTTTTAATGTTTGATTATACATAATTAACAGGGAGATGTTTAATCAAAATTGATAATTCTAGGTCATATTTTATATTCCCGTTGTCCTAGATTCATGAAATTCCAAAAAATAAAAAAATAAAAATATTACATTAGCTGGCAATTGTTTTTCTTCGAAATAAGTTTTATTAAAAGATATCTGATACAATTAAGTTAAATCTTATTGTTTTTTTTAGAAAATCAGAAATCTTCTATATAAAATATTATACTATATGTAATATTTATCCCATCATCGTTGATCAGTCTAATCAACGATGATGGGATAAATAGTACGTATATAGATAGAGGTAAGTTCCAATTAATGTTTGTATACATTTAATAATCCCTATACGTCTAGTTGAGTATCTATGTGTAATGCCCTATCTTAATAAATAAACTTTATTCAATAACAATATACTCTATTCATAATAAGTTCTCATATTCACGCGAACTTTCCCGCGACTGTTATTACTGAAAAGTATTCTAAACGTCGGGAGGTTAAATTTAAAAACCTTTACTAATCTCTTCTTGATTTGAAAGTTTACGAAGTCTGTTTGGCCTTACGGGATTAACAGACGCGAGGAACATTACTATTCGCCTCATTAGACCAACCGTAAAATATGCACATTGCATCATTAAATATAATATAATATAGAATAGAAACCGACTCTTTCTGCCATTATTGTTATCGTATTTATGACGTCACGATTGCCGTAGTGGATAGTGAATCTTTCTGTGCAATGAACATAATATTTTTGCCGTGTCTGGGTTTATATATTTATAATATGTATTCATAAACAAAAGAAAAACTATGTTTAAATTTAAGACTAGATAAACGCTTAGTAAAAATGTTTTCTGAAATATTTATTTATTGTTTTATTTATTTATTAAGTAAAATATTACTTAATTTTAACTAATATTAAGAAATTTACACTCAGAGATAAAATTACCCTTCATTATTGGTTTTATAAGCTGTTAAATAGTTTCAGGGATTAAAAATCAAGAATGAATGAATCAGACAAGTTTGCAAGACGTACACTACTATAATATCAGTATAGCTTGAAAGCATTTACCAAGATGTCACATTGTAATGCATAACTTTTTCTACATTCGTATCAATTTCGTGCCGCCGAACACGTCGAAAATCATCACTAATTGCATTTAATTTCGTTTTCGCTCGGGTTCAAAAAAAGGTTCATATTCAGGTCGCATTTCAGCAATATGAATTAAACAACTAGAATGAATGAATGAATGAGTAAAATGTACTGCACAACCCTTAAGGGAAAAAAGTTACAAAAACATATTAAGCTATGCATGATTAAAAAATCCAATGGTTAGCTTTTAACTACAACTAAATTCTTCCAAGCACCTTTTTCCCCCAAATCACAACTAAGTGAAAATATCCTCCGATATAAATATATGTAAATAACACCCTTTTTTCCCCAAATCCCTATCACTAAAAACGAAAATATCCAATGTAAATAAAAACGACTGCCAAGACATACCTAACTACAAAGAAATAGCTACATACATTTTGTTAGCCAAAAGCATGCATCTTGATTAACCAATCGACTTGGTAACAACGACATAAATTCAACTCAAACAAACGAATTGAACTCAGAACAATGAAAGGTGAATGTTTCCAGTATATTCGCACTTAGGCAAGATTTTGGACAAATATGTTAATTTTATTCAAAACAGGTTTAGGACAGAAACTGTTGATAACTTGGTGTCCTAGTTGTCAACGCCAAGATTACGCCTTTTTGATACCTTTGCCCGTGAGTATTTCATGATTTACTTGTACTATACTACCATCGCGACCGTCTCGATTTCGTTCGCAAAGTTTATAGGATGCCTATAAACTTTGCGATTTATACTTTTTAACTACGTTGCTTATTCTGTTTGATCGATCTTTGCCTCGACAAAGAAAATTGTTTCTGCAAAATTGCTCGAAGTCAAGTAATCGTTACTGTGGTAGGGCCGCGCAACAGTCTTCGCTGTTGCATGAATGGGCAGGCTCATCCGGGTAAGTACCACGACCTCAGAGACGACCGGCGTGAAATGGAAGTGTTACTTATGCGTTTCGTCTGGCGAGAAGGTAACCGCTTTATTAAAAGGTAGCATCGCATCTGCAACCTTCAGTGTCTTGCAAATGTCCATGGGCGGCGGTTATCACTTAACATCAGGTGAACCGTGACCTCGCTTGCCCTTTTCTCAAATAAAAAAATCGCGACGATGAGTTAAAACCATCCAAGCGTTCCACTCTGGTATAACAGACGTCTACTACGATATTATATGTACGTATATTATTATATTATATGTACGTAGATATTATTATATGTACGTATGCGCAATACGCGAACACGTTCCGATGTCCGCTAGCCGATTCAATTGACTTGGGATCGTCTTAATCGAATGCAATTGTCTCCATCTTGCTTCTGGGAATGTTTCATTGACGGCCCTTGACATCAGCGAGAAATTTACTGTTGATACTAAATATTTTATATCCTATAATATCAACGTCAGATTTAGAGATTACATTGAAAAATGGTTTAAATTATGCTTTTCTAATTCTATACTGCTTGGCGACCCATTTAGTTTTTCAGTAAAAATTAATTTCTTTTGCTTGCTTTCAATTCTCATGAGTAATTGTTGAGAAAATAAATTGAAAAAGAAACGTACATATTAAATTAAATGTTATCATATTCGTGCTCGTGTCTTTATGTGTGCGAGTGCATAGTAAGTACTAAATGTAATCAAATATTCCGTTTCTCAATAAATCAAGGCATGCCACGTCAGATTGAGCACCTAGTCTCTTCTACGAGTTTTTCGGTTTACAACGCCAATAACTAATCCCTAATGTGTTATCCTAAATATAAACTGCATATAAAGCAACCGGCGGGTTGAAGTTAACGATGTCGTACGAAATATTATTCTTAGGGTTCCGCATTATACAAAATATACTTTTAAACATGTTTACTGGAACTATTTTTTTTATGTGAGAGAGTGGCAAACGAGCTGGCGGTTAACCTGATGTTAAGCGATAACCGCCGCACATGCATAGTTGCAACGCCCGTAGGGTTGCAAATGCGTTGCCACCTTTAAATAAAGTGGGCCCCGGCTACCTCACTCACCAGACGAAACGCAGAATTGTAATACTTCTACTTTACGCCGGTCGTCTGTGAGGTCGTGGTACTTACCCGTCAGACCTGCCCATTCGTGCACACGTGTTGTGTGGCCCTCCCACCTATAGTTTAGTATTGTTTTCAGAGAAAAACGAATTTATAAAGGGATAAGAAGTTTAATGGCATAACAACACTATAACATAGTTACAACAATATCAAGAAAGACTAAAACCAGTATATTATAATTGTTAGGGACGTACGACCATTATAGAATATATAATCACTTACAAAATTTTTATTTAATGCCCACACAAGGAATAAGTCCCGGACTCTTACGTTTTAATGTTCCGATGATTAATTTATTGTATTTGACATATGACGCAAAACACCTGGTTTCGATTTCGAACCCGCCATACCAGCTCAAAAGGCGACAGTCAGCCACTGGGCTATAAGATCGTCGCTCCTAATATCTGTAAAACTGTTCTTTAATAAAAACCCCACCATAATAGTCTACGGAACCTCGAAAGCGAATACAAAACGCGACCGTTTCTGATTTCGACACGGGACGCGTAAAAACTAATGTGCCCGCGCCACTACTAGCGAGCAATAAAACCAACTAATCGTCTATGACACCGAATCGAGGTGACACCGCGTAGGGCGTCGAGTTCGTTGGCGTTGCATTTGGCAATATATATGGCTACAGTACGACTCTGGACTACCTATTATCGCAACATAAAACCTAATATAATTATGGATGCATTTACCCACACAGATTGCTAATCCACACATTTTCCTAACCCATACATAGTGCTAACACTCATAACCAATTAGTTCGCCCTCGCCAACAAGCACGGGAAAACCCAACACTACGCGTACACAAGGTATAATCGCGTTCCAGGGCGGCTCTCACCGCCCCATCAACCGGTTAATACAGTGAACGACAATCGGGAGCACAATCCCAATCCCGATCGATACCGAGTATCGATGGCCAGGGAGACGCCTCCATTTAAGATAACCTTTACAGCATAATAATTGTTTGTATGCTGTAAAGGTTATAACAATAAATGTGCCATTGCTTAAAATACGAAATAACATTGTAGATAAAATACATTGACATTTTCGTCGGTGTTGACAGTTTCGTGGCTTTGTGGTTAAAGCGTCTGAACGCGAATCCGGTAGACGTGGATTCGATTCCCTCAGCTATGAATAACTTTTTGTCTATTATTTTCTACACGTTTTAATTTTAATATTTTGGAAGTTCCACTGACTTTTTGCAAATAACTTTTCTTCTTTAGAAAACTACAATTTCATCGCGTCCATTTACTGCCTATTCAACCTCTTGTTTAACTAGGTCACAAAGGCACTCAGGCAACAAAAGAACCTGCCCCCTAACAAACTAGAGACTAGATTCTAGACTATAATTTATCAATTTCCTGCTTGGTGCAACAATAGTTTTGTTTGCCGCCTCGACGTGGCCCACGGACTAGATTCGCTGAGCCAAGGTGATGCTGATTACGGACTCCCGTATCCACTCGAGGCAGCCATTACGATTTGCGCATCTCATAGGGTGGCCCTCTGCCTTAACTAGGAATATTGATATCGATACATGAAATTATGCTAACAGTACACATTGTTAAATGAAACTATTTTACGATTTTTATGTGAGATGTTGGTAAGCGAGCAAACAGTTTAACTGATTGATGTTAACCAGCGCCCATGGATCTGCTCCACCCGAGGTTTGCAGATGCGTTGACAACCTTTTTAAAATTGGGCTCACCACCTCACTCACCAGACGAAAAGTGAAAGTATAATATTTCCACTTCACGCCGGTCTTCTGTGAGGTCGTGTTACGATCATCATTTGGAAGATTTTAAAACAAATTAAGAGGCGACGAAATGTGTGTGATAATTTTATTTAACCTTCTTATTCCTTTTACATTTTGTGTTTAAAATTTCTTATTCCGCCGCGCGAGCTAACTCCAATTTGGACATGATCGAAATCTGTTCAGCTTATGCAGCTAAAAAAGCGAAAAAGCACACTTATTATTTATAACTTATTATTAACTTTTAGATTATTATATTAGCGCTAATGTAAGTAGATGTCCGGTAACAAGTTGAAATTTGACTATATCTTGTTTAAAATTTGCAATAATTTCTAACAAAAAAAATCAGTTCAAAAACTTTATATTTACATGTATTTGGTTACAAATATTTACATGTGTTGTGTTCCAAACCATTCATTTTGATGTATTTAATTACATCCAATATTTCGGATAGGAACGGTATACATCCCGAGTTCTGGATTGGGCTATCCTTAATACTACATTAAATATACTGATATTTGTGATATAGTATAGGTGTATATACTATAAAGCACGGCATAGAATAAAAAAGCTGCCATCCATGTTGCAACATCCTGTCGTGCATCGGGCACATAGTTCGCAAGAAAAGAGCCAATTAGTAATAAATATCAACTTATCCAACAAATCTCCACATAGCGTATACAAAGTTAATGTCCTCATTACATAGATAAATATAATTGCAAATAGGAACGTCATAATGATATAATAGTTTAAGTAAGCCGATTGTCGATAGATTGCGGATAGTACGTCACTAGTGCTCAGCCCCTACGCATTAAAATCGTTATTCAATTGAACATCTTGTATTGTAGCGCAATGACGGCGCATTATCCATATTATTTGGCTCCAGCATATGGTGCAAGGCCAAAGTTCTCGTGTTTCATTCATTCTAAATAACAGATGTACCTGACGTTCACGTAAACAGTATGTATAGAAAGGAGGAGACAGACATTCTGTCAAATTGATTGTCCTAAAATCAGCTGGAATATACTATAAAACCTATAAAAATGTAATATTATATTTTTGACACCATTTTCGAATGGTTCTGAGGGTGTAAGGCATCGTGTCCTCCCAAACTAATTTTGTACTGTGGCCTCACGGAAAACCGGCCTAAAGTCGTTAAGAGTAAGCCGGGGCCTATTTTTAAAATTGCCGCAGGCATTGTTTATAACTATGGGTGGCAACAATCATTTAACATGAGGTGAACTGCTCGCTCACTTTCCACCTTTCGACGTAAAAAAGTATGATATTCTTTTATCTTATTCCATACAATATTTTACAATATCATCGATGTCGAAGCTCCCGAAACATAGAGTTTAAGTGCCTATGTTTTAAAGATACTATAGTTTAAAATTTTCATATTTTGGAGGAGAATGATGACTCAGTATGTAGCCGGGAATCAAACTTGAGACTTTTGAGTCACGCATTTGCTCCAATGGGTTTTTAATTCATTCATATCGGCTTCCCTACGTGCAAAGATCAATGTTTCGCCTGTACGTCAAGTTTATGATAACAAGACTAAAGGCCCATTTACACGATGCCATTTTCTTGTACATACAAGAGCAATAATTGAATGCAATAAATTGCGCGCAATAATTTGTTAGACCATTTGTTGTTTAGACCATGCAACTCATTTATTGCTTCAATTTAATTGTATACAACAGGCAAGAAACTTGCACCGTGTAAATGGGTCTTTACTATTGACGCGTTTGAGATTAAATAAACTCGGCAAAACACGAATGATAATGCCTGTCTACCACAGTATTTATTTATTTATTTAATTAAACTTTAACACAAAAAATTTGTATTGTGTATAGGCGGACTTAATGCCTAAGGCATTCTCTACTAGTCAACCTATGGGCGACGCAGAGACAAACCACAGTAGTGTTAGAGAAGGTAATAAATCAGATTACAGACCTAGAAATTGTAAAAGAAATACAGCGCAAGGCATCTCGACACTCGGTATTTCAACTTGCTAGATTACAGACCTAGAAATTGTAAAAGAAATACAGCGCAAGGCATCTCGAGACTCGGTATTACAAAACCCAACACCTGATAGTCCGTAATTGCTGCTAAATATCCGGAACACTGTGTGCGCATTCTTTTAAATTGCTTCCTTATCACTAATTGCTTTTACGCCCTTCTTTTAACTGCGATGGTAATTAGCGTTTATGGAGCAAATTAGATGTGATTCACGTTAGAAAGCTGTGTGGTCCAAGACCATTTACTCGCGTAATGTTGAATCGGTAGAGATGCCGTGTTTAGCATGTTATTAAGGTTCCGTACCCAAAAGGCAAAACTACTCTCTCACTAAGACTACTCTGTCTGTCTGCCTGTCCGTCTGTCCGTATGTCCCCAGGATGTATCTGATGAACCGTGATAGTTAGTTGAAATTTACACAGATGACGTATTTCTGTGGCCTCTATAACAACAAATACTAAAATACAGAATATTTAAGTAGCTCTCCAAAATTTGCCTTAATTTTCATTTTTTTTTCGGAATTTTTCCTTTATTTGTGCTTACTTGCTTTTTGGCAAATTTCGTGATTCTAGGCCAACGGGAACTAAAATATAGGTTTTCGACCCAAAACCTGTAGGGTACTTCCAGTCGGCCTAGAATTCTCAATTTTGATTAAAAGCAAGGTCTTACAGCCACAAATAAAGGGAAAATTCCGAAAAATAAAAAAAGTTGAAAATAAATTTCGGTACCTGCAAGATTTCGCAAAAATCTAAATTTGCCCATATATTTTTATCGTATTGATTCAGGAGCTTGATTTTACTATAGACCTCAGTATCTGGTATAAATTTCAACTTGCTAGGTCCACAGTTTCCTGTCAAAATCGGTGACAACACACGGAAAGACAAGTGGAAAAGAGTGATATTATAAGGGTTCCTTTTATACCTTTTAATTTACGGAACCATAAAAAAATCACTGATTTATTAAGTAAAAGGTCATATTTTCCTAGTCATATAATAGAAATATATTCTAGGTTAACGGCAAATAAAAAATTAAACGGAACGTATTATCATTTGTCGTCCAAACTAGTATTTTTAGTTTCTTATGAAACAGCAACTGAGAATTCTCAGCTGCTCTTTCATAAGAAACTTTCATCACAACTAGGACTAAAGGAATTCGCAAAGGCATTTCAGCGCATCCTATTTTAATATTTATAAAGCGAAACTATTTCTCTCGAGATGAGACGGTACCGTTCAGCGATTACTAGTGCTTCTGGAGACCTAGGTACGATGCCTAATAGAAATGAAATTTTTATAATAATATTTAAAATTTCGTCTGATCGCTCCTTAGCGATAAGACCGCCTTATTGTTTATACCTCTTAAGTTTATAGTTCTGTAACATTTCCTTTCATGTTTTTTTGGTGTTCAATAAAGAATATATAATAATAAAATTTATAACATTTTTAAGAATAATGCTCACTTTTACAACTCGGAGTACGCGGAAAGGTGCGAAAGCGTTCCCGTGACCCTACCGATATGCGCCTAGGTGGAATATCGTGGGAGTCGGTGCGAATCCGACATAACCCGCTCTTGTCCCCGCGAGTACGGGTATACGTAGGCAATTCCCCCACGTAAACAAAAAAAACGCTCGTTCGGGGAAAAACCACGGCCTCACAGTAGCCCCGCGTGAAGTGGAAGTAGTCTTTAATGCCTTCGCGTTTCGTCTTGTGAACGGAGTAACCTACTAGTTTCTTAATGTTGGCAACACGTCTGTTTGCCAACATAACAATACATTCACGATTAACTGCACATAAAACGCACTTGAGAACCTCACACTCACAACTCTGCAACATAAACGACTATCAAAGCTCGTCCGTAACAAAGTAGCTTTTAAAACGTAATGGGGCCTGGCCTGATATGGTAGCGTTTGATGGAGATTTTCATTGGTCTTCGCTCGCTGAATCCTTTGATTCGGCCTGCGTGGGCCCACGTGTTTTGTAGATTCGGATGTGATGGATTTCGTGGGGATTTCATTGTTTAAGCAGTTTCCTGGATTAATTCGTCGGCTAAGCGTTCTATTCCTGCTTTGCTGTACGCAAATTATATTACGTGGGACGTATATGACGTTTCTTCCGAAAGCTTTGACGTAGTTAAGGCGTCAATTGGTGATTTGATATACGAATTGTATTCATACAAATTGCTTATTTTGTTTCCTGTAACAAAAGCTTGTATATTTTTACGGATTTTATCACGTTTAGGTAAAGTTTGAAATGATGAATAGAAAATTTTAAAACCGCTTGGTTCAATTTCATTTCTTGTTAACCCTGCCATTAATGTAGGATGAAATTTTCCCGTTTTAGTCTTATAGTTGTAAAATTTTACATATAAAAATTTCTCGTCGACAAATTTACCAACAATTATCTGTAAGTAGCAAAAACACTCGTCTCGTTTAGGATTCGAACCCACGACCCTCTACACTGACGCCAATAGCTTAGCTGCTGCGTCAAACAGTTTGATTTATGGAACCCTTACAAGGTTTAAACTATCTTTGATCTCCTAAGCAGATACGCACTGAATTCAACATGTTTTTGAACAAGAAACTTTCGTCATTCCAACAGAGGACAATCGACTTCATCTACCTTCGTTAGTATACCGTGACCACCGTCAGAGTGCATCTCAAACAGGCGCGCCAAACAACATGCATTGGCTCGGCAATTAAATTTGTGCATAGATAACAAACGATACTTTTGCCGTTTCAATTAAATTAATGCATTCACAATTCCTCTGTTTCGTTGGCCGCACGGCTTAGCAAGCGAATGCGATTTTAGTATAATCTGTGGTCGATTTATTGCCGCCAACTGGAGTGGCTGTCTTAATTAATATGTATCGCTGTTTGCGACTGGCGCGTGCGTCGCCTTTCCACTTATCGCTTCCGATTCGTCCCATTACTGTTCGTTTCATGGAGCTTTTACGTTCATCATCAATTAGGTATTTATATTCTTCATCTTCGTTTACTTACTACTTACTATTCGTTTACTTTGGATCTCTAAAAAAAAACATATATTTGATGAAATATAACTTGAAGCTTTTAAATCAATTTACACAACAATATCTGGGCTTTGCTTTTAACTTTGGAATCATAAGATTAAGGGATAACGTAAAACTATCTTTCCCCACCGTATTTGAGGTTTTACTAAATTAAATTAGTTTTTGGTAAGTCAAATTGAAAAATACTTGAAACAGCATATCCAAGTTTAGGTAAACATTACTGATTACTGCTTGGGATAAATTGAAACAAAAAATATCCACTCACAAACACCGATGTTACGAAATTGGTTTAGGTTAGGTTGGCAATAAATTTCCTTCAGTATTCGAACACAATAAATCCCACGAATAGATTTATTACAAGAGATTTTCAGTACGCTAATTTATAGATACGAGCATATTAAATTTGTCTCGCTTGACGCAGTTGTTAAGCAAACAACTTCGGTGCGCCGGATCGTGGTTTCGATTACCGTCTAGGGCGAATATTTATATGACCTACAGATAATTGTTCTGGGTCTAATTGAATTTGACTCTGAAAAACGCCTCTTCAAAATCATAACGATACGTTCTATGTATTTCCTTCTGCGCAATTAATTCTATTCTATCCAACGTTATAAATTAAGTTTTTATGAAAAACTTAAAATACTAACATGATTATTAAGTTCTTTCAAATAAATAAATTATTCAATGCAGTCGCAAAGCGGAATAAATTCGACGACAGATAGAGGGATTGGCCTAATCGCCACACACGTTTGTTGGTCACAAATTTATTGCAAATAAATCATGATAATAGCCGCGTTGCATTACTAGTGCACTATACTTCATTCCGATCATGTCGATGGGCGAATTGTGATTTTAATGCTGCTCAAATATTTGCTGACGCAATAAACAATCTGACGTTCATGTCCGTAGTGCTACAATAAATAAAGCCGGGCCACGCAAACCTTGGTAATGAGCGTTGTATACCAATATAGGTAAATATAAAGGTGAGTTAATGGCTATCAGATCAAACATCCAAGAGGTAAATTAGGAAATCAAAAGAGGGAGTTTGATTTTGGAACTTTAAATTTGATCTGTCATAAAAAAAGATTGATCATAGAATTTGCATCAAAATGTAATAAAAAGCGGCAAGGGCGTGTTGGACTCGCACTTAAAGGGTTCCGTACAAAAAAAATCATGTCTCTTGTATGGGAGCCCCAAGTAAATATTTTTTTTTTTGTTTTTTAGTACGCGTTGTTATAGCGATCACAGAAATACATCATCTGTGAAAATTTCAACTGTCTTACTTTCACGGTATGGAAAGTCGCTGCTAGAAAGGTGGCAGACGATGTTGCCATATCGGTTGGCTCTAATGCGAATGCATTTTTTTCTTAACGTCGTACACACGTACATATAATAATTGTAACGAAAAACAGGGCTCGTTGACAATAGCACGTCAAATATTTATTATACACTTTTGCATAATTGTTCTATTAATAGAGACAGGCATAAAAGTGACATGTTTCGTAGGCAATGTTTCCTGTGTCTAGCATTGCCCCCGGGCTTAGCGACCGCTTCGTATAAATAAGCGAATTAGTAAACAATGGAATTATGAATATGTAAACGCCCAGCTGTCGGTAAAAATATGTTTTACAGCCGACTATAATAAGACGCGGCACGCTATGGCGCCAGTGACGTCCCCAGTCGATTTTTAATCTGTGCAGTTTGAGACGCATCAGGTATGATCATACTAATTTTAAAAATACGTGTGTTTGTTAATGCGGTAAAAGAAAACACTGTCTTTGTATTTTTGTCACCGGATCTTATGAATCCTAGAGTAGCAGTGAGTTGTGCTACTCTTTGAACTTACGAAGTTGGAGATACCTAAACGTTTTTGTACAGATATAACTATTGACATTTTAACGATTTTTTTTTATTAAAAGACATTACCCTTATTTTAGGTTAATATTATGCCTTGTAAGGACGTTTTACAAACATAAATTTCACGTGGACCCAGATAGGAAACAACCCATAAACTATCTGTGGGTAACAAATACTTATTTTATTTATTTATACTTTATTGCAACCTTTAAATAAAAAGGATTACAAAGAGCGAACTTAATGCCTTTTGGCATTCTCTCCCAGTCAAATATGTCTGGAGATCGAACCCAAAAACCCCCTACGCTCAAGCCAATACCTTAGCAACGACACCACGAAGTCATCACTTATTTTACTTATCATCTATACATACAGATAAATAAAATTGGAGTGTCTGTTTGTAATATTAAAATAACCGCTTTTTACTGAATACATATGGATGTACACATGATACTTATACCAAAATAATTTTTTTTACAATTTTTGTCTGTCTGTATTTTTTTACTGGCAGATAGCTGATGTCATAAGGAGTAACTTAGGCTACTTTTATTTTAGAAATTTTATTTATTCTAAATTGTTCGCGGAAGAAGACGCGGGGCACAGCAACAATTTTTCAATGTGTGTAACCAATTATTTCAACTACTAGTAAAGTAGGTATATTGCGTTTAATCATAGAGTGAAATAAGATTAGACGGGATTGAAAATATTTCAAAAATCTACTTCTACAAAGGAAGTAGAAAAACCTCAAATAAACATCAAAAAGGGTTCCGCAGTTATTTTGGTCATTTCTGAAAATATGCCGTTTTAATCTATAATAGACTGCGTAGGCGTATAATAGGCTGAAGACGTAACATTCAGACAGAAAGACAGATATATATAACATATGTATATAAATTATAGCCTGTGTCTCATTCTGATGTATAAGCTATATTTATTGTAAAGTTTCATTAAAATCCATTCAGTAGTATTTGCGAGAAAGAGTAACGTTTATAATATTAGTAAGGATTAAAAAAAATCCAAAATACATATTTTCTAATCCATCGTTTTGTTAAATTTTGTAATAAGTTTTTATAGTGCTAATCTCTGCCATAAATAATGAATCATTAAATTTTTTACTGCAAAGGACTTAACTACCCGTAGCAATTGATGCCCCAACCTTTTTTGTGCTTTAAAAATAACGTAAACAAAAATTCGAAGAGATTTACGTCGGCGTGACAAACAGTCGTTTAGTTTATTGGTTAAAGCGTATGGGCGATTCCAGAACCCACCACCAGATATTAAGTGATAGATATGATAATATATATAACTGTCTATAACTTTTAATAAAGAGAGCCCCGGCTACCTCACTCACCAGACGAAACGCAGAAGTATAACACTTCCACCTCACGCCGTTCTTTTATACCGGCTGTGTACAAATGTTCTGTACTGGCAGACTAGATATTTCGAAAATTTTTTTTTTTTGATATAATTTCTAAATTATCCATGTATTCTCGCGATGTTTCCTACATCGCTGGATAGGTTATAACCGCAGTTTTAATAAACAATTCCAATGGCTCCAATGGATTTGAATTAAGGTTACTCGTACATTAAAATAAAAGCGAACCACCGGAGCTATCACGGCTTCACCCTAAAGTGTTTCGAAAATGTCACGTATGGAGAAAAATTATCGATTCAAACAAAATAACTTCAAATGCAACATATATAGTTCGAATCAATACAAAGCTACGTCCTTTCCTTTATTATGCTACCGCCACAATGGGACGGACGGACCGTTTGATTTTTACTCGTTAATATTTATTGGACAAATGAACTTACCCTATGGAGGCGAACCCAATAGAACCACGGAGCAATTGGCTCGCATCCGCTAAGCTAATGACTAACAAATGAGAGAGCGGTCGATTATCTCCTTCAATATACAAATAAAGCAGCGGCTCCCAAACTTCCCGATCGTCATGCGTTTTTTTGAAAACGATCACGGTTTAAAGTACAAGTAGAAATTTTTTGTTAATTTTTTTTTAAATTTATACTTTAATCGAGCTTTTAAATTAAACAGCAATTTACATAAAACTTCACATGTTGAACGGTGATTTATTCAGTGTCAAAAAATCCGGTCTTGCTTGTTTAAAAGAGCTCTTCAGCGTCGCAGTTACCTACATATATATTTAACTTAGGCCTTTAAAATGTTAAAGTTTGACACTATCAAAACAATAAAGACCTCACTGGTAGCTACCCATAGGACCTAGAACAATATTAAACTTTGGGAACCACTGAAATAGCCAGTGTTGCCAAGTGATCGACGATCACTGATCGAGAAGACCTACTACGACTCCCGCCGTTTAATTCAATCACTTTTAATAAAATCTAATTCAATAAATTATGCTTTTAGAGAATCCCAAACGGCCTGCCAACTTAATAAGATATTTAGATTAGCAGGTTTTAGACTTTTTCATAAATATTTTAAATAAATAGGAAACATTTTTCTCTAATCCTCTACTAACAACGTTCTCTAGACCCAAACTAAAAAAAACACTTGTTCTTGATAACTGATAAAACATATTTAAAAATAGTTTTCATAGATATACAATCACCCAAACACTAGGTTCATCACACATTTTTCCAGTAGTGAGGATCGGACCTACACCCGATGGTAGAGACAGGTCACTAGGCCAACTGGATCGTAGAATTTTATTAATCAAATGTCACCTAGTTCCAAAACAAAACCGTGCGACATTTCGGTTGCAGTATTCATGGCTACGGGGGAGACGCAATCTGACCTACACCAATCGAAAATGTGTTTGTTTGTCCTTCTTTCGCGTCGGTACGGAGCGGTGTAATGGTATGATTGTCGTGTGTGAAGTTTCTAAGTGAAAGGGCGATTGCAGCGCTTAAAAAAAATATTCTAAACAATTATTTATCAGCAGACACAGTAAGGGCCACAGAACAGATCACTTCGTTTCCCGTAGTGTTTCTAAATTCACTTGAACCCTATAACATACAATCATTTGAATCGTAGTTACGTTTCCAAGGACGTCGAACCCCACAAAAATTTACTGTTTCGGTTACGAATGCGCTGTCTATACATCGCGCCCGAAATAACATGCGCCTCTTAAGTTGTTAATGCCATAAAAATATTATAAGCCATTTTATTACCTTGTGTACAGGTTGTTTTGAAGCGGTTTTAAAAAATATTTTAATTGAACACGCATATTGTGTCATATATAAGTGTCAATTTCTGTACTTTAATACCGTAAATTGTCATACCGTTTTTTGGAATACGGCCATAAACATAAGTGAATTAAAACCTTCACCATTAAAATTCACAATTTCCGTACCATAGATTTGCGCAAAAATGTCACTTGGGTGTTGTTAATAGAATAATAGCACTTTGAACCCTTTGGCTGTATTATCAAAGATCCAGCATTCTGCAACGAAATAATGTACTGGAATTTTAATTTCTTAAGTATACGAACCTATTTGTTTTATTTTCGTAAATAGAGATGCCTATTGTACATTACGTCAAGCTTTTACGAACAGGACGGGCCTCCTTTGTAAGAGAAAAGAACTTTGAAAGATCGAAACGGTGATTTACGGTGAAGATATTTTTTAATATCATTAAAATAAATATTACGGGACATTTTTACACAACTTTATCTAGTCCCAAACTAAACAAAACTTGTACTATGGATACTAGATTACTGAGATCCGTAGAAGAACTAGAGTTACCGACATAGCGGAGCGAGTCAGCAGGCTGAAGTGGCAGTGGGCAGGGCACATAGCTCGAAGAACCGATGGCCGTTTGGGCAAAAAGATTCTCCAGTGGAGACCACGTGACGGCAAGCGCAGCGTAGCAAGACCTCCCACAAGGTGGACGGACGACCTAGCCAAGATCACAGGGACGCGTTGGATGCAGGCCGCTAACGACCGGTCGAAGTGGAAGTCAATGGGGGAGGCCTATGTTCAGCAGTGGACGTCCTACGGCTGATATGATGATGAGAGAGGATGATGATTAACTAACCACATAAACATATTTAAAATTACATTGCTTAAATAAGCAGTTGCTACAAAAATTAACAAGCACAAATACTAGAACTCCTCCGTTAGGACCAGTCCCTATAACAACCGCTGTCCACTGAATTTCGCAATCCGAAACCGCGCCGAAAGTCCCATCGCGGTCGTAACTTAGCCGAGCCCGGTAAACACGGCGAAAATAGCGAAACGATCCACATATCGCCGATCTTAATTCGTAACCCCATGCCCGCCGCGCGGCAAAACATCCTGTAAACGAGGAAACTGCACGCGCGCCCGGTAAACTTCCTGTGGAGATCGACGTAATGAGAAATGATGCATGGATGCGGCATTTTCGAGAGAAATCTATCTTTGTGTTTGTATCCAGAGTCTTTTGGAGAGCATTTTGGAGAGAACCCACTATATTTATCTTCTTACATAGCCCTTGCCGTAGAAAGTCTAGCATTTTGGAAAGAACCCACTATCTTTATCTTCGTACATTGCTCCTGCTGTCACAAAGTCTTCCATTTTGGAATGAACCCACTATCTTTACCTTCGTACATAGCTCCCTCTATCTCACAAAGAACCCACTATCTGTCTTCGTACATAACACCTGCTGTCCCAAAGTCTTTTGGAGAGCATTTTGGAGAGAACCCACTATATTTATCTTCTTACATAGCCCTTGCCGTAGAAAGTCTCGCTTTTGGAAAGAACCCACTATCTCTTTCATCGTACATTGCTCCTGCTCTCACAATGTCTTCCATTTTGGAATGAACCCACTATCTTTGTCTTCGTACATTGCTCCTGCTGTCACAAAGTCTTCCATTTTGGAATGAACCCACTATCTTTACCTTCGTACAAAGCTCCCCCTGTCACAGTAAGGCTCGCATTTAAGAAAGAACCCACTATTTGTCTTTGTACATAACTCCTACTGTCGTAGAGAATCTCGTATTTCGGAGAGAACCCACTATCCTCGTTTTCGTAAATGAATCATACTGTCGCAGAAATACCCGCATTGTGGAGCGAATCCACCATCTTTGTCTTCGTACATTACTTCTGCTGCCGCGGAGAGACTCGTCTGGAAAATTCAAATTCGGATGCGGCATTTGCGAGAGCGCCAAAAGTCTTATTTGTCTTCAATTTTTGATAATTTTAAATGCGGTAGAGTTACGCAGCGTCTGATTTGGCAGAATGGGCCACCTCGCCCAGTGACATGCCGCGGTCTCACAGAGCGATGAAAAGCAAAAGCCTTTCATAATTTCAGCCTTTTCGAGTCCACTGCTGAACATAGGCCTCCCCCACAGATTGCCACGAAGCACAATCCTGAGCCACCTGCATCCATCGACTTCCCGCACATTTGCACAGGTCGTCACGCGATGGCCAGTACGAGGCTGCCACTCGAGAACCTTTCTTCCCCAAAATGAAAAGCCAAAAGACTTGGTAAACTTGGTCACACGTCTCTATTGTGTTACCACCGTCAACGGAGTATACCGAAGGGTGGCGATAATCACCTATCAGACTAGATTTGCAGTCAATAACCATAAACCATGAGTTTATTCAGTACAAAATTAAAATAAATACCACATAACTATAGTACGTATAACATACAGTTAAAACGTGTTTCATTACGCAGTAAGTAATTTAACAGACAAGTTTTTAGTCCTCCATTCCCTAAGTCACAATTAGTATTAGACATGATTATTTCTGGTCTAGAATCGCTAATTCAAGTATCTTTATTCAACATAGGAGCATTAAACTCACTTATTGATAGTCAAAATACTTCCACCGTGCACCGGTTCGGAAAAGAAAAGCCACTGACCTGAGAAGAATCGGCGAATGAAAGTCAGTTGGCTACTTTTTTCATTTTGTGATGTGAATATGTTTTACATGAATATATCAAATACGATATAAAATGTTCGATTGAAAGAGCCTGATTATGTTATCATTCAAAGAAACCTTAATATGTCCTCGAAATGCCACCACAATGCACTTGGTGAAGAAAACGTTAGCAAAGCAAAATTACTGCTTATACCTTAAATGCCATTCCAATAAATTTCATACATCCACAGCACGTTGTATAACAGAATCACGATATTAACACTAGTTCCACCAAACAATGATCATTATTGGGTATAAACGAAAGCCAAACCAATTTTAAAGACGTACATCGTAGAAACAGAGTAAAATGCAATATATATTATGTTTAACCATGGAGTAAAGTGTAATATAAACTTTAGAGTAGTGTAATAAAAACTACGGAAATTGAATATAACTTGTATTATTGTTTTTTTTTGGCAACTCAAAAGCCATTTGACAGTTGATTAGTTAATTTCTACGACGATCAGTGTTTCAGTGCGAGAACACTATCCGATACACCTAAAGGTTTGAATCTGTAAAGCTTTCAGATTCAAAGTTCCATCAGAATATTTTTCTGATTTAACAACACTATCGTATTAATCCAGGCGGCTACGATGTAATCTGGAAGACAGTAACTTAACCCGTCATCCTTAACTGGCGTGTCTATTTAACTAATTGGCCTTAACGTTAACTAGCTGACTCGAAATAAATTCACACATTCTCTCGCACCACGAGCCCGTAAATAGAGCTGATTTAATGACGGGCTTTTCGCAACTTTCTATTTTCGTACTGCGCATAGGTATAATTTCACGAGTGTGTGCTGTTCAGACACTATCGCAACGATATACGTGTCTTGTAGTTAATTTATTACACGAGATCTATTCCTCAAAAGATGTATCACCGTAATTGTTTTACTGAACCTGGGAACCTTCAAGAAGGTAGCATATTCTTTCCTGAATGGCCGGCATCGCATTAGCAAGGCCTCCGGTGTTGCTGACGTTCGTAAGCGGCGGTGATTAATTTCCAACAGGGCTCTCCTATCCGTTTGCCCCCTTTTTACATAAAAAAATAGTTCCCGGCCAGCAATGCACGCCACGCAACAGTGTTCGCTGTTGCACGAATGGGCAGGTCCGTCCGGGTTAGTACCACGACCTCACAGAAGACCGACGTAAATTAGAAGTGTTGAACTTCTGCGTTTCGTCTGGTGAGTGAGATAGCCGGGGCCCACATTATTAAGAGGTGGCAACGCATCTGCAACCCTACGGGTGTTGCAAATGTCCATGGGCAGGCGGTTATCATTTAACATCAGGTGAACCGGCAGCTCGTTTGCCAGTTTCTCACATAAAAAAATTGCGTTGCCTTTTCAGTTCTTTCTTTTCTGTTCTACAACAGATCAATCTTGCCGACGCACGCACAGCTCGGACGCAATGCTCGTTAGACGGCATTGCGTCCGAGCCCCCTTTACTAAAAGGTGGCATATTACGCATCTCCAAACCTACGGCTGTTGCAAATGTTAATGAACGGCGGATATCACTTAACATCAGGTGAACCGCTAGCACGCTAGCCATATTCTCACATAAAAAAATTAAAACTTTCTACCAATTTGCTTACTTTAAGAACGGACGAAGCCCCGCTAGGAATGTCATTCAAACGCTGGGGATATCCCGCGTGAATTAAAACGAAATTAGATTATTTATACAGAACTAGTCGGCTAATTAAAAAGATAAGGAATGCCATTAATTATTACTATAAACGCAGTGGTGCAGGAATTGAGCACTTTGCTCAAACCGTCTATAAGCGAGGCTTCAGATATTTTAAGTGGACGCTCTCTGATGTTGCCGCCGCGTAATTGCTAATGGACTGCGAAACAGATTATTTTCCTATTTTTATTGCGGCCCTTCCGTTGAAAGGTTCGAGATTTAAAGTGAACATGATCGTATCTTCAGCGGAAGTGCAACTGGCGACTCAATTCTTATTTATACAGCGTGTCACAAAATTCAACGTCCAACTGACAACTCTAGAACGTTTTGTATATGATGGCACTAAATAGCCTCTATTCTAAATTTTATTTTTTTATAATAGATTAGCTGACAACTATTGAACGTTCTGTCCATGATGGCTCTAAATATTCTGTATTCTAAATTTGATTTTTTTTATTACAGATTAGACTGTTTTCCCAAAAATGAAGATGTTATAAGTTTGTATATGATTTTTCATGGATAAATGAACTAAAACTATCGACGCCTCGGGCTTCGGTTCCGTTCTATTTGCTGTATTAGCAACATTTAGCGTCTTCTTTCCTTGAATTGAAGCAAATACTTCATGCATTGAGGTGTTGCCAATGTCCATGGGCGGTTGTTATCACTTAACATCGGATGAACCGCCAGCTCCTTTGCCTTTCTCATACAAAAAAAAGCTACGCCGTTGCTCAAAACTATCAAATGACTTCAAAAGGGATGAGGTTCTTAACTCATCATTTATTGTCTTATGTTTGATACCTCAGAACAACGTCATATATGAACCGGATTAAAAAATATGCATTGGGTTCATTTCAAGGCGTATGTATAACAATTTTATTAGTCGACTTTGGACTCCGGAGAGACAGGAGATACGTCAAGGAACCCTCAAAATTAAACAGAAAATGAAGAAAATGTAGATTAGTGAGATATTTGACGTCGGTTTTTGTTAATAAAAATGTACAGAAGTGAATCACAAACATCTTTACCATTTCTGTGATGAAATCCTAAATCCTACCTATATTTGTATGCGATTTATTTACGATGCTTGCCAAGCATTAAATGAGTGAATTGCATTATTAAGCGCAAGAATGACAGTAGCTTTGTCATTCGCAAAACGAGACAGAAAAGTTGACGGGCAATGATATATGTGTTAATTATTCCCCCTGTTATTTTAAGTAGATTTAAACAAAAAAGTATGTCGGGCTTCGCGCCAAAAAGATTAACATATTATTTATGGCGGGCAAATTTTAATTGCACTCATGTCAAAATGCATTTTCAATTACAATGACATTTTCAAAATTATACCGTAAAGGATCTATTTTTAACTGGCCTCAAAAAAGACGAGCTTCTCAATTAGTTTACTTTTTTCATTTATGTTTGTCGCCTCAGTCTTTTTATTTTAAGTCACATGATGGTACTTATGATTTAGATAGTACCTGGAGGACCTTTTTTTTTTTGGTAAATCGTGTATTTCGGAAATTAAAAAAATTAAAAATAAGGAAAGCAATGACCTGGTATAGAAAAAAAGTAAAAAAAATAAGTGTGTAAATGATGATCGTGACAAGAACCGCGGCCTACTGTTTCGGGGCCGCCCGATTACCGACCGAGCTATTATAACATTTTTTTTCGGCGAAATTTACCGTCATATTCGAATGATATTTTTCATTCCCTGAAAACAGGGATAAAAGGACATTTTCTAAAAATGAAACCTAGCTAGATCGATTTTTCGCCCCCGAATCTACGCACATACCAAATTTCATAAAAATCGCTGGAGCCGTTTCCGAAATTCCGATTATATACAGCGTGTCGTTACCATCGCGACAATAAATGAACACACATATAGGGGATAATTTTTTAAAGTTGTATTAAACATTTAAATTCTTTAAACATCAATATTTACAGAGTTATTAAATTTTCCAAAATAAAGAATTTTAGAACACCCTTACCTATAAAAGCGTAACGTAAAGTTCGTTTGTAAAGGTCACAAAGCATATGAATGGGTTGAATGAATTTAAAAGAGACAAAACATACTGTTAGAAGGAGAGGCTTGTAATGCGACGCTGTGGCGCGAGTTGTAAAAAAATATTTTTTTTAATTATGGATTTTGTTTAACGTTAATATTTCCTTATGATTATTGGCAAGTAGCGTTAGACGTGTGTTCATTTATTGTCGCGATGGTAACGACACGCTGTATATACAAAAATTGCTCGTTTAAAGGTATTAGATAGATATTATTTTTTACACATTGAGTTACAAGACGTAATAGATATTAAATTAATACAATACGGCTTTATCGCTTTTATTACTTTTCTTTAACAACATGACAAGACACTTGGTCAGGGATAGGAGATCGTCCATTAATCACGTTGTGATGTTTAGCATTTTCTTAAACCTTCTATTATTTATTTCTAATACCTTCCCCCCTAGTGATATTCAGTGAGGTTACGAACTACCCTGGGAGAGGGGACCCGACCCTTAGCGAAAAACACGTGCTTTTTTTTGTACAAAGTATCTTCAATATATTAGATTTCGTTTAATTTTGGAATTGGAATTGCAACAGCGAGACAAGCTCACCAGCCGCTTTCTGGTATATAAATGTCCCGTTCAACGAAAAAGTTACATATTATTTTGACATCTTTCTGTGCACCTACCGAATCTTCTCTGTACCACCCCAAGGTTGACTGGAGATAATGCCTGTGTCATTAAGTCTGCCTCTGTACAGCTTGTGCATAAAGTATAAATAAATAAATAAGTAAATTATGACAGTCGTGATTTTTCTTGAACCTCCTTCGCCTATTTGGAGACTTAGACAGAGCTAAAATAGAAAACAAACATAGTCCTAAGCGCGCAAGTAAAATATTTATAAAGTTAAGCCGTACCAACGTTTCGCGCTTAAGACATACTATGTCTATCGTCACATCAAAGAAGCTAGAACGTTTACATTTTCAAGGGACAGTATAAAATTGATTAAGCAAAGCCGCTAAATGGGCAGTCCTAAGTTGCTATCGTCTATTTATTTTGCGACGACAGTAATGAATACGCAGATGTGCAACGTGCTATTTCCATGGCATTCTTAAACATTGTTTTATATGGTTGGGGGTAATGTTTATTTGAGTATTTTCAGAAGTACTTTTTTAATATTACAAATAACTTTATTTCCAAAATATTTCTGCATTATATGCCTTAGGAACTGACCTCCACTCTAGGCCTCTGCCTGTCCTTTGGCGGATAAAATAATATCTAAAGTTTAATTTACGGCCTGTAGGGAAGTTGTGTGTGTTTGTGTGTGTGTGTGTGTGTGTGTGTGAAGATGAAGGAATTTCAGTAAGCTAAGACAATTTAAAAGTATCTCCATCAGTGAACATTTAAAAATTTTAGGCTAAAAACTGCTATGGTTTATGTGACAAAAATTTCGTTTTACCATGAACTGTGATAAAATGAGCCTGTTTCGATTTTTTGCAATGAAAAGTAAGTTTTATTTGCGATTATAAAATAAAATACTTGAATTGAATATTATTTGTGTACGAAGATGGCAAGCGACTGGCGGTGCACCTCATGTTTAATGATAACCGCCACCCATCTACATTTGCAACACTCGTAGGGTTGCCAACGTGTTGCCACCTTTTAATAAAGTTATCACACTCACCATAGAGTAACTTATACATACTGAAATGACACTTCCTCTTCTGTGAGGTCGTGTTACTTCCCCGGACGTACGTGCAACAGCGAAGACTGTTGCCTACCTCAGTTAAGTAATTAAACCAGCTTCATATTTTTTTTTAATTTTTCTAGTGCTAGTCTCTGTCTTAAAACGAAGCATTAAAACTTTTCAGCCATTTGCCTAGCAATTTTAATCACTCACACAACATTGGAATTGCTGTGGTAGGGCAAAAACAAAAAGGACTACGTTTTTCGTTTGTCTGTTTTCAGCATCCAAAGAGGACTCCGTGACGCAGTTGCCAATATTAGCATCGGCGTCGGTTTTTGTAGGCTCTATCTATTCCTAACTATTTGTGTGACCAACAGATAATTATTTCGCAACTGGGTGTTTATGTCCACGCGAAATTTATGTTTGTATAACAAAAAAAGCCGGCTTCAATGCGGAAATTAAAAACATTGTAAATACCTGTAACATTCAATGGTGGTCCTAGATTTCTCTAGGATGCCATTATCAAATCCGGGTCTCCTTATCACGGTACCACCCTTGGGATATCTTCTTTCCGACAAAAAAAGAATCATCCAAATCGGTTCATAAGCGACGAAGTTATCCACGAACACACATAAAAAAAAATATACATACGGTCGAATTGAAAAACCTCCTCCTTTTTTGAAGTAGGTTAAAAATACGCTTCATTGATAGTCATAACGAAGGCAATGCGTATTGGATAGTGAAATCATTTGAACTCTAACGTTCTACTCGTATCTATATTATTAGACTACTAATACTACTATTAGACTAATACTTCCCGTATTATGTCTTCCAACCTTTATGTTTAGAAGCATGCTTATACGCGTTATAATAATATGTAAACGCGTCTCTGTCGTTCAACCCGTTCATTTCGAAAAATCATAAAAATATTCCCTTAATTGTTGACTAAATGAAATGTCATTCATACAGAGTTGTTATCGCCATCAAGTAACTTGGGTACATTACTTGACGATGAAAGCTTACGCATTGCTGTAGGAAACCGTCTGGGGGCACCGATTTGTCAACCCCACCAATGCCCTTGTGGTGTCAGTGTAGACAAATTTGGTCTCCACGGGCTTTCTTGTCAAAAAAGTGCTGGCCGTTTTTCTCGCCACGGTTCCCTGAACGACATCATCCGTAGGGCTCTTGTTTCCATCAATGTTCCATCCATTTTAGAGCCCTGTGGCATTTTACGCGACGATGGTAAGAGACCCGACAGTTTAACATTGATCCCTTGGGAGAGAGGCAAAGCCCTTGTTTGGGACGCCACTTGTGTAGACACTTTGGCTGCCTCTCATCTAAGGGGTACTTCGGTCAGGGCCGGGGCGGCATCGGAGGCAGCTGAAGTAAGTAAATGGCGCAAATATGAGTCTTTATGTTTAGATTATGTATTTGTGCCATTTGCTGTTGAAACTATAGGTCCGTGGGGCAGCTAGCGTTCTTGGCACTATGCCGCGTGGATTAGGTTTATTAGATAATATTATTTAAAAAAAACGGACTGCTAGGTATGTAAATATTATATATTTGTTAAAAATACTTTTTTTTACTTTTATATTTAAACGTTGACACTGGCAGATTGTTTACAACTACATACTGTTTAAAAAAAACTTTGACACTAGTTTGACGTGCTTAATCAATCAGTTTCAAGTTTCAAGAATTCAACATTTTATTCAAGAATTTATTACCTTCATTAGCTCAAGCAAAAACTCATTAAGGTAAAGTTATACAACAATCCGGTTTTGTGTGTCAATAAAATTAAAAGTTGAGCGGTTTTGTGACCAAACTAACCCAACTTACGCCTCCATTTAGTAATTTGTTGCCCGTGATTATTGTGATCAGTACTAAATCATTTGTTTTATCTGCAAACATTTAATTACGACGTAAATATTTGACAATTATTGCGCACCAAACTTAAATACATTAAGGCAAGTTTTTTATCATTTCCAATATATTAATAAAAAAACAAATGTTAGTATATGGTATATTTTACTGAATCAATATTATAATGGTGTCTTAAACTATAAAGCATGCTGGAGGAAAATAAAAATATTTATGTAGTTTTAAAAATAATTATTTTATCTTAAAAACAATAAGTGTAACACAGTATTTTTAATATTGTATTTACATATAAAAAATGTAACTAGTTACTTATAAATACATGGAAATGTATTAACCATCAATCTGGTCAAGGCATATGTAATATTTTGTTACTATTGCGAAAACATGAATAACTTCAACAATCAACAGTATCCGCATTCAGTATCATTTATTTTCAACAACAAAACTTATTATTTATCAACAACCTGTTATACTATTTATTACAGGTCTTCTATCCTTGAACTACATTTTGATAACTCTCGGATAACCTTTGTTAGGCATGTGAACCCAAAAAAGTGGTAAGAAAATTAAGAACTAATTTGTACAGCTGTAAGTCAGCTTGATTTTTGAATCTAACTTAATCTTTTGTTTGTCTAGCCAAGACATACAAAACAGAAAAGAAATGAAAAATGGTCCTAAGTACCCAATCTGTATTTTTTCGCTAAATACCTGTAATTAACATTTATTTGAAATCAACACAATTTTAATTTATTTGTACAGACACTTAGTATACATAGTTATATTAATTTTTTAACCATTTTTTAAATATCCATACACAAGTTAATCACAAGCGGTTTCTGTTGTCTTATTTTATGTCATCTCTCTTGCCTTCTCATTATCTATTTAACTATAATGATTTAGTTCAATTTTGACATACTTATTGTGAACTCTAATTTCAAATTAGTTTGATATTTTACCACAAATTGACTTGAAACATTGACCTTTTATCTCTCCTTATTTTATATTTTACATTCTTTTTTTAATTCTGATAACTTTATTATTTTATATTCGTTTTTGGTTTGATATTAAGTTCTTGAATTTTGTTTTGTGAATGTTTCCCATTTATTTAATAAGTTTTATTGTCTCTGACAATTTAAAACAGCATTTTATATCTTTGAATAATAGAAATAGTGATTTTGATGATATTGATGAGCCATCAATAGAAGTTGAGTTTGCTTTTGAACTTATTAAAGCAATTCCCAAATATTGTAAAATGGTATATATCAATAAATAAGGTCAACTTGTTGCATTGTAACTAAAAACTCGATTGGCAATTTGATTAAAGAATCTTCTTTTTCTTCAAATCATATAACAATTTCAGTTTCAACATGTCTGAGCGGGAACCAATAAGTGGTTCAAGCCGTGACTACGGCTCGACCGCAGCGCCTCCCACCGTCGGTTTCGCCGATTTCAGTCCAACAGAGTTGTACAATTTGAGTGAAGGCATCGCAGACAATGTCAACGCTATTAATAGTGGACTCCGAACGTTGGAAAAAATGATGAAACAAATTGGAGGCCCCAACGACAGTGTACAACTTAGAGATAGAATGTAAGAAGACCTCATTAGAATAGCATGATTAAATTCCATTAATAATGCCTGTATATCCCTTTAACACCTAAAAATAAACTATTTCAATTAAGGGGTGTTCAGATGGGTATTTTATAATTTGTTCGAGTGTTTACTGTATACAGCGTGTCGTTACCATCGCGACAATAAATGAACACACATATAGGGGATAACTTTTTAAAGTTGTAATAAACATTTAAATTCTTTAAACATCAATATTTACAGAGTTATGAAATTTTCCAAAACAAAGAATTTTAGAACATCCTTACCTATAAAAGCGTAACGTAAAGTTCATTTGTAAAGGTCACAAAGCATATGAATGGGTTGAATGAATTTAAAAGAGACAAAACATACTGTTAGAAGGAGAGGCTTGTAATGCGACGCTGTGGCGCGAGTTGTATAGGATGTTACAAATTGTGGTTCTTTTTTACTTAATTAGTTTGTTTGAAAAATATTTTTTTTTTAATTATGGATTTTGTTTAACGTTAATATTTTTTTATGATTATTTCCAAGTAGCGTTAGACGTGTGTTCATTTATTGTCGCGATGGTAACGACACGCTGTATAATGACATATGCGTACATTTAAGTAAATATATCAATACTTTTTAAAATATCATGCTTGTAATAGATAATATCACTGAGCCCAAATATACATGTATGTATAATATGTATTACAACAAATACTATTTTTTATGCCGGTTGAACCTTTTCCTATGCCTGCATGTTTTTTCTTCATTAATTTTGTTTGTTTATTTATCATCTCTCCCAGTTTAATATACAATCACACAAGCAAAACCTAACAAACATGGGGTATGTAGATGTAGTATGGAAAGTAAATAGACTAAAGGAAAGCTAATTTTTTATTATTCAAATAATTTCTACTTGATATTCTTATATTTCGTCGAGTGAACATTGGATAAGTGAAACTGAGCTGCATTCTGCTTCATCACTCTGGAGCTAATCACATTTGAGCACTTGCTCTCCGAACTTTGGCAAAGCGGAGTATTTACTTTCTGATCTTAGTCACTCTTGAGCAAATCGCATATGAGCATTCGGCACTTTCCACCTCTGAACTTTCTATACTCGCATTCTGAACGTCTGCGCGCACCATTTCTCGAATGACGACCCGACTTGTGTGGGGAGTAATGAACCTGCCTCTGGTGCCAGAGGGTATGGGTTCAATCCCCACTACTAGAAAAACATTGTGCTTTAAAGTGTTCTTCAAATGTCTATGTAATATTATATAGTATATTTACCAGTTTTCTATTACCTAAAGCACAAGCGTTGCTCAGTTTGGGAATAGAGAACGTTGTGTGTAAACGTGTACGAAACAGTACGTTACATTTCAGCCACGACACGCAGCAGAGCGTGAACCGCTCGGTCTCGTCGACGGCGCGCGACATCCAACGGCTGGGTGTGGTGGTGAGGAGAGGCGATAAGCCGCAGAAGCTGCAGGTGGAGAGGCTCACGCAGGCCTTCAGGGACGCCCTGGCCAACTACTCTGCGGTGCAGAAGGTGGGCTGCTATGATCCTAGCTGGTATTTCCCCAATGGTTGTCTCATGTGGTAATTGAACCCACGAAACCCCGGCTCCAAAGCCAATACCTTTGCAACTGTGCCACAGAGCCGCCCCCCATAACCTGACCTGGCATACATACAAACTCTCGCTCCGTTTATACCGGGACTGGGCATATAAAACAGGCATTAAATCCCTCGCATGACAACTTCTAAGCTTCCCTAATTAGGCTTCAAATTGGACCTATCCTATCCTATAATAGAATTGAAAGGCAACTAGGCACCTAGGCCTAGTTGCCTCTCAATTCTATCAATATAAACAATAATAACCAGTAAAATCAAATTGTTCTCATTATAATGTGAGTTTTTTCAAAGCAAGTTTGATAAGCAAGGCATTGCGCGAGTATGTTTGTCATCTTAGATCTCCACTTACCATCAGGTGAGATGGCAGTAAAGCATTGACTAGTCTTTGGGCAGAAAAAAATCCTATCTGAATTGATGATGAAGAGATCCAACTCTCAAATACTGACCGTCCCGTTGCAGCAAGTATCGGAGAAGATGGCGGCGCACATGCCATCGAAACCGCGCGTGAGGAACGACCCTCAGGCGATGGAAGAGCAGGCGATCGCTGATGATGAAGAGGCGACACTGCTGGCGAACCAACAGGCGCAGGTGGGCAAGAATCTTCTAGATACTATGAACGTCGAAAAAATGTCTTCATTTTTCGACTTTCGACGCTGCGGGAATTTGAAGCTAAGCGGCCTAAGCTTAGTTGGTATAGGACGCAGGTTCGAATGCCGTAGCGCCTACATTACATTATCTACAATAAAATATACAATTTAAAGTGGTATATTATTCTCTTAATCTAGACAAAGCTATATAGCGGGGTATATTGAAATTCGTTAACATCCAAACTCGTAATTGATTGTCGCTGCTGTGGGAATCCGAACCCACGTCTTCGGCATTCGCCGAAGAGCGTCAGGCCGCGAATGCAATGACAATCTTTTCGCAATTTTAATGTTCAATCTTAAGTGCAAAGATTAGCACTATAAACAATTTAAATTTCGTAATTGATGCTTAATGAGGACTTATAAAACGCATTTCATGGGAAGTAGTACAAATAGTGCAGGCCCTAATTGGTGATTGCTGATCCAGGCCCGCCTGGTGCAGTTCGAAACCAGCATGCTGCTGGAGAAGGAGGCGTACATGAACAAAATCGAAGCGGACGTTCTAGACGTAAACCAGATAATGCAGGAGTTGGCTGACATGGTCAGCGCTCAAGCCCAGACAGTCGGTGAGTGATGCCAATACTTTGAATGAGCATTTTTTTTTCTCAACTTGTATGTACCTATCATGTTCTAGTGACATTTTCTTTTAGATCAACTTATGCATCACTTTGGTGGTTTATATCATGTAGCTATATAGTTGTGTATGGGGATGTTAAAGTATTATATAAAAAAAGGTGGTAGGGGACAACTTTATTAATGAATGTTACTGAAAAACACGAAAAAGAAAATTGCAATATTATGATGTAGAGCACTAGATTGGAATGAATATTTTTTTATTAACACATATTTGAAATTAATAATGATAGCAATGAAAAGAGTTATTGTATTTCATATAATGAAATATCGTCGTAAGACGTTAGTGCCACCAACTCGCCTTGCGAGTTACTTTTAACCACATTTATTTTAATCCAGTACCTGTGCGTCAAGTTCAGTGAGATTCTGTTCAAAATTATTGTATAGACAATATTATATGATGTTATTTAAACATTTACATGGTGGTCTTTGTTGTAAAGAACTTTTTTATATTTGGAAGGAAAAAGATCATTTTTCAATGCGATGAACTTGTTAGGCGAGTTCACTGCAATCTCAAAGTTTAAATAACTAAATATTAGACAATGACGTCGAAACATTAACATTAGCTTGGATGCTACTTATAGCATGAATCTAAAGCAGAAAGTATCACAAACATCGGTTCTATTAACAGACATGGTTTCAAATTAGATTTTTGAATTGCTTGGTTGGGCTTTACCATACATTATGTATGTTGAATATGTATTGCCTTTAACAACATATTTCGAGTCATCGATCTCTAGTTCCGATATAAACATAAAACCCTTACATAATGCTAATATTTATTTGATCTATATTGTCTATTTGAATAAATATATTTTTTATTATAATTTTATGTAAAATTTTGACATTTCATAAGAACAGCAAGCATCTATGTTTTTTTTTTTTATGTGAGAAAGTGGCAAACGAGTTGGCGGTTCACCTGATGTTAAATGATAACCGCCTGCCCATGGACATTTGCAACAAACGTAGGGTTGCAGATGCGTTGCCACCTCTTAATAATGTGAAAAAACATATTTTTGATTTTAATATTGTAGTGCTGGCGACTCGCTAAGCGAGTCTAACGTGAAATGTTTGCAGCATCCATCGTGAAAATCGTAGTTTTATTGAACATGTTAATTATAATGAATGAATACTTTTACAGACACCGTGGAAAGCCACATTGAAGCGGCCGGCTCTAGTGTTGAGGCTGGCGTGGATGAGCTAGCCAAAGCTGCCGAGTACCAAAGGAGATATAGGAGGAAGATGTTCATATTCATACTGATTGGTATAATCATAGGCATCATATTGATTGTGTGGATAGTCAAAGCCTTCAGATAGGCATATTGTAGTGGAGACCTAAGAAGTTTCAGCGGTAAGTGTTTCTGTGCTTTCATTGCATTTTTCATTTATACATATAATACTGGGTTTCGTCTGGTGAATGAGGTAGCCGGCGTCCACTTTGTTAAAAGGTGGCAAAGTTTTTGGTATCCTATGGGTGTTGCAAATGTCCACGGACGGCGGTTATCACTTAACATCAGGTGAACCGCCGACTCGGTTGCCACCTTCTCACACAAAAAACGCCTTTATATCTGTTGGCAAGCTTTAGTTATTAAAATTCAATGCCTGCTTGGGGCGAGATTTGTTTAACCCATTGTTAATAATTGTTCCATTATCTTGTTTGAAATTTGTTTATTGAGTGTTCTTGCAAAATGGTATAACATAGTAACCCATGAAACTACCCAATTATGAGAAAGATATGAAGATGGAAAAAATTGCATAAGATAGTCCACATTGTTAATGGTAATATAAATAAATTCAATTATACTTGGGCCATTCATTACGAAAGTGGAAAAATTACCAACAGTAAACCATCTTGTAGCAAATATTAAATCTGTGTTAGTTTTGGTATTAAAACCTTACTTACATTTAACATGAAGCAGTTGCACTTACCGCTTTAATTTTCAACTGTATTGACTGTTATAGTCACAAGACAACTTCAATATTAGAACAGTGTTGCTAATTATTATATACACCTTCAATTCACCTTCTTCTGTATCTGTTATATTTTCTACAGACTACATGAAGAGGGAATATAGATTATAAACATAGTTAATTTTCTATGTACACATAATATATTATGCATATAGCTTTAAGTTACATAAAGACTATTGTATATTTATAATTTGTAACATGTGTTTTATGTCAGTTTTTATTTGTCACATAATGCCTTATTTGCCACTATCTTTTTTAAGTTGATACACACTAACACACAGACAGTATTTGTTTTTGTAAAATAGGTTTCTCGGTTATCCTAATTATGAATGAGATATGATTTTGAACAATAAATTAGTTCTTGAAAAATTGCACAAAAATGCCTCCAATGTTTTAAAAAAGGTTTTCCCTTGTTCAAAATGGATGTTTTGGAAAATGACAATATACACTACGCTTGTTCCAAGTAATTGAACAAATATACATGTTGTTTGAATTTGTTATAAATATTGTATTTGTTTTTAAGACATATAAATAACATTCACATGATTATGTATGCTAAATATTGATATATAATGTTTTATCTGTAAATTATATAGGATTTTTATTTTGAATTAGGTTTTGAGATTTAAAGTAATATTATTTTTTTCCACATGACAGCCAACTGATTATTGTATAAAGAAAATGCAAAGACTGCTTCTATCAAAATTTATACTTGAGTTGTAGAGGCCTAAAGCTTTATTTTTAGTTTGTTCATTTAGCAGTTTTTGTTTTAAATTTTGCCATCTGTTATATTTTGATTTCCGATCATGTTATATTGTATGATTGACTTCATGTTTAAAACTTTAGTTTTCGGACAAAAGTCATATCTTATATTTATACAATTTAGAATTCGTAACAAGTAAAATTGTACTACGGACTTAAATCTGATCAGAAGAAAAAACATAACAATATATGGTCTAATAAATAACTCCCATTATACAATTTTGCGTTACCAACTGTATTAAATGAAAAATATATTCCCATTTGTTTTTGTTCAGTGAAAATTCACTCTGGACTTAAGAAACAAACATAGTTTATTTTTATTTGCTTGTATAGACTTTGTTTGCCACTACTTGTACTGGAAATGTTTTCAACAAGATAAGGTATAGTGTAAATTATATTTATCTAGTGTGTTTATTCATTTTACTTAAGTTTATTACACCAATATAACATAAAAATAGTAAATCACTAGTTCTCTTTAGAAATAATTGCCCTAAGTGAGAAGGCACTAACTATTGTATCGAATTTTATTTTGTACATTGTTTTATATTGTAAATAATGCCACTATGCTATCTCATATTGCTTAATAACTTTATATACAAGGTAGACTAAATAGTTAATATATTTATTCATTGTGTTGTCTTTTATTATGCAAATAAGTATTATTTAATGCCTCTGTAATATTTAAGTATTACTATATCACACAATAAATGTATCTGAAGAAAAAAACTACTTGATTATTTTAAAGAATACAATAGGTTCCAGATCTATACATTTTTAATATATACAATATTGTATTAATTAGCATTATATGTTTTCCGTCTATATGAGAGTAGGTTTTTAACATAATTATGGCATGGAGCATATTATTTCTATTTGAACGGAATGTGCATGAACACTAATGTATTAAATAAAATATATCCTACCTTTGTAAAGCTGTTTCTATACTTCTATCAGCAGTTACAACAAAATCTGGCTCATAAATTGATCATGAAACATTCCAGGTAAACATGTAAATCTGCTTTAATTGGGCAACCTTTATATTCAAGTTTAAATATAACAATCTTTAAATATTCTATAAAAAAAGTCATCTGTGTTTTCTTTACCCCTAATATATATTCTTCCTCATTTTATTTCATTATCTATGTTTTATACGCAGTACGATGGAAGATGATACGAGACTATAAGACAGACTGGTTAGACGCCAACGACACTTAATGGTAATAAGGCACAATTAAAGCTCAGCTAATATTAGGATTTGTTTTGTTATTTTGCAATATCTCAACAGAGTAAAGAATCTTATAAAACAATGACATTTTTATTGAAAACTCAGATTACGAATATGGGTTTGCCGTCATGAGAATTGACATGCAAATAAATATTCGGGACATATTTTTACACAAAGTATCAAACTAAACAAAGCTGGATATGGATACTAGGAAACTGATAAACATACTTAAAAGTACTCTTCTTTTGTAAATAAATACCTACATTATAGATATACAGCGTGTCTTTACCACCGCGATAATAAATGAACACACGTCTAACGCTACTTGCCAATAATCATAAAAAATATTAACGTTAAAAAAATCCATAATTAAAAAAATATTTTTCAAATATATTAATTAAGTAAAAAAGAAAACAAAATTTGTAACATCCTATACAACTACAACTAACTGATTCATACACTCAGAGAATTTTTCATTCGTTGCCACAGCGCCGCATTACAAGCCTCTCCTTCTAACAGTATGTTTTGTCTCTTTTAAATTCATTCAACCCACTCATATCATATGCTTTGTGACCTTTACGACTGAACTTTACATTTTTTTACGTAAGGATGTTCTAGAATTCTTTGTTTTGGAAAATTTGATAACTCGGTAAATATTGATGTTTAAAGAATGTAAATCTTTAATACAATTTTAAAAAGTTATCCTCTATATGTGTGTTCATTTATTGTCGCGGTGGTACAAACACGCCGTATAAGCACCCATACACTAGAAAAACACTATGTATAGTATATTCATCACACTATTTTTCTTGTAGTGGGGAACGAAACCCACACCCTTTAGCGCAACAGACAGGGTCACTATCCACTACGCCTATTGAGTCGTCAAAATGTTTCATATAATTATCATTAGCCATCTAGTAATGTGTTATTTTTCTTGTGTAATACTAAATAACCCACTACTGTTTAAATGATACGTGTTAAAGCTTAACAGATACGTACGTAGACAAAGTATCCGCAGTTTTTTCAATTTCCAAATTCCAATATGCCCTGCCCTGATGTACTAACCCGCATTTAATAGAAAAATAGCCCCCCAAACTGTCTAAAACCGTAATAATACTCTACTTATCACGTAAATGAACTTTCGAGGGCGACTGAAAATAATTTAAATAAGGCTTTAAAAAAATTACAGAAAATCGTTCTGTAAACCTTTTTTTATTTGACGTTAGCTGGTGGTTAACCAGATGTTAAGCGATAACCGCCGGCCATGAACATGTCCAACACCCGTATTTTTGCAGATGCATTGTCACCTTTAAATAAAGTGCGCCCTGACGACCTCACTGACCAGAGTAATAAATGCAGAATTATGACACTCCTACATCACGTCGTATTCAGTGAGGTCGTGGTACTTGCCCATTCATGCAATAAAGTAACAGCCTATACATGTCCCACTGCTGGGCAAAGGCCTCCTCTATACAGAGGGTATCAGGGCATAGTCCACCACGCGGCTTCACTGCGGATTGGCGGACTTCACATATCTTCGAAATATTTCTTTTTTTTTGTTATTATTTCGAAAATATGCAGGTTTCCTCACGATGTTTTCCTTCACCGCGGAGCACTTGATAAGTCAGCACTTAAAGTTAAAAACTTCATTGGTGCCGGCACCGGGGATCGAACTCAGGTTGCTCGAGTATATTGAATTAAAGGCGAGCGCCCGGATACTGAGCTATCACGGCTCGTAACGGTCCATGCTACAGCAGATATATAAAAGATATTTCAGATATACAGCGTGTCGTTACCATCGCGACAATTAATGAACACACATATAGGGGATAACTTTTTAAAGTTGTATTAAACATTTAAATTCTTTAAACATCAATATTTACAGAGTTATGAAATTTTCCAAAACAAAGAATTTTAGAACACCCTAACCTATAAAAGCGTAACGTAAAGTTCATTTGTAAAGGTCACAAAGCAAATGAATGGGTTGAATGAATTTAAAAGTGACAAAACAGACACGCTGTATAAAAGTCTTCTTTTATATACCTGAAATACTCTTTGTGCAACAGGGAAGAATGTTGCGTGGCCCTACAACATTTATTACAAACCACAAACAACTTACCACTTTACTCGATATACTTTGTGTAACTTACCTCGGTTGTATTTTTTTAAATTTATCTCGAATCCATTAAACAACGCCGTAGGTAAGGGTAGTGGAGTAGAAAATAAGAGTGCATAGATCTTTGAAAAAAATATTGTTTATTACGCACATAACAGTAATTACACGAATTAAAACGAACAACTTGCAATCCGTTAACGAACGGTTTAAATACAAATATACTAATAAAAATAAACTTACAGACAGTACAAACTAACTAATAGACGCGCGAGGAACATTGCGTTATAATGAACCGGAGATCTCTAAGGCTTGCGATCGGGAACAATATTCAATGGTAAAAGAATAATAGATATATAAAATTTAAATTCGAATGATATAAGTCTTAATTGGCTGATGGCTCACTTAGTAACACATCAAACGGTGTTTTTATTCATTAGAGGAAAGAAAATTGCGTTGACGTAAATTTTTGGCCTAGAAATTGTAACAATCACTCGTGTCTAAAACGAAAATATGACGATAAAAATACAGGTGGAAAGTTTGGAGTAAAAATTTTTAAACAAAAAAGCCAATTACTTACTGCATTAAATGCAGTAAATATTTTACTATATTTTTTTTTTAATAAAATAATATTGTAACATTTTCCGTTATCGTAAATAAACCATAAAAAATTAAGCCATATATAAGGCCCATTGGTAAGAGGAAATTAATTCAGGATCTGAAGAGGGAGTAAGGGTACGAAACAGAATATAATTATGAGCAAAACTTCGGAATTGTGACTGCATTATCTTAATAGAGCGGTACAGCATTTATTTTATAATTCCATTTAGGTTCTATAACGTTCTCGGCGATGGGAAAAAAGTTCTTGTGAAAGACAATCTTTTTTTAAGCAGAGAATCAGAGAATACTGCTGTAAGAATTAGAGCTGTGTTAGAGGAAAATTACTGTACTTTGGATCGATCTAGATAGAGGATATAAAAAACCATGACATTAAAATACATTTATGCTTTGTAGGACCCAAAATTCCTTCCAAATTAATGATTTTAAGTGATCCTGGGTGATACAGTACGTATAATGGGTTATACAGTCTCCAGATCGGTGCTTCACATTTAGATATCATTACCTATTTTAGCAAGATTTTGTATAAAATCTTTGAGAATGTCTACTGTAAGACAATGGTAAAAATGGATAATCGAATTGTCTATCAATTGAAATTGTTATTGTGGAAATCGATTTAAAGTCCGACCTGAAAAGTGAGAAACTAAATTATAGAAAGAATATAAACATAAAAGAACCTAAATTATTCTACGAATCAATTACTCACAAAGAAAAAAGCGATTGTGTCACCACGGCAATATCAATATATAATTTTAGACATTTATTTATAATTTTCTTTCACCCCTAACAAGGTGGTCAGTTAGAAAATAATTATTCACTTCCGCAAGCTGTTTGTTACATTAAGGATAAGATCACACGTATAAATTCTTCGATTACCTGTTTAATTAATAAATTAAAACGATACTTTACGAATTGAATTAGATTTGTTACAATTTATTGTTTTCACTTAAAGAGTCGCTCACGAAAGTAGTACAAATAAGAAAACCACCATCCTACCAAATAATTTTGCGTTTAAACGAATTATTTTATTGCTATTCGGATTAGAAATAAAATTTTTAAGGAAAATAAACATTAATTTAGAAATACTAAAATTAAACCTAAACTCGTCCAAAATGGTAACATGAGAAATTTTGACTTTCACTTAAAACTAAACGATTATTGTCGATCGATTACTCCTCTAGCAAACGTGAAATGTTATGATTAGTCACCTCTGTTTATTTTTCGTTTTGCGCACACCCCAAAAGTTGTTATTAAGTTTAATTAATACATAAAGTTCATGTTAAATAAATATCGAGTAACAATTAAAAGCTCGGTTATAACAGCTCTGTGTGATTCTATTACAATTGACATTCGAAGCGACGCAAATCGCAAACGATTACGATACTCTGTTCTGCATCTGTCAAAATTATAAATAAATTCAACATTCTCGTTACAAATTCGATACAATCAATCTTTTATAAAGTGTAAATTTCATATTCTGCACGCTTCAAGCACTTCACGATATTATTCATTCTTTGAAGCCTTAAATAATTATAATAATAATGGCTCGTACGTAAAAGGTTAAATGCATATTTCAACTAAACACAAGTTGTAAAAAAATTATGAAGCGATATGTTGACTGTTACAAGAATTGCAGTTCTTGTAGAGGTATTTTTGTGCTCGTTTTTTTTTAAAACAATAAAACAAAATGCTATAATATGGTGTACATGGGGCTTATCGATATTTAAAAAATCTATATGTCTCTTCTCAGATCGCACGAGAACGAATTTTGTTTTTCAGTTCGATACAATTTTAAACATATATTTTTTTGAACAATCTGTAAATCAATAGTAGAATTTAAAACTGAAATAATTCGACTGCCTATTTTCTATTTTCATTTCATTTTCTAGACTGACAAGATCAAATACTGGTGAATATTGTACTTAACCAAAATTTGATTAATAATTACTTTTATTACAAAGTTAACGAATGGGTTATACGAAATTTGAGTAAAAAAAAATAAAGCCATACTCACACATGTTATCTAAAACCAATATTGTTGAAAACCAATGGATTGGAATATATTCCCATAAAAATAAATCATAATCAATACAATCACGGATAAAATTATCGTATTACACTCACAATTTTGCATATTCTCGCAAAAAAAGATACTGTATCTGAGGTTTTTTAGAAAAGAAAAGACACATCAAAAAACCTTTAAAGGCACGTCTAATATTCAAAAGTAATTTTTAATACTAACGATGAAAAAATAATTACTTGTGAATTTTACAGTACTAAAAAAGATGTTTTTTCTTTCAGTTTTATGTTTCTGCCTAAAACTGGCAATGCATGGTTCCACAATCGGCTTTTATTATTTGGTTTTTAAATGAATGCGAAAACAGTTTTACTCAACAGTAATAAGGTATATTTTGGCTTCAAGCTGAGCGCTCTTAAGAGGCTATACGCCATTATAGTTCAATGGTCTTAACGCTAATATCATATTTAATACATACAAAACCTTGTAATTTACATATTAATTCTTATATTCGACGCAACCGACTTCCGTTTCTTGTGCCACATTCGATAATATATCTTATGAACTAAACATTAAACTCCAGTATTGTTTGTTGTCTTTATTCAACGGTATGACACCCTATCGATATTTGGACGCTAAAAGAAATTGAAACTTATAAAGTTAAACATAAGCTTTAATTTTCCTTCGCATAACACTTCTACAGATATTCAATTTTAGACTTCAGATAAATATGTATCGCAAACGCTTGTAACAAGTGCCATTTTCCTGTGATGCTAAACATTGGTTGCGCGTAGGGTCGATTACGATTTCCCTCGCGTCTAACAAACTCGTTTTAAGGCATCCAAATATGTACTCTATTCAAATGAGAATATGTTCCTATTTTGAGTGTTTAACTTATTACTACCGAAGTTTCGCTCGCCTCTGTTGCCAAACGGCGTACTTAGCGCACGCCGTGTCGATCATTTGGTTCATGTGTTTTGTTAGGGTTGTCGCGAGTGGCGTTAAATCCCGCAGCATCTTCTCCTGCGTTTAAAACATTTTATTAATGGGGAGTAACCCTAGGGATAACAGACTGTTATACATTATTTACGTAATTTTATTGGATGAATCACTGCAATCACCAATGCAATAGGGAATATAGAACTGAACAATATTAAAAGTAATGCTAATAAACTGGTAGCGTCGTCAATATAGTTTTTATAAGGTTGCGCACCCAAAGGGTAAAACACCAAAAGGTGTTAAACCTTGTAGCCACAAAGCTAAACGTTAATTGCCACACCGACGAAAACCTTAACGTATTTTCTCTACACTGTTTTCAGCATTTAGTTTTTAATCTCAAGTGCGGTGATTAGCACCATAAAAAAACTTTAAATCCGCCAAAGGCGTTTTTTAGTGTCCCTCGCTGTAGCGGCAACAGGAATACAAAATCTGTGAAAACTCAACCGTCCACCTATCACGGCCTGGCGGACAGACGGCGGACTCTCACCGCGCGGGGGACCCCCCGTCCGGCCGTTTGCCCGCAGACTGGGGAACCCCGGCCAGCCTGGGACCCACCTCGAAGGGGCGCAGCTTGACGTTCCTGAACCTGAGCAGCGCCTCGTAGAACCTGTCCGCCCTGGCGGCCGCCTCGTCGCCGTCGGCGGTGCCCGGCTGCGGGAAGCACCGCCACAGCTCGCGCAGCAGCTCGCCGCACGAGAGATACAGCCGGTGCAGTTCGCCCTTCACGTCCGCCGGTATCAGCTCTGCACGCGGGGCGAAACGGACGTCACGCGGAGGAGGGGGGGGGGGGGTGACGTCACGGGGGGGGGGGGGGGGGGGGCGATGACGTGTCCGCGGAGACGAATGCCGCCGGACTTTTTATTGGACGAGCCGGCAAGCTAGCGTTTTCTGTGAGGTCGTAGTACTTCCCCGGACGGCCCTAACCATTGTTTTTTTTTTTTCAATGTGAAAAATGTATCTGTTCTACAGCGTATACTGTTACGTGGCACTACCACAGTAGGGTCGAATTCAAATGTCTATATTCAATATTTAAAAGCGTCACACTTGCTTATTGATTGTGTAAAATTCTACTACAACCGGTTCGAAAAAGGAAAGCCACTGATCTCAGAATAACTAAGAAGAAACTGAGCGGGATATTTTTTTTTCATCTGAATATTACACGATCTGGTCTTGAAATGAGAGTTTAATAGATGGATTATCAAAAAGATTTCGATCAGTTCAGTTGACAAGAGCATCTGAGTGCGTTAACCAGAAGCCGAAAAAAAAAATTAAAATAATCTTTGAAAAAAAAATTAGGTCACAAGATTTAGAATCAAATTCTGCATATGCTGTATAGTGTCTATCATATACAGGGTGTTATATATATATATATATATACAGGTCATCTATATACAGGTGATACATATATATATACAGGTCATCTATATACAGTGTGATTTTATATATATAATAAAATCACTTTGTATAATACAAAAATTATGCTGTTAGGTCTGTGGTACGTTAAGAGAGGCAAAGCGATAAACTCACTATCGAATCCATAACAAAAAAAGGGACTCACGCGCCATGCTGGCCGCGTGCTGGTGGCGCATCAGCGCCCCGCCGGGGCTCAGCTCGCCGAGCGCCCCGACCGCCGCGCCGGCGCTCACCCTGAACGGGCGCGCGCACTGCTGGCCGCTGCTCCACGCCTGCACGAATCGTCAGACAACCCCACTTATCCCGCTTCGGGACCACCCCACTTGCCCCACTTCGGAACCACCCCACCTTCCCCACTTCGGAAACACCCTACTTACGAACCACCCCACTTCGAAACTACTCCACTAACACCCTATTCGGAACTACTCCACTCACCCCACTCCGGATCTACCCCACCTACCCCACTTCGGAAACACCCCACTTACGAACCTCCCCACTTCGAAACTACTCCACTTATACCCTATTCAGAACTACTCCACTCACCCCACTCCGGATCTACCCCACCTTCCCCACTTCGGAACCACCCCACTTACCCCAATTCGGAAGTACCCCACTTACCCCGCTTGGGTACTACCAAACTTACCCTACTCCGAACTATAACAACCTATTAATTGCGAACAAAAGTAATCGACTCAACGTCCAAGTTACTCATAACATGAATGGTGAAAAGAACCTTCTAGGATAATACGAGTGTAACGTGGTGACTCAAATCAAAGAGCGATGATAGCTCAGTGTTCGGGCGAACGCTTTTATCGCGACCCGAGATCAAATTCAAGTGCCGGCGCCGATGAAATTGTTAATTGGTTCACCTGATGTTAAATAATTAACTGCCACCCAAAGACATATACTACTCACCTAAGTTAGTATATAAAAATGAGCTGAGGTTACCTCACTCGTTAAAAGAATCAGTATAATTTTACTTCCATTCCACTTCGATTTTCTGTGAGGCTATGGTACTTAACCGGATTATACTATATTAGCCGAGTAAAAATCAAGACTCACCTGACATATCGACGCGAGAGCTGATAATGGCGGTGGGTTGGTTGTGTTGATGGTTTGGCAAACTTGCGAAGAGGGTCCTAATAAATACCTTTCTACCTATAAAATAAAATATGAACTATTAACATAATAATATGGCAATGTATCTTCATTATCAATAGGGAGGGGTTTATAAAAAGGAAAATAATTTCTATCAAGTTATCACAAAATGTCATCAAACCAAAATTATTTTAATTCAGTCCCACACTCACTTTTGATAATTTTAATTCCTGTGCATCCTCATTTCCACTCTTATCTTCTAAATCTTCATAATGTATCTTCTCTAATATCCTTTTTTTCTTCTCAACCGGCTCGGTACTGCTCTTCTCTTCTGCCGGCCTCTTCTCCACTACTCCATTAATCTCTTTCACACCATTCTCTAGGACTTTGTTATTATTGTTTGTTGTTTTAATACTACTATTACCACTATTACTACTACTAGAGTTTGTTTTATGACTAGCTTTTAGCACCTGAAACAACAATAATTCTTTGTAGTTGAACTTAATTTCAAAGAATATACAAGGAGGCTTTTCTAAGTGTATCCATTTTTTTAAATAAAATTCTATACATAAATAATGTTATATAAAAAATGATAAATATTTAAAATCACTCGTAAGTAATTAATTACATTCATTTGAACTTATCTCAAAAAGTGGTTGATTTATACGCAACTCATTTAAATTTTACGCGCGATCATTTATAACTAACACGCACACAAGTTCGTTTCAAAAGTATATGACGCATTTATGAATGACTTTTGAAAAAAAAGTTTGTTTTTATTTCAATAAACGATTATACTATCGAGTCTGAACCTCCTGTGTAAATTTGGGCACCTTTAAAAAAGCCTCCCTGTATATTTTTTTTACCTGATGTATCTTTGATGCAGTTGCCAAGGTATAGGCTACGGCGCCAGGGGTCGTGGGTTCGATTCCCACACTAGACAACTATTTTTGTGACACACAGATAATTGTTTTGGATTTGAATGTGGAATTAAAAAAAATATGTATGTTTCTAGGTCGCAGTTGTCATTAGGACTATACTATCCAACCTCTTCTACATAAAATAAAAATGCTATAATTATGCAATAAACAAGCAAAGAGTTAAGCAGAAACAGTTTGGCAGAAACAAAAAATGTTTTTAGGGGGTTCCGCACCCACAGAGTAAACCAGGGGTCCCCTTTTACTCTAGTTACTACGAATCCACAGTCTGTCTGTCTGTCCGTCCGTCTGTCGCTAGTCTGTACTGTGATAGTTAGACAGTTGAAATTTTCACAGACAATATATTGCCACTATAATAACAAATACTAAAAAACAGCATAAAAATATATTTAAGTGGGGCTCCCATACAACGGACATGACTTTTTTAAGTAATGTTGGTAATGATTAGTAAATAAAAACTCACCATAATAGAGTGTTGGTTGAACCTTTTAATCATATTTCGATGAATGGAGGTGCTATCGCCTCTCTCTTTATCGTGTGGTGCTTCATCTTCAGTGGGCAAAAGGGGTACTGGCTCTATAAATTGTGGGAGGTCCACCTGGAGTAAATGGAAATTATTATTCACAACAACGAAAAACTTTTTTATATACATAAGCGATAAACATGTCCTGCTTATATATAATTTGTGTTTGTTAATACATTTTTGCCTATTAATAAATAAAAAAATCATTCCATCAGCATTCGAAGGATATAAAACCTTTAGGTCTTGTGTTATCTTAATTACATGATGGAGTATTATAATTATTTTCTCGATAATAAAACTCATATGTAAAATTTTAAGTTTTACAACAAAATTGATAAATAATATTCAGTGTTCTGATAATATGTAGTACTGTTTATTATGAGGTTAACAACACATACTGTGAGATCTAATGTTGTGTGCTTCATAGCTGATGCGATGGCTTGATCGTCCAACTTTGCACACTCACCGAACAAGTCCTTACTCGATGACGATGCTATTCTATCTCTGTAAGATAAAGAAGTTATTTATTATATTAAGATATAATTGTACCTCTTCATAACATAGGTAATGAGTTTCATATAATGACAATAGCTTTAATTGGCAAGTTCATGAAGGGTATGTAGAATACATACTTATTAAAAATTTTCGTAATTTTCTACATGTTTTAATGTTCAAATTTAATGTTCAATCTTAAGTGCAGAGATTAGCACTATAAAAAAGCTTTTAAATTTAAATACATACTTATTATAAAAAAAATAACAAGAATGTGAAATATACAGATTACATACAGATTTACAAATTATTTTTTTAAATTATGTAGCTACATATTACGAGGAAAAATAATTTGTCACAAACAAAAACTTCACAAAGAACTTATTTAAAAGTGAAAAGTAGGAGAGAAATGTTGCACAGCGTTTCCTCAAATATTTTAAATATAGTTTAATTAAAAGAGTAAGTGGGTAGAAATTTAACTAAAGTAATAATTTGTCATGTATTTCATTTGAATGACTCCCTAATAAGTATCAGAAAAACTGCACTAACTACTAAACTAACAAAAAAAAAACTAACTAAGAGATATATTTCTTGTATTATTAAAATGTTTATAGTATGGGGTAAGGCCACGCAACAGTTTGCTGTTGTACGAATGGGCAGGTCCATCCATGGAATTACCACAACCACACAAAAGATTGGCGTGTAGTGAAAATGTTATACTTCTGCGGTTGTTTTATGAGGTAGCTGGCTTTATTAGAAGGTGTTGAACCCTACCCCTAGGTGTTGCAAAGGTCCATGCGCGGCAGTTATCACTTAACATCAGATAAACCGCCAGCTTGCTTGCCTCCTAAAAGAAGAAAAACATGCATATTCAAAATTATCATATTAAACCTATAATATTTACCTATGAAAATAATGTGATTGAAAGAACTTTGTCCAAAACTCCGCTTCTGTCATCTTATTAGGCACATAATCAATATGTTTCTTTCTAACGGCAGGATATGTTTTAAATATTGCATCTATTATATCTTGAGTAAGATTATACTTAAGTCCATTACACCCGTCTGTTTGAGGTTGTATGTCAGCCAGAAATGCACCAGATACACCTGAATACGAAAAAAAAACTGTTTTATAGCACATTAGTAGTAAGGACAGTATTCCCTTGTGATGAAATTTGATAAAAAATTAGGTGATGTTAATAAAAGGATAAAAAAAAAGGAAATTGTCAATAGTACAACTATGGGTATGGTAGCCAAAAGACCAAAGTTTTATTGAGCTGGCATTAAATATTATTCTTAAAATATATCTCTTGACTTGAATACAACTTACCGGCTTCTTGCTTTATATTACTGGAATCGGTATAATGTTTCAATGTTGGCGTGTTCCAGTATTCTTCACTGCTTATAACTTTCGATATCACTAAATCTTCATATAAATGCTTTAATGTGGGATGCAGAGACAGCAATCTAAAATTTATATATTATAAGACTAATAATAAATGTCATTTTTCAAAACCTCCAAACATTTTGTAAGATTTGCATAAAGTTTGAGTTTGCAAACAGGAACAAAATTAATAAAAAAAACTACTTACATCAGAAAATAAAAATTGTCAAAAAATGTCAGAAAATAAAAATAAAAATTGGGAGACCAGAGGTGGTGTAAAGTGTTTAGAAACATGGGTATTTAAAAAGTGAAAACGATTTGTGCATGATAAAAATTATATATTACATTATAACAATAATTATGTTTGTGTATGTAAAAAACCTTTTAATAAAAATAAAAATTATAACTTACCTTGATTTCATCTCAAGCTCTCCATCGATCTGTCTTTTGAACTTAGGCAGTAGGTTTTGTAACAATGATTTAACCTGGTCCCGGTCTTTCGCCTGAGCCTCGGCACCGGCAGGGTTGACAAAGTGGAATGTCGAACATGTACCATCATGCAACACCACTTGAAGTTGAACCTTTGGCTTTCCAGCTGGTGATATTTTTTGAGCTAGAAACAAAAATATTTATTGTAAAAACACATTAATGTTCGAAAATAAAAGAAGAATTAATTAATTACTTAATTCGTTTAACTATAAACATGGGCTTTATGAAAACAGTTTGACACTGATTTCATCATAAAAAATTCACGATGTTTAAAGTTGTGTCATAAATTTAATAAAGAAAAGGCTAGTTATAATAATGCCATGATGTTCTAATGGTGTTTATCACCATTATGCCAACATTACGCCAGGATTTACACGGATCATTTTAACTGCAGGTAACCCTATTAGCATTTTCACTAATTGAAAAAAAAGTTTTGCAAAAATGGACATAAAAAGGCATTATCAATAGTTTTAAACATTTAGGGATTTTATGCTTTTGTAGCTGAAGCATGTCTTTTGTATATCTGTCATTTCCAGAACATATAATAAATGCATATTATCCATAAAGTACAATACGACTTACTTTTAATATCAGCATATTTGTGAGATACAGCAACAGTATCCCGATTCTCCAGCATCCAAGCTAATCTCTGATTCATCACATATAAAGTCCCATCTCCCTTCTTATACCTTACATATCCCACGCTCAACAATACATCTTCAGAAGATGTTGTCATTTCTTATATCAGGAACTGTTGCTATATTTACGAAAAATACAAGAAATAGTTGACCTTATACGGTATATTTTTATGATTAATACAAGACTTCGATTGGAGGACAAAACCAAAGGTCCAGATAAAGTCCGATTTGAAATCATAAAGTTTCAATTTTATTAATACTGTAATATATTTTAAAATTGTTTGGATAGTCCAGTCGATTTTCATGTATAAAAGTTGTGAAATACGAAATTCTATCTACAAAAAGCACATCGTCAAATACCCATTTGCGGTTTTGTTTGACAAAGTGTCAAACGTTTTTGAAAGTGTTGTACGAATAAAAAAAGGTGATATCTATTGTAATTTTAAGGGACAGGTGGTTATGATTTTTTTTTTCGACTGATATCGGATTGACGACTCTGCGGCGGATATCATACCATTACACAATGCCTTCGGGTAGGAGGTGACAATTGTAATAATGAAGTCTCTGACCCGTTTGAAAAAATTAAAAAGCCAGACGGAAAGACTGAAAGCCTTACTGACAACGAGAAAGTAGAAACAGTTCCACTAACGGACTTCCGCTGAAATAACATCGTTTGATTAGGTTATGATGATTATTAAAAACCAGAAAAATCCCTCCGTACCCAGCCCCAGCGTCATCTAAGCAAGGCCTCTCCTCATTTGCCTACCGGTGATAGCTACTTGTTGAACCGTCAACTTTTTCAAAATCGTCAACTCTGTCAAAATTTCTAGACGGATCCTTTACTCCCTGGAACGTCCGCCAAAGCGCCCTATGAGCTAGGTGGCATCCCAAACCGATAAGAATAATAATAATAGCTTGACGCTCCGAGCCAAGGCTCCCTCGGTAGCCCTCGAGCTTAGTCACCATAGGCTAGGTGCCCCGAGCGCCCGGCCACCTCAAGTCCGGTGGACCTGTAAAGGCCTTTTCAGTTACCACCGACACTAAAAGCTTCCTTCAATTAATTTATTCAGCCAACCTAAGGTGTGTGCAAGGTCATTTTTGGATCGTTTACGTGTTACTAAGTGATGTTATTATTTTAATAGCAAATCTGCGTCCGATTGATGGCGAATTAAGTAATTATATATTATTATTTTTTTCCGTAATTAGTTTTTGGTTAATTAATTACCTATATGTCGTAATCTTGAATTTATGTAATTAAATTTTTAATCTTCATTAATAATTGTTACATTAATTTTCCTAGAACGATAGCATACAGCTATCGTTCTATGAAAAAAAATTATATCTCAATTTCAATCAGATTACTTTCTCTGATTTGGGTAAGGCCACAGAGTTGCAGTGTAATGGATGGCTTCGTCGCACGTGCACCAGCTTGGTTTTTCTCTCCAGAGCCATAAGTAAACAGCATTACTAGATTAAATTATTCTTATTAGACATAAACAATAACTTTAAAATTATTGAAAAAGAGATGAACAGTCTGTCGCCGGATTAGCGCCCTGGCTTGTCTTTAGCCACTAAGTTAAACGGCTTATTGCCACACCGACGAAAATTTCGAGGCCTACACTGATTTTTTGCATCTCAAGCAATGCTTGGTGCATCTTTTTACTATCCCTAGATATACTACTTTTTTTACTACTTGTTTGAAAAACTATATTTGAAATTGTATGTATGGATATAATACATACAATTTCAAATATAGTTTTTCAAACAAGTTTTACAATAAAAAATTGCATTAACTCTTAAAATATGTTTGTGATATTTTTTAAAGAATGGGCCTGAATAATTAGAAGTGAAATGTATATATTTTAAAGATTTTTAGTAAAAAAGGTATAAAATTTTATAAATTCATGATTCTAATTCATGTTTTAAATTATTTTATATTGTATTTAAACTTTTAAATATTTTGCAGGTTTTTTGAACGCATTCATATTAGACCGCCATTTTATTTATTATATACATGCAACACTGCACATTGACAACCCAAAATGCAATCATGGCGCACGGGGCACTGTGTTTGTAGAATGCTGAGAAGTTTTTACGTAAACACTTCATTATTTTGCATTATAACCAGTTTATGTATTACAATAATTTATCCGTGAAATACAAAAATTATAGCGAGCATACATGTGTGTTCCAAACGTGAAGTTTTCACCTGTTCGGAACATCGTCTCTGTAGTACTAGACACTTGCAGGTATAAAAATCATGAGATCTACTGTTTTAGCCATCTAATCAAACCCGAAACAAACAAATTGTCATGTTATGGGGCTATAATTAGAAGACAAAATTCATACAAACAATTTTGCTGTTGTTGTGTTGTGATAATTTCAATTTATACGTTTGTTCCAGATAACTTTGTTGGTGTCATTATGTCAGAGGCGTACGCCCGTGAGATACTACGAAGGAATGTTGCGCAAATATGCCAAACTATAGGATGGAACGGTATAAACTCAACGCCACTTGACATACTGGTGCATGTATTGGAAAAGTACATTTCTACTCTTGGAACACAAGCTAACAGATACGCCGAACAATTCAATAGGACTGAACCAAATTTACATGACTTAGGATTAGTGTTTCGTGATCTTCATGTCCATTTGCCAGAGTTAGCTGAGTATACAAGAAGTGTGCCCCCAGTTCCACCACCTGTCAGCACAGAGAAATTTCCTAAACCTAAAGAATCAAATTTGAACTTTCTAAAACCTGGCAGCCATGAAGTGGTTACAAGGCCAATGCATGTGCATGAACACCTTCCACCCATGTACCCAGAAAAAGAAAGGGACACACCGGCTGTTGCTGGCACCGTTGAAATTAGGCAGAATGGTATTGATCATATTGAAAGTAATACAACATGCACAAGTCCTGAAATATCTGTCACAGATAGTCCCGAGAAACCAAAAGATTTATTTAAAAGGCCAATTGATCCTGTCTCTTTACCCAATAGTAAAAGGCCGAGGTTAAGGTTGGACGAAGAGGAGAGGACAAGAGAAATCAGCAGTGTTATTATGACCATGTCTGGATTCTTGTCACCAGCCCGTGAAGGTAAATTGCCTGAGGCAAGACCTCCCACAATTGTATCCGAAAAGCATCATGACAAGCATAAAGTCAATTCACATCATTCAAATCCCATGAAAGCACCAACACTAGATAAAAGTGATAAGAAATCTAAAAAGAATAAGTTGTTAAATGGTAAGATTATGAAAAGTAAAAGAAAAGATAAAAGTCATAAAGGTGAAAGTAGTAAATCTAGGGATAGCAATAAATTGGACAGGTATCCTCCTGGTCATCCTTTGAAGAATAAAGATAATTTGCACCCAACACACCATAATCATGTGACAATGCCTGCACCAAAGGCTATGCCGCAAACATCAAAACCTGTGACCCCTCCCACTTCCAATTCACCTTCAGTTCCAAGTCAAACACCAGTGCTTCCTGCCCCCGAGGTTATCAGACCAGTTATTAAGCAGGAGCCACCCGATACTCCACCACTTGTGTCAAGACCAATGAATTCTCGCGAAGATACAATACCTGTACCAAGGAAAATCCCTATTTCCAAATCTCCACTTATTTCTAACTCTCTTCCTGTAAATAAAAACTCATCTTCCACTAATTCACTTATACCTGAAACAGAAATTAAGAAGGAGATAATCGAAGAAGAGGAGAAACTGGCATCTCAGCCGGATAGATCAAAAGTTAATATATTTAAAAGGATATCGAACAAAAGTAAAGAAGATAAGGCTCCCCCTCCATCAGAGGTTGTTCTTGATAAGGTACAGTCTGACATTTTGATCTCAAGGTTACAAAATTCTACACATAATAATACAAGTGAAAATATTAGAGTGAATGACAATGATTCCGTTGTGAACAATAATAATAGTGCATTAGATTTGTCAAAAGAAATAGATATAAAAGCCAATGAAGTTATCAGTATTGATGATGACTCAATGGATATTAGCTCTATGGCGCCGGCTAAAAACTCGTCTCTAGACCCCAGACCTAGTATATCAATTAATAAATCATTGCAACTTCCGTATTCCAAAGACATAGCTAGTGTCAGTCCAAAAATTAAAAAGGAGAAGAAACACAAGGACAAAAAAGATAAAGCAGCTAAATTGGAGGCGAAATTGCTCAAAAAACAGCAACAACAGTTGGCATTTGAAATGGCGCAAGCGGAGAAAAAGAAAATGAAGCTAGGAAATGTGAAAGTCAAATCAAGTAGGCCAAAGAATGAATCAAAATTACCACAGATGCCACCGGGTTTTCCATTTTTTCCTGCCATGCCTCCTGGGAGAGGCTTGATTCCTGGTCCAGGGTTAATACCTAATCCTGGTTTAATTCCGGGAAGTGATTTTCTGGCAGGGCTAGCTAATAGTCCTGCGTTAAGGGGGTTACCATCACCAAATTTATTAACAAACCCCTTTGCCTTAGGGGCGAGCGGTCCAGGTTTAATTCCTGGTCCCAGTTTTCTACCTGGTGGTCTTGGCCCCGGAATTCCGAATCATCTCATGCAAATGGGTAATTATCCACACACATCGAGGTCACAGTCAATGAAAATTCCTCCAATGCTACGGCGCCCAAGTCTAGAAGTGATACCTGTAGATAATGAGGAAGATAGAGGAATTCATAAATCACCAATCATGCATAGAGATAAAGACCGGCACGACAGTAAGCACAAATCTCCAACCATTCCAAATATATTACAAAAACCAAAATCGAAATCACAAAAAGACCATAAATCACTGTATAAAATGCCACCTGTACAACCTGATATAACGATAGAACTGAATCCTCCCAAAGTTGATCCCGTGAGACAGGAAATAAGGGAAACGCCCCAACCAACTCGTCTGCCTACCCCCGAGCCGCCTACAGTCATCTCGAAACTAGAACCGGAGACTCAACTTGAAACGGTCCAGACGCCGACCTCTGACACGACGCAAGAAAGAGACATTGAAAATATCGATAAGAAAAAGGACAAGTCCCACAAAAAAGAGAAAAAGGACAAAGACGGTATCAAAATTAAAAAGAAAAAGGATAAGAAAGATAAGAGCAAAGAAAAATCTGAAAAGAAGCGGGACAAAGACGAGAGGCAGGAGGAGAAGGATAGAATAAAGAAGGAGAAGAAGGAGAAAAAGAAAGAGAAGATCGCCGACGGATTAGTGCCGAAGCTTACGCTGAAGCTGGGATCCTCGAATTCGAACTCACCGATGCCCCCTAGTTCGCCGGACATTTTCAAGCTGAACATAAAGCCGGTAGTTAAGAAAGAGGAGGAAGAGAGTCCGCCGCGAAACGAGGAGAGTGTTTCGAGGGAGCACAGCCGATCGCCGGAATTGGCGCAAATCTCCGCGCTAGTCACGAGGCCGCCGAAGCAAAAGCACTCGAAGCACAACCACATCGCTGACGTGGAGCAGCAACCGACTTCCCCTCCCGCGGGCAACTCGCCACCGCGGAAGAACAGACCACCATCGAGCCACTCGAAATACAAAAGGATAATGTTCAAAACTCTCGTGAAGAAAGGGCAAATGGAGAATTTCGACGGGGAAGCGGCGTCGATATCAGAGGAGACGGTCGCGGCGGCGCCCGCGGCGAAACCCAGCGGGCCCCTCCCCACCCCTTATTACGTGGACGAGCACGGGAACAAAATTTGGGTGTGTCCCGCTTGCGGCAGACAGGACAACGGGTCGCCCATGATCGGTTGTGACGGCTGCGACGGCTGGTACCATTGGGAGTGCGTGGGCATAACTGAGGAGCCCGGCGCCACGGAGGACTGGTTCTGCAAGTCGTGCCTCGCGAAACGCGCCGCCATGGTGCTGGCTGGTGTCACCGCCGGCAAGAAGCGGGGCAGGAAACCGAAGGGGGAAAAAGTCAGAGACTGCCATTGATACGGACCGTTCATTGTTACTGAGATTAGTTTTAATTCACCGATTCTGTGGAAGCGCGTAAATGGATTGCGAATTGTTAATGGATTATTGTTGAATGATATCATGGAGATACATTTTCATCATTTATAATGTTATATCATAGGGTAGCGTTAAGTATAGATAATAATTAAATATTGACATAAAATGTTGAACATAAAAGAATAGCGTTAGTTACTTGTAATAATTACCATAATTTTAATAATTCTTTTTGTTAAATTTTTCTCTTATTTGCCGTTCGCTCGGTTAGATCAAGTTTAATTCGAATGCGGGCGTTACACTTCTTGCGTGTAAACATAGAAGTAATGTAAGATTCTTTTTATATTGTACAAAAAAACTGAATTTACTTAAGATATTGGTGATGTATAAAGTAATGTAGTGAATATTTAAATAAACAGAAAGAAAGGTTGGATATTCGTTCAGCCGATATTTGAATATTTTCATATTATAATTTTAATATAACCTGTTTTATTTTTTTTGTTGAATTTGTTCCTTCGTGTCTGTATAGGGCGACGCATTTGCGCGTTCACTAAGCGTCGTACGCAGTAAAGACTAATGCGAAATATAGCGCGACAGTGCTCGCCCTAGCACATTCAGTTTATATGGAGATGGGAGGCGAATGTAAATTTTTGATTTCAGCCAGTGGCCAATTAAATATATTGGTACTCGAAATTGTAGTGAGTTATTTAAATACCTTGTGTTCATACATTCCTTATCGAAATTGTAAACTGCTTGCGTGCGACTTGGTTACCGCCTTCCTTTTTACTTTACTTTCTTAATATCGAATATTCCATAGTTTCTCCTTCAGCTAGCATAACAGATTTGGTTTTTATTTCAAGTAATCAACTTTATTCGTTCGCTAACGCCATCTAGCCAAGCCTTGCGCAATGTTTTTAGGACGTAATATTCTAAACTCATAACCTAACTAAAACTATACAATTAGAACAAAACAACTAAAACTATACAATTATACATGTCTGTCTGTTCAACGGTAAGAAGAAATTTTAAAATTTGTACTATATTGTATGTATGACGTATAGAGTCCAGATTGTGTCTTTAAAATTTACAAGAGAATACGATTAATTTTTTTCATATTTATTCTAAGTTTAAAATAAAAGTTTTTGTAATCTTTTGCATAGTTTTATTACTTAATTATCTACATAACCAGGTGGCGCAGTTGCTAAGCTGTTGGCTTGCGCGCCAGGAACCTTGGGTTCAATTCCCACAGGGGACAAGTATTTTGTGACCCACAGATAATTATTCCGGATCTGTTTGTTCCTAAGAAGGGTTGACGTCAGGCAGGCAACAATTCTAGCCGAAACTACTTACTAACATGACTCACATGCGCCGACTCCTACTTGGTGGAGTAAGGGCAGGAGGATCATGATGATATCTTCTTAAGTGGGTAATTTATTTATTCTGTAAAATTATAAAAAACTAAGTAAAATAAATATATAAAAAAAGAAAATTTTAATAAATTAAGACTTAATGACAAATATTTGGCACACACGTCCAAAATACTGTATTCGGTTGGCACGTGCACAGTTAGCAAACCAAATACTGACCAAGCTTGCAGCTCACTTAAAGCGAAAATGAATTGAACGCGGGGAACAGATCTAATTTACTTGGCTGCAGAGGAACCAAGAAATTAGTCTTAAGCGGTCCGCTGAGCGGAATCCGCAGCGAACGCTGTCGCACACATCGTGTTCTCGCTGGCTGTGAGGTAATTGCAGTGAGAATTCGTTGTTCGCTGTGCGTGATTGAGGCTTTAGTTATAACTGTCATCTATAAGCTTTATGTCATGAAATATTCAAAAGCTAGTACTTTTTAAACTTGACAAATAGGTAACACTTATTAAATTCATGAAGTAAAACCATTAATGTCGTCTAGGCTAGAAATAACTTTTCTTCCTTGGTACCTTCGATTGCAGTCATATATTATTAGTCTCCACTGAACTGAGTATCGTCATAAGTTGTTTTGATTGACGATACACTCGACTGACATCATTGACTTCAGATGTATAAAAGTACTCTTTGATTGACATACATCTGATAGAGGTCCTACCGTGAACACGACTGTCATGCATGCAATGAGCCTAAAATCATCCAGCCTTCTAATATATATGTCTTATCTATGCAGCCTTTATTTCACGGGAACTAGTTCATTCTTATGAATTCCTTAGGCCTTGGTTTTCTTTAGGTCTTATCTTATTCAACAGTATAAGTTCACAGATTTTTACATACTTGAGTTTGAGTACAGTTGTACATACAGTCATACATACGTATTTAATAGTTGGTACACGTTTAAATTTGTAGAAAAGCTTGTATAGGATTTATATAGCGTGACCGTAATCCTAAAATAAGTGTGAATAAGATAATAAATTATGTGATGATCATAGCCCCCATATATTTCTGGTGCGGGCCCTATGTTATTCTTGGTACCAAATGAAACCAATGTTATTTTTTACAAAATTTGTATATTTTATTTGTGCGTCGAACTCTATCTTGGTCTAAAATAAAAGTGAGCAGGACGAAATTACAAAAATTCATCCTTTTAATATCAGTCCAGCCGTTTGGGAGATTGGTCAGAACAAGCAAACGGAACGGACAATATTTTTTTGGTATGTACGTAAAAGTATTGTAATTAAAAAAATTACGTTCAAACTTTCATTTGAATTAAATAAAGCTATTAATGATACGACCATTTTATTTATTTTTATAGATGAGTAGTTCGATTAATTTATTTTGTTTGACTAAAGCTAAATTTTATTCTTTTAAATTGATTGTATCAATAAAAAGAAATTGAAGAAGTAAACGTAAATAACCTTCACTCGTTAACATTAACGTCATCTTTCGTTGATCTAAAGAAATATTATGGTTCATAATACAAGGTCATGAATATAAATATGTTTACTAATTACTTTAAAGACATGTATTCGATGACAGTACTTAAAAAATTAAGCTAAACTAATTTTTCTATAGAGAATATACGTTTTATAATCTCGAATTAGACAAGTTAAAAACGAAACATGCTTGTCATGCAAATAGAGCTACTCTGTTAGTATTTGTGTTGCGTTAAAAGGAATGATTGTACATTCAAATTCAAGGTTTAAAAAGTAATGAACACTTGATATTGAATTTTTAAAGAGCGTTATGAATAGGCGCAATCTTCTAAAACAGTTATAATAAATAAACAATCAAATGATATATATACGTTTATATAAATCGAGAAACATGACAATGACAATATTTTGTATAATACACGAATAATAGTCTGTATTATAATTATAATATAGTAGATACACGATTTCAACGGGCGTCTTGAATTGTATTTCAATGACAACAACTTCTAACATTAATGTTCAACATTTGACAAATCTTTGATCTTAATTGGATTGCATTTTGCAAAGAACGAAGTGAAGGTTTCTTTTATTCGAGCGCCAGAGAATAGTTTCCAGAAATGTACGCTTTATGTACGAATTTATGTACGTATGCCTGGGAGTATTTATGTATGGATGTTTAAAAATTCAGGCCACATGATTGTATTCAAAGGCACAAACAACAGCGCAAAGGGCAGCAAGAGTGGAATCAATAGTCGGTAGCTAACACTCGTCAACTAATGTTACAAAACGATGAGAAGCGTGGTATTTGCTACCGCGCCTCTTGTACAGCGCAAGGCATCCTTTGAAGGTAAATCTATATTCTGTCTTCTATTAGAATGAGAAATTTTTATATTGACTGCTCTAGGGAACTTAGGGAGTTAACATACACCATGCCATCGCTAATCACGGCACCGAGTAGTGGCGAAGATTAGATACTAGAATCCCAGAGCCATCATGCGGTGGATGATTGAACTAAAGACTCACCCAACAACACAAAATTTTGTTTTTGTATTGTTATATGCTCGAAGGCTAGGACGAACTATGGTGTTTGTTGATGCACACTAACTGAGTGTCTAATGTTATTTGGCGGGACCTCGACGGTGGGTTCGAAGTACTTAAGTCCCCTTCCTCAACCGGGCCGATGAAGATGTTGTGCAGTCGACACTTGTTGACGTTCGCGTTCGGGTTGATAATTTGCCTCGCTTACCACCAGAGAGTTGGGACAACACAAAATGGAGGAGTGTTGCTGGCTGTAAAGCTATCTCCGAATAAGCTGCTTAATGTATCATCATGTTAAGCGATATTGTTTTCCATAACACACACATACACAACTGCCCGCGCACACACACATACACAAAATTGCATACAAAAATGCGGTTAATCCAATGTGACGAGATCTGGTATGCATTGAAGCCGCGTTCTTCTGAAAGTACTTGCTCCGTTGGCTTATGACATTAACGCTAAATCTGTGTAAGTGGATACCACCATATACTATGATGCTCAACAGGCTGTTTAGAGATGATGCTACAAGTGCCTATTCTACTGAGTCGGGCTGCAGGTTTACTAGCGCACGGAAGTCCCAAAGTTAGCACTGATTGGGGGAGGGATCTACTCGAACACAATGCCTACTAGATATGGTGTAGGTAAAATTAACGCAACGCCAGTAAGAGTTATGTGCAGTTACAGTTAAAAGTTATCATTAAAAATTAACTTTTTAATGATACAATATTCACATTTGAAATATTATTTTCACGTTGCGCACGCAAAAAAAATCGCGAATTTTGTATTCAAGTGTTTTCATTAAAGATTTTCTTACTTCATCTTTGAAAGAACTTTCTTCTAGCGTCTATGTAAGGTTGAGGTCAGGAGTATCAGGCAATCAGGCACTAGACAATCCCTTTTGAAAAAAGTTTCATTTCGAACTGATGTTTGAACACTATCTGCATTTAATAGAATACCATGTTACTCTGATTTCTTAAGCGAATTGAAACAGCTTCTGCTAAAGACGGATAGGCAGGCCTTTCCGGGCAAATATCACACCCTAAATGAAGAACATTAATAAAAAAAAAAAATTATCACGCTGAATTTCGCCGGTTCTTTTCAGGTAAGTGGCTTTTTAGGATTCCGTACCCCAAGGGTCTGTCTGTCCGTCTGGCACCAAACGGTGTATCTCATGAACCGTGATAGTTAGACAGTTGAAATTTTCAATAATGGTGTATTTGTGCCTATGTTGCCGCTATAACAACAAATACTAAAAATATAATGTAAAATACTTAAGTGGGACTCCCATATAACAAACATGATTTTTTTTTCGTTTTTAAAGATAATGGTACGGAACACGGTGAACAAGTTTTTTTCACAAGCCGGCACTACTGCCGGCTTGTAAAAAAACACTACTGTTTGGTCAATCAATAAGTAATTTTAATGATTGTATTCCTCCACGATTCCACTTGGTTTGTAAATGACCACCCTCAAACATTACATTATATCTGCGTTCATGTAGGAATGGCTCATTCCCTTGCTTGTATAAGTTATAGTGCTTCTTGGCTTTGGGCTCGTTTGCTAATGGCAACATTTGTGCTTCAATTCCGTAAACCAGTGTTAAGAAAAAGACATTTTACAATCTGAATTTATTTATTAACAAAAACATTAACTAGTACATCATAAATTATCTGTATTAAAAACAGCTAATATAAATACACTTTTTTTTTAAAATGCCGACAGCGTGTACCGTGTAGCGGTTGTGAGTCTCGTGAAAAAGCTAAAACAGTTTACAGTCTAAGTTATCTTAATTTTGCATCTGATGAAAAAACAACTTAAACACAAAGTCCTTTTGTCTTAGATTAGATGTTACGTTTATTTCACATAATAACTGACTAAAAGATTCTACATAATACAAAATGCTTAGTTTTTACTATCGCCAGTTGGTACACTCGTGGTGGCAGCTGGTTTCTCTTTGTTCCAGTCTTTGAGGCCTTCGGGCAGGCTCGTGTCCTCATCTAACGAACCCGTCCCTTCCACAAACTCCTCGTAAGTGCTCTTCTCTGGGAACGGCCTCGGTCCCAAAAGCTCGATCATGTCGTCCCTGCTGAGTATCTCCTGTTTCAGCAGTCTCTCTGCCACCTTCACAATGTTCTCCTTGTGCTTGGTAAGCAGTTCTGTTGTGTGCTTGTGGGCGGTGTTTATCAGCTCCCGCACCTCCCCGTCGATCAGTTCAGCTGTTTTCTCCGAGTACGGCTTGTCTATCACCATCTCGCCGGGCTGGGGCATTTCGAAGGAGACGTTGCCAACTTTCGCGTTCATGCCATAGTGGACGATCTGAGCGTACGCGCTCTGCGTTATCTTCTTGAGGTCGTCTTGGGCGCCGGTCGTGATGCGCCCGAAGAACAGCTCCTCGCTCACCCTGCCGCCCAGGGTCATGCACATCCTGTCGAACAGCTGCTCCTTACTGTACAGGTATTGCTCCTTGGGAAGGTACTGTGCGTAACCCAAGCCTTTGCCTCTCGGTATGATGGATACTTTAAGTAATGGGTCCGCGTGCTGCAGGAACCAACCGGCGACCGCGTGGCCCGCCTCGTGGTAAGCGACAATCTTCCTCTCCTCCGGCTGCAGGACGTTTGATTTCTTCTCCATTCCGGCCACAACTCTCTCAATGGCCTGTTCGAAGTTCTTCATGTTTATGTCGTTCTGGAGCTCCCTAGCCGCGATCAGGGCTGCCTCGTTGCACACGTTTGCTATGTCGGCACCGGTGAAGCCTGCAATTCGGGATTTGTAGTTTTATTACCATTTCTTTTATTAAAAGATGATGTGCAAGCAGTTTGTGGGTATGAACGTCTCCAGAAGTCTAATTTGCTCGGAGTTTATCTGAGATTTGAGGATTCTTAAAGAACTATCTTATGCGTATTATGTATAACTTTACTAACACATTTATTGCATCTAAAAAATTTTTTACAAATTTCAATTAAATATTTTGCCAATTTAAGACCGTGTGTTTGAAATTTTGCATGCTGAATTGCTCTGTTTTCAAAACTATACAGCATCTATAGTCCCATACATCTCATAATGTGCAAAAAGGCCACACTTACGGCAGTCAGGCATGTGTGATGTAATAGTTAAAATTATAATTGGAATAAATGTTTAAAATAGTTTTGTTAAACTATTTTAGTATGTATGTAGCTATTTTAGTAATATATACAAGTAAATCTGAGATCTCATTAGTTACATTTTCTGTCTATGATAGTTTACTATAGTATACATGGATCATAATACCCATATGTATGCATATATACAAAAAGGCGCTACTAATGTAACCTTATATCAACTTTTTAAAATTGTATTAAACATTTACTTTCTTCTACTTCTTACTCTTCCAAAACAATTAAAAATTATGTAATATTTTTTACAATTGAAAAAGTAATGGTGAGGAAAAAAATCGTACCTGGAGTTAATGCAGCCATTTTTCGAGCTAGGTTATCTTTGTTTAGTGATGTCTTTAGAGGCCCTAAATGAACTTTGAAGATTGACGCTCTGCCTTTAATATCTGGTGCGGGCACAAAGATTTGTCTGTCAAATCTACCAGGTCTTAGCAGTGCTTTGTCAAGTATGTCTACTCTGTTTGTAGCAGCTAACACTACAACATTTGTTGTTGTGTTAAAGCCATCCATTTCAACTAATAGCTGGTTAAGAGTATTTTCCTGTTCTGAATGACCACCAAAACTACGCCCACCCCGTTTTCTTCCAACAGCGTCTATTTCATCTATAAACAGAATGCAAGGGGCATGTTTGCGAGCCATTGAGAACATGTCACGAACTCTAGATGGACCCACACCAACAAACATTTCGAGGAACTCAGAACCAGACACTGTGAGGAAGGGAACATTAGCCTCACCAGCTGTCGCTTTAGCTAGTAAAGTTTTACCAGTACCAGGTGGGCCAGTAAGTAAAGCACCTTTCGGGATTTTGGCTCCTAAATCAATGTATTGTTGAGGATTCTTTAAGAAATTGACAAATTCCATAATCTCAATTTTGGCTTCCTCACAACCAGCCACATCTCTAAACTTTACACCAATATCAGTAGGATTAATAAGTTTTGCAGTAGACTCCATTACACCACCAAATAAGCCACCACCTTTACGGCCAGCACCGCCCATCATGTTTGCTGATCTCCTCATCATATAGATTAAAAACCCTATTATGAGTAAAGTTGGCAGCATGCCTGTTAAACTGGAGGCCTCTACTTCTGTTTTATAAATAACGGGAATAAAATTAGGTGGGTCCACATTCATCTCGATTTGGGCATTTTCCAAATTCCTTTCAAATGAATCTACACTTCCAATAGCAAACCAGATGACCTTTCCTTCAAAAGCTCCTGGTTGTAGTTTTACTCTTACCCATTTTTTATTAATCACTTCCAGTTTTTCAACAGCCCCTTTGTTTAAATACATGTTCACAAAGTCCCTCCAGCTTATCTCCCTATACCTGAGCTCGAAATACGCAATCGACGCAAACAGGGTGACTATACCCATGGCTCCAAACATCATCCACTTTTCTCGGTCCGGATTGTCAAATCCGCCACGGCCACCTCGGCCACTTCCTGAACTTCCCGAGAACATATTTATGTTCCATTTATCTTGAGAAGACGATGAAGCTGTACTTTTTGATGGTGGTGGTGAAGTTTTGGACGGTGTAGGAGACTCATCCTTTTCGGGGGTTTTCGACTGTTTTTGGCTTGTACCGGGCTGGAAATATTTCTCGAATCCTTTCGGTGGCTTCTTACAAAATTCATACCACTGATTTAAAACTGAATCAAGCGCCGGAACACCGACTGGTTGCAATTTGTGGCCATTGAAATGTATCTTAGATAATTGCGTTTGGGTCAATCTTAATCCTTTCCACATGCTGATCTGGATTATATTTACAATTGTATTAATTTTAATTGATTATTTCGTAACATTAACTTTTTCAGAGTCACAGAAAATAGACAGAAACTATTCAAGTCATGACAAAAACATGGTTAAAATATCTGTCAAAATGTTACGACTAGAAAGTGTTGCACAAATTGTAAAATTATTGACATGATGTTACATCACTGTTTAGGGATCCTGAAATGATTGTGAAATTTATTAATTTGATTCGTAATTATTACAAAAAAACTAGATATAATTTTTTTTTGTAATTTAAATGTTAACTTTATGTGCATCAAATTTAACCTATTTGTTATTTAATCTTCTAATATAAGTGTTGCCTAGTATTACGCACACCCACCACTCACCATCACCAGTATCATATGTTTTTTGTTTTACATCTGTGCATTGCAATTGAAGTATATTAAAGTTCAGTAAATAAAAGGCCGTAATACATATGTAATATGTAACTCTTTTATATTATTTACATACAGATTTATATGTTAAGCATATCTGTAAATAACTGTTGAAGTCATTAGAACCCTAATATTTTCCTTAAAGAGAAATAGTAAAAGTAACTGTTGGGAAAGTGTCACGACATGGATCAAGAGACGCCAGAAAGTACAGTAAATCATGGAAAACGAACACGACCTTTGTTACTTCAACCGAGTCCGAAGATCGCTCGAGTGTCGGCTTACGGAAATTCATCAAGTGCTGTGCTTAAAAACTCAAAAAAGTTGGGCCCACATTCGCTCAAAAAATCTAAACTGCTTTACAACAAGAGCGATGTCCCACCCCCAGGAACTCCCGTACCAGATAAGCACGTTCGCAAGGCTGGGCCATACTTACTCGGTCCAAAGCTTGGGCCGAGTCCAGTTAAAAGTATTGTTCAATGTTTAGCACGAAAAGAAAGAACAGATGAGTTTTATCAAATTAAAATTTTGACTTTGCGCAATGAGGGTCAGCCTGAGACACAAGATGACAGACAGGGAAAGATGTTACTGCACACGGAATATTCTCTTTTGTCGTTATTAAAGGATCAGGATGGTGTAGTCCATCATCATGGACTTTTTAAGGTAAAATTTCTTTATTCAGTTCAAGACTTGGTTCAACCTCTTATCTAATCTTACTTTTACTTTAATAATATCTTCAGTCCACACGAACTTTTTACTGATAAAATTAACAAATCTGTTTTGTCCACACTTATAAAATTCTTAGCCTTTGTGCCGAAAATGTCAATTCTTTTTGTGCCAAAAGTATAGTAACGAAATAAAGTGTTTATTGAGGCCATGTCTTAAGTAGGTTTGTTAGATAATTTGATAATAAAATTATAACATGTTGGAGTTGTTTGTACTCAAGAGGTAATTAGTAATTTTTATTTTGATACTAATTATTTTAACTTCCACATTTCTAGGACCATGCTCTTGAAGAAATCCCCAACCCGAATGGGCCAGGTTTTGTGTACACTGGCCGAGTTCGACAGAGGCTATTTCTGGTTTTAGACTGTGTCACCTCCCACCAGTTTAGCGAAAAGGGCAGTGAACTGATTAACCTGCAGCAGTATGTTACGAAAGTTAAAAAAGTGCCAGAGAAAGAAGCTGTTCTTATATTTTATGATATTGTTAGGGTTGTTGCAAATTTGCATAAGGTAGGTTTTAGATAAAGCAAAGTAATAATAAAATTATCCAGCTTCATATTGATTTTATTATTATGTAATATAATAATTTGTCTAGATCTCTGTTTTGGATCATAAATTCTCTTTCAGTGACTTAATAAATTATGAATAATTATACTTTCAGAGAAACATAGTGCATAGAGACCTGAAATTAGGTAACATAGTGCTAAACCAAAGAACTGGACGTATAACCATCACTAATTTCTGCTTGGGCACTCATTTAGGCAGCGACCGGGACTTGTTGAAGGATCAGAGAGGTATGGTAATCAATTTCAACTTATATTGTGGATGATGATGAGGAATTATGTTCGACAAATTAATTACTGAAATTATACAAAAAATACACTATATTGTGTAATAGAAAACAGTATAAAGTTTATATTTTTATATAATATAAATGTAAATAAAAAAAACCTTGACAGTTATCAATATAGTTTATTTTTATTATAATTATTATTAATTATAAAAAAATGTCAGGTTGAGTACAATATTGCAGTATTAATGCAACATATAAATCATTCCGTTCACTGTTATTGGGATTAAATAACTGTGGCAATATTTTAGGAGTTTTTAAACTGTGCCTCAACTTTTAAAAATTCCTATGTCCAATCATCATTTTATACCTTAAATAGCACTTATAGCAGTTGCTTTCATTTTTCAATGTTGTTTTAAAATGATTGAGACTTTCGTATAAGTTATTATTAAAAACTAATCAATATGTTATATGCTTCCAGGTTCACCAGCCTATATTTCACCAGATGTGCTGATGTGCAAACCATACCTGGGAAAGCCTTCTGACATGTGGGCACTTGGTGTAGTACTTTATACAATGTTGTACGGTCAGTTCCCATTTTGCGACACAAGCCTTGCGCAGCTCTTTAGTCGGATACAGGCCGCAAATTATAATATACCGCCGTAAGTATTTCTGGCGATGTGAACTCTATGATGGTTTAATATAATATGATGCTAAATAGGCGTTATTTTTTATCATAATTGATTTTGGTTAGTGTGGAAAGAAAACATTTTTCTATTTAAAATTATCTAATTACCAGTATGAGAAACCTTTACCACTTTAAACACATACTCTATTAACAAGAGATATTTATACTTTTTAAAACTAAGGTGGCATCCATTATTTTCTTGAGGTGATTTTTCGACTCCCCTTTCCCCTTGATGACATGACGTGAGATTTTGTTCAACACTCTCTCCTGTCTCTTCTCACGTGAAATTTTAAAAATATATATTTCTATTTAAATAAGTGAACCCTTGCTTAATTGTATCTGATTTAAAAAAAAAAAAAACAATAAACTCTTTTTATTTAAGTCAGTGACGTAAGACACCCGGTCAAGCATTCTTTAAAGATGTCCCTACATATCATAGTAATGAAAAGTTTGTGAGCATAGACTTACTTATACTTACTCTGTCTCTTTTATGTTTGTTGACAAGAGCAGAAATTTTGTTACAAACAATTTTTTACACTAAATTTCCACAATCTCTGTTACAGGGACGGTAATTCAGTTCAAGTTTCGGACAACACAGTGTTTCTGATTCAAAGGCTGCTTGTGAAGGATCCCAAACACAGATTGCTGGCAGATGATGTGAGTAAAACAACATTCTTTGAGTATTATTAGTATACTGTAATTATTGAGTATGGTTTTGTCTATTTATTTTATATTCCAAAATCATTGTTCACACTAAAACATAATATGTGATAATTTACTAAATTAAATACGAAAATATTTATCTGATAAATTATTAAAAGCACATTCACGAGCACTTAAATAATTATCTAAGGAATTTCGATATATATTATAATAACTTGTTTAATTTATTAGCAATTAATAACCATCCTTAATTACTAATTTATCTAATTACGAAAATTAATACCAGTTCAGCAATATTTTAATTCATTCAGTTTGATGTAATGGAAAGTTTTAATGATATATTATTCTCCTAAAGTTGATTTAGTCATACTACTTTAGTTAGTTATTTAGGAATGGGCAAATCATATACACTTGACAAATCATATACACTACAAATGATTTATAAATATTAGGAAAAAAATAATTAAGTCAATATTGTATGAGTATACAACACTACTTGGTCAAAAATCAAGTACTATAAAAACATTTTTTTTAATATAAAACTGCTCAGCACTTGACTGCCGTTGCACCTGATGCTAAGTGGTAATGCAGCCTTTAATCAGTAATATGAAAATTTCATGGTAGTTACATATCTGTAAATAAAAACACAACATTAAATTAGAAACAGGCTCATCTAGAATTGACACAAACTAAAAGTTTAAATTAATTCTATAAATTTTACAAGGGTTTTAATAATGCAAGAGATACAGAGAACACGAAGAGCACCCTTCTCTAACTTATGTTCACACAAAGAAGTGTTTTGGAAATAATACTTAGACATCAATTCTGGAGAAAACACATGACAGGTTTACTCTAATGATAATAAACTTTGCGGTATTTGTAGATGGTTGAATTTAACCTAATAAATTGATTGTGTTTATGTAAAGATGTAGCAAAATAGATATGTCAATTCTTTGTAGTAATATTAAAAAGAGAATAATATTATATTAAGGGGTAATTAGATTAAAGGGTAGTTTCATCATGTTAACCTATTTTGTTTGAGGTCTGTAGAGATGATTCAAATGGAATTTGTAGTTGTTTATGCTTTTAAAGTGCTTTAATTAATATTTTGTATATGTTAATTAATAATTTAAAATGAACATGTAAAATATTTGGTTGTTTTACCTCATCATCAGGAACCATGATCTTGAAAATGATTATCAGTCATTAATTTCAGTTAAGTTTAAGGAGATATTACATATAAAAATGATAAAGCCTTAGAAATAATATAAAAAAGAGCAAATTTCAATATCTGGTTGTATATGTAGACATATTCAGTATAGAATTAATGACAGGTGAAAATCACATTCACAGGTTTTAGACCAACTGTCAAGTATAATAGCGAGCTACGTGATAGTGCCAAACCCGCCAGAAGACCTGCAGGTGGTTCCCGATGTACCTCTGGACGAGGAGAAGGATAAAGAAGAGAAAGAGAAAGCGGCCGCAGCACATAGTAGCCAAGTGGAAAGGAAGCCGTTCATCACAATCCCGGAGAGTGGTGGCGAGAGGGCACCGAACACCAACGTAAGATACCTCGCATTTACGACTTTAGAATTTATATTTATATTTAGAAATTAGATTTATATTTTTATTTAGTAACTCGGTATGTGTGCATAGTTTAATCTTTCTTTTTTTTCTCACATTTATGCCTTCAAAGTGCAAGAATGCTCTTCTGCTTAGAAATTGTCTATTTGTGCATGTCTAATTGAACTTTTTATTCATTCAGCTTTTTTTTAAGTTTTGGTTTTAGTTATGGTAAGGCCACACACAAGCTTTAGTTGTCGCATAAATGGGCAGGTTCTTTCGAGTAAGTAACAGTGCCTTACAGAAGATCATAAGTGGACGGAATTATCCTTCTGTGTTTCGTTTAGTGGGTGAGGTTACCCGGGCCCTCGTTTTTGAGGTTGGCTACACATCTACAACGCCTATGCTGGCATAAATGTCCATGGGCAGCAGTAATCATCTACCATAAGGTGAACTGCCTGCTAGCTTGCTAACTTTGCACATAAAAAAAACAAAATAGTCCTTGTGACTGGTATGTTATGAATTAAACAATGCGGCGAACGATTCAATTCACGGCTGGTTTAATTATTATATGGAACATGTCGGTAGATGGTTATAGTTAGGTACACAGAAATAATTAATCCAACTGCAACCATAATACATTACAGTGACAATGTGCCATGTGTGTGTAATATTATAGTATGTAAGATTATTAGGGTATTTTATTTAACAAAAATTTTTAATACTATAAATGAATCAAAGAACCAAGTGGATTTTGGTAGCACTTTCTCTTATGTTTGGCAAATTTTAATCCTAATCTAAAATAGACAATTTATGTATATGAAAAGGTGCCGGAAACAGGTATAAAATCCACCAAGAAATTTTGAAAAGTTTTTTTAACTTTGGAGCTTATCTTTAAAGCCCGAACGAATGACCCTTCGCAGGAAGAGCTCGGTGTGTTCTGCGTGCCATTGCCCGATTTCTTCGCGCTCAACTTCCCGGGGGGGCGGGCGCCGCAAAGCGGGATCATCATCCAGCCCGCTCACACGGTAGACTCGTCGTCCATAACTTCTCCGAACAGCAACCAGCGTCAGATCACGGTCCAGAGGATCGGGAGGGACGCTAGGCCGCTGCTGCCCTGCGAGATCGCCCGCTACCAGCACATGTTCGCGTCCGGCCAGCGAGCGGAGAGCCGGAGGGCGGAGGCCCAGGGCTTCGCCCCCGAGGGCAGGCAGGAGCGCCCCGAGGAGTCAAGGCTGGGGGCTCTCGCTCGCAGGATGCCCCGCTTGAGTGCGGTCGCCCCCAGGAGCCCTACAGATATCAGATTGATCCCTTGGTCCGAGAGGGCGAGGAATGGCGATCGTCCCCTCGACCAGGACTACGTGCTCCGCCTCCCGGCCTCGGTGCTGGATGGCTCAAGGATCGCGACCAGGGTCCTCAACCCAGCGTATCAGCCCAATGCCGACCCGGCAAACCACCACCGGCCCCCGGTCGATAGCTCCGAGCTGGACTACAACTATTCCGGCTAAGTGCAGTGTTGTAACATGAAATATTGTAGTGCTGTAACGAAATAGTTTTTTTTTTACTGTGAACCTATCGACTACCTAAAAAGGTGATACATGATCAATTGTGTAGAATCGGTGAAGTGAAAATTTTTCAGTGACTTGGTTAAAGGATGACTTTTCATTCTGCAACTGTGAACTTTGGTTTTTTCGAGGGATAATAAGTATGCTCAAGCTTTATCTATTCATTGTTATATTGGGAAGATACTGAAACCTTAGCATTGTTTATACTAGCACACGCTTCAAAGTGTGAAAAGATATAATTGTGTGGAAAACACAATTATATCAACAAATTTACGAAACAAAGAAATTATTAATAATTTCAGTAAATACAATCAAACCCAACGAGTTTTCAGTCAATGGTACTTATTTTACATTGTTTGCTCACATTGCCTGCTGTTTTTTTTTTAACTTAAATAGTTATAAGAAATAAATATTTAGAAAATAAAACTTTACCATATCTTAAATTGGATGGGATACATAGTGATAAGTTTGGCATATTACAATCTAATAGAAAGTAAAAAGTTTCTAATATTATCCTCAATATTTTTTCAAATTAATAAATTTCCTTTATTTGTACTTTAGCTGGAAAGTATCAGGCGGAAAGCTGCACCATAGATTTATATTTTATTTGTCCTTTCTAAATCAGTTACTTTAAATGGATAAAAATATGTATATAGTTTATATATTTATACATAGTGTGAATAATGATTCTTATTTAAAAAATTAAGACCAATAAAGTAAATAATAGAAAGTTGGAATAAGTTCTCAATAACATTTGTATATATATTATGTGGAACAATAAAATTGTTACATTTTTTCTATAAAACTATTAATAAATGACAAAGGACCCTCCTCATATGAGTAATCAAGTCTGATTTTCAGCTTCTCAAACATTATTCTTAGGTTTAGTTTTGTATTATTAGTAATTATAGGTACTTACAGGTGAAGTAACAGTAGATACTAGTTTGTGTACAGTTTTCATTTTGTTGCCAATCGCAAAAAAAAAAAAAAACAAATTGGGAACCATATCGGTTTTGTAAATCAAGTTAAATCAGATTAAGTACTATTAATATTTAACAAACTTTTTGTATCACATACAGAATTGTGTATGTATTGTGTTGATTTGATATGATTTGCATTTAACATTCATATTGTAATTTTTTTTTAATTCATATCTATTCATAATTGATTGTTTCATTTGAATAGGTAAAAATGTAGTGAGATAGATTGAAATAATTTTTTGTTTTAACATATGCTCATACTGCTACTGAATGTTAGATGGGGGATTTATTCGTAAAACACCAACAATATCGTTTCTATTGTTTTTTTTTATTTAAAATTATATATGCAATTACATAGTCCAACAGCTTCTACAGAATGACATATATAATTAATTATTTATTGATCACAGACATATAATTATTTATTTATCCCCAACAGGCAACTTTTCTTATGAAACTAACAATCAGTCCGTTTTATAATTATTATCATTAGAGATGAACCATGTATAAATGTTAAATGGCGGAAAATTGTTTATTTCTTTTTTAAGTTATTAACCATACATAGATATATGTGTAACCTTATTATCTATGGTCCTTAGTATCGGGTAACAATGATAGGTTAATTTTAATAGTAGTCTATTATAATCTAGGATTATACCTCAATTGTACCCCATGTTTACTTGCTTGAAATTGTCGTCCATTGTTATTTTTACAACTTATAATTGATCAGTATAGTACTTTTTAAAAAAAAATTATAACAGAAATCTCCTAATTTCATAAAAGAACATAAGTCCCTTGTAAGATGTAATTAAATAGGTAATTTATAAAACGTTAACACTGATTTTAACAGGTAATTAGACGCAATGATAATGATTTATGAATTATCTATGGATAAAAGTTAATTTCAATGCCGTAAAAGTAACTTTACTTTTAGCTAGTGTTGCACAACCATCGATAGTTTGACTATCGATAGTTGACCTCGAAAACTATTCAGGATATCGATTGTACTATCGATAATATCGTCTAAGTCAATACTGTCGATACTACCGATAATATCGATGGCTCTCCAAGTGCCAATACTATTGATAACAGCAATATGGTATCGATAGTAATGCATGCGATAGTATCGATGGTATCGATAGTATTGCAATTGCCATTAGTTTTTGACAAAAACTGTCGATACTATCGATGATTTTGTACTATCAATAGCCTTTTACTGGCTATTGATAGTACAAACCTATCGAGTTAGTAGAGATAGTTACTACCGATACTGTTGCTTTTACCTTAACTATCGATAGATAATCGATTTTCTATCGATAGCAGACTATCGATATGCAACATTACTTTCAGCTTATCGTTATTTGATTCGTGTAATAAAGACGTAATAACTTTTGTTTACATTAAAGTACATAACGTAAGAATTACAATAAATACAAATAATTAACACAAAAAAAATAAACGATCGAAAAGTTTTTGTAGTTAATAGGATATCTATTATCTATGTTAAACAAAATTATTATGTAACAAAAGCAAGTGGTTGAAGTTTTGGATCTAGAACTTAACGGAAAATATTTAGCCTGCCTGTATTTGTGACATGAAAATTAAATTGTTTTGATTGTAGTTTAATTTTTATATTTCAAGTAGGTTATTCATAATAAAAAACAGATCTTCCGTGGGACTTGGATTGTTGCACAACGAAGGTTAATTTCTTAACGCCAAGGTGAATAAGGTTGATTCCATTGTTTGGTTTTGCAATGTATTTGTTGTAAATACTTATCTTGTCAGTCAACTTTCCATAACTAGGCTATTCTTTAAGTAGGACAATTTTTGTTACTTGTTAGGTGCATGCTGTATCTTGGTATATGCACGAATAAAAAATATTTTCAAAAGTTTGTTCGTTTCTGTTTTTGCGAAGCACCTTAGCCACACTTTAAATCTTATAGCGCAGCTAATCCAAGAATAATTGAACTATAAAATTTTATGACTCCGTGGCGCAGTTGCCAAGGTATTGGCTTCGGCGTCGGGTTCGATCCCACACGGGACAACTATTTGTGTGACCCACAGATAGTTGTTTCGAATCTGTGTGTTTGTCCACGTGAAATTTATGTTTGTTAAACGTCCTTACAACACAGGATAATGTTATCCTAAAGTAAGGGCAATGTTTTTACATTAAACAAAAACAGAAAAAATACAGATAATCGGCGAGATAATAGGCTATATATATATACATGATGTAAGACGTATCAAGCTCGTGAAAACGGAGCATTTCTATGAGCGGTTTTAAAGTACATACCTTGGCTAACGCACGCATGAGCACATGCGTGGCACTACCAACTGTGGAGAGCCTCAAACCCGTGGGTTCTGGCTAGCCCACCGGTTCTGCGTTCGACGAAGCTTTAATAGTTTCGGGACTGAAAGCGTTAAAATCAGTTAATAAAGAAAAAAGTGCATCATGACAGATTATGACAAAGACTGAAGAACCACGCAGCAGCTAACCACCAACTAATGGGTATGCTGTTTCGGGAAAGTTCCTCAAACTCTCAGCAGACCGACATTAATAGTGGTGCAATTTTCTATTTTGATTTATCTCCGATCCAAGGTTAAATCAATGAAATTATGAGGCCATATGGAAGCTAAACCGAAACCACTGCTTTAGAAATTGATTCATAAATGAGGTAACAAACATAAAAACAACAACAGAATTGATAACCTCCTCATTTTTAAAGTCGTTTAAAAAGGGCGCCTAATTAACCATAACTCGCCCGGAGTGCAGAGATGCCGGCGCTGTCTCTGGTACCTAATTTTGTATTTTTAATATTTCGGATACTGTATTTTTTTAATATAGTAATCTCAGACCAATACAAAAGTACTTTTTTATTGGTCTGAGATAGCAATAAATTATACTAATATTTTTTTGTGAATATCTCGTCTAAACGTCTGTAGTAATATTCTTGGCGATATGCAATCGTTCATTTTTATTCGATTTGGCTCGGTAAGACAACACTTATGCGCGGAACGGATTTTTCAATTTTACGACCCGCATATACGGATAAGAATTTTTTACGAGCGTTTTAGCGTGAGCCCCAAGTTACCTAGCTTTTAAGTGATACGTAAATTCCTTATATTACAGATCCAATGTATGTAAAAGCTTTTAACTTTATTTGAACGATTTTGAAATATATGCCATTTTGTTTGTATTCATGGTTTTTTTTAGCTAGTATTAAAATTAAGCGGAGGGAGTATACGTTGATCTAGATTATAGATTCCCAACGGGGGCAGTAACGCCCCCTAGTGGGTGCTGGAGCTTTTACTAGGGGTGCTAGCGAGCCCCATGGCAAACGGCGGCGTTACGACCTCTTTTCTTGAAAAAACATTTTACTCTGCCGTCTAAAATGTGTATTATACATAAAATCAATTGATTCGCTTTCATCATCATTAAAGCTTATTTGAGTCCACTGCTGAACATAGGCCTTCCCGCACATTTGAAGAGGTCATCAATCTATCTGTCGTCTATCAGTGGGGAGTCGTCCTAGGACGGTTTAGGACTGTCAAATTTGCGCTTGACGCGGCCAACACTATCTCTTCCAAAGCGTCGTTGATCGCCTCGGTGAGGTTTCGTAAATGGAGAATCGACGTGAAACTAGAGAAGACTACGACAGACTAGACTAGGCTACGACAAATTTTGTTAACTGCAGTCTAAGAGCTCAAAAAAAAACTTATTTAAAATATTTTATTATCTAATATATAAATTTCTCGTCTAATATATAAAATTCTCGTGTCATGGTGTTTGTAATTGAACTTCTCGGCAACGGCACGACCGATTTTCGTGAAATTTTGTTTGTATATCGGCCAGGGTGGAGAATCCGACAATATCTATCTACAGCGTGTCGTTACCACCGCGACAATAAATGAACACACGTCTAACGCTACTTGCCAATAATCATAAAAAAATGTTAACGTTAACAAAATCCATAATTAAAAAAAATATTTTTCAAACAAACCAATTAAGTAAATAAGAAACAAAATTTGTAACATCCTATACAACTAAAACTGACTGATTGATACATTTGGAGACTTTTTCATTCCAACGAATGTGGCAACCCACAGCGTCGCATTAATAGCCTCTCATTCTAACAGTATGTTTTGTCTATTTTAAATTCATTAAACCCATTCATATACTTTGTGACCTTTACAAATGAACTTTATGTTACAGTTTTATACGTAAGGGTGTTCTAAAATTCTTTGTTTTGAAAAATTTTATAACTCGGTAAATATTGATGTTTAAAGAATGTAAATGTTTAATACAATTTTAAAAAGTTATCCTCTTTATGTGTGTTCATTTATTGTCGCGATTTTAAAGACACGCTGTATATAAAAATAGATTGCTGTTCGTTAGTCTCGCTAAGACTCGAGAACGGCTGGGCCGATTTGGCTAATTTTGGTTTTGAAATATTTGTGGCAGTCCAGGGAAGGTTTAAATGATGAGAAATTATGGAAAATCTAAATAGCAAATATTTTATTATTATACATACAAACTGTTGCTAACTGTCAAACATTTTATGCGTGTGTTCCAAAAATTCATTTTCTATGCGTTCAGATTCACTTATTCCTTACGAATGATTTACATGGCAAAACAACGTTTGCCAGGTCAGATAGTTATAGTATAAAAATTACAATGTACTTATGATTTTTCTGGATTCGATCGGCTAAACTTTGTACATTCTCCGGTCTGAAAGTGAAAGAAAAATCATTCACAACAATATGTACAAGAGAACACAAGAAGACTCAGTTTCAGTTCTGTTTAATTAGGCATTGTATTTGTTTGGAGTCGGTGTTTTAATTATGTTATTGTTATATTTGGCGTCCATATTTTATTCTTTACGGACGGAAATAAAAAAGATACTGACTTTAAAACTTAAAAAAAAAGGTTTTGTTTAATTCCAGAAGGTGACAAGCGACCTGGCGGTTCAAACAGGTGAACCGCCAGTGATAATCGCTGCCCATGTAGGTACATTTGCAGCAACCGAAGGGTTGTGTATGCGTTGTTACGTTTTAATAAAATAGGCTCCGGTTACAATTTTTGTTTATGTGAAAAGGTAGCAAACGACCTGGCAGTTCACCTGATGTTAAGTGATAACCGCCGCCCATTGACATTTACAACACCCGTAGGGCTGCAGATGCGTTGCTACACATTAATAAAGTCGGCCCCGGCTACCTCACTCACCAGACTAAACGCAGAAGTATAATAATACTTCCACTTCACACCGGTCTTTTGCGAGATCGTGGTACTTCCCCTAACGGACATCCTCATTAGTGCAACAAGAAAGACTGTTGCGTCGCCCTAGAAATTCGCTTGCGTTATACTATTTCGATTGAAAGAGTAGCTCGGTAGCTTAAGTTTCTGCTATTTCCGGTTAACGGTGGTAGGGCCACGCAGCAGCCTCGACTGTTGCACGAATGGGCAGTCCCCCCGGGTAACTACCACGACCTCATAGAAGACGAGCGTAAAATGGAAGTATGACAAATACTTTCGCGTTTCGTCTGGTGAGTGAGGTAGCCGGAGCCCAATTTTTAAAAGGTTGTCAACGCATCTGTAACCCTCGCGTGTAGCAGATGTCCATGGGCGGCGGTATTCGCTTACCATCACTTTTCACATAAAAAAAAACTTGCGCTTAGGCCACTGAGTTATTATTAAGAGACACTTAAGCTCCTTCTACATGACCAAAGTCAGGCATTAATATACTATTTTGAGATAAAAAATTGGTCCTCATTTGTGTTTGATGATCCGCGATAAGCTCTCGATCTGTCGCCACTTACCATTTATATTTAGGGATTTAAAGCACGGCCGTGTTGATTTTTTTACTCATATTTGTATGGATAGTCCGTTCGATCCGACTATGGGTTTCTCTGCTTTCCATAGACAATTTAAACAAGATAACATTCGCTATATCTACCTTAACAGCATATTTGTTATCCGACTTATCAAACCAATCACATTTAGTTCAATAAACCCGTCAAATAAGGGCTCACGAAGCGCCCGAGGTAGCGGCAGAGGATTGTTACGATCGAAATCGGCAGGATTATTTTATATTTACAGTCTCCCATTATATTCCACCCCATTGTTATGCGAATTTACATCGATCGAGCGCGAGGCTTTGAAAGGCTCGTCATTCGCTGAACATTTTACATTTTATTTCTACTCTGCCAATATAAATTATGTTAAATTACAATCTAACTGTAGAAGCCGTAATTAGAAAATGTAATTAACAAATAGCTTACATTACGAAGTTTAGTCTTAAACAAAATTAAAATTAAAGTAAATTTTACTTATAACGTAAGCCAGTTAAGCTCTAATTAGAATATCTGATGGCGACTGTATCTGATTCCAGATATCCTATCCGGTTGTGATACTTGGTTTACGTTAATCTTATACATCCAAAAAAAACTTTTTTAAAAATATAGTCAGCCGTTGGAATGTCTTTTGGGCTCTGTCCAAATGTCGATTTTGTTCATACGTTTTCCGTACGCATACGTAAATACGTGTTGTTACAGGAAAAATTGCCTTCACGTCTCGCAGTTATTTGGGTACGGTATTAGCATATTAGGCGGTGCCCGAGGCGACAGATCCGCTTCATATGTACCGGCCTTTTGTCAGCAAAATCGCGTCGCCTACAGGATGTATTCGATAGAATTTTTTCATATTTTAATACATTGAAAGACGTTTATAAACGAAGTGATATATATATATATATATATAATGATATAGAACTTAAATATTAAAATTACAAAACTAAAAAGACGAAGAAAAATGTTTAGGTACTTAAAGAATATAGTACAAAAGAGTTAAAAGTGCTAAAAGTAACGACTAAAATAATATTTACAAATTAAATAATACAATTTGTGTTGTGACCGTCTCAGAATAAGCCGCAGGGATGCAGCACAGATTTATAATATATCTTTTGTCGCCTTTATAACGTAGGCTTTTTTTTTGTGTCACTGTTTTTTTTTAAACTCAGAACTGGCCAGCACTTGACTGCCATCCCACTTGATGTTAAGTGGCGATGCAGTCTTTGATGGTAAGTATGGCGCGCTTGACAGCTTCGTCGAAAGAAGTCCGGGAGCCCGGAGAAGTGGTGCAGGACGACAGCAAGATGACGCTGTCCGCTCTATCTTTGCGAACCGTTTAGATGGGTCCGGAAAGATGGACCATTCGACTAACGGAGGGTGGGGTTCAAACGATCATAGGGCTCCTCTGTAGGAGTTTCAAGGTTTGGACCGCAATCGACAGATATGCTCTTTTACTACATTCATTCTATTTTATGAAGACTAACTGAGTTGTTAGGCTCGCTAAAGTTGGCACATCAGCAAAAAAAATTAAATAAATACTACCTTTGTTCTAAGCAAATTTTGATAACATATGAGTTTGTTTCTGACATATATTGTTTCATATTATATGTTAGTAGGTATAATGGTTTGTTTGAAGCATTTATTGACTTTGGCATTATGCCGTGGGTTGGTCTCCCGGGACCAGTTGTAGTGTGGCCTATTGATCCAAAAAAAAAGTATAATTACATTTGTTGACTTGTAGTAGAAAAAGTACAATGTATAACATAATGCTTATAAAACAATAGAAAGAAATAAATGTAAAATATGATTTATTGTAAAGATATAATGGACGTTGTGCGATATAAATGGTGTAATTATGTATAAATAATATTTTTTTAAATTACAAGAGTAAAGAGAGTGACGAATACAACCTCCGCAATGATATACTTAATTATAATTCATAAAAAGTTACTTTCTTTGGACAAAAAGGCCAATAATTAGTTTTGATAAAATAAAACATCCTTTACACAGTATTTCACGTATGAAAGATTACATCGCAAAGCAGGCACAAGGCGGAGAGCAAATATATCATTCGACGTCATCAACTCATAAATTATTTATGGCTTTTTTATACCTACCTGCTTCCGGATATTATCTGTGAAATTTTTAAATCTCTTTAGAGAATAATAAGCACTTTATTATCTGTTGTTATTGAACGTTACAACGCTTAAGCGGGACGCGATTTATGCTGTATTTTGTATCTTTATATTATATTAAAAAGTATTGTGCCGTTGCTTTGCAAGTTAGGAAGAATTAAATTCTTATATTGTGCGTAATGACACTGTATGAGACAGTTGTTTTAATTGTAAATAAATAGGTTTTTTCTGATTTTAATATTCTTGCTGATTACTGTAAATAAAGATAAATATTTTGTTTGTTTAACTATCTATATAATAAAATAAGATTTGGTTGATTTTAATTTTTTTTCCTCTGGATTAAAACAATGAGATTTCTATTTTTGAAGAAAAATATGCATCGTTAATTAATGAAATAAAAAACCTTATTATGCCTACTTAGGATACCTATATTTAAAAATAACTACTGCTAACTGCGTAATGTGCTTATTCATGCAGTTACAATTTTTGCTGACGCATTTCGCTAGATAATCGATCTTCGCCTGCCAACGGAAATAGTCCAGGTAATGTATGGGAACGGGAACAAATCATTGGAAACCAATGAACTACGCCAGAAAATCACCAACACGCATCGTTACGTTGTTATTACCAGACTGTGCAATAAAATTGAAACATTACTTTGACTTATTGACTTACCTATGGCGCGGGGTCGCAATCTTTATTGTGCTTGTCGTATTTGATGTTGGCTCGTGACAAATATTCTTTTTTAACCGATTTCAAAATATTTGTATCTATTCTACAATGGCTAGTGGGCGTTCGTCAGCGCTACTAAAAGCTACATGATTCATTTCTACTTTTTACTGTGATACATCCAAAAATGTTTGATGTGAGGATTTTAAGGTACTCTTTATTTGGGAGTCGGTATCTACAAAGCTGTAATAGCTGTGTGTAGAAGTTATTCCTCATTTAGTGCGTTTGCCATTTACGGTATCATTACTTTAGTCTACCATTTTTGATAAGAATAATTGGTTATGGATAGGATCTTTTCAACGTTAAGGCAGTTTTGACGATGTATTAAAACTCGCTTATAGAATGTCAGGTACAATCTACAGTGCTTAAAATCACAGAATTATAAATAGAGAAATCTTCTAGTGTATATTACTAACCTTTGGGACGTGACATATAAAAACTCCTACGGTAGTAGTATTTTGACAAACGATAAGTAAATGTAATGCTTCTATATTAAATAAAGATATTTGAATTGACTCTACTAAACGCCGGTCTTCTGTGAGGCCGTGGTACTTACTGAAACATTATACTTTCTTCCCTTTAGTGCAAAATGTGTGAACGCTTGCAAACGACAAAGACATAAATGATGGAATTGATCTCTAGCCTTAAAGCGAGTAGACCAAAACCCAAAACCGCAAAATGCAAAATGTGGTGAACTTATCCCTTTACTCCGGCGCCCAACATGAGACAGCGACATTCGCACTTAAGCAGTCCGAAAAATAAAATTTCAGATGCACGTGGCAAGTAAAAAGTTACGGAGGTCAGATAGACATAGACAACGCAAGAGAAAAACAGTTTCCACGATTAACAATTCACAAGTAAACGTTTGGCGGGAGCTGAAATATGATAATAAAAAAAGAACTAAAGAATGCGCTTCCTGCAACAGTTCTAATAGAAAATTTCCCGAGGCGGGGCACAATTTTTCAGTGTCCAAACTCGGCATTTGCGCGTCAGACTAGAGCCTGGTTTAAATGGAAACTAATTTTAATATTAATGCTACGTTCTTTACTGCGAGCGAACTTGCTCCTTTCGCGTATATTAATCCGTCCTTTATTTGTTCTCTTTGTTCTCTTTTTGGTGCCCATCCAGGGAGAGCGAATATATTTCATCCTACAAGATTTTTGTCTTCATTTATCAAGTCGCAGCGGCGTGGAGCCAACATTAAACGTTTTTATTGTACGCGACAAACGTGACCCTTTTTAAACTGTACCAAAATTTCAGTGAAACATTCGCAAAAAGCAACGAGACAGTCTGACGGTGCAACTGCTAACAAATCTATTGATATAATATGTACACGTTTCTATGATGACGGTCTCGTTGGACGAAGATGATAATACGAGGAAAACTGAAAATGTTATTGTGAAAATATTCAACTTGGAGAATAATATAATTTTCTATAATACACCTTTGAGATATGGACAGTTATTTGTTTGGAATAAACACGTTGATCGCCGAAAATCTTTCAATGTTTGGATGTGGTACTCCAAAATTCTATAGATAGAATCATTATTAATATCCGAAAGATCATTTAAAAATAAATCAAATTTAATTTTACGAGGAGGATCTTCAAAAAAATTAAAAATAATGTAGATCATAATGCACAAATAAAACATTCTTAAAAATAGATACCTATATCCCGAATATATTGCTCACATTGAAAATTAATCCCAAATATGCCGGCCGCGAAAGCCGAAGACGTGGGTTCGATTCCCACAGCGGGGACAATCTTTTCGTACTTTTTCTACAAGTTTTAACAATCCCAACTAATTAACAACCAACAGCACTGGACTTGTGAGTTAATGTCAAAGTTCGTTTTATTACAAGTCTAAAAAGAAAAAGAAACAGTAATCTTCCTTTTTTAATACATTGTACCTATATGTTTCTACTTAAACATTTTTTTTAAATTTACAAACCATGGACTATCAAGAGAATCACGGTCTCGGATTTATGGTATCTTACGTATATTAGAACGTGTCAACCAGTTTTGACAAAAATAATTATAACATAAAAAAAAGAAAGAACACAAAATAAATAAAACCTGTAAAAATATTTCATACACGCGTTTGAATTATTTTATCCTGTATTTATACGTGTTAAACTTATTTTCACTTACGAGAGGGATTTTCAAATCATTAGATAAAATTCGCACATTCGCGTGCCGAGAGATAGAATTGAATCGAGTGTGCAAATGTGATGACGCGCATTAGGCTTTCATTTCCCGCCAATGCAGAAGGGGATTGATCGCCGCCATTTGTCTCTGGCTTCGTCTCGAATAGCTTTCCTTCGATGAACACTCGCATATCATTCTCACTGATGTCTCCATCATACTTTCGTCTATTGAATTATTAAATTACTTTAAAAATTGTCTGCAGTTTTTATTGTAGAGCAGTGGTATTGCAATTTTCTTTTCGAATTTATATAAAACAAAGGGACCATTTCCAATGATGATACCTTTTACGGCCGCTAGATTTGGTTACTAGCAATACATATTTGACATTAGCTCTATAATACTTCAATATTCTATATACAGTAACCAAATACATCCACAGTACACAGTAAAGAACTGTCTTAAAAAAAAAAGAAATGTTTTAACATTGCCAGTATGAAATGGTTTATTAATTCATGATTGAACGAATAAGCAAATATAAGGCAGGGCGAATAAGAAAAAAATAACGAAAAACATGAAACTAAATAGATATGTACTAAGCACGATTTGCTGATGTTCAGTACATATCAAAAATTAAAATAAAATGAAGTATAAAATAACAACTACCTAGTATAGCTAATCTATGTACCTATCTGTTTTATTTATTTAAAATATAAAAATAAAATTGCATGTCACAGTGTTGGTTTGCGATGTACTCGGAAACTATTCGCCCGATTTTAAAAGTATTTTTTTTAATTTTTTTTCATATTTTTTCATTATGCTAGATTTGTTCCAATCATCGTAGTTAGATCCTAGCATAGGTTTTATCTGAATTTTCAACATCAAAATGTGATGAAATAGTTTTTCGCCGCTTTGGGAATTGAGCTCACCTCTTGGGCGAAGGAATCCGGAAGGACGTGGGTTGGATTCCCACAGCGGCGAAAAACTTTTCGTCCATTTTAATAGTGAATTAAAATATTACGTACGTATTATTCGATTTTTTACCATTATTTTCGGCTAGTGCTTAATTAAATCAAAATTAATTATATATTTTTTATGTGAGAAAGTGGCAAACGAGTTGGCGGTTCACCTGATGTGAAGTGATAACCGCCGCCCATGGACATTTGCAACACTTGTTGGGTTGCAAATGCGTTGCTACCTTTAAATAAAGTGGGCCCTGGCTATCTCACTCATCAGACGAAACGCAGAAGTGCAACACTTCTACTTTACGCCGTTTTTCTGTAAGGTCGTGGTACTTACCCTGACGGACCTGCCCATTCGTGCAACAGTGTTGCGTGGCCCAACCACCGTAATATTTATACCTCTCCGGTTTTATTATATTTTCCGTAATTATACATTTATGGTTTAATTATAGCGCCTGGCCGGGTCTGCTACTCTATATGTGTATGTTTATGTATATTATATAACAATAGATGCGTTTATGTATGAGTGTTCCTCATCGAGTTCAAAACGTCTTCACCGATTTGAACCACTTTTTTTAATGTGAAAAGTTGCCAAGCGGGCACCGGTTCACCTGATGTTAAGTGAATATGTCCATGGACATCTGCTACAACGAGGGTTCCTGTTGCGTTGAAAACCTTTTGAAATTTGGGCTCCGGCCACCTCACTCACCAAACGAAACGCAAAAATAAATATACTTCTACTTTACGCCGGTCTTCTGTGAGGTCGTGGTACTTACCCGGACGAGCCTGAAACTACTAGGCATACATTTACAGTTGACGCGAGTGTATAACAGTGTAATGAGGTATAATATAAAGATAATAAATAGATAATAAATTAACATCTGTAATGAGGTTACACGGCATCTAGACGTATATATAATCTAAGACTCTTAGCTGAATAGCTATCATCTATAATTGCAAATACTACTAGGTACTAAGCGATGCAGATAACAACGAAGTAGTATAAATTACATGCTATCATAATGAAGTATATTAAGTAATAACTTGATATTTATAATTGAAAGTTCAAGATTTTTGACCGCTATTTATTTTAATTGTATAATTATTAACAGAAAATTTGCTTGTCAAAAAGGTAAAAAAGAAATATTTCGTATCTTTAGAACTAAGCAGTCTTTCGCCAAAGCGGGATAGGATGTGTTAACTAGCCGCTGTAAATGGAGCATTCTTTCAAAACGTCGTTGTTAAGTGGTTGTGACTTTGCTGCAGGTTCCAAGATAGAAGTATCTTGGAACTTCATATACAACGTCCGAGTCATGAGGTCCGGGTACTGTAATGAATTGGGACTCAACAGGAAAAACGTTTGTTCCCAAGTGTCAAAGGAGTTGACGAATAGTTATCAATTACCATACTAGAGCATACGTTATTCAACACGGTGGCCATTAAGTTAGGGCACATGTACAGGGACATTAATCTGTTATACGGGTAAGGTATTACAGGATTGTTTGTCTAACATTAGACAAATTGTGCCCGCCGGGCGTTTGCCCCGTTTGATGTAGGAGACTTTGAAGCTGTGTAGTGCTTAATATTGACGTTATTAAGTGAACGCAAGCATGTTCAACTATGTATGAAATTACAAACGATATGTGGGCATCGGTACATGCCATTAACATTTCGTAAACCCTGAGTAACTCACAGATACAACACTTTAAAAGTTTTATGAGAGAACTAACTCTTTTAGGCACTTTTTTCCGACTTAAACTTGAATGCAATTGTTTAAAGTTTAAAACGGAATGTGTAGTTATAAAATAATTGGTTCGTACTTTTGTATTCATGCAATTTGTAGAGAGATAATCTCGGGTACAGCTCTACTCGTCTAGGGAAATTCGTGCGGATTAAAATGCATTATGGCAACCCTAATTTGCGCGGGAGGAACCGCAACGTATCGCGTTTTAGCGGGAACGCTCAATTAAACTGAAGAACATCTTTACCCGTTGATCCAGTGCCCGCGGCGAGGTGCTAACAAGGGCGCTTCGAATTACCTAATGGATGAGTTGTTTTAATTATTAACGGAAGGTTACTGATACGGGTGGGTTAAAACGACCACAAGTGTGGTAAATATTCGCTAATTAATCTCCATTTGATATAGCACCAACTTTTATCAAAATTCTAAACGAATTCGCCTATTGACATGTAAGTGTTATGTTGATTAAATAATAGAACATATAGAGGGCGGAGACTCCGTTTTTTTTAAAGTAAGAAAAGTAAATGTATGTAGGTAAGCCTACATACCAAATATTAGAATACCCCTTCAACGCTGCATAAGACCTTGCCAGGTTAACTTTTATTTGCAATAATCTTCATCGCAAGTTTAGCGGCCATGGGTGCTTTTAATGGAAGAACATAGCTGATGACGTATCCCTGATGTTAAGTGATTACCGCCGCACAAGGACATCCGTAGCATTTCTGGTTGCATTGCATTGTCAATATAAATATTGTTCACTTGATTTTATTTATGTTGTTGTACGAATGGGCAGACACGTCTGTAGAGCACCTAGTATAGCCTCACACAAGAACGGCGTGAGGTAAAAGTATTGTACTTTCGCGAATCGTCTGCTCAGTGAGGTAAGCGGGGCCCACTTTTAAATAGGTTGACCATGCATTTGTAATCACTCAGTGGGTGTAGATGTCCATGTCATTCAACATCAGCTGAACTGTTCGTTAACTTTTTACATAAAAAAAATTGTACTAATATCCAACAGCTGCTATTCAACTCGGTGACAGTAAAATTTTTGTTTAGACGTGATTAATATTACTTGAAAGACGTTTGAACCAATAGTTTAAAACCAAATTGAATAGTTTTTTTTAAAATGATGCTGTTAAGATCAAAACGAAACTAAAATTCTAAATTCCCAAGAGCAGTATATTTCTAACACATAAAAAAAACTCGAGCGTATCAACTGCAGGAAATTATAGCATATAAGAACAATAAACGCGAGCAATGGAATGACGCTCAGAATGGGCGGGCTGTAATAAAACGTCATGAATAGATCGCACGGTGCAATGGCGTCGAAAATTCGCGCTTTACGATTCGAACACTCAATAGGTTTTATGGTTTCTGCGAGAGACATTTCTAAACGTGAAGCTGTACGAAGCACCGTAGATATATGCTAGAACAATTTCCAAAAGAAATTCGACTTTTGTTTCGGATCGGATTATATCAGAATCTCCTTATTAATGATTGACAGTTTACGTTTTATATAGGCACTAAAAACTTGTAGACAATTTTTATTTAAGTAAAGTAGAATTTTTGCAAAAGCACTTTTTAATTTTTTTTGTTATTAGTAAAATCTGAATTTTTAAATAAACGGTCGTTTCTTACCTAGTATAAAACAAACAAAGGAGATTAATTAAAAACTTGCATAATAAAGTTGCACCTGGCCCTCACCGCCATTTTGTTTTCATCTCCATCTTGTTTACGAAATGGCTGACGGATTACATGAAGGATTTTAATTTTAGAGCGCAGTGTAATAAAGCATTTCCCGCTGAACTCTAATTATTATTAGAGTTATTAGCTAATGGAAGCAATTATAAAGAATGCCCTTTCGGCTTAAGGTTTAATTAGCGAGCTCTTGTTCTTTGTGTATTTTGTTGGCGATTTTGCTGTCAGGCTCCATATTAAAAAGTTTTGACGTTATATTCGTTTGAGATATTCCGCAAAAAGTTAATTGGTCACTAATTATTTTTTGTCTTGTTTGTTTTCAAAGTAAAGATATATTTTAGATAATTTGGAAGTGTATTTTTTAAATAAATATAGAATTATTGTTATTATTACAAATTTACTTTTTTTATTCAAAATACGTAACAACTGGAGTAAAATTTCAACGCAACATCGAGAAATCGCCGCGTCAATTGTGATAGGCCCCTTTGGGTGAGTACCATGACCCCCCAAAGACCAGCGTGGTGGCAACGTTACACTTCTGCGTTTCCTTTGGTGAGTGAGGAACACTTTATAAAGAGGTGGTAAATGTCAATGGTGGCGGTTATCGCTTAACATCAGGTGAACCGCCAGTCCGCATGCCACCTTCTCGCATAAAAAAAGAACCTTAACATGACGCTTGCGTCGCAAGGCAATAAAAAATTTGAAAACAGACTTGAATGTAATTGAATGCTGTCCTTTGAAGACGGACACAATGTTCAAGACAGTTTCTATTTTGATTTACAAACGTTATGTACCTAATGGATTCGCGTACATGATGCAGCCAAGTGTTTCTGTTCTATGAAATTCAAAGTAAAAATTGATTATAAAAGTGTAGTGAATAAAGGGAATCTTAGAGATTATTTATTCTATACGTTTTCCACTCGGCATTTCTCGAGGGTGTTTAATCTAGGATCGCATTAAACTTGATACTTTGTATCAAATTGCATTTTCTAGGAGCGCTTTATAAAAAGTTATACATAATGCATGTCCCGAATGCAGCTGGCTTGTTAAGACCCCTACTAAAGTTACGTCGACTATACTGAAAGTTTTATTGAAATTTTTCTTTGGTCCTTTTTTAAATGAGATTGATACAATTATTATTAACTCATTTATGTATTTATGTTTTGAATACGTTTTTTGGTATTTTAACAAAATCGCGTACATCGTCGATTTTTTTTAATGCGAAATGATGTCAAAGGAGCAGACACCTGATTTTAAGTGAATATCGCCGCCCATAGACATCTGCTACACCCGAGGCTTTGCAGATGCATTGACAACCTTTTTGGAAATTGGGTTCCGACGAAACGCGAAAGTATTTGTCATACTTCCACTTTACGTCGGTCTTCTGTGAGGTCGTGGTACTTACCCGGACGAGCCTGCCTATTGGTGCAACAGCCGAGGCTGCTGCGTGGCTCTACCATGGCAGATGAGGGTCGCTATTTTACCGGACGAAGTTCGAGTCAAAAAATCACGAGTGACATCAACAAGACTAAGTCTGGACCAGGTCTGGTTACGGAAAGAACGACGAGCCGCTTGACAACAAACTAATTGCGAGTTTGTAAGACAATTTGCCGGACTTCACACTGATAACGTTTCCTAGGACTCGTAGTAGTGACGACGCTAGTGGTTGAAAACAAAGATAGCAGTTATTCTGTAACGCCAACTTAAAATATACCCGACTTATCGGACCAGAGCGTTTCTCGATTTCACGTAGAGCCCCGAGGTGTAAAGAGATGAGCTTCTGAGTTATATTTCGAACAGCCAAGAAAGAGTTATGTTTTCTCGTGATTTCAGTTCCATTTGTGTTACAATTGTTAGTGTAAATGATTTTGGATAAGTCAGAAGTGGCCTCAACGTGCCAGTTTTAGTACATTAGGCTGAGTGCTTTTTTGGTAAACTTTACCAGTGGGAAATTATATATTTATTCTCAAAGAAGGATTATTTACTTGTTATTGTCAATCAAGAAAAGTCTTTGACAGTAAAATATCAGGCAAGTACAAATTTTGCCTGTATTTGTATTTTTACTTTGTATTGCATGGTTTTTAGCTTTGCAATATTTCGATTGGAAGCGATGACAATATTCATCAAAGACAACCAATCAAACATTCAACTTGACATAAATACTCCGATGACTCCGTAGCGCAGTCGCCAAGGTCATACCCACACGGGACAACTATTTGTGTGACCCACAGATAGTGGTTTCGAATCTGGGTGTTTGTCCACGTGAAATTTATGTATGTAAATCGTCCTTGCAACACAGGATAATGTTATCCTAAAGTAAGGCCAACGTTTTTTTTTTAAAAAAAAAGCAAAAAAAATACGTATGTATGTATGTTAAGTGTATACACACTCACTGCTACTGAGTAGAGGCACATTTAATAAGGTTTTTACCTCCTGCGGTTTGCGCATAATATAAGTTTTGACCGATAAAAACACAGCTCGCTATACATTTCTTCTGTTTGCTAATTCAGGGCTAAAATATTTAACTATCGAATATTCACTGCGGTCAGTTAGCGGCGACTGGTTTACCAGTGTACTAATTAAATAACAAGCGGCAAAAAGCAAACACTTTTAGGCTAATTAATGCGTTACCGAGTAAATATGGCAACTCTGGGCAGAATCATGTCTGTTCATGCCACATATTTAATTAAGGTTCGTTTTGTTTGGTAAAATTTGAATTTGCAAGAGAATGTAAAAATGTGATTAAAAGTAAAGTAAACTTTTAGTATGGTAATAGTTTAGTATTTAGAATTTTTCGTTTTTAGAATTTATTTGAATTTACATCATATCTGTCGATATCTCGTAGATTATCTAAACTACTATTGAAGTTAAATCTAAAGCCAAAATTTCTCCAGTTAAGCTGGAAAAGCTTTGCACTTAAGATGAAATTTAAAATTTGTATAAAAATGGACGAAAAGTTTTTCGAGCGATGTTTGGATCCGGCGTCCTTTACCTTTTATCTACTTTCATAATTATTTATAATTGCATCTTATGTTCGGAAAATAGTATTATGAAACTTAATAATATTTAAATCTTAATAGAAAGTGATATCTCTAGTTTTTAAATATTTAAGTGTAAAGTACCATATGAAAAATTCTTATTTTATCAGTCATTGTTTAAAATGCAGTAAAAACAAAGTAGATAAGTATGTTGAGGTTTTTCTCGTTGCGAAGATATGACATATTTACTATATTATATATTTACATATGTAATATATATGATATTTACAATCAAGATATTTAGACTAAAGCGTCTGTATCGTAACTTGGACGACGCAGATTCAAATTAAAAGAAAGAAAAGCTTTTCCATTAGAGCAGTTTTTACAAAATTTTTGAAATTGTTCACACTTGGTTGCTCGTCTATCTCACTAATTATATTATGAGTTAATAGATCTGACTATGATTTGATCTGACTAGACAAATGATTTTCTGACTTTTGCCATTTGTGGAGAAGGAAAAAATGTTCATGGAAAAACATGAGTTAAAGTCGATTATCGGCTTTTGATTACCAGCATTTTACGTAGACTTCTTGTATCTTGTATTAACTGATGTTTGTGCTTTCAGCCTCGAGATTATTAAATCTTCATCTGACGTAGAACTGGTGGGCTAGCCAGAACCCACGGGTTTGAGCACGTAGACATTATGAGCTTTCAACGATGAACATGAGTTTCGATTCGAAACTCATGTTCATGTGGTAAACATTCACAAATAGTAAATGCACTAGCTGAAAGCTCTCTCCTGTAATAAACTGAAATTGTGTTATTTGATTACATTTCCGTGACTATTACACATATTAATAACACTCGGTTTTTTATGTATAGCATACACGTTTTCACTTTAAACTCTTTAGACATCGATTCAAACACTTTTTTCATGTGAAAAGGTGGAAAGTGAGGTGGCGGTTCACCTGATGTTAACTGATAACCGCCGCCCATAGAGTGGAGTTTAATAAAGTGGCATATCATTCACAGTCACGGGACTAACTATCCGTCTAGTTTTTCTTTAACTCTCATTGTATTCGGACGGAAAAACTAATGCCGGCTTCAATTTGATTGGTATCAGTGGTCAATAATTATAATTAAATATTCACCTAGTTTCGAAGAATGTATATTAATAATATAAACATATTTTTTATGTTTATTCCAATTTCAACGGATCGTGTAAGCACGTAAAGCCGGGGAAAGTTTGTCCCATCAATTAAATGACGGACGTACAGACCGTCCGAGATACTGGTCAGTGTCGCCTCAAGGCATCATTAAACAAGTTAACTTGCCCCGTGTAATGTAATGACTGAATTAATGATAACGCGAATATACAAATGTTTGTAGTTTGTAGAATATACAAATTATTATCAGAACACAGCATACAAAATTTATGCAGAATTTAGCATTATGTTTTATACAAACAGACGCGAATATAATGTTTTAAAAATAAAATAAATTATATTAATATTTCTTATACTAAAGTATACAGGGAGTCTTTTCTAAGTGTATCCTTTTTTATTATTAAATTCTAGACAATCTAATGTTATATAAAAAATGATAAATATTTTAAATCACTAGAAAGTAATTAATTACACTCATTTGAACTTATCTCAAAAAGTGCGTGATTTATACGCAACTCATTTATTTTACGCGCGATCAATCATAACTAACACGCACACAAACGAACTTGTGAACAGTAAAATTTAGGTATTTATGAATGACTACCGCGTTGTCAACAAGTTTAAAAAAAAGTTTGTTTTTATTTCAATAAACGATTATACTATATATAACCTCACACATTGGCGCCGTCAAGATATTCCGCAATGGTATAATACGCCTTAGCCATAAGTTCACTTTTAATTTTGCGTTTAAATTGATCTAGTGGCAGACTTAATATCGACTGCGGGATTTTATTATACATGCACACACTTTGCCCCATGAACGATCTATTAACTTTTTGTAGACGAAACAATGGCGTAATTAATTTGTCCTTATTTTTAGTATTTAATTTATGTCTATCACTATTCTTTAGGTAACAATTAAGATTATTTCTAACATACAAAATATTACAATAAATATATTGGGACGCAACAGTGAGTTTATTAATCTCTTTAAAAATATCTCTGAGTGTATTCCGGGCTCCGATGTTATAGATTGCTCGGACGATAAGATGCTGTGAAAATAACTAAAGTAAACAAGTCTGGCAATGTCCGTTAGCTGCCTAACCTTCCTAAACCTTCTTAATCGCTAAAACAGCGGAGGATAGCCTACTCGTAAGAGATGATAGATGGGGACTCCACTGAAGCTTTGATTCTACTGTAATCCCCAAGAAAACAGCGGACTCAACAGGATTGAGGGATACGTTATTTAATAACAAACTAAAACTTTGCCTTCTTACACTAGGAAGAGTAAAAAGAATACATTTAGGTTTTTTGGCATTTAATACCATATTATTTATGGTGAACCATTGGAGGATATGCGAAAGTGCACTATTTACGTAGTCATAATTTGATAAATTTCGGTCAACCTTAAAGATGATCGATGTATCGTCAGCAAACAGTACAACACTCACTGGCATATGAGGGGAGATCATTTATATATACTAGAAATAATAATGGGCTCAAGATTGATCCTTGTGGGACACCCATTTTCATGAGGGACCCTGCAGAATTAACATCATTTATGGGTACTTCTTGAATTCTATTACTAAGGTAAGAGACAATGAGATTGAGGGCACTGTCCCAGAACTTCAGTAAAACTACAGGACTCCAGTGAGTATGGCGCTTAATAAGCAAGGCGTTCATGGATGTTGTAAAATGTATGTCCTTTGCGTTTCGGATGAGTGAGGCGTCTTTTCAGTAATGCTTCACACCTGTAACTTACCTCCTCTTCACCATCATCATCATTTCAGGCCAGCTCATTGCTACTTCAGATTTACTTACTGATTCTATGCTATGTCGGTAACCATTGTTCTACCGCGGATGTCTTCATTGCGAACTTTATCACGCAGAAAAATATCGAGCGTACACCGCTCTATAACTTGCTGAGCGACTTATAATTTAAAAAAAAATCCTTATGTGACATTAATATATAATCACCGGAGTAAACAAAAACAAGATTAACAAGTTCTTTTTATAACGAAAACAAAACCGACTTCAAATATTGACTGTATTCATTTTATAATTGATTTTCAGGAGTTCCCTAAGTATCTCCGGAGCCCAACATTCAGGAGCACTAGCTTTCAAATAAGAAAAGAATCATCAAAATTGCATCACTCAGTCAAAAGTTATGAGATAACGAACATAAAAAAAATACAACATAAAATTATGTGAAAGTTGCCAAGCGAGCAGACGGTTCACCTGATGTTAAGTGAATAACGCCGCGCATGGACATCTGGTACACCCGAGGGTTCCGGATGCGTTGACAAACTTTTGAAAATTGGGCTCCGGCCACCTCACTCACCAGACGAAACGCGAAAGTATAAATAATACATCCGCTTTACGCCAGTCTTCTGTGAGGTCGTGGTACTTACCCGGAAAGCTGAGCATTTTCTATTCTATTGCAGATTAAAAGCTCTATTATTATATATTTTATGATATAGTTATAAACGAGGTTCCATAATGGTCTTACGTTACAATCGTACGATCCGTACACGGTAAGGAGAGTCTTCCGACGCGAAACAATTGTGTTGAAATTCCCTGGATCATTTGCGGGGGGCTATACTGTAACGATGGAAAGAAGCCGGAGCTATGACGCACCGGATCGTCGATTATTACAAACCAATAACCAATAACAAAAGACGAGCCACACGACAATTTCACGGTCAGCTGGTCCTTTTGACAGTCACCCTTTGCGGGGAATGCTTCCTATAATTTTTACCATGGCTCGCCCGAGGGCGATTAGTGAGGAAGACAACTCGTTCGTGCGTCTAATTAACCTGTCTGTATTTAGGATGCGATATAATTAGTTACGCGCGTATTTGTTATTATGATTTTAAATGTAAATAAAAAAAATTATATAGTTATTTAATCTACATATTAGCAAAGAGAACAAACAAAAGGACAAATTTCGTTGATAAATATGAAAGTGGCCATGAGTAAAATATAGCTTCAGAGCGTAAAGGAATCTTCTTCTATGAAACGTATAGGTACTGTCTTCGAAGACACGATAGATCATCTTGATCACCGTTAAATCAGCACTTAAAATTATAATTAACAATTTAAAATCGATAATATTAAATATAGCAATTAGACCTGGGCCAGGTTAAAGCCATGCTATTAAGACCTCTTTGAATATAAATTAAATCTAAACTATGAAGAAATATTAGTATTTGCATTTTTTTATTAGTAAAGATTTATAGCTCTTTGGACTTGAATCCTGTATTTTTGAGATGCCATAACGTTATACAAACAACCATTAAAATAATCTGTATTATTTATTAACCATTTGTCATACGAATATTCAGTTGATTATGTTTGAAATGAACAGATTAAATTATTATGATTAGATTATCATGGCGCAATAAAGTTTTGTTTTTGCTATTGTTTATGGTAGAATGAGACGTTTCTCCGTTTAAATATAATAAATATGTTGTCTCACAGCATCTTGTAGTGGTGGCAAGCGAAATATATTATGATTTATGAGATGAACGCCTGCTAGGGCACGATAACAGGTCGACAGTTAAACTAGTTAATAGACAAGCGGGTTAGTCTGGAGATAAACCTAGGTTACGATGCATACGTGGGAAGAGTTTCAAAGCACGCTTTGTGAGATTGATATCTGAAAACCAGTGAAAATTCTAAATAGTTTGGTGGAATATTAAAACGACTTTTGGAGAACAAAATGTAAATGGGAATAAAACTGTTTTGTAAATTAGAGCAAAATATATCAATAGTTTTGGATCTTTTAAAATTGCTCATTTTACAAGATCTGAGAAAAACGTAATAACAATTTTTCGATTAACATCAAGACGTAATAAGTAATACGACCCAATTGGCGTAGTAGGTTTGATCCCTACTACTGCAAAAATGCAAATATTGTGTGATGAACATAATGTTTTACCAGTATCTGGGTGATAATACATTTATAATACGTATTTATTTACAAAAAAAAAGGTATATTTAAGTATGTTTATCAGTTATCTAGTACCCATAGGACAAGCGTTGCTTTGTTTGGTTGCGGAAGAACGTTGTTTAAAAATGTGTCCTGAAATATTTATTTATTTATTAATATTACATCCATTCCAAAATTACATTATGATTTGAAATCATACATAGCATACATACAAGAGCTTTTCCACTATTTTAATGCCTTATCCCACCTAGGTGAGGTGAGCACAACATGTCAATCGTGTTGTTAATGGTATTTAATTTATTTAATTTATTTATTTTCTTAGGTTTTTAGTGACCGGTCGCATGCCTAACATCAACCCTCCTGGGAAAATAACATTACAGATCGGGAACAATTGTGGGTCAAATAGTTGTCTCCGGCTCCGTATCAAATGCGCCACTGAATCATTTCTTAATAAAAATAGAACTTCCCTTCTTCATCACCTTTTTCCGAATATTCTAATCGAATCGAACAAGAGTGATGTTCTCTTACTGAGCTATGGATTCAGCTTTCGATCGATCATTATAGGCAGGCACTAGCCAATTAACAAAAACACTGTAGCAATTGCTGTTTCTCTAAACCGATCAAAACTTCGTTCTATTGTATCCTTTCTATTGTGTCCAACCTATTCTCTTCCCTGCACTGAACCACCTAATAAACTTTTGTTTACGTCGAATAGATCGTCCGTTCGTTATTACCTTAAAAAAGTGGACACTAAACGTCCAACTTCGCCCAATAAAAGCCTGGTAAAGCCGCACGGAACAGGCATCAGTGCAGATTATTAACCCTTAAGCGCTGCATTTAATCACCTGGGCACTATAACTCCTCTAGCGGCGGTCTATAGTGCCGAGACTAACTTTATTTCGGTCCGCTCGACCCTTCAAATCCCTGTTTAATGACCAGCCGTTATAGCGGCGCTTCGATTGCTGACAAATCATTACACCCTTTATATTTGGACTTTTATCTATTACTAGCTGCTGCCCGCGACTACGTCTGTGTAGAGTAGGCTGAAGGCGCAACATTCAGACAGACAGACAGATATAGATAAAATATTTGTATAACTTATAGCCTATGTTTTATTCTGATGTATAAGCTATGTTATTGTAAAGTTACATTAAAATCCATTCAGTAGTATTTGCGTGAAAGAGTAACAAACATCCATCCATACATACAAGCTTTCGCCTTTATAATATTAGTAAGAATTATATATAATATAAGTAAGTAAGGATTTACGGGTTTCTCTGGCTTTTTTATGTTAAAATTTGCAAGCTACCCTTGCCAGCCTCATAAAGTGGACCATGGTTACCTCACTCACTAGATTAACGCGAAAGTACGTCACTTCCACTTCACGCCGGTCTTTTATGAGGCCGTGGTAATTCCCCTGAGATGCTGCATGGTGAAAAAACCGGCCAATGCGAGTCAGACTCGCGCACGAAATTTCAACAGTTTTACTATCACGGTTCATGAGATACAGCCTGGTGACAGGCGGACAGACAGACAGTCAGTGGAGTTTTACTAATAGGGTCCTGTTTTACCCTTTGGGTACCAAACCCTAAAAAGCTTCTTTATGCAAGTTACCACAAAAAGCAAGTTTTTAATTAAGGTTATTAAGGTTATGAGTACGTGAAATATAACGATGAGCTGAGGTGAGCATTGGTGTGAATTGCTACCATTATTTCATACACTTTACACTTCGTAAACTTAGTTTGTTTCAGTCCTACTTGACATTTAAAAGTGTAAATAAATGATTGACTCTTGACATGTACAAATGTAAATGAAAGCAACTCAGTTTTTATTTCATCAAACATACGATACAGTTAAACGCGAAGCCCGTAAAGTAAGAAGACCACGGTTGAATCAGAATGCGTTAATGCGAGAGACTCGACCGATACTATCGTATAATTTTCACATACGTCTGTCTGTCCGCGTAATATCGCGTATATTTACATGCGTCCCTTTGTTTGACAAGTAATTACTGCGTCCGGATTGCACGTAGCGCTCCTGATGAATAGAGCAGGTTTCGTCAACTCTATTTAGTAACAATGTGCGTTCAAGTGATTTAATGTGCTGGTATCGATATATATATATATATATATATATATATATATATATATGCGTATACGCCACACACAAGTGTGTGTGTAAAATGTGTAATGTGTTTCTGATTTATTACTTTGTCTTTTTACTATATAACTTTATGTTTACGGTTGAAATGTATCCATGTATTTACAAATGTATTTACAAATTAAATGTATTTGCGAAAAAAATGTTTTCCTTCTTTCTTTTTTATATATGATGTCTGTTTCCACACTCTTTTGTGTTTTGAAAAGCTTTTGAAAAGCTTAGGTTCATATAATCATAGATTTTTCTTGCGGTACTATTAAGTCCCGTGGCAATTGGCAAACTCACTTAAGTTAGTGACCCTTTTAAATATGAAGAAATTACGACACGTATTACTCACTCTATTAACTCAGTGGCAATGACACAATATATAATATTCACATCAACGTATGACATGACACCAGCGTTGAAAGCATTAATCCATTGTATAAAATATGGGTGATTTCAGATCCAGACTGCCGTAGGTACTTTGTTATGAATTTATTTAATTCGTCATTTTTTGTAAGTAAAAGTAAAAGAAGAAATTTTAACTGTCTACTACGTTAACAAAGCACGCGAAGTGTTATTTTAAATTTTCTTTATGTTTTATACTAAATAACACAATTTGTAAACATATCGTATACTGATAGTTATACTTAACCTTAAAATAACCGCTATAAAAACGTTGACGCTATGAAAACTGTGGTAGGGCCACGCAATAGTTTCAGATACTGTCCGGTAATTACCACGACCACACAATATGGCCTATAATATGGCTCAGGACAAGTTTTCGTATTCGCGCATTAGAAAAAGCTCTACCACAAAAGAGGCTGGATAGAGATAGAATATTCTGTTCCGACAGTCTTATAAAGCGACACTATTAAGTACAATTAGATGTAGGTATGTGGAATGAGTATTGCAATAGTTGTTAAGCATGTTTTAGCTTACTTCAGGAGTCAATTAAGGCTTAAACTTTCTGCCGTATCTAAACGTCAGAATATCAAAGTCCCCACTCATGGGGTACATTTATATGCGAATAAAATAAATAAAGAGCAATAAATGACATAAACTTTATAATGACTAGGGAAAAAGTCCAATCCCGGAAGTATAAGGTCTCACTGACGTAAATATGTGTATAGTAAATTGAGAAAAAAAAATCATTTGCAAAACGTTTTTACATATCAACTATACTGTATACAACTGTCAACAGAATAAACGGAACCCAACAAAAACTTTCAGAGTTATTTTAGAGACCGTACTTCATTATTAATACGAAAATAAATTAAAAACACGACAGAGCCCCGCCATTGTTCGAAGCAGCCGGTTCATTAATTAAAAATCTTAGCAACAATACTGGGTCGTTAACTGAAAGAGTTCCGGAATGGATGGTATTACGTTCGGATACTCTGATAGTGTGGGCCATTAATCATTCTAAACTCCGTAGCGAACGAGGAGCGAAAATTCTGTTATTAACGTTCCGCTACAACTTTTATCTTTATCATTTACACGCCCTACACTTGAGCTGAGATGGTTTTTTAAATGTGAAAAGGTAGCGAGCGAGCTGATTAACCGAGGTTTAGGCTTGGCCCTGAGCGCCTCAAGTCGGTGCATCTGTAAAGTCCGAAGTACCACTTTTACAGTCACGTGCTACTTTTCCACGTAAAAAAGTAAAGCACGGCTCGGAATAACTATTTTGGAATACACTTATCTTTGTCCCCCTAATGGGTCGAACCCACGACACGGCGAGAAATGACAGTTGACGTAGTGACCGCTAACCACTATGCTATCCGTGCAGTTAAAAGATGTACTGGTACTGGAAGACTAACATCCGGTTACTGAAACCCTGATCATCGTAGAAATTAACTAATCAGCTGTCAAATGGCTACTTGTAAAATTTCATTTGAGTTGCCAAAAGGATGGTTACTCTGATGTTTAACTCTTTGAATTGATCATTCTGATCTTTGATGTTATGTTAGTGACATTAATCATTATTAATGTCACTAATGGAAAACAAAACTTTTGTTTACGTCATTCGTTTCAATGTACTTATGAACATGATGGAATTTTTGGTTAAAATTGCATCCACTTGCAATAATTGAATCTCTGTTAACAACTTGCTTTTAAAACTCTGCAAGAGCTTTAAATGTATGTAACATTTTTCTTTCCTTCCTCTTCCAGAGGTTTTTGTAAATAAAAATTTTTCACACAAGAAAAAACTAACATTAGAATATTTTGATGTGTTCTGAATGTTCTCTAAGTTTAGGATGGATATATAGAGCCTAGGATAATTTTAATGAATGTATTGGGGCTAACTCCTAACACTTAATTAATAATAGAATTTCTTAGAACACTTTATAAAAAAATTGATATAGTTAAAATGATACTTATAATATCATATTTATGATATAATAATTAGGTATGCTATTTTGAGAACGCGTGGTTTTCTTGATGACCGACCGTGAACTGACTGCTTGTCGCGGTATATTTTAATGCTTACAGGGTATTGGTGTACTTTAGGTAAAAAGTGCAAACAAAGCTGTTTGGTTCAATAGTTAACCGAATAGAATGTATGGGCTAATCTCTCGAATTCTTGACCCGGTCCCTTTATTGATTTAAAGCTTCGTTATCCCCGAGTATCATTAGCTATAAATTGCATCGAAAAATAATATTTTTAGTGAAGACTTTGTGTACCCGAAGGTTAGATCGAAGAAATATTAAATAATACGATCGTTTTTACCCATCATCATTTGAAGAAAAATTTAATTTGCCAACCCGTGCAAAGCTCAGTAGTCTAGTATTTTATGTGATAAAACTGTTTTGTATAAATGTGTTTTATAAGAAATGTCGGGATAATGCGCGGGTGTGGTCCAACTGTCGCTTTGGATGATTTATCTGCCGAGAGTACCGCTCGCGTCACCGCCTTTGGCCTGTGAGGAAACCTGGAACAAAAAGATGACGGCGATAATGTATCGGTTTATTTCCATTTCATTTTGAAACAAATAAAATATATCCTTTTGTTTTCAAAGAAGCACCTACAATGGCTAATGTAAAATCCTTTTATTTTTAGAGAAAAATACTTACATTTTGCTGATGTAGAGTTGAATTTTGTTTTCAAATTAAGAGTGCATAATATTCGAATAACGTCGACGTTGGAAATGACACACGCTAAATATTATTTTATTTAAAAATGCGCCTGTCAAATGATGATATTGTCTGATTTCATTACGTTGATCACAAACATATCTGATATTTGTTTTTAAAAAAAAATTCAGTCAACTATGAAGTTTCACAATTGGCGCGAAAAACGAAAATAAAGAAAAAAGATCCAAAAATGGAACGCGCACCGGGATATTCGTATTCACAATAAATTCGAAATCCCCTACCATTGAAAGACATTTTTGCTGTTATTTTTCACAACTGTTTTTCTGTTAGTTATCAATTATCTCGAGCAACAGGTGGCGGCAACAATGAAACTGTTAATTGCAATTTTCAGTGCCCACTTATCACATGCACAGCGATAAAGTAAAACTACGTAAGGTTATGTAGAGAAACTTGGAGGTTTCCTTAATATTTTCGACTAACTCGCAGTGGGATCGCGGGTGGGCGGACTTCACATATTGTCGAAAGATTTTTGAGACTATTCCCTTACACCCTCTGTACAGAGCAGGCCTTTGTCCAGCGGTGGCATACATATAGGCCGTTACCTTAACTCCGGCGCGTTTGGCCATCTTATGAGCCAAGTTTGGCCATTTAACTGTGGTAGGGCCACGCAACAGTGTTCGTTGTTGCACAAATGGGCAGGTCCGTCCAGGTAACCACGACCACACAGAAGGCCGGCGTTAAGCAGAAGTGTTACATTTCTGAGTTTCCTCTGGTGCGTGAGCTAACCGGGGCCCACTTTATTAAAAGGTTCGCGTCCGCAACCCTAACGGTGTTGCAAATGTCCATGCTTTTATCACTTAACATCAGGTGAACCGCCAGCTCGTTCGCCACTTTCTCACAGAAAAATAAATAAGCAACGGACAATCACTGTACTATTTGTTCGACATTGCAACGCGTTCCGCACCGGCGGTAGCGCTCCATATTTCGACAGCAGTGCGAGACCACCGCATTAGCATACGAAATTAACCGGACAGCGGAGCGCAGCTGGCGCCCGCTTCGCGACCACTTGGTCTGATTGAAATTGAAACAGCAATAACATATCATGCGCGTCACTACGCGTCGCGCGATTGCGACCGCTGTACGGCATGTAATTACGCGTGTATATTGCAAAAGCTCTGGGTGAAGTGTTCAGTCAGACTTTAGTTCAGACTTCAGTTTCCTTTACTACACCCCGGGTGACATCCACATCGCATTATTACGAATGGTGACCCCGTTAGACTTAAAGCGTACAAAATTTATCAGTACTAGCTGCCATTCAATATTTATGGTATCTACTGGTTTGGGGGTGGCCAACTCTGGTCCACGGGACGAGATAGAGTGGCTATTCTTACGCCGCAGTAGAACAAAGGTAACCGACATATCTCAGAAGCTTAGCAAGCTGAAGTGGCGAGGGGCTCGCCATATAGCTCGTAGAACCGATAACCGTTGGGGAAGAAAAGTTCTTGAGTGACAGCATCGTACTGGCCATCGCAGTGTAGGACGAGTTCAAATGTGCGGGAAGTCAATGAATGAAGGTGGTTCAGGATCGTACTTCGTGGCAGTCTATGGGGCAGGGCTCAGGTTCAGCAGGGGACTCAAACAAAAGATGATGATGATGGTGGTATTTTAGACAACGTTATCTGGTTCCAAAATTAACAAAACTTGTTTAAATAAATACATATTATACATAAATTTAAACACCCAGCCGCGCGACAACGACACCTACCTATCGGATGCACATTAGCCGTCGCTGAACGTTACTTTCTATATAAAAAATCTATACCTAGGTGGGTAAAGATGAGACACTTTATTTCGAGAGCGAAACACTGTCCCTCTCTATGTTACAGGCGTAAGCGTTTTTATTTGCAAATGGATTGCGACAGCTCCCATCGCTATTTATCGCTCCATGTTGGGCCTAAATTCGGGTCCAGGAGTTTCGGCGTCATCAACTACTGCGACGTCGCAGCGAGCGCTGAGCGGGGTCCTTAAATCACCCCCACAGGACGTATCCGTGGGAATAAACCAGCGGAGAGGGGGCGTTTCGTGCGAAATTAACAGCGGCTTGCGCAGGCGGCCACTTGATGTACAGTTAGTGCGCTACGAAATGTGTGGCAAGTCCCGTGGCGCAATTCATAAGCGTCGGCGTTGCTGTGACGCCGATGCAGTATTTAATTCTTACTATTAATTTTTATGTTTAATTCCTTTTATTTGTGGAATGAGTTCCCACAGGGATTCTATATTTCTTTTTAAAATATAATCTGAATATAGATTGTATTTGAAATTACAAGCTGTCACACAAATATTCTTTAACCCTTTTTTGTTTCGTTGACCCCAGTTTTTGTTCGCTTTTTCATGTTCCACCGAACATGCCACAGAACACGTGAGACTTTGGAAAATCTTTGGTGCACGGCACTGGTAATTGGTCCCAAGACCGCAAATCGCGTTTTTTATTTTCTCAGCCGAGTCATTGTGTATAATTATATAACATTAAATTACCCATGGTTATACATTTTGTTATAAATATTAGTTTCGCTAACGTCGGGCTAACCCACCGACTTACACTCAATCGCTCCCGCTTAAGAATTGCACAGCGTAGCAATATCATACCAGAGCAAAATTGACCAGCGCTGTCGCCACATCCAGAACGTGTTGGCGCACACAGCGGGCAGTAGCCATTAAATATTCATATTTATAGACTTTCCATTTTTCGTGAAATGTTACTGAAGAGTGTAATGATCAATATCGTGATATATTTTAGATAATTGTGGATCCCGATGACAGGAAGAGTGACCTGATCGGATTATTGGATTATTTTAATTTGTAGAAAAAGTACGAAAAGATTGTCGCCGCTTTGGGAATCGAACCCACGGCTTCGGCATTCGCGGCCTGACGCTCTAGCCACTGAGCTAAACGGCTGACTACCACTCCGACGAAAATCTTAACGTCTTTTATCTACATTGTTTTTTAGCATTTAAAGCAATGCTTGGCGCATCCATTGTTATCCTTTCCAACATACAACGTACTTTTTCTACAAATTTTATGATAAAAATTACATTGTCATCGATACTTTATTTTGCACCTTTTATTGTACTCTGTGGGGCTGTTGCCAAGGTATTGGGCCTCGGTGTCGGATGTCGTGAGTTCGATGCCCAGACGCGGCAACTATTTGTGTGACCCACAGATAGTTGTTTAGCATCTGATTGTTTGTCCACGTGAAATTTATGTTTTTTTAAAAGTCCTTACAACGCAGGATAGTGTTATTCTAAAATAAGGACAATGTTAAAAAAAAAAAAAAAACTTTTTGTAAATATCATATTTTGTTTTGGTCAAATCACCCATTTATTTGTCCACTGTTAGGCGTATTCCTCTCCTAGTAAACGCCAAATGATAATAATTACAATTTCTTTTAATTCTTACCACTAAAGTTTCTTTGGTTACCACAATTAGCATTTCTAGTGAGATAAACTTTTAAGTACAAAAAAGCATACTCTTTCTTATGTTATATTTGTGAGAAAAATGTGTTTCTTGTAGTCCTTTTAAATAACAATAAATTATTAACATTATGCAGATTATAAAAATATGTACTGATGTTAAACTTATGTCATGATTTGTGACATTTATGTATGAATGTTTAAAACACTTAATAGTTTGCATAAGATAAAACCGTTTCGAATAACCGTTCCTGTTTATAAAGCAAATAACAATATTTGTATACTTACTAATAAACGGATGCATGAGAATAGGTTTCCGTTACGTAGGTAACGTCAATACACTTTGCGAGTCTCCTTTGAAAAGATTATTTCGACGGAATAGAAAGCAAATAGGGCAACTTATCTAAATATTGTGATATTTGGTTGGCGGTATCAGGGCTGTAGCACTACGTCATTGTGTCCTGAAATAAAATGTTTCTTTATTATTATTTTAGTCACGAGAAAATTGATTAACTAGTCAAGTTTGAAATAGGTTTAATAGTAGACTAATTATTAACTTGGGTACCGTATGTGCTGTAATTAGAATGTATGATACTGACGTTGTATTTTGTAACTTATTATGTACTGTTATTATTTATGTTTGGTACTAAGTATAAGTGATAGCTCAGTATCCGGGCGCTCGCCTTAATTCAATGTATACTCGAGCAACCTGAGTTCGATCCCCGGTGTCGGCACCAATGAAGTTTTTAACTTTAAGTGCTGAATTATCACGTGCTCCGCGGTGAAGGAAAACATCGTGAGGAAACCTGCATATTTTCGGAATAATAACAAAAAAAAATGTATTTCGAAAATATGTGAAGTCCGCCAATCCGCAGTGGGGCCGCGTGGTGGACTATGCCCTGATACCCTCTGTATAGAGGAGGCCTTTGCCCAGCAGTGGGACATGTATAGGCTGTTACTTTACTTTACTTTTTACTTTACTAAGTAGCTAAGCTATTGTCTTTAGGGTTAGTGGGGGGAGAGTCGTGGGTACGATTTCAATCTTCCACGGGAAGGGCATTCGTGAGAGTTAACGTAATAATAAGACTGCTGAACTCACGTAAACCCGGTGTATGTAGCGACTAGTTTCGGACTCATTGGAGGTCCTTCATCAGGGTGAGTGAGATTAGTTCGCGGTCGCGCCCCGTCGTGCGAGACGAATAATATCATGATAATATCTAACGAAACTTTCAATAATTTTATGAGCCACAGTTAGTTGTTCTGAATCTGATGTTTGTTCTCAGAGACGGATTGACGTGAGGCAGACAGCCAAAAAATCAAGCCAATACTTCAACAAATCGATTCACATCTTACCCCGACCATAACAAGGTGGAATAAGAGCTGAAAAAAGTAACACTAAAGTAAAAAAAAAAAAACATTTAAACTGTTATTATCTATTTCAAGTAAACTTATTTTCCATATATTACATGATATATCACATTTATAAGCTGAATTGTGTTGTCCTTTTGATAGATTGAGAAAATACGAGGTACTAACAGATTTAAGTAGTAGATTCAACAATTACAAAAATTTACAAGTTAAAGTTTAATCTCGAGTGTAGAGACTAGAACTAATAATAAAAAGTATCTTAAAAAAACTGTAGTTTTATTTTAAAAATGAGTAATTGGCAACAATAGTCAAGGACCTACGATCGATTAAACATAATAGAACATATCTTCCAAAAAATCCTTACTTTTAAAGCTTTTATAAAGTCAACATATTTCATGTACAATATAAGGGTTACCTTTTGTGTGTAGACAAAGTACTTTGTTAAAATGAAATGTCTCCGAAAGTACGTACCAACCCTGCTACGAACAGGAATGGGCCACAATTGAATGTATAGAACGCTTTGCCAAATTGGATAGGTGCTTTCGTAAATATTACTTTTAGGAATAAGATATCTCTCGTTATCAACGTTGTTAAGTAACAATGGTCTTTTTAACGAATACGGATATAATGATATAACATGAAAGAGTTAGATGACATCTAACCTTTCTATGTATATTGTGTTCAATTTCGGAACGCAGTAAATGTATTTGTACACATAATGATCGTTATCATTTTTAGTGTTCCGCACCCAAAATGGTACAAAGACTCCGGTGTCTGTCTGTCCGTCTGTCACCAGACTGTGTTTCATGAACCGTGATAGTTTGAAAGTTGAAATTTTCGAAGATGATGTATTACTGTTGCCGCCATAACAACAAAAACTAAAAAAATGGAATAAAAAAATATTTTATATCTTCCCATACTGTTGTATGGGACCCTCACTTAAATATTGTCATGATGTTTTTTGATGTTTTTATAGATAATGGTACGGAAACATTGAAAAAAACTGAAAAAGAAACATAATTACCATACCAAAACCTTGAATTACTAAAACAAACCAAAAAAGATATCAAAAAGTAAGTTCCACTTATCATAGAAATTGTATAGATATAGTTATTAAATTCACAAGCCAAACAGTGGCTGCTGGGCTGGAGCTACATTTCTTTTAACATACCAGCGGATCCGACAGACAGACAATGAGTATAATAGTTTTATTTAATAAATAATAAATTCCCCTGTGTTTAATCTTTATATATATATTATTTTTCTGTACGTGAGTATGTCACTAAACTCCATGTATAGGACAACTACAACTCCTGTATACACGATTTAAATCCGACATCAAGTTGAAAATGTGAATCTAAATCATTCTCGAATCGACAAAAAATTTAATTAAAATCGGTCCAGCCGTTTAGGAGGAGTTCAGTGACAGACACACGGACAGAAGAATTATATATATAAATTATTATTAAATAAAACTATTATACTCATTTTACGGTATTAACTTTCAACTTAATCAGTTAAGTACAGCAGAGTGGTTCGGAAAAAAATTAAATTAATAATTTTCAAGCTCGGTACCGCGGGTTAACAAATGAGTTCAAAGTTCAAACATGTACCAATACACTGAATGATGTTACGAAGAGTATTGGTGAAATTAATGCTATGAAATTCGAAACGTGAACCGTAAATTTGCTTGCCATTTTGCGAGCGAGCTGGCAGTTCACCTGATCTTAAGTGGTAACCGCCGACCATGGACATTTGTAACACCCGTAGGGTTGCAGATGCGTTGCCACCTTGTCGGCCCCGGCCACCTTATTCACCAGACGAAACGCGGAAGTATAATACTTCTTCACGCTGGTCTTCTGTGAGGTCATGGTACATAACCGGACGGCCCTGCCCATTCGTGCAACAGCGATGACTATTGCGTGGCCGCACACGCGATAAAATTCACGAAAGTATTTTCGTACAACAATATTTTTTTTATGTGAAAAGTCAAGTGAACAGGCGGTTTACTTGATCTTAAGGACCGCCGCCCATGGACACCTGCATCGTCCGATGGCTTGCAGATACGTTGCCAACCTTTAAAAAAGTAGGTTCCGGTTACCTCACTTACCAGTCGAAAAGCGAAAGTTTAATACTTCCACTTCACGCCCGTCTTCTGCGAGGCCGTGATACTTTCCCGAAGGCGCCTACGCATTCGTGGAATAATAAGACCGTATAATAATTAGTTTAATTTTTAATTATAATAATTAGTACGGTTGTATATATCGTATGATAAATAAAAGTATTATAAGTCCAGTTTTTTATGTGAAAAGTTGCCAAGCGGTTTACCTGATGCTAAGTGAATACCGCCGCCTATGGACATCTGCTACACCCGAGGGTTGCAGATGCGTTGACAATCTTTTTGAAAATTGGGCTCCGGCCACCTCACTCACCAGACGAAACGCGAAAGTATTATACTTCCACTTTATGCCGGGCTTCTGAGAGGTCGTGATAATTACCCGGACGAGCCTGCCCATTCGTGCAACAGTCGAGGCTGCTGCGTGGCCCTACCACCGTGACACTGTTTAATTAATCCTTCAGTTAAACCTCGCATGACTCGACATACTTATCAGTTCTTGAATGCTTATTGTATTGTAAAGGATACACCATACATTAACATTTGTTAACACAGTCTCAGCGCGGCTTTCGTGCGAGGTAAACGCATATTACATTGTATTGTGGGTCTTTGTTTACGTAGTTGCGCTTAGTAGCGGCCGCTAGCGAATACCGTCAGTTTTTATTGACGGGCGCAGGTCGGCCGCGCCGAGAAACAATGAACGAAAATAACAACGCCGAGTCGACAAATATTATTGAAAATTGCGAAGTAAGAATCAATGATTTATCAAGAGAACAAGACGTCTGCTTTTTAGGAGAATATATGGAAGATATGAAGAGTCAATCAGAACAATCGCAAAGAGAGGGAGTCGAACAAGAAGACACTAGACCTACCAAAAGAAACCGAGAAGACGATGCCGGAGGAGAATGGACGTTGATTCAGAGAAAAGAAAAAAAGAATAAAATTAATAAAATAGAAGTTTACATTTCGTCTAATGAAAAATTGCCTAAACAATTTACTCTGGCGAAACTGTTTTTAAAAGAAGAAATTTTAGACATCGAAGGGTTGAGATACATAAGTCCATATAAAGTACGAGTAGACACGATGAATGAGATTAGTGCAGAAAAACTAGAACAATGTTGCGACTTTAAAAAAAGAGGATGGAGAATTCAGCGGGCTATGGAGGTCAATTTATCATATGGAGTGATCAAGAATGTTGACATGGAGTTGACGGAAGAAGAATTAAAAGGAAGTATTAAATGTCCGGAACCAGGCGAACTGGTAGCAGTCAATAGGCTCCTGCGACGTTGTTCTGTGGGCACCGGATGGGAGCCAAGTGAAAGCCTCAGACTCTGCTTCAAGGGTACATTTCGTCCACCGTTTATTTATGTCGATGAATTACGAATCAAAGTAGAACCTTACATTTTTCCCGTGTCTCAATGCTCTCGATGTTGGAAGCTTGGACACACCTTAAAAAAATGTCCAACAAATAAAGTAGTGTGTCCTAAATGTAGTGAAAACCATGCCAACTGTGATACGACTGTTTACAAATGTGTGAATTGCAAAGGCCATCATATGGCTTTATTTAGATCGTGTCCAGCTTACCGTAAAGAAAAAAGGTTGAGGGAATTGATGTCTGAATATAATTGTACATACCGAAGAGCATTAACCTTATATGTGCCAGTCGAAACCTCCGATCAACAAGTTCTAACAGGTAAACAAGAACAGAGGAAACCTCTTTGTAATTCTACAACGCCCATACGGATCGAGTCCGTAAGCACACCAGCTCAAACACTACCCTACGCAGAGATAGCGAAAAATTCTCCAATGCAAAGTCAACGTAATCAAGTTAGCAATAAGAAAACAACGAGTGTTTTCTTTAAAAAACAAAGAGTTAATACAGGGGCTGATTCCACCGATTTTAATATTCCAGTCAATAAAGAATTACCAAACACATCTATTACGACAGAAGACGAAGGGGAGATAAGAAGAAATGTAAAATTTAGCGAACTGTTAAGTAGATTAAAAGAGATTGTATTTTTAAAAAGTGATACAATTCAGGTAAAAGTGCAAAATGTGATTAAATGCTGTTTAGAATGGGTTATATTAGTGGTTGTAGAGAAAATATTTCAGACTGGCCTACGTTGAAGTTGATATTGGGATATTTTGGATCAGAATAGATAGTAACACTGCATATAAAAAGTGTAATATTATTCAATGGAATGCGCAAAGTCTGCGAAACAAGTTAATTGCGTTAGAACAAATATTGACCCAGGAAAAGATCCACATCGCTGTGCTCAATGAAACTTGGCTAGAACCTGATAGCTTTTTAAAGGTAAACGGCTATAATTTATTTCGTAAAGATCGGCACGATGCATATGGGGGTGTAGCTATATTACTCCATAACAGCATTAAAGCAAGTTCGTACAATTATAGTTCTGTAAATCCAAATATAGAAGTAGTAATAGTAAAAGTATACAACTGTCAATATTTTGAATATATAGGATCTGTTTATTGTGCTCCTTCAGTACACACTAATCAGTCGGACTGGGAACACTTATTCTGTCATTTAAACAGAAAAACTTTAATATTTGGCGATTTTAATGCACATCATCTTAACTGGTCATGTAAAACTGACACACGAGGATCACAAATATACGCCGCTCTTATGAATAGTAATTTAGTCATATTGAACGATCACAGTATGCCAACACGAATTAAGCTAGTCAATAATCACTTACAACAAACCTCACCGGACATCTCATTAGCCACATCTGACATAGCCATCAAATTTAATTGGAGAACTATAAATGAAACGTTAGGTAGTGATCACCTAATTATTAAGGTAACATCTTATTTAGATATTAGTGCCTACACCCGAAAGTCAATAAAACGTCGTAATTTTAAAAAAGCAAATTGGAAGGCCTATACGAAGTTGCTGGAGGAACTTTTCGCGAATTTTAAAATTCGCCCAGATAAGCCTCAAATAGTTTACAATGAATTTGTAAACTATATCAACATAGTAGCAGATCGCTTCATACCGTACAATGAGATAAACACAAGCCCCAGTAATCATTTCAAACCAAAATCTTATTGGCAGCCCTGTTTGTCCAAGTACATAGCCGAGCGAAGGTTATGTCTAGCCACATTTCGTCGAAACCCTACCCCTAGAAATCTAATAAAACTTAAAGATAAAATTCGGGAAACACAGAAATTAATGCGTCAACTACGAAATAAATCATGGCATGATTATTGTTCTTCACTTGATGGTAATATTACTCAAAGCGAAATGTGGCGCAAACTCAGATGGTTAAAAGGTTATAATGCTTCCCGGTCGTACGTAAACGAAGAAAAGGCTAACGAGTTATTGCGTAGTTTAACACCTGATTACGTGCTACCGAACGATCCACACATCGAAATTATAAAAACAAGTTTAGACGCACAGATTACTAAACAGGAATTAGATAACTGTTTACAACATAAAGACACATCCCCGGGCGGCGACAATATATCCTATTCAATGTTGATACATTTACCTGAAAACGGCAAATCAATTCTTCTAAGGTTATATAACTCTTTTTACATGCATAGTTTTATCCCCGCTCAATGGCGTGATATCCACATCATCCCAATTCCTAAACTAGACCGTGACATTAATTCTCCTGGTTCTTTAAGACCTATATCAATGATCTCGTGTATTTGCAAAACCTTTCATGGTATATTAATAAAACGTTTAGAATGGTTTATTGAGAAAAATCAGCTCTTAGCCCCAGATACTACAGGTTTCAGGCGATTTCGATCTACCCTGGATAATCTTACATGTTTGGTATCAAGAATACAAACCAGTTTTTCTCAAAACAAAATCACGATAGCATCATTTATAGATATCGATAATGCATATAATAATGTCGATGTTAAAAGATTAATTCATATTATTCATGATTGGGGTGTAAGCCCGCTTTTATGCAGATATTTGTGGAATTTTTTAAAACAAAGGAATTTAACCATTCGGGTAGATGAAAATACTATCCATAGAAGTACTTGTCGTGGTCTAGCTCAGGGGGACCCTATTTCGCCTCTGCTATTTAACATTGCCACTTCAAATATATGCAAAAATATAGATAATGTTTTTATTTCACAATACGCCGACGACTTTGTGTTGTACATAAACTGTGATAGCATTGAAGAGGGAAGGAATCAGTTACAAGTAGCTTTAAATATTTTTGTAAACCTACTTGATATAATAGGATTAGAAATTTCACCCACTAAGAGTAAAATATGTATATTTAAAAGAGGTTTTAAAAGAGGTTTTCAATCTACGGACTTATTTATCGACGGTAAAAAACTACAAGTTGTAGACGAAGTTAAATATCTAGGATTATGGTTAGACAGATCTTTGCGGTGGACTAAACATATTAACGTGCTGGAGGCTAAGTGCTTAAGATTATGCAACATTTTTAAAGTTTTGGCTGGGCCAGGGTGGGGTATCCACCCGGTTAATTTAAAACGAATTTATATAGCAATGATTCGCAGCAAATTAGATTACGCAAGCTTATTATATGGCAATAGTTGTAAAACAAATTTGGTCAAACTAGATAAAATTCAGAATCAATGCTTACGAATAATCGGAGGTTTTGTAAAAAGTACGGCAATACATGTAATGGAAAATGAAATTCATTTACAACCGCTAAACATACGCCGATTTTACCTTACAGGAAAATTTTGGCTGAAATGCAAATCATTTTCAAACAGTAAAATTAATTTTATTATCGAAAAGTTATGTTTATCCTGCGATAGTTTATATTGGGCACGTAAAAATAAACCGCTTTTAGTAACTATTCATAACACCTTTAAAAATATACCTGTCCACTCAAACATTCAATTAGAAATGTTTTCTTTAAATACTTGGGTCGGCAGTGTGGATCTTAGCTCAGTACTTGAACCGGATATAAAGGCTATTGATAAACCAAAACATAATTACGCGTTACATAACTTAAAACAAATTTGCTGTAGTTATTTAAGCCAACACTACACTAACTTCTATCACATATACACAGATGGTTCTAAAGACAAGAAAGGAGGTAGTGGAATAGCTTTCTTTGATCCTCAAACTGAAAACTACATACACCTCAAGATTAATGTCAATATATCTATAATGCATACTGAGTTAATAGCTTTAGCCGAAGCTATATCTTATATTGGCTCTATTGATTCAGATAATTTTGTACTACTAACAGACTCCAAAAGTGCAATCTACCACTTGGCTCGATGCGTCTCGAATTTTCGAGGTGCACCGATAGCGTATAGTATTTTAGAATCTCTACGCCAGCTAGGGCTTAAAAAAAAGGTAATTAAAATACAATGGGTTCCAGCCCATATTGGTATACCGGGTAACGAAGCAGCCGACCGTTTAGCTAAAGATGGTGTTATAAATGGAATAACGTTCAACTGTCTGCCTTTATATACAGAGCAACTGTATTTAGTCCGTAATAAATGTAAAGAACTGTGGAAGGAGCACTTTGATGAGAGGTCACTTACTAAGGGTATTTGGTACAAGACAATACAGCCCAGTCTTACCAGTTCGCCATGGTTTGGTGGATCTGGCATGAGTAGGTCTGATATTGTAACTGCTATGAGACTTCGATCTGGACACATCCCACTAAACAGTTTTGCATACCTTATGGGTAAAACAAATTCCCCGAATTGTGAGGAGTGTGGTGTCACAGAAGATATATACCACGTTATAGTGGAGTGTGTTCGGATCGAAGTTGAGAGGAGATCATTTACCTCTCAAAATAATATAGATCTATTTGAAATTGGCAAATGCAACTGTATCCTGGCGCACCCATTATCAGATGTAGCAAAGACTCTGTATAAGTTAGTTAAATTAGCTATTAAGCGTAGATCGTAAGTTATTTGTTTATATATTTTGTGAATGCCTATGAGGGTGGCATAATCATGTTTGATTAAACCCTCCGTTTAAAAAAAAAAAAAATAAAGAGTAAAAAAAAAAAAAACATTTGTTAACAATCGTTACATTGAATAGTTTTAAATGATATTACAGAATGGTCGCCGTGTTGATAAACGCACAGTGTCCGCTGTCAGTACAGGGAAATACTAATATATGGCCTCCGATATGATTTACGACCGTCATTTCATTAGCTTCCAACGTGCAACGTTACTGTAGATATTGGGTCTGTGTTTGCCGACAAGTCAATACGCCATATGTCTATGTAAAATATAGATATCAAATTGCGTATTTGACATTACCTGGCCGGCTTTTCGCCTTTGTTTGGGCAACATTAAATTAACAGTGCTTTAAAAACCAACAAAACATTCTAATCTATATATTAATACGGGGAAACTTTGTACCCCTTTTTACGAATATTGCGCGAACGGAGGAGTTTTAAATTTCCCACACTTAACGTTTATAAAATCAATAAAATAGCATTACACACACTATGGTTGTATATACATAGCTATTCTTTAGCGCTCAAACTCGCGCTTTTATTGAACTGAACCAAAGCAATATCTATGACATTGATAAATTATACTTACCGAAAAAACATAGTTTAATTTATAAATTTAAATTCTTTAAAAGTATTACATTACTGTACTAATACTTTCAAATAATTTGAATTTATAGACTAAATTATGTTTGTTGTAAGTTATTAGGACTGTAACCAGCATTTTTATAATGGACTGCCAAGTCGACTACCCCCACTATCGGTAAGTGGTGATATAGAAATTGGTGGTACGCGCACTGATCCAACCAGAATCCTATTAAGTAATCTCATGGCGATACCCACAAGGTATTAATTATTGAAAAACAGTGTAGGCAGATTGGTTTTTGCCTTGAATGCAATTTGCTGGCAATATATGCAATAGTAGATGAGATTGCTTAATATGTTTTATCAATATGTAAATATACTTTTGGTTGTTAGCTCTTTTGACGATTCTGAAATAAAGGGATAAAAATGCAATGTTACTTTAGTACATGTGTATTGACTTTGTTAATATCCGTAAAAGCCGTTACAAGCAATTTGGGAACAGCAAATAAATAGCGACCGGCATTTGCGTATTTCTATAAATCGTTTGTCAATATATCACTGTCGGACAAAAGCTCTTTATTCATATCAAATGGCAGAGTAATAAAATTATAGAAGAACCACTTCATTATTTCATACTAGCTGCTGCCCGCGACTACGTCTGTGTAGAATAAGTTGAAGGCGTAACATTAAGACAAAAAGACAGATATACATAAAAATATGTATATAAATTATAGCCTATGTCTTATTCTGATGTATAAGCTATATTATTATAAACTTTCATTAAAATCCATTCAGTAGTATTTGCGTGAAAGAGTAACAAACATCCATCCATACATACAAACTTTCGCCTTTATAATGTTAGTAAGGATTATATCACCGTTTTCTAATTAATTATTAATACCTAAATAAAAATTATGAAATGTTTTATAGTTGTGTGTATAAATTAAATTGCGTTTTGTGTGCTATTATTGATAATAATAACGTTATTAGGCAAATTACTGTCCTACTGCACTTATATCTTATCTAATAATTAATGTTATACATCTTTATCGATATTATTTAAAAATATATTATTTATGATGTATTATAGGAAAAAATAGGATATAAGTATAATATACATAATCTACAGTGGCTAAAATGGCCAACATAATTGACTTAAATAGTTTTTGAAATCATTCATGCTTATTCTAATAGATTCAGATCTCTCCACGGCGTGTCGAACGCGCGGTCTTGTCCAAGGGAATTATTCCTGAAACTGGATATTAATTTATTGCCATGTACGCCCGCCCAGATTTAATGTTGACTAATTTCAAATTAATGCACATTTGGCGCGACAGTGCACATCGAAAACTGTTCGTAGATAAATTTACCGTTTACGTATTTAGCGTTTGATAAAATATATGCACAAACTATTTTGTGTGACGTATAGCTAATTAAGGATTATAGCCTCTTAATTATAAAATCGAGTGGTAAAAGAAGTGCTTGAAAAAGTACTTTTGTCGTTAAGTATGCCGAGAAGATTTCAGAGTAAGAGTCAAGCGACTTTAGTCAACTTATTTAAAATATCAGAGCAAATTTTATATGAATTACTTTAATTTAAAAAATAATAGACACATGTCGTATTTTTTTGTTGGTTTTTCAATGCAATTTTCCGTCACATTTATTTCAAGTTAAAAAACAACCGGAAATTTACAGCATCCAATCAAATGAAAAGGTTTCAGGATAATTACTTCATATCGAAAATATAAATAAAATAAATAAAATAAAATAAGCCTTTTATTAAGCCTTATTACTGTTACTCTTTACAATCTTATTCTTACGTGTTATACTAATCACTATTTAAATTAATACTAGTTACACGTAATTGTGGTCTTTAAGTATATCGGTAGTCGGTTTAATAATCTGTAGCAGCTTGTCTCTCTACAAAGGCCTCCTCCAAGGACTTCCATGCAGCTCGATCTCTGGCTATTTGGGTCCACTTAGGGCCCGTCATTTGTCTGACGTCGTCTTCCCATCGTTTGCACTGTCTCCCTTTATTTCTTTTGTCGCCTCGAGGGTACCATTCGGTTATTATTTTGGTCCACTTTTCTTTCGTATCCCTTTGCATATGTGCTGCCCAACGCCATTTTAACCTTCTACTAACGATGTGCGCATTTTTAAAGCATTAGTAAATTCAGCCTACAAAAACCTAGGTTTTATTTTACGTGTTAGTAGACCTTTTTCTAGTATTAATTGCATAAAATTACTCTACGTTTCCTACGTACGAAGCATACTAGAATACTGTAGCACCGCCTGGAACCCACACTACATAACACATCAAAATAATTTGGAGAAGATTCAGCATAAGTTTATAAGGCAGCTGAACTACAGAAGTCACAGAGTCTCCAGTAATTATGAAGTGTCATGCAAGTATTATAAACTCGCAAGCCTTGAGAGCCGGCGTACGCTGTTGGACATGGCTTTCTTGCAGGGACTGTGTACGGGAAATATTGACTGCCAATATTTAGCTGCAAAAGTTCTCCGATTGTCTACTCCAAAAGTTAGAACCAGACATACACGCTTATTTGCTGTAGCCAAGTCATCGACTCGCTTGCAGTGTCGACCACACTCTCTCTCTCTCACACACACACACACACACACACACACACACACACACACACACACAACCCACACACACACACACACACACACACACACACACACACACACACACACACACACACACACACACACACGCACACACACACACACACACACACACACACACACACACACACACACACACACACACACACACACACACACACACACACACACACACACACACACACACACACACACACACACACACACACACACACACACACACACACACACACACACACACACACACACACACACACACATGCACACGCACACACACACACACAAACGCACAAGCACGCACTTACAAATAATCCATAATAATGCCTAAGTATCAAATGTTTTCATGTTTTCTACTGTCGTAATTTAAATTATTTAGCAGAATAATGTAAAACCAAATTGGCTTTAAGTTTTAGTTATAAGATTTATATATATTTAAAAAAGTGCTGTGGATTTTGTTACAACAATAAAAAAAAAATTGTCTTGGTTTTTATTATTTCTAATTTCACTCTGTCACTTCTTCTTACCCCTATTACACTTCGTTCGATGCTGTTCTGGAACACTTTTATTTTGTTCGATAGCTGATCTGTTAAAGCCCACGTTTGACATCCGTATGTTAAGCACGGGAGTATGCAAGTGTTGTATATAGGTTTTTTTTCATTTTTATAGATATTTCAACATTTTTCATTATTTCGCTAAGGCTCCAAAACCTTTTCCACGCATTTGTTATTCTTCTATTTATTTCTTTATGCATATTATCAACGGGTGATATTAATTGTCATAAATATATGTATTGATCGTTAATCATTATAGTATCTGAATCCGATTTTTGGGCGTTAGTCAATTTTTTTGTTTTGCTTATATTCATTGACAGTCCCGCTGTAGCACTTTCATCAGCCAACTGTTGCAGCATTAGTTCTAAGCTCCGTGAATCTTTAGAAAACACTATTAAATGATCGGCAAAGCGCAAATAGTTTAACTTTTGGCCATTAATGTTAAGATCCATATCTTCCCATTCTAGATTTCTAAAAATCATCTCTAGAACCGCTGTAAACAATTTTGGTGAAATAGGATCCCCTTGACGAACTCCTCTTTGGACTGGGAATAGTTCTCCTGTTGTCTCGAGGTTTACTTGGGCTTTGCCTCCTGAGTAAATAATATACAGAATCCTGATGTATTTCATTTGAACACCTTGGCATTTCAGGGCTTCCCATATGTATCCATGTTCCAGGACATCAAATGCTTCGCGAAAATCATGTTGAGAAAGAAAATGCTTAGGAACGCCTGGTTATCGAATTTATCGATTGAGCTTTATATTTGCGAGGTAAGTATTTGCCCCTTTGCACCCAAGGGCTGACCTTTATGTTTGTATGTCTTATCGCGTCAACGATAGTGTCCGCCGCAACGAGTACCAAAAGGATCGCTGTGGCGACAATTATACGATCTATGAAAGCCAGGTGCCTCTCGATCCACTCCAGCGCGTTTCGAACTTGAGGCCTCTCGCTGGCGAACGAACCCAATGGCTTCTCGAGTACCGCGAACGGCAGAGTGAGACAGATGAGTGTGCCTAAGATTGACATTAGCAGCGACACGGCCATGTTCATCGTTTTATTGGTGTTGAGTTTAATTTCCGTGTTGTCGGCGTTCTGCCGCGGTCCACCGACTAGATGGGCTAAGCCGAAATATTCGATCATTCTGGAAATAAAAACGTGATGATGATTTTTATTATTAGCTCGCCATTGAATATATGTAGAATTAAACTATTGAAATTGAAGAAAAGTGAAGTTGACAACATACCTTTGAACTGCAAGCCGGTGAAATATCATTTTGATATAGTATTTTGATTCTCACTTTCAAATATATTTGCAATAAAGCTGTCTCATATCATATCTCAGTCATGATATCATTTATTTGTTTTAAATGTTACTTCAACGTTTTATATGCGTTGTAATTGTTATCACATAATGGAATTACCATCATTAGTAAACGATACAAATTATGATTTATTGACCTTAATGACAATTTTAATGAAATACTGTTCCGCTAAACGATTTTGTGGAGGAACTCGTTTGATGCAATTATCGTTCTAAAATTGAAACAAACTCGTGAGTCTTATAAATCAATACTTTATTTATAACGATACTTACATTTGCTGGAATATTTTAAAAGCAACATGAAGCAACTCTGTAGATTGAATTGTACAAAACAAGTGTTTGTTTGGATGATGAAATAAGGCAGAAAACTCCCTCGAGGTTATGGGAGCCATGAGAGTCAGTGCTAACAAGCAGCAAGCCTCTTGATCCCCACCGGTGAACATGGTCTATGGGTCTACACTAACCACATTATGGGCGTGGAGTGTAGGGCGTAATGCAATACTGTCACTGCTCTCTTGCAGCTACACTACCAAACTAAACACAAATTAAACAGTTACAAACGGCGACGGTCAAACAAATATATATCCTGGGTGAATTTTCATTTATTTATGTCTCCAGGACGATAAGTATTTTGTGTTTAATGGAAAATATATATGTTTCATATTATTCTCACGAGTTCTTCGCCTTGCAAGCCGTTATATTAACACATTCATAAGTATCTTATCATATGATTATTGTGAAAATATTTGGCTAAAGTTCAGGTAAATATGGGACATGTTTATAATAATTAGAATTAGAGTGTAAGTGATATTTTTCTTTGCGTCAATCACACTTTTTGTGCTCTCAATAAAATTAAACCGTGAAAGAGTAAAGTATCAGTATAATTAGACTGGGCGTAGTAGTCAATCGTACTGTATGTTGATAATGGACCTGCGGATGTTTGATATAGAAATGGAATTGAAAATTCCTCGATATTTGGTATACTTCTTCGTCACAGTTCACTTGTTTTTCAACTTGGATTGCGGATTCATTGACATGCTACCAAAGAAACATAGAGGCGTTGCGAAACTGTTGTCTTCGATGAAGTCTTTGGTCACAATGATTATAGCTACAATACCCGTGTGGAGTTTGAGCTTCAAAAAGTATTTTTACTGGATATATTTGATTCAATACGTCTCATGTTTTATATTCATTCTCTCGAGTAGATACAGGATTTACGATTTTTTGATTGAAATGTTTTTTTTAAACTGGGGCTATTCGATGAAAAAGTTTTACCGATGCACGTCTATAATAGTAATCGTGACGCTAGTTGTGATTTTTATAAAGGTGCTGATAAATATTGCGAAATGCAGTGTATTCATGGGATCATGTTTTACGATGTATTCCTTGCCGGACCCTCTCGTATACATGCCTTTTTTCGCTTTAGACACAGTGCCAGTGATACAAGTCATTATAATTAAATACATTTATGAGAGCGTTTCAAATGTAGAAAGAAGTTTAAAAACGGAGGGCGATATAAACGTCAATAAGGTTCGGAGTGCCTGTGTTGCAATTGATAACTGTTGGCTCAAAATCGAACCCTTATATTGTAAATTGGTAAGTCCGATGTTGTTGCATAATGTAACAGTTACCATAACTTTTGAAAAAAATTAGTTAATAACACGGTAATGGTTACTAGTAAAAATACTTTATATATAATTTACATCAACATTAGATTATGAGAGTGATTAAGAAATCAGTAGTTTGAAAATTAAATATTCCAAACCACTTTGAGGCTTTCATTGCGTTTTATTTTGCCTAAGAGACTTGCATTCAATTAACTATTATTATATTTCAGATGTTGATTGGCGTCATCAGCGACACTCCAAAGCTAATGATTCTATTGTGGTATTTGCTTTCTTTTATTAAAACTGATGTAAGTACAAATTACAAATAAAATTTCACTAATTGTCGGTAAAACGATAACACCTAACATTAATTATCGAAGTAAGTGGTAACGGTGGTAGGACCACGCAACAGTGTTCACTGTTGCACGAATGGGCAGGTCCGTCCGGGTCAGTACCACGACCTCACAGAAGACCGGTGTAAAGTGCTGCACTTCTGCGTTTCATCTGGTGAGTGAGGTAGCCGGGGCCCACATTATTAAGAGGTGGCAACACATCTGCAACCCTACGGGTGTTGCAACTGTTCATGGGCAGCGGTTATCACTTAACATCAGGTGAACCGCCTGCTCGTTTGCAACTTTCCCACATAAAAAAAGTGCTTGTTTGTAAACGACGTTTATTACAATATTTTAAAGCCATACCAATCCATTGATCTTTGGATTATAACGATGTAGAGAAATGTAACAACATAATACAAGCTTAAGTAAGCATGGGTGATATTCTTTTCGAATAATAAATATGAAAAACGAATAACCATATTTATTTACTGAATTATTTACTTTATACAGGCAAAGCCGTACATTTTCTATTGTATACGCTCGTACTAGTTTTATACTTTAGTTCGCAATTATAATTTAAATATTTTTAGTGCAGCAAAAGCGTTCAGTGACATCGGTCGGTTTATTTTGACATTATTAACCGCCATCCAATTGATATAAGCTCATCCATCCCACATTGACAGTAAGGTGTGGTGGTACAAGCACTAACCAGCACATACTTATTATACCTTCTATGTATATTAGAGCTATTACCAGTAATAATATATTTTCGAAATTGGTTGAGTCTTCTCGTATTGGGGCCAATACTGGATATTGCCAATACTGAGTTTTATGTGCTACAATATGAACATAAAAGGTTTCTCTTATGTGTATATATGTTGGAGTCACTAACTCTAATAGCATATTTCTGACATTGAGTGAGTAATCCGGTGTTGGTGTTAAGTTAACGAGTGAAATTTTTGATATCAGTTCAGTTCAGTCATTCATTAAAGTATAAAAGTAAAGTATCAGCCTATACATGTCCCAATGTTGGGCAAAGACCTCCTCTGTACAGAGAGTATCAGGACATAGTCCACCACGCGGCCCCACTGCGGATTGGTGGACTTCACATATCTTCGATTTTTTTTAAAATTATTATTTCGAAAATATGCAGGTTTTAAAAACTTCATTGGTGCCGGCACCGGGGATCGAACTCAGGTTGCTCGAGTATACATTGAATTAAGGCGAGCGCCCGGACACTGAGCTATCACGGCTCTTAATCTACATCTTAATCTTAATCTACATGAGTTCAGCCGTCTTAATATTACATTAATAATGTCTCACGAAAGTTTTGATAATTTTATTGAGAATTAATCAGTGTAAATGTTTGAAAAGATGTTAATACGAATATTTATATACTTCTAGTCCGGTTGGTTCGCCTTAATTGTTCAAGTGGTGTTGCTGCTTTTAATTAGCATAAACATATGTGCACCGGCGATTGTAGTGGAAATGGTGAAATCCAAGGTGCAGAGCCTCAATATGTGTTTGAACGAAATCCAAATGCGGAAATCAGGTAAAAGTTGTAGATCACATTGTTGGAAAATAAAATAAAATTTATTTTAGAAAAAGAAAAATTAATTTATTTTGTAAAAAAATTCTTACAAATCATCCATGACGAGCTATATGGCCGGCCCATCGCCACTTCAGCTTGCTAATCCTCTGAGCTATGTCGGTCACCTTAGTTCTACCGATAACCGTTGGGGAAGAAATGCTCTCGAGTGGCAGCCTCGTACTGGCCATCGCAGTGTGGGACGACCCCCCACTAGATGGAGTGACGACCTGTGCAAATGTGCGGGAAGGCGATGGATGCAGGTGGCTCAGGATCGTACTTCGTGGCAGTCTATGGGGGAGGCCTATGTTCAGCAGTGGACTCAAACAGGCTGAAATGATGATGATGATGATGATCCATGACGAAAAACCGTTGTTTCGTACATATACTTTTGAATATTTGTCCTTTGAATTAAACTGGTTTGTCCGCAGCGATAAGGACTTTATTAGCATACCTTTAGTGATTCTTTACTTATATATTCCCTTCAATAACTCTAAGAATCCTTTTTCTTTGTAGGTCAAATCAAACAAGAGGTTATGGACCTTATCAAGTATTTAAAAGGACGTCGAATAGAATTCAAAGCATGGAACATTATACCAATGGATTTACGCCTCTCATACAATGTCATCAATGTTTGTATTACGTATCTGATTGTCATGATTCAATTTACACATCTATACGAGTAACATAATATTTCATTATTCCAAAACACGGCTTATTACAAAATCAATATTTGTATAGCAGCACAAATAAAATTTTATCATTTTAGTTTCATTTTATTTTATTATAACTTAAAATGTCTGAATTCTCTTACAAGATAATCTAGTGGATGGCATGAACGTTTAATCAGAACAAAAGCGAACATAATATTGGCTGTAAGAGAATTTCATAGGTTATAATGGGTTTGATTTAGGATTTAAAGGTTTAATGTCTTATAAAGTAAAATATAATATAAAGTGAAATAAAATAAAAAGAAGTTTCAATATTAGTAACAGCCTTCTCCAGAGAGTGGTTTAGTGCGAAATCTGCAAAGCGACCTCACTATGGTAGACTTCACATATGTCAAAAAAACATTTTCAGTTATTTCACGACTTTGTTCTTCACCGCTGAGCTGATAAATCAGCACTTCAAATTGCAATCAACAATTTCAATGAAATTTGAATTCGGTTCGTCGAGTATAATTAAAACATGGAGCGCTTACGATCCGAGGCTTCAAACCTCCATCTAAGGGGCCCTTGGATCGCCCCTAAGTCAGTCGAGTCCACCTATTGTTAGCAGGGTGTTGCAGAAACCAGCGGAGTGCACGGCATCTTCGTGTCGTCATCGTGCACCAGCTACGTTGTTCTCATGAGTCCGTTGGTCGTCTGTCTGCGGATCTCTTCCACTGAAGTTGTCGAAGCCGCCGTAACTAACAGCAGAGTACACGTCACAAACAATTCATAGAATCATAGATCTATGATGAAAATCAATGAATGTTAACACGTTTTAAAGGGAATTAAGTATAGTAATCATTATCGCACTTTTCCCTTTATGTCACCAAAGTATTGTCGTCGCTATGGCAGGTTATATTTTGTGCAAACGAAATCCAATTTTGCCAAAATATTCCATTATACAGTTAATTTGTGCTTCGGATTTGATTGTGGTTTCAAAAAATTCCGAGTATAAAATGTCGTGATGTACGCACATTATCTTCCTTTTCTGATATCTCAACCATATTAGTGTTAAGTAACAATCATTAAGTGTTGCTTTAACTGTGTCTGGTATGTCGGCTATTTCATAAAGTTTGCTGTAACAAAACACAACCCGAGCGATTTCCTGTTTGACTTGATTATTGTAATCAATAATGAGAAAATTGTTTTCCTTTCATTTATTGGATTTCATTTTCATTTATTTTAATACGAAAAAGTTCTTTATGTTGTGTTCGACCCTAGGGCGAAAATCATTCAACACTACGAGTATTCCGATGATATCTCGAAAGGCACTCTGACTAAGATTGAAACGGGTATCAAAGGGTATTAATGGCAAAGCATCAGGTGAAGATGGAATTAAAACTAAGCCTTTGAATTTGGTGAGAGGAAGACCCTCGAAGTCAGTCAGAATTTATTTCGTTCGGCGAACCATGATGGTTCTAGGGCGGAAGCCCGAACCAAACGTATGTGATTTTGTTCTTCAGGATTGGTGATTACGCTCCATTGAAGGCCTCCAGACGGATATTTATGTGCTTCTGAGCCGCGATTGTGTGCCATTTCAAGGGCCATCAGTCCATCATCATCCACCTGACAAAATTAGTTTCCGAAAAGGCTTAAACGTCATGACAACACTTTCATATCATTCAAATCTTCGTAGAGAATGCTAACGATTGAAATCCACACATAACGATGTAGTTTCTTCCATTGTACCTCGAAACTAAAGCCCCGTCACCAATTCTTGATTGAAAGTAATTGTAGTTAAGGCGTTACACCTCTTGAAAACTCCTAGTCTATTGGGCGTAGAAGCGTTCCTGTCAATAAAAAGATTTAAGAGTTTTATGTCGATTATTCATTTTATCTATTGACAACATAAATATTAGAAGTTGCCAAAAAGGTAAGATGAGGTCAATATTTATTAGAGGTTATAATGAAACAAACTGGATAGAGTAAATCAATGCCAGTCTGTCAAATTTAGGGCCAATTTTTGATTTGAGTGAATTTCTTCTCCTAAAAGATATTGTAAAAAATATGCAAAAATTCAAAATGATGCAGTTTTTAAAATCTGGGTCAGACGTTGAGTCATAACCGTGTTCTTTTCAGTGTTTGGCATAAGGTCATTAACGTGTGTGTTAGAAATGTCGGCAGGTAAGGATTTTATTAACTTGATTCCCGTTATAAAGTACAGTTACATATTGTACATAATAGTAAGTTACATATTACTAAGAAAATAAATAGATAAATATGAATTTATTTCGAAATAAATTCTGGAAGGTGTATTTCCAAAACCATAATCGATGTGAAATTCATGAGTCCAAAACCGGTCTTAACAACGTAGACTAAAGTTAATCTTCTGTAGAAGTCTTTTAAAAGGAAAAAAATATGCATGTCTTGGCCCTTTTTTCAACTGTTTTCATATTTTGTTAAATTTGTTATGGGTAATTTGTAATGGTTTAAGAAAGCTACAATGTAATATCGTAAAAATATTTTTTATCGATTGTGTTATTTATTTTGACAGCAACGCATTTGGAAATGAAATATAAATGGATTAAAAACGGAATGGATTGAAAGTAAAGTGTGTAAGAACTACGATCAACATTTAACGTTTTCATTCCATTCCGGGGGTCGTGGGTTCGATTTCCACACGGGACAAGTGGTTGTGTGGCTCACAGACAGTTGTTCTGGATCTGGGTGTTTGTTTCCTAAGGAGTGTTGACGTCACGCAGGCGGCTGGTCGTAAAAAAAATAGCACATAGCCAAGACGGCTTACAACATGATTCATATGTTGTACCTACCCCACCTAGGTGGGACAAGGGCAGGAGGATGATGAATTGGATCCAAGTTAATAATTACTAACAAAAGTCATGTTAGTTACGTCTGGTTTGTCTTTCCAGGCTAGCTGCCAAACATTTTCTATTCAGTTAGTTCTATTGATGTTCTTATTCGTTCGTGTGTTCACGCCCGCGTTTGGTGTTGAAATGGTTAAGAAGCGAATTAAGAAGATAGTGATTTTGTTGAACGAAACTCTCGTCGAGGAATCCAGCACCGATAACTTATTTAAATATGTTTCTTTATCTACAATATTACTAGGAATAGTAAGTTTAATGGTCGAGCTGTGTTCAATACTCGTATCAGTGGTCTATTCTTTATGACAAAATGATTCGTGTGATAGCCAGATTTTATATGGCCTTGTTACATTTTCAGAGAAATACAGGGACGCTTTGCAACTCATAACGTATATGAACGAAAGGAAAATAATAAAAAGGGCTTGGAATGTAATGTCCATGGACTTGTGGTTTGCTCAAAACGTTCTTAGCATATGTGTCACATATTTCATTGTTATTTTGCACTTCACACACTTATGATTAGTTATATTATCAGAAATATTTCACGAACACTAAAAATATAAACTCTTGTGTCTTAAATTACTGACAGAGGTCGTTTACTAAGTGCCTAGCCGTAAACTTTGGTTAAATACAATGTCCTAAATAACATAGACGAAATGTCCATTATGTATGTCTCCATTATTTTGTCCATGCAAAAATGTAAAGTATTAAATGTAAATTTATACATAAAACAAACCGATATCGTCAAACAAACCGACATTTGAATTTGGTATAAAACAATTGTGTCTGTACCACCGCAAGTACCATGGTTCTACAATAGTAAATATAGTAGAAAACTTCTAGTTATAGCTCTCAGACTGAGATCAGGGCACATGCCACTGAGTGAGGTAGCCGGAGCCCAATTTTCAAAAGGTTGTCAACGCATCTGTAACCCTCGGTTGTGGCAGATGTCCATGGGCGGCGGTATTCACTTACCATTAGGTGAACCGTCTGCTCGTTTGACATTTGGCATAAAAAAAAAAAAAAAAAAAAAAAACAAGCGAGCGCCTGGACACTGAGCTTTTTTCCATTAAGTGTCTCGGTGCACCTGATGTTAAGTTATTACCGTCGTACACGGAAATCTACAACACCTGAGGGCTTGCAGATGCGTTGACTACTTCTAAAATAAGTGGGTCCCGGCTGACTCACTGAACAGACGAAACGCGAAAGTATCACACTTCCACTTCACGCCGGTCTTCTGTGACCTCATGATGATTCCTCGGACGAGCCTGCCACAGTTGGCTCACAAGATACCACCTTTAATAGCTTGCAACTTACTAGCCAGATAAAATTGTAGATCAGTCAAACATTAGCTGTTCAATCTTTATCTGCGTCTACTTGCACCCGTTTTTGTCTGTAGCGTTAACCCTGAGGGTTAAGATAGGATTTTGGTTGAATTTTAAATCATACTCGTTATAAAATGGTTGGTTGTCAGGTAAACATTTAGCTAACCTACTCATGGATAATAACAGTGACATTTTTGATTACATCGTGTACACGATTTGAGAGCTTTACATTGTGACTTTGGCTCTTATAACTTTCTTTCTCTCTCTCTCTATTTGAATTTTACTTTTTTCAAATATCACATTCTAATTAATGATCATTATAGTTGCACAAGTATTTATTTATTACATATAGTTTGTTATGTCTTTGATAAGTTAACCTTTTTGGTAAGCATCGTAAGGGATTCTCAATATTGTTAAGAGCCATTCAGTCTGTATGCTTCCATACACAAGCACTGAAAGTTACCTCAGAGCTTCGTAGTTTTATTAAAATACGCAGCATCCAAAGTGTCTTAGTCATTCGCAGGGATTTTACAACTTGAATACGTAATTTATGATGCCGTACGTTGGAGGAAGCTGGAGTTAGCATAACTTAACTAGACTTGAATAAGCTTGAAAAGCTCTGAGTCCATGCTACATAAGTTTAAAGTTATATTGAAGAAAAGATGTACATTCATTGATGTGTACCTAAGCTTTCGTAACAGTAACTGAAATAAATTTGTATTCAGTCCTACACCAGTGCCTCTGACTGCATACATTATTTTGTTTATTTGACGTCAACGCTTTACGTTCAATTCCATCTTTAAACACATTAATCTTTAACTCTGTGCAAAACCGTTCACGGGCAAGATTTCCCAATTAATTGAATTTATTGCATGGGCGCATTAAGTAATGCTATTCGATTAGCGTGGAGATTTTTGCATTTTCTGGCCTACATAGGAAAAAATTATATCATTTGTATGTGTCAGTTATTTGTATTTATTTTTAAAATTGTATCGTTTATTTGTATTTACATAAATGTATTTGTATTAGGCCTAGTTAGAAGTAAAGCAAAATTGTTTTTTTTATTTTTTAGTTTTAGCTCTGTTTATATTAGTTATTAAGTTAAGTTATACTAAGGGCCTTTTTTCTGTTTTTAAATGCATGGTGTATATACATCTAGTAGAACGCAGTGTTGTGTTTTACAATTGGAGGTTGATGTACTTGTGTAAACGTTGTATTCAGTTTTGTAGAGATTTTTGTACAAATTAAATCAAATGTGATATGAAAAGTAGAATGAAAAAGTAGTCGTTTGTTGTAAAGGAAACACACTAGATGATGCCAAGCGTTATTTGCATTTTAAGCAATTAAAAAGCAAAGAAGTAGATAACGTTGAAGTTTTCGTCGGTGTGAGCATAAGCCGTTGAGCTAAGTAAAAATGAATATCATTTAAATATTAAATATACATATTAATATGATAATACAAAAAAAAAAACTAATCATGTGTTGTCACAGAATGGCTTGTTTTGGTGGAACCCTAAAATGTCGGCTGTCTGCGCTTGCTAGGCGTATGCTGCTACGCGAATGATAATAACGAATGCATCAATCAAATTTAGATAACAAGGTCTGACAGTTTCGAATCAACCCGGTGAATTATATTTTGTGCAATAAGAATAAAAACAACGTGACAAAACGTGACACAAAATCACATGAAAGGCGACAACAAAAACACAACAAATTGCGTCAAGTATTTTATTTTATTTCATTAGGGATAACAAACAACTACAATATATGATATAAACAGATAATATACAATTAATAAATAAAAATAAATAGCAAAAATATAAAAGAAAAACACTTCGAAAATACATACTTATTAAAAAAGCTTAACTTGTTTAATGTGGAAACTATTTGGTTCTTAAACTTAGATTTAGAGCATGTAACTATATCAACATCAACGAAATTAAAATTGTAAGACTTAAGTACACGTTATGTAGGACATCGTAATCATATGGAGCATCCTAAAAGTATATGTACACAGTACATAATGTTTGATACGTAAAAGTGAGACTTATTTTTTAAAAAATTCGACTGTGCATACTTTTATGCACTTGATATAATTAAAAAAAAATTCTAGACGTTTCGAGTATTTTTCGGTGTTCAAAAACATAATAGGGATCTTTTAAGAATTAATTTTGAGGTAACAAAATCAGTCCAAAGTACTGTTACTCATGAACTTTCAATTCGCCATGTATTGTGTTCCTGCAAATATTACGAAGAATTTTAAGAATGCTCATAAAAAACTTCTTATTGATCATTTTCATTTTCATATATTTGATTATTTAAATTTATATTTTTATTAACTATAACAACGATTAGATATCATAATAGTTATAAATTATTATTTATTTCATAAGATGAAGATTACTTTGCGAGTCTGTGTATATGCCAGTAGTATATAAACCGGATTTTTACGAGGAAATACGGCGTAGTGGAAATTTAACGGGCTGTACAAGCGGGGAATAAATAATATAATATTGAATATTCCAATCGTATTTACAGTGAAATGCTCTTAAAACAATAACTTGGATTACAGAAACAAATAAAATTTCCCTTCGGCTATTAAAATATTTTATCTGTTATGAATATAATCCACGGTTTATGGGCGCTTCTAAATTTGAACAGTCTTAAGGGTAACAATAAAGACGACGTAAAATTGTAAGAAACCCCTTAAAAGGATTATCCAACACCTCGTTTCGTTAACTTTTTTAGAGATAAATGTTTTACGGGGGTTTATATAAATATAGGGTTATGTAAGACGTTATCAATCTTATCCTTTAAACGAGCAATTCTTGTTTATATGTATATGTATATGTATATACATGTATATATATATAATCGGAATCTCGGAAACCGCTCCAGCGATTTTCATGAAATTTAGTATGTGCGTAGATTCGGGGGCCAAAAATCGATCTAGCTAGGTTTCATTTGTAGAAAATGTCCTTTTATCCCTGTTTTCAAGGAATGAAAAATATCATTCGAATACGACGGTAAATTTCGCTGCAAAAAAAATGTTATAATAGCTCGGTCGGTAATCGGGCGGCCCCGAAACGGAAGGCCGTGGTTCGTGTCCGATCATTTACACATTTATTTTTTAACTTTTTTTTTCGATTCCAGTTCATTGCTTTCTTTATTTTTAATTTTTTGTCTATTTGTTATTTTGTTATTATTTACCCTTTTTTTTAAAGTTCTTTCTTTTGTGAAAAACATCAGTTCATATTTTCTTATATCTAATGTAATTTCCAAAACACACGATTTACCCAAAAAAAAAAAAACAAACCGAGCAAAGCTCGGTCCTCCGGGTACTGTGCTCATTAAACACTGGACAACTAAAATAACGGATAACAGAATATGAATTAAATCGTTCTACTATGACATGATTTTCTGCCGTTTTTATTTAAAAAGATAACGAAAAGATATAGAAACACTCGCACTTGGCCAGCTTTTACTTTTACTTTTTCTGGCGATCGGGTTTCGCGACCTTGAATCAAAATGTCTTTAGTAGATTATAGTTTTCGATAACGTTTGAAGTAATTCATAAATCTGAAGCGACTTGCCATTGACTGTACCACATTATTGACTGTAAATTAATTATAGAATCTGTACACATCATTATTATGTTTGAGATGGATTTGTGGTCCAAGTTATAACAAATAGCAAGTAATTGCTAATTTAAACCGAGAAACCTTTTGTATAGTTAAATTTTGTCACCAGTTTTAATAACAAATAAAGTTTAATTAGGTAAAAAATGATTTGAATCTTTGTGTTATCTATTGTTAAAAATGTTTGCAAAACATTTTTGTATCGGCAATTAAATAATCACTTACTATACTAACCTTTCAATTTAAAAAAAAAAACTCTTAATATGGTGTATAGTCTTGTTTATGTTACTTTAATCAAATTAAAGAACGAAAAAAAGTGTCTTTCTTTTTTAAATTTTTTAATTCAAAATCCTTTGACGGTTCTTCCATTGCCTGGTATTTATTTGGGAAGTGATGAATATTAGAATAAGCCATAACGAAGATAATAACGCACATAATCGCTTGAATCAAGACAAAACTATTTTGTCTTTTACTTTCAGCGGACAATTAAACAAATATTGAAGAAAATAATTATTATTAGTCGAGATTTGTTTTGTTTCTTCAAACAAAAATACATAGTACATTGTTAAGTAACATTATTTTATGGATTATATCGCATTTATCTTTGGTTTTGATTCTCATGTCGAGAATCTCTAACACTTAATAGAGTCCATAGTCACCTGACACATTCTAGTACGTATTAGTTTTGTCTAGAATGCACTCGGCATTAACGATACTGTCCACACAATATGCTAATCTGTTGACATCGGCGATCTGTTAATGATTTGATCTGACACGCTCCGTTGCTATGTTTAATATCTCTGTTGTGTTATTAAGACATAATGCATGGATATGCGGAAATCAATGATGTTCAATAATACAGATGAGGCATGTCCATACTGCGCGGCGTTTAAAAATTAATCCGATTTACGTTACATGACGTACTTACTAGTTTTTCGCTTGCGGCTTCGCTCGCGTTGAAGCCCTTAAATAAATACAATACCAATACCCTTTTTCCAATTAAAAAATAGCCTATGTCCCTTCTCAGCCTCTAGACTATCTGTGTACCAATTTCATTTAAATCTGTTCAGTTGTTTTGGCGTGAAAGCGAGACAGACTGACAGAGCTTCTTTCGCATTTATAATATTAGTATGGATTACATGAGTGAATGTGACAGATGATAGAGAACGTATGATATGGAAAGAGAAAACAGTCTATAGAATTGCAATCTAATTACACCAAATGGCGTAATTTAGGTGCACTAGTGTCACAATATGTACCTCGTATTTGTACATAATATCATTGCTGTCTTATATAATATCATTTAGTCACTACACGTCAGCTCACTAGCATCAGAAACGTGTACGATTTGTCTTTTGTTAGCATCTTAGTTTAAAGCTGTGTTTGTTTTGTGAGTACGCATTTCTTAAAATTATAATTTTATTATTTTTTCTTATGTGAGAAAATGGCAAACGAGCTGCGGTTCACCTGACATTAAGTGATAACTACCGCCCATTGACATTTGCAACACCCGTAGAGTTGCAAATGCGTCGCCATCTATAAATAAAGTGGTCCCCGGTCACCCCACTCACCAGACGAAATGCAGAAGTGTAACACTTCTACCTTAGGCCGGTCTATTCGTTTAGCCAAGCCCACAGCGTTTTATTGCTGATTTTCCGTACTTCATTACAAGCTCCCCCGTGAGATATGAAGGCGTGCATTCTACGTCATGACTGTTGACTGCAACCTAACTGGCTCACGTCCACGTTTGATGAGTCCGCATTAAGCCGATTTGCATTTACACGACGACGGACGCTCCGAAGCTGCCTCCAGTTTTGTGACTGAAATTTGTTATTTTGTGTTCTATATATGTTAGAAGATTACCTTATATTATTATGTATATCTTTTTTAGTGTTTGAAGTAACGGTAGCCGTGTCCTATATTAATAAAGGCGACGTGGCTAAAATTAATAATATTCTTAATAATCGAAACAACATGCTCAAAAAGTTGTCGATTCACTTGGACTGTTAATGTTTATATTTGTATGTTTTTATGTATTGTATTATTATCATTACAATTTTTGAACATGCATAGTGTAATATTTTATGTTTGATCCCTTAATTTAATTATTCCTCTTTTTAATTTTATAATCAATACTTTTTCTCTTCTCTGTGCAGGTCTAGTTTAGTGAACCGGTGGTAGATTTTTTGTTCATGTTCAATAAGAGCTTAAGTCAAGCCTTTATTGTATAAAGATACTTTGACTTTGACTTTGAATGCACCTATACTAAAAAACTTCTCTGGACTATCACAAGATTGGCAGGTTGATGGAATTAAATTGTATAGTGTGCATAATGAATAGATAATTAACGCTTATACAGTGATCTCTTGGAGGTAGTTGCACCCAGCAAACGATGAAATGCGTTGCTGGGCAGGCCCGTCCGGTTAAGTACCACGACCTCAGAGAAGACCAGCGTAAAGTGGAAGTGTGACAAATACTGTCGCGTTTCGTCTTCTTCTTCTTTTTCTTCTTCTTTGATTGATGGCCTCTCTTAAAAGAAGCGTTTCGTCTTGTGAGTGAGGTAGCCGGAGCCCAATTTTCAAAAGGTTGTCAACGCATCAGTAGCCCTCGGGTGTAGCGATGTCCATGGGCGGCGGTATTCACTTACCATCAGGTGAACCTTCTGCTCGATTGGCAACTTCTCACATAAAAAAAAAATTTAAACGTTCCTAAAATAATGTTTGACAAAAAGTTTACTCTTATCTATAAGATATTCCCTAATACTATATAACTAGATATGATAGTCTAACTTAGACCTTAGTACTATTTCATTCATAAGTATGTATAGTAACGTAATTAAGCTAGAACAAGTAAAGTAACAACCAAAGTAAGTCCCACTGCTGGGCCAAAGGCCTCCGTGATCCCACTGCGAATTGGCAGACTTCACATAATATCTTCAATTTTTTTTTGTTATTATTTACAAAATATGCAGGGTTCCCCACGATATTTACCATCACAGCTGAGCACGTGATAATTGAGCACTTAAAATCGACAATTACATCGGTGCCGGCACCGTGATTTGGACTTAAGAGTGTTTGAGTAAATTGAATTAAAAGCGTGCGCCCGGACACTGAGCTATCAAGGTTTATTGTTTAACATTATCGTATGTGATAATTTTTCTTTTTTCCCCACTGCCTAGATGCGAGCACCTCGTTACTTTATACCCTTCCGCTGATAGCGGAAACTAAAGATGACTTACGCGTTGTTGCTCTCAAAGGAGGCACGTTGACACACTTAAGCGAGATAGATCGCTAAGTATGATGCAAACAGAGGGTCCTTTTAATGCATTTATACGCGGTGCGTTGACCCGCTGACTGCTGGTAGCTTTCAACCGTTTTATCTGCTAAGCTTTTTCTAATGGCATTATAAATTTTTCTAATGGTTACCGAGCGTATGCTACAGTTGAAAGAACGGTAGCATGGGTTGCGGCTTGGTTCAATAAAGCGTAATAATTTATTTGTTGGATTTTAAATCTTTACATTTATTATATTCGTCTTTGTCAATTTAAGGGAAGATATATATATATACACCGGCACAATTAGCGGAACAGAAAAAAAAGTGAGACTATGAGATAATAACGCATATATTTGACGAAAATGTTATTAGACACAAAATAACAAATTGATTAACATCTTTTAACAACGACTTTGAAAAGTCTTCGTTATTTTTTATTGAAAAATAAAGAAATTTGAAATAAGTGAAATTTTTAGATGATTATGAACCATCACAAAAAATAAAAAAAAGTAAGCATTAAATGATTTAACAATAAAATTAAAGCAAAATTAATAACGAGTGTTTCCCCCTCTTGCTCTGATTACGGTTTCCATTCGTCTGGGCATGCTACAGATTATGTTATCGATGATTTCTTGAGGCAACCGCCCCCACTCCTCAAGTAATGCGTTTCCAAGTTTTCATTCAGATTGTTGGGGGGTGGCATTCTGGATTTAACCCTTCTTTTTAGCAAGTCCCAGACATGCTCTATCGGATTCATATCGGGGGAATTTGCTGGCCACTGCCACAGCCGTATAGCTACGTGGCTCAGATATGCCTGTACCGATTGTGCACTATGAGCACGAGCATTATCTTGCATTAGAATAAAGTCGTCACCAATAAATGGGGCAAATGGTACAACATGTTCTTCTAAAATGTCTCTGATGTATCGATCTGCTGTCATGGTCCCTCCTGTGACTATCACTAACTCCGTGCGAGCTCCCAAACATATCCCTCCCCAAACCGTAATCGAGCCGCCACCATAAGCCACTGTGTGTTCAAAATTAGACTGTATGTGGCGTTCTCCTTTGCGTCTCCATATTCGCTGTCTCCCATCGATCTGTTTAAAAGAACTCTGCACTCATCAGTAAAGAGAACCTGCTGCCATTCGTTCAAATCCCAATGACGATGTTCTCGCGCATAGCTTAATCGGTTTACGCGGTGACGTCTCTCAAGTTTTGGGCATTTGGCAGGTATATACGACCCTAAACCAACTTCTTCAAATCTCCTGCGAACTGTACGCTCACTTACTCGTACTCCTCGAACGTCTTCCAGTTCATTTCGAGCTTGTACAGCCGTTAATCGCGTATTCCTACGAACTTCAAGTTGTAAAAAACTGTCATCTCGCCTCGATGTACATCTTTTTCTACCTTGACCCCTCCTCCTCACAAGAGAATTAGACGATCTGTACCGCTGGATGCTGCGATGAATCGTTGATACTGGTCGACGAAGCCTTGAGGCAAACGATCTGTAGGTATGGCCATTTCTCCTCATTTCATCAGCCCTAATGATTTCCAGTGATATTAAGTCAGGCATAATAAAGAGCTTTTAATAAACAAAATTGCCTATAGAATAACAAATTTATAAAAAACCATTAAGTGCAATTTTTCAAAAAAAAATACAATTACGTAGTTATTACTCGAACAAGTTGACAAAACGTATTGTTCGGGAAAATAAAACAAATGAATGAAAAAAGTGTATGTCATCTAATTTTCTATTTTCAAATTTGACAATAAATTAAAAAAATATCATAACTGGCCAGTTCCTCAAGTAAAAGATTTTAAAATCCTGCTTTTTTTTGTGTTCCGCTAATTGTGCCGGTGTGTATATATATATATATACAATATCTCTATCTCTCTTATCTTTTATATATATATATATATATATATATATATATATATATACATATATATATATACATATAAAAGATAAGAGAGATAGAGATATTGATATAAGATAAGACATAAATCAATAAGGCAAGTGTAAATCTTAACTACTATACTATATGGTGAAATGTTTATGTCATCTGATCTACCATTATAAAGTGTCTTACTGCTAGGCTCCAAAAATTGCCATAAAGAGGTGGTTCCAGAATATGCGGTCCGTTGGTGTTTTTCTTTACCAATTTTTATGGGGTTTATACTGATCTTACAAGATTTCAAATATTATGTATATGGTACATGCACTTATATGTTTATATTTTTCTAGATTGACCTTTCATGAAATTAAAAATCTGTTGAAAACTAACACAGGACACAGATATTGAGATGTAGGCCTGACTAAATAAATTATGATATTACTCAAATTTTTCTTTTAAAATCTCCGCATAAAAACTCTATGGTCCATTTCGAATCATCCACTCTACTCAACTCGCTGCTTTTATTCAAAACAAAGGCATAATAAAAAGCACTTCGCACGCATTGGCGTTACGCTGAAACGTGTAGACAACTCAATTCAGACTGCCTGCAAATAGCCTTACATTGTTGCCGCGACCCGAAATGCCAGTACGCATATTCTGTATTGTTTGTTTCCCCGAAATGACTGTTCACGAGTGGATATTCGGTGTACAGTGAGCGCTGAAAGTTTACTTTGGGCGCGCACAGCTCAGAGAAATATCGCGTTTCGGTTCATAATCATAAAGCCCGCATTGTTAAATTAGTTCGCGAGCGAGCGTGGAACTTGCGTCGCCGTCTATACAAAGCTAACAGGTTTCGACGGCACCCGCTAATGGATTTGAAGCACAACATTGTTTTCGGATGCATCCCAACAAATGGATAACGGACATCGCAATCAGGGCGGTTTTTAATTCCGTAATTCGTGCACCTCTGCGCGCCTAAATGACACAATGCCTACCACTTAAGTCGCAAATATAATGGGCCATGTTTAAGCAGATATTGACATACTTTAAATTTTTATATAATTATTAGATATTGATGTCCTTCAAACCGTTAAATTGTTAGGTTATTTGAGATAAATACAGATTTCAAAAGCGTGGCACAGCTACAGTGTGGAAAAATCAGTTGACGCCAGTGGTACTTTTGAAGCGATGCGCCTTAGTGACTGTCAAAAAGATTACGTATTCTTACTTTTTTTTTTTTTTTTTTTTTTTTTTTTTTTGGGCTGGATGAGCCACTGTTGGCCTTAGGGGCCTTTACAGATCCGACGGACTTGAGGTGGCCTGGCGCACGAGGCGCCTAGCCTGAACCTCGGCGTACTATTATTACGCGTTATGGTGACTAAGCTCGAGGGCTCCCGGGGGAGCCTCGGCTCGGGCCGTCACGCTATTATTATTACCGGTATGGGAGGCCGCCAAGCTCTTAGGGCGCTTTGGCGGGCGCTCCATGGAGTGATCTGGCTCAAGGGTCCCCGAGAGGGGACCTCGGCTTGGGCTGTCACTCAGCACGCGTTTAGCATTCCGATTCGAGGGTGCCCGAGAGGGCCGGACCTCGGCTCGATCGGTAGCTATTATCTGACTGGGGGAATTACTAGAGCTAACATTACTACCACTTCGGAGAGCGACCGAGTCCGAAGGCCACCCGGTTCCTGACCTGGGTCACGTGCTGGGTGAATTTAAGCTGGGAGTCGAGGACGACGCCTAGATATTTGACTTTATTAACCCATGGTACTGGCGCTTTTGGCGGGATTGATCTCGATCCTCCATTGCCGAAACCAGTCACCGATGGTGATGGCCGCAGCTTGGAGGCGTCGATGGATCAATTCGGGTATTCTGCCTGTGGTATAGATACAGGTATCGTCGGCAAAAAGAGCAAGTTCTACATCTTTGACACGCGGCATGTCATTGGTGTAGAGAGTGAACAAGACTGGGCCCAACACCGACCCTTGGGGCACCCCGGCTCGAACGGGATGCGTAGTCGAACACACGCCCTCGACGCGATAGCGAAAGGTTCGATTAGTTAGGAAGTCTCGTATTATGCATACGAGACGGTCAGGCACTCCGTACCCGAATAGCTTGTATACGAGCCCGTTGTGCCAGACTTTGTCGAACGCTTTTGCCACGTCCAGGAAGAGTGCACCGGTGTTGAGTCCACGTTGGCGTTTGGTTAATATGTGCTCCGTGATGCGGTTGCACTTGGTGGGTACATGAGTGTTTGGCTCTGAATCCAAACTGCTCTGGGATGGGGAGCCCTTTGGTGTCCATAAGGGATCTTAAGCGGGCTAATATTAGTTTTTCAAAGATCTTCCCAAATGTTTTGAGAAGACTTATTGGACGATATGAGGTTGGGAGAGTGGCGGGTTTAAAGGGTTTGAGGAACCCTATGACATCGGCTTCCTTCCACTCGGATGGGAAAAAGCCTTCGGTTAAGGCCGCGTTGTAAATTAATACTAGTATCTGAAGGATGCTAGTAGGGAGGAGCTTGGTCACCTTATTGGTGATACCATCTGAGCCTGGTGCTTTACGCGGGCGTAGTTTATTAATGGTGTCTATTAGTTCGGAGCACGTGACTGGGGGAACGGGATCGCGAAGTGGCTCTAAGGCTTTCCTTTCTACCTCTTCGTTCACCTTGCGGAGGTGTTCGGGGTCGATCGGAAGCAGACTGGGGGAGCATTGAGACTCTAGGCTGTCAGCCAGGCATTCGGCCTTCTCTTCGTCCAGCATTGCCGGCGTACCTATCGGACGGACTAGTGGCGGCATGGTTGTTATGCCGTTACCCTTGAGGGATTTGGGAAGTTTCCAGAAGGCTACGTGGGATGGTTTTTTACTGAAGTTAGGGTGGAGTCCCATCGTTCGTTTCGTGAGTCTGCTATGCGTGTTTTGACCTCACGCTGCAATTTACGTAGCAGTCTACGATTCGAGTCGGTGGGATATCTATCATAGGCTCGAGAGGCCGCATTCTTGCGTCTCAGCAAGTCTCGCACATCGTCTGGCAGGGCCCAGCGATGGTCTTCCATCGCCGGGACCTGTCTCGAGCATTGCTCGACGACGGTGTTAACGTGGCTTGTGAGGGCTCGAATTGCGGTTTCCGTGTCCTGTTTGGTATTCAATTCTCTAGGGATTGACTCTAGTTGTGGAGGTTTAGGTTCGTTAAATTTAGATTTGATTTTATGCCAGCTGATGACAGTTTTGGTTAGGGGAGCGGCTGTTGCTGAAGGCCCTAGCCGGAGGAGAACTGGTCGGTGATCGGAGTGAAGCTCGTGTATCACTTCCGGTTCGCATAAAGAGAGACTGATGTTTTTTGACGAGTGCAATGTCAAGCACATCCGATGTGTGTCCCTCTACGTAAGGAAAGCGCGTATGTTCGACGGGGGCAGCGACTTCAAAGTCGAGCCTGTCGGATAGCGAGTCGAGTGCGGTGCCTCGTCTGTTGGTACGTGTCGAGTTCCATCGGGTGTGTTTGCTGTTGAAGTCGCCAGCTAGGATTGGTGCTCCTCCTATAGAGAAGAGGGCATCAAAATCTGAATGCAATACTGTTGCGGTTGGTCTGCAAGGGAGGTAAACTGATGCTATGGTGATAGGAGAGTGGCCGGTTAAAGCCAGCTGACAGATGGAGGCCTCGAGATGCGTGAGCGCGGGCGTGTCTACCGGTACGCAATGGAGAGATTTTTTATAGTATATAAGTGTGCCGCCGCCCGGGGCGCCGACACGATCGTTCCTAACTATTCGATAATTGGGGATGTTCGGATCCCTTGTTGCGGGTTTCAGGAACGTCTCCTGAATGAGAAGTATATCGATTTGGTGGTCGCGTAAGAAAATACGTATTTCGTCGCGTTGCTCTTTAAGCCCGTTCGCGTTGTAGAATGCTACATTAATCGATCGCGGTTTGACTCTGCCATTATTACGCGTAGCAGAGAGACTGGTGGTGCTATTATTATTGGGGGGGTATTCATTTGTTTTCTCGTCTGGTTGGGTTTATAAATAAAAATAAAAATAAAGATATAGATATATATTGCATATATAAAATTAATATTATGGATAAAAATAAACATATATATATATATATATATATATATATATATAAATAAATATTTTATATAATACATATATAAATAGGACCCAAACAGACGGAAGCCCTCGGCAGGGGGAGACCAAACGGCCGAGGGTTAGGGCGAAAGGGAGGGAACCGGTGGACGATGGGGGCGGTATCGAGGAGCACCGCCTTCTGCATTTGAGCCTGGAGCGATCCGTCCCGGAGTCCCAGTCGCCTCAGATGTTTAGAGAGGCTGACTGGGATCAACCCATTCGCAGACACGACTATCGGGATAATTTCGGTCGGCACACCACCCCACATGTCGGTCACCTCGTGAGCCAGGTCCAGATACTTCGTCTTCTTATCTGTTTCGGCTTTTCACGAGGTTCTCGTCATATGGAATGGTAATGTCGACCAAAAATACCCGCGACTGTGCCCGGTCCATCAACACGATATCAGGTTTGTTCGCAACAATTGTCCTGTCCGTGATGATGGACCGGTCCCCCAATAGAGCCTGGCGCGGTCATTTTCGAGCACGGCCTCCGGAGAGTACTTATAATACGGCAGTTTCCGTTCCACGAGGCCGTATTTCAGAGCGAGCTCCTGGTGTAGGATTCTGGCTACTAGGTTGTGTCTATGCAGATACTCAGAGTTAGAAAGCATAGAACAACCGGAGATAACATGCCGAAGCGACTCCCCGGGATGGCGACAAGCTCGACAGATGTCGACGGTGCCATCCCTTAGGATGTATCTCCTATAGTTGTTCGTCTTAATAACCTGATCCTGTATCGCACAGACAAAACCTTCGGTTTCCCCAAAGAGGTCACCGAAACGTAGCCAGTTCAGGGAGGCAACAGTATCTACGAAAGGCTCGTGTAGAGCCTTGTAGAACCTCCCGTGGAGCTCTTTCTCCTTCCATACAGCCTCTCGGTCGGAAACGCTCAGTACTCCCGGGTCCTGCCATTGCTCGTTGGCTAAGGATAGAGGGGTAAGTCCTTTATCACAACTAATGACGTCCGTGTAGATTGACTCATCCGATCTCGCCAGAAACTAGTTACGGAGGCTGCACACCTCGCGATTGTGCATGGTGAGGGCGCTTAAAAAGCCCCTCCCGCCATGCTTCCGCGGAAGGTACAGCCTCATCACTGACGATCTCGGATGATGCATTCTGTGGGACGTCATAGTTGTGCGGACTTTTCGGTCCAGGGCGTTGAGCTCAGTTTGAGTCCACCTGAGTATGCCAAAGGTATACATGAGGACTGGCATGACCCAGCCGTTAAAAGCACGTGCCTTGTTCCCGCCTGACAAATGGCTATTAAAAACCTTTGTCAGGCGTGCAAAAAACACGTCACGAACTGACTGTTTCATGCCAGCCTCATCGATACACATATTTTGTGACATACCCAGGTATCGGTATGTTTCAGCCTCAAACAGGGTCCTTATGTTAACGGGCATAGATAAGTCTATGCCCTCCGTATTAGTGACCTTACCCCTTTCGACATGAAGGACCGCACACTTATCCGTCCCGAGCTCCATTTTGATAGAATTGCTGAAATCACAAGTGACTTTAAGCAATTCCATCAAATGGGAGCGATGGAGGCGAATAACTTGAGGTCATCCATGTAGAAAAGGTGGGTCACTTTTGTCCCTCCTCTCCGAAGCTGAAATCCTCCCCCCGAGCCCTCCAGTAATGCGCTGAGAGGATTCAGGGAGAGGCAAAACCATATTGGACTCAAACAGTCGCCCTGGAAAATACCCCGTCGTATCCTTATCCGGTATTCCGCAGCCGTCATCCGCTCGCCTAGATGACAAAGGATCGTACTCCATTGCCCCATACAGTACCCGAGGAAGTCTCTTACTGTACAGTCTACTTTGTACAGTTCGAGGACCCTCTTTAGCCATGTATGGGGCACCGAGTCGAACGCCTTTCTGTAGTCTATCCAGGCGGCGGAGAAGTTCCGACGGTTGCGTTTAACCATTTTGCCAATGACCGCGTCGATGAGAAGTGGTTCCTTGGTTCCACGACCACCGCCCCGACATCCATTCTGAGCACGAGACATAATCCGATTCATATTAATATGCCGGGTGATTCTCATGCTCAGAATAGATGTCAGTGTCTTATAGATTGTAGGTAGACACGTTATGGGGCGGTACTTACTCGGGTCTGTGGTAACCTGATCTTTAGGAACCAAATGAGTGACCCCAGTAGTAAAGAGGCTCGGGAGCGACCTCTGATCGAGAGCCTCTTGGAACTGTCGGGCGAGCACAGCATGACACACCACGAACCCCTTCAGCCAGTAGTGATGCAGCCCGTCGAGTCCCGGACTTTTCCAGTTCGGGGCTCTACGGACTGCCTCAGATACGTCGTCGGGTGTTATGACGACGGGGTTCATGGGTGTAATGTCTGCACATTGGCTCGCCACGACTTGTGTCCAAGGGCCCTCGCTGTGGTCTACGGGCTCTGACCACAGGCTGCGCCAGAAGGCGACAGTGTCTGCCTGGTCCGGTCCTTGGCCCGTTCCACAGCTCATTGGTCGCTCCAACGATTTGTAGAGCCTCTTTTGGTCACTCTGGAAGAGGCGATTCTGGCTAAACCGCGCCGTCCTCTCGGTATATCTCCGAATCCGCTTCCCCCAAGCAGCGATCCTCTGCTTCAGGTCATCTATGCGCTCCGTTAGTTTTTGCGTAATATCCGGCTGGGACAAGTTGATGTTGGTCCCAGCGAACGCCATCCTAACGGTGCGCACAATTCTGGGCCTATTATTGCCCGACCTGAAGCTTATCAGCCTGCCGATGATGGCCCTTACCTTTGCGATACGGTCCTCAATTCTTCTTCTCCATGCTGGGATAGTGCTACCTGGTCTGGTAGCACGTCCAGCCTTGGGAAGTTTGGCGCCAACGATTCGGCATACTGCCAGTGCAGCGCCAAAGAGAATTGAGTCCGTATCGCAAAGATCCCGGCTAGCTTCCAAATAGGTTGCCAGCATCGGGTTAAGAGACCTCACGACAGACCGACTCCGCTTACTTAGGGGTATGCGGGGGAGACGTGGTCGATACTCGAGAGGCGTTTCGCGCACCTCCAGAATTGCCTCCTCCAATATACTTCTCATCTGCTCTATTTCTTGGGCGACTATTCCATCATCGCACGAATCTACAGGAGCCGGGGGGTAAAACGCGGCCTCCGCTTCCGCTTGTAACCCTGCGAGATCCGAAGGTTGCGGGGTCGCATTTCCGGCTACTGCATTCTCATCCGATGAGGGAACAGCCTCACGTCGAAGTCGTTCGAGCTCGGCATCATCAAATATTTTTGAGCGCATGATGTACCGAACTCTGTCTGCTAGGTTTTGCTCCGTGACGGTTAAAGATGCTCCAGCCCGCAAAAAAAGCGACGCATCCGTGCCCGATACGCAAATCCTCCAGTTTCACTCCCTTTTGCCCTAAAATACGCCCGCATTGCGTTCTGATTCATTTCAGACGTCCAGCGCAAGCGGCGTATTCCACCAGCGGCGGGTGCCGATTGCTGGATCCGAGAGGATCCTGCCGACACCAAGCCGACTGGTGGGGATGATGGATGCGAGGTACTGCTTGGTGGTCGTGCAGTACCCCCGCGCTCGGCTGGCGTCCCGCATGCTGCCACGTCCAGCGCCAGCTCCAGACGCGCCCTGGCGGCCCCCAGGCAGCGGCCCTATGCGCGTTCTTCGATTTTCCATCATCCATTTTAAGGTGGGGCGTCGTTTAACGGAAGATGCCCCCAGACCGGCACCGTATTCTGGGATATGGCCATATGCACAGACGGGCCTATGCGCCCTCACTTTTGCCGAGGCACGGTGCTAACACCATTGGCAAGGCGCAGACTGATTGCGCCGACGTAACAGTTCTGTCACTTGAACTGTTACGCCGGTGGGCGATGGGGTCGTCACTTCCCTACGCCATTCTATTATTATTATTGTTTAGGGGTGTATTATCCATTTTGGGTCCCTAGACAGATAACGGCAGCAACTATGTGCTGGTATTGGTTCAGGAGTAGGAGTCTTGAGGAGAAGTTGCCTTCAGCGTATTGCTGGGCAAAATACATAACCTCCGCCATGTTGACGGTTCGGAGGAGTTGGCTCAGCGAGTCCAGGGGGTTACTTCCGGTCGCTGGTGTTGGTGGGACTGGGATTGGGATTGGGATTGGAGCCGGCTGTGCGGCTAGTTTGGGTGCCATGATAGGCGGGTTAGGTTTGGCTCAAGCGGGGGCCATAGGGTTCTGCCACGCGGGGCGTAGAGGTGGGAAGGAGGCAGCCGTCGGTACGGGTGGTCTTCTGATGGCCTGAGGGGCCGGTTTGGTGGGTCTGCGCTTAGGCGCGTGGGGACAGCCGAGGTAGTTGGCTGTGTGGCCTTCTTTTTGGCACAGCACGCAAGCGGGAGGCCCGTAACTCACTAAGAGTGCCTTATCTTTAGGCCGGGGGCAGTCTGGGGTGCCGTGGTCTCCTAGGCACTTGACGCACCTAGGCCGGGCGAAGCAATTACGGGCTGCGTGCCCGTATTTTTGGCGTTTATGGCATTGCCCTGGGAGCACGCCTTTATGCGGGGGTTCTACGACTATGTTGTCTAGTCCTAGCGGATTGTATGTTGAAAATTTCCTTCCCTGCCGGGGTCAACTCAAGGTGGACCATGACTAGGTCTATGGGTTTTGGTTTTTGAGTGATTCGAACACTCTGTCGGTGGATATGTTTCCAGGGATCCTCTTAATGACCACGCGGAGAATTCTATCCTCTGCGAGAGTGTAGGTGTGGTAAAACACCTCCTTGTCTCGCTGGAATTTTGAAACCTGCCTGTGGGCGTCGGCTGTCTCAAGCTGTAGCTTGATGCCTTGGGTAGTGGACGTGGCGCTAAATTTGACCCTATTAGATAGGGCGGACTCGATCATTGGCCACTTTGAGGTGTCCTGAACGAAGATGGGAGGTGGCCGCTTGTCTTGCGGCGGACGAGGGGCCGCGGGAGGCGCGGGGGCTGCTTGAGTAGCAACCGGGGTTGGGATCGCTGAAGGCGATGGGGTTGGGATCGCTGAAGGCGATGGGGTTGGAATCGCTGAAGGCGATGGTGTCGGTTGGGTGGGCACTGAGGGCCCGGCTACGGCCGATTCGGTCGGCCTTGGCGCCTTAACTGGCGGTACGGGGGACGTGGCCGTTGATGACGGCTGGGAGGTGCGCTTCTTGCGCTTCTTTTTGTTCACCACTTCGGTGAACAAACCTCATTCATCGGCATCAGGAGAGAGGAGCTTGCTGCAGCATCGTCGGTCGAGGTGGAGGATGCCCTTGAGGAGGGTCTTGATAAATCTTTGAGTGCCTGAAGGGCATCTCGAAAAGCTTCCGGGTGCTTGGATTGCAGAGTCGTTAGTATGGCCTTAATTTCGGCCATCTTTTTATTTAGGGAAAATTTTTACTATTTAATAAGCCCGGTGGGATGCCGGGGTATGTCCGTATCCCTCCCTGCCGGGTATAGGCAGGGAGGATGAGTGCCTAAATTGTGTGACCCTAGTGCGTCCTTGTGCCGATCTTATTGTGCACGCGGGTGTGTGCTTATAGCTAATTAAAAACTACCCGAGGGCGCTAAAGGGCCAAACGTGGACCACCGCTAACTAGGGATTACACCCAAGGCCAGTGATGGTGGTCCCTTCCGAAAATTCGCGGTTCTCAGGAGAGAACCGCAAGGCGATCGGGGCAAGCCTTGGCTAGCTTCGTTAGCACCGTTAGGTATCCACTAGCCCTAAGACGTCGAAACAGAACCGCTGCTAAGCGTGTTGGTCGGCGCAGTCAGAACTGCACCTCGCAACTCGACTTGCGAGCGGGGTGCCCACTCGTAATAAAAATCACGAGTGAACGCGGCGCGCGGTGCGCGACGACTGAGCGTCCGCGGCGAGCGAGTCGGCACGCGGAAGCGGATAAGGGTGGGGGGAAGCAAAAGCAGAGAGAGCGCGTGCCAAGGCGTGCGTTCGTCTCGACTGTTGCGAGCGGAATGTGAAGATTCTTACCTCAAAGGCCGGCAACGCATTTTGACTCCTCTGGTGTTACTAGTGACCATGGGTGACCCCCTAAACTGAGAATAAAAATACAAACTACTGCTAACAAAAAAACTAAAGAAGAAAAAACTACACACGGAAAAAATACCTCACCACCTTTCTGAGTATCATAGATAAAGATGACTCTTTCTAATTATGTGCATTTTATAGCTACAAGGTTTGTCACTAAACAGTTTGTAACTAAATAAGCTCCAAACGTTAATAGCTCTGTATCCCGATTGGGGTCATAAAACGTTAGAGTTCATCCTTTGTTATGGACAGTTAAACCCAAAAGCGCTTATGAAAAATTGTTTTCTTTTTCTTTACTTTTTAAGTAGTCTTAAGAAAAAAAATCAACCGTCATTTACGTTTTTACTTGTTTAAGAAACTACTGATGATTATTATATTTATGATCAGAATTATAGATCCAGAATACATACATACGATACAAGCTGATTAATTCCGATATCTCATTTCGCCTCTTGGTGGTGATTTGATGATTTTTAAAATCATTCTAAATTGGAACGCCTTGCGCACACACTATCGGGTAGCGGGGAAGAACCGTTTCATGTTTAGCTTGCAGCGGTTGACGATAAAATAGCGTGAGGTTCCATTAGCTACGGGGCGAACACAAAGGAGCTGGTGCTGGATGTAGCTAACGATATCGCACAAGTTTCCCGACTCAATTTAACAGAACTCGTCGGCAATTTGCACAAATTGGACTGCCGGAGTCGACTCGGGCGCTATCGCGAACCGCTCGACTACAAACGTCTTAATGTGTGATGCAGTCGCTAATGTCTCCAGTTCTGCGATGCAATTACTTAAAGACGTTACGTTGAGGAAGCCGGCTGTAGGGCTAATGTTGAATGCGAATTGTCTTAATACGTTATTATCGATTTCAGATGACACTCTCCGTGCTTATCCTTGAGATTAATATTGGAACAATTTATTTAATCTGCTGTTAAACTTGTGGTAGTTTCATGAAAGGTTTGCGGAAAAACTTTGATTTAGATTTAGATATTTAACTGTTGTAGCGTTCATTAACATTAATTAGATACAATAATTCATTTTGATGAACGCTTTTTGTGAAATTTATATTAATAATAATACATTAAACTTTATTTAGATGTCTATATCTAACGTAAGTATGTCTGAATGGTAACAAAAATGCCCTGTAAGTTGGATTACATAACATTAAAATAGCTTTATAACAACATGTAACTATATTACTTATAGGTTCCTGTATGTCGTAGGTAACTATATTACCTACAACATACAGTGGTAAAAATAAATAACTTGAATAACATGCATCTTGGCGATAAAGAAGAAAATGACAAGCTCCCAACTGGCATATTGATTCGTTAATCAAATATTTTAAGTGGCTCGTGTTTAAATTGGTTATTATTTTACGCATAATATAAACTAGGAAACAAAAGTTTTATTCGAATTTATTCTGAGATTCCCCTGATGGATCTAACCATTCGTGTGTTGTCGCTGGCAACAATAAACCGGATATGACGTTATTTATTCGAGCGAAGAAGCACATGGTCACATGGAGCAGCGGTCACTTTTTGGCTGCGTTCCCGACGGTGATAACACCACTAGTGCTGCTTGTCATTATAATAGTGTTAATATTGAAGTTCAGAAATAGTTAATATATTAGAATCAAAGTAATAACGTTTTAACTCTTAAACGTGCAACAATGAAAACTGTTGCGTGGCCCTTTTAATGCTAGTGCACTATAATATAAAATGTCATTAAAATATCGTGGTCTGAACTCCGAATATAAGATTATAAATAGTATTAGTACATAAGTCCTATCTTTTCAGACCGTAGAACTGAAAGTAAAAGAGGATAATTTAAATGTTTTTGTAGAGTTTCTTCCCTCACTATGAACGTTTTATCGTCGTCTGCAGCAAAGTAAGAGCCCCATTTCTTACGAAGTGCTCGGCACTCAGGAAGCATAGATTAAAATTTGAAATATAAAACGGGAGAAATTACATAATTAGTGTACGAGGCAAGGCGAGCATTTATCTCTACAATAGCGCTGTGTAAATTAGTGTAAAGCGTATAAAATAACCTCCGAGCATCCAGTTTGAAAATTAAGAGAATTATTATGGGGAAACTGTGCGTTGCTAACGTAAGTGAAGCTATCCGTTTCGAAATTCAAACTTGATAAAAGATAATAAAGAATGATAAATAGAACATGATGTTTGGGGAAATAAAGTTGTTGTTGTAGTGTGTTTTTGTAAATGTATTTTTTTGTATAGATTTTCATCGATGATATTCTTTGCCTCTTGTTCTCTGGACTAGTTGCATTATATACTTTAACAATGCAATAGATTATCATTTTAATAAATACACACTGTTCATGAGTACGGTTTTTTAAATTTTAAGCATTGATAAATGATGTGTTTAAAAAATATGTTTGGGAAATAAAGGCGTACGGGTATGTGTATATGACTCGAAGCACAATCCTGAGCCACCTGCATCCATCGACTTCCCGCACATTTGCACTTTCCAGGGTAACCCCCCGACCTACTCGATGAAGTGGGGGTCGTCCTACAGAAGACCTTTCTTTCCCAGTCGTTGCAGTTTATGGGGGAGGCCTATGTTCAGCAGTTGACTCGAACAGGCTGAAATGATGATGATTATAATGTTTTATATATGGGTATGCAATCATATACGTATGCAAGCCCACACACTTTCCTTTTATGTGAAAAGTTGCAAAACGTGCAGATGGTTCACCTAATGGTAAGTGAATACCGCCGCCCATGGACATCTGCTACACCCGAGGGTTACAGATGTGTTGGCAACCTTTTGAAAATTGGGCTCCGGCTACCTCACTCACCAGATGAAACGCGAAAGTATTTGTCATACTTCCACTTTACGCTGGTCTTCTCTGAGGTCGTGGTACTTACCCGGACGGGCCTGCCCATTCGTGCAACAGCCGAGGCTGCTGCGTGGCGCTACCACCGTAAAACAACACTATGTACAACCTTTCCAATGGGAGAAGTTAATAATTACCACAACTTGGTACCGGCGCACTAGCAGTAAACACTATGTTATAAAATTGTTAAGGATAACAAAAAAATACCGGTCAAGTGCGAGTCGAACTCGTACCCATTATGCCGCCATAATAAAATTGGCAAATAATCTCCACCAATTTTCTCAGGAACGGGTGGACCTAGCAAGTTGAATTTATACCAGATTATAGGTCCATAGCCTCTATTAGATGTACAAAAATCATCCTGAGTCAACACGATAAAAGATGTGGGCAAATTTAGATTTTCGCGAAAACTTGTAAGTACCCAAATTTACATTAATTTTCCCTTATTTGTGCTATAGGACCTCGCTCTTTTCCAAATTTCGAGACTCTAGGTGAACGGAATTACCATATAGGTTTTCGACCTATGGGACACTTCGGGCTGATCTTATAAGGGTTCGTTTTTTAACTTTTAAGGTACGGAACCCTTAAAAGTGAAAATAAAACCTAATAATTATATTATACAATATTCATCGGGTTATTTAATAAAACTACAATTATCAGGTATTATAGTATCATTTTCGTTATCAATAATGGCGAAAATATGCTATATATTCGTAAAAGAAGACGTGACGTTGTTTTCTTTATCCATTAAACTATGGTTCGCTCGTTTTTATAAATATTAACGAGCTTCGGTTCCGCTTTTTTATATTTATTCCGATCTCGAAGCCCGACAAATATGGAGTTATTGTTATTCTCCCTCCAGGCGTTTTTGCAAATTTTCATGTTGTGCGCCTCTTCAACGGCATTTTTAATGCTGTTTAGTAAAAACATGTGTAGGTTTTTTATTTCCTTGTTCGAATGTATGGCCGCATTTCGTTTGTTTACGTCAAAGCTTCGTGCGAGTATTCACATTTCGTCTATGTATTTTCAAGTACAAATCAAATTGTTTTGTTTTTTATGAAAATACATGATTTTAACCAACGTGGCAAGGACTTTATAAGAATCAGATAATTTATTCGATATAAGCGAATTTATTATAGTTTTCTAAGTAAAACAGGTTTTACCTGAGATAAATAATGTTATAATTACACCAATAAATCTTAAGAAAATTCATTTAAGCGTAAAACCAAAGTCTAACTAGATTCTTTTATTTTGGAAATGCGTAAGGTTGAAACACTGTTTATGAATAGGAGTTGCTGAGAATAAACGCATAATATGTACTTGCTTCGGCAGTACATATACTAAAATTGGAACGATACAGAGAAGATTAGCATGGCCCCTGCGCAAGGATGACACGCAAAATCGTGAAGCGTTCCACATTTTTTGGTATAGAACAATCCAGCCACAGCCACGCTTATGTATCCTGGATTGATAAATGCACTCTTTGCAGAACAAATTTGACCATATTAATGCGACTACGCTCCGAACATATGCCCCTTAATAATTTCGCTTTTCTCATGAATAAAACTACCTCACCGTCTTGCTCTGTGTGTAATGAAATTGAAGACGTATATCATATATTGATGAGATGTAAACGTAATGAGCCACTGCGAAAGCAAATTGGTCCACATAATATTAATTTATCGATCCCCCTGAGCGACGAAATGTTGAATGTTATAAATATGGTTAAATTTTGTTCTCAACACGAGAGTTTAATTAATATGTTATTAACCATATTATATTATTGTTACTTTTGTCTATATTGTCGATTTTATCTTACAGAGTGGCATATACGCATGTGCGAATAAACTGTTAAAATAAAGAAAAAAAAAACGCATAATATAATAAAAAAATATTATAATTACTAGCTGTTCTGTGCGATTTCATCCGGGAGAAACGATTCTGCTTCGTACACAAGCCCCGTAGATCGTAGCGTGATGTTAAATACCCTATAATCTTCTTCAAGAATTGGACTATCAAATGCAAAAAGATTGTTTCCCAATCTGACTGGTGGTTTCAAATATTCAAAGATTACCCCGTTCAAAAAAATAAAACAAACAAAATCTTCAGCTTTATTGAATAATCAAGCTGGAGATTTTCTAGTAACGTGCTTGGCTTCAATGCACTTGACATAAATTAAGCTATTGTTTCCATTTAAAACACCTATTGGTCATGTGATAATAAAGCTGGGCAAAGTAATTTTTTCGAGGATGTGTGACGTGCCTAATATAGAGAATAACATATCGGAATTTTTTCTAAGTCCCCAAGTCCATAGTTTTTTTTTTCTCTTTATTTTTAAAAAGGGGTATAATCTTTACAGATTATGCCACACTCATTGTGTTCACGAGATTACAAAATACAAAAATAAAATAGGATTTACATAGATCAATTTAAACCACTTCTGCGTCTTATTCCTAAGTTAACAATTCTATAAAGTAACCTGGCAGAATCCGATGATGGATTTGCAAGGACTGTATTACATACTCCAGTTTCGAAAAAATTATGTTCTAAATTACAAAGATCTCTTCTCTAAAAATGTGGAACGCTTCACGATTTTGCGTGTCATCCTTGCGCAGGGGCCATGCTAATCTTCTCTGTATCGTTCCAATTTTAGTATATGTACTGCAGAAGCAAGTACGAAAGTAATAGTTAAAACTTGACAAAATATATCCGATGTTGTAATAGTTAAACTATAACAGCGTATCCACAGCCATATATAGTCAATGATGAAACGATAACGCGAAACGATAACGCCTGAAGTCGAAACTGATTAAGATATGGCACACATATGGAAAATTTCATGAATAACTGAACATGTTGAAAGCCGCGTTGAAATTTATCTAAAATCAAACGGCATTCACGTTTTCCGTATCGAATATTCTTACTAAATGCCTTGCAAATTAGGTCTTAAGTCGTGGTGTTATGGTCTATTTCAGTATGTACGACTTTTCGTTTGTTCTGGTCAAAGTTTTTGTACCGTGGTGGGGCTACGCAATGGCTTCTGCTGTTATACGAATGGGCAAGCCCGTCCGGGACAGTACCACGGCCTTACAGAAGACCGGCTAGAAGTGAAAGTATTAAACTTTCGCGTTTCGTCTGGTGAGTGAGCTAACCGGGGTCCATTTTTTTAAGGTTGTCAACACATCAGCAAGCCCTCGGGTGTTAGATGTCCATGGGCGGCGGTATTCACTAAACATCAGATGAATCGCCTCGCTTGAGAGCTTTTCACATAAAAAATAGTAAATGGATGAATTATTACGAAATATTGGGATCTAGAATGTACGGTAGTGTGCTATTGACAAATGTTCTGTATTCAAAGTTTTAGCTCAGTCGTAAATAAATAAGTTTACGGCAACTGGAAATGGTTATAGCACTAGTTTTAGATCATAAACCTGGAGGACGCAATATATAAGTTTATCAGTGTGTATTATCTGACATTTGGTACCAATAATATACGGCACTTTATAGATATAAATTGAATGCTAATAGTAGATATAAATATTATTATTATTTGATTATTATTATATAAATTTCAACTTAAAATTTTTAATGAAATAACATAATTATATTTGCATGCTATTTAAAAGAGGCAATACAAGTGGAACTAAATAAAAAAAAATAATTATAATTGTACCATCATAAATTGTACCTTGTGTGATGGCAAATAAATAAATAAAGATTAAAGACGAGAAATATATTGATGTTAACAAATGTCTCAGCTTTACCTATACAAGTCCCACTTCTGGGCAAAGGCCTCCTCTGTTCAGAGGGTATTAGGGCGTAGTAATAGCGCCACGCGACCCTGCGGATTGACAGACTTCACATATGTTCGAAATATTTTTTTGCTAGTATTTTGAAAATATGTAGGTTTCCTTACGTTTGTTTTCCCTCACCGCCTAGCATGTTATAAGTCAGCATTTAAAATTGTAATTGGTGCTGGCACTGGGGATTGAATTCAGGGTGCTCAAGTATATTGAATTAAAACCGACACGGACACTGAACTATCACGGCCATCGTAATGCTTGGTTAATTTTTTTATTTTGCTGTAAGTAAAGTAGTAAAGTATTAGCCTATACATGTCCCACTGCTGGGCAAAGGCCTCCTCTGTAAAGAGGGTATCAGGGCATAGTCCACCACTCGACCCCATTGCGGATTAGCGAACTTCACATATCTTCGAAATATTTATTTTTTGTTATTTCGAAAATATGCAGGTTTCTTCACGATGTTTTCCTTTACCGTTGAGCACGTGATAAAGTCAGCACTTAAAATCAACAATTTCATTGGTGCCGGCACCGGGGATAGAACTCAGGTTGCTCGAATATATTGACTTAAAGGCGAGCGCCCGGACACTGAGCTATCACGCCTCTAGTACTTTTTTTTTTACTTTTGCCTGTCTTTATAAAAATAACGCCCACCTCTTTTAAACATAGCAACGTAGCTGAGTGAACGTTTAACTAAGCCTGTTTAGGAACATGACAAGTACTAACATGAAAAAGTGATTTATTCAAGTGAGAAAATAAAAAAAACAGGAAACTCGTAGCGTGACACTAGAATTTGAATGAATGACCAGACTATGAGTTGGTGATTTTAGTCTCCGGGTTACCATTGCCTTAATGTGCTTCTAATCTGATACTAATCTAACCTAATCACTGATGTTTAGTAGTCAAAAGATCATGAAAGATAATTTCGTAATCTCAACACTTTACCGCATCGACTTCAAGCCACATATATACAAAAGTCAATCATCAACCCCATATTTCGCGACCTACACAATAGACGGGGCTTCAATATCGCGCGGGCTTTAAAAGGGATTGGGTTTTAAACCTGTCGCGTTGAGCGAAGCAATTTACTCGTTTGATTGATGCCCGTTTTGGGTATTACACGGAGCGGAGCGAAGAGCTACGAAAATCCACTAAAGTTAGACCGATATCAGGTTCGGGCTTATTGTAATTTTTACCGATAGCAAAAAAATAAGAGTTCTGGATTGAGATTTATTTATCGGAAAGGACTGTGTACTCATTATGCTGTTGGATCTTTTGTGTAGATGTGATCACTAGACTGTGAATCCGTATTGACCCATCGCGCCTCCATCAATGAGAGAAAATATTATCATAAATAAAATAATACCACTAACATAGTGATAACAAATACATATATCAAAATTTTATACTTTTACTGAAAAGTGCTTCTTGCGTTTTTTTGGTTAACGTTGATATTAAATGTAAAAGTTATTACAAAATTCAACAATATATACCATAATTTCAGATATCGTGTTACTTGTATACGTGTGTGTAGTTGAGTGGGATAATATTAAAATAATCTGTGCAAGAACTGATATATTCTTGTCTCTTTCCATTACAGCATTGTCTATCGGTTTGTCAGAGGGCCATCATGGGCGGGTAAACAAGTGTAACAACATTTACATGACTCCTTTGTGGCCGCCGTCCGCCCGTGAATCGATTTGAATACGTTATATCGGCCTAAAATTGCTTTTTAAATCGACGTATCGCGGTGTAATTCAATTTCAGTATTAATTACTTTACTTTTTTTAATATTCACATGTAAATAATATACTTCTTGGGTTTTTATAAAACAAAGTAACATTGCACTGCACTGCAAGGTATGGAATAACTGGGTACGAAACCCAATTATTCCATCAAATTGTAAGGTGCTTAAGGTAGGTATGTAAGATATATTTTTGGTACCTAAGAGTGCAAATATTTTTATCCTATTTATACCGTAACCTTCTACTGCTTTCCATGTTGTCTGTCTGTCTTTCCAATTACACTCAATCAAAGACTCAATTTAAAGAATAAAAATATAAGTGGTTTACTACATCCATTATAAAATTCATATGCTCATGCATTATGCTTCTAAAATTCGCATTATAAAATTCATCGTTATGTAATTAAGATTAACATAATATTATTAGCACTTCACGTAAAGCCCACATCGTTTTAGAGTATACATATAAATATGTTTGAGAAATGCAAACATGCCAGTATGTTTCTCACGTATCTACACGCATTACAAATAAAGCATCATTGAGATCATTCGGGCCCGTACTTGTTTACTTTTTGCTCATTAATTATTCAATAACGAATAAACCAACGCTGCCGTACCGCGCAATTTGGGCTTAACGTGTCATTAAAGGGCAACATACCAATGTCAACATACGAGTTTAATATCAAAGCGCTCGTATTCTCTTTAGAGCTCGCTCAATTAACCGGCTATCGTGGCGGCATCAGCGATCACAAACCTTCGGTCGATTAAAATTTTCAATGCGTCAAAAGGCCGGCAGGGGCGGATCAAAGGGAGATGACAGCTTATTCATTTGAATGGAAAATGTTTCGCCAGTAGACTTGATACAGAATCCTGGAAGTGACGTTATATGTGTCAGCACTAATGTTGTCTTAGTCCATTCGCTACATAATTCTCTATTAGATAAATATGCCAAAGGTTGACAATTCATAATTTTAACATGACCTACGTGAAATAGTTTCTTCCCCTGCTTCTTCATTTTAACTACGTTTTAAATTGAATAAAAGTACCCACTGATATAACTTTAACATAACCTATAAGTAATGCTTCTATGTTAAGAAGAAATAAACTTCTAAAAAAGTGGCGTAGTGGACACTGATTTATAAGCATGAATATTCCAAATCAGCGTACAAGGTCACATCACAATCAGGAAATTTATTGGCGAATGTAAAGACAATAAGTTTTAAATCGACGTCTCCACATCTAGTGTTCCCGATTAGATTGTCAACACATATTATGTACACAGATATGAATATTCATGTGATCTGGAGAATCTTACAAGTTCTTACGTTAGGCCAAAACTTGTTAACAAGATTAAAAAGTAGATGGAACTCTTTCTGGGCAACGTATTCATTTTAATCCTCTGGGAGAAGGGTAAAGACAACTCAACTGAATACATGAAACTTGTATCAGTATGATAAGTTTTTTGATCTCTTCTATTATATTTAATGTCGCTTCCAGAACTAAAAGTTCTACGTCAGCGTGTGATTGAGTGTTTATTGAATTAGGCTTCCCGTTATTTTGTCTCAATGGCCTCCGCATGCTACTATGCGGCTTCGTAAAAAGTTTGCGGACCGCAAGATTTCAATACGAGTGAAAAGGGCAAGGGTTGCGTTAGTAATATACGTGTCTATGCTTCTATGTTCACGCATTTAGCTGTACTTTATGTACACATGGTAGTTACAGAGCAAAGGGTTGAATCCGTGATAATTACGTTTGAATAAAACTTTGTATAAATTGTCGTGTATTCCTCTTACTTATTTGCCTCACAGGGTAAAAAGCTTTTACTGCTTTTCGTTGTAAACTAATTTTGGTAATAACTTTTTATTTAAAGGTTGCCTATAGAATAACATTATTTGTCGACCCGAATGGCATAGTGGGTAGTGAGCCTGCCTCTTGGGCAAGAGGGTGCGGGTTTGGTCCCCACTAATGGACAAATATTGTGTGATGAACATAGTGTTATATGGCAAAGACCTAGGTCAGAAACAATTATCTATGGTCACACAAACAGTTGTCCCTTGTGGGAATTCTATCCACGACCCCCAGCGCTGATGCCAGGGCAATTTCGCCAAGGAGTCATCAATATCTACTTGTATTTTTGTGAAAATTGTATACGAAATTGTGTTATAAGAGAACCAAATAATTAACTAGACAGTTGGATGAAACCATGACTTGAAATTAAGATGTCAAATACATCAGCCCGTGCCGTAGCGACGGGCTAAGGTACTATGTAACTGTATAGAATTTTACTATGTTTGAATAAATCTTATTAATGTATGAAGAATAAGGTGATGAAGCTTCATTAAATTAAACATTCTTCTGTTTTATAATTTGCTATGCAGTAACAACTGACGCCGAATTTCAATTCAGCGATAACTTTAACATTAACCTTTGAACTTTAAACAATGTTTTATTAATTGAATGTGTGTTAATATTTATCATATTGAAAGTAAAGTAAAATATCCTTTATTGTACACCAATAGACATGTAGTATATATAATTAAAACACATGGGTACAAATGAAGGAGTCTGTCGCGCATTAACTATTAGTACCTGGAGGACCGAGCTTTGCTCGGTTTTTTTTTGGTAAATCATGTATTTTCGAAATAATAAAAATGAAACAAAGAAAATGATGCGGTATAGAAAAAAAAGTAAAAAAAAAGTGTGTAAATAATCGTTATAAGAACCGTAGCCATCTGTTTTGGGGCCGCCCCATTTCCGAGCGAGCTATTACAATTTTTTTTGCGGCGAAATTTACTGTCATACTCGAATGATATTTTTCATTCGAATATGACAGTGATAAAAGGACATTTTCTAAAAATGTAACCTAGCTAGATCAATTTTTCTCCCGAATCTACGCACATACAAAATTTCATGAAAATCGCTGGAGCCGTTTCCGAGATTCCGATTATATATATATATATACAAGAACTGCTCGTTTAAAGGATTGTTTGGCGGTTCATTTCTGTATTCGTCATTGACATTTGCTACACCGGTAGGGTTGCAGATGCGTTGCTGCACCTATTAATAACGTGGGCACCGGCTACCTCACTCAGCAGACGAAACGCAAAAGTATATCACTTCCACTTCACGCCGGTGTTCTGTGAGTTCGCGGAGGAGTATTTCCGGGCGTTCGTGGCCCTACCCCAGTAAAACCGCAAAGAACAGCTACGAACCAATGGTAATTTTTCAATCCGAGATTCATACCTATACATAGTGGGAGATTGTTCAAAAAAAACTATTCATGATTATCTTGTCAAGTGCTACGGCGGCCTCCGTTTCAGTTCCCCGCCTGAATATCACCGCAGAAAGGAATATTTCTCATCGTTACGTGACGGTAAACACGTGGCGACATAAAAATATGCATGATACGTACGTACCTCCAATGTTGAAAGCGTGATGATTTTCATACGAATGCACTCCCCTGACGTCCCCTTGCATTATATTGTCAAAGACCCCGAAGTGCACACTACTGGATATGTACACCGTAGGAGTAATGTAGGTATGGAGGTGACGAGGATGATCCATAAAGCGCACTATTATTTTGTACAAGGCAACCACAAAGACTGATGAGTTGATAAAATGTTTGTTCTGAACTTATACAGTCAGCCCGCGTTTTGTCCATACCACAGCCCAATTTTTTTGTTTGCTTAAACGCGCTATTGCATACCATTACGACAGTAAGAGGACTTCCTCAGAGACTTTCCTTTCCCTAACGGCAGAGAGTTTTGTTAATTCGCTTGCTTGCAAAACATAACCGTTTTTTTGCAGTTTTTGAAGTTAATATGAAAAAATATGAAAGGATTTATATGCCATTCTTACTAAGTCTTGACTGGGTTAGTTTTTTCTGCTACAAAGTTGTGGTGATACACTAGGAGGCACTATAAACTCATCATCTACAGTGCGGAATACAATAATAATTTAATACAAAGCCTTTCTTTTAACTAAAAGGTTAGCCAATAGAGTCGCTTTGCCCAAATCGTTAAAGTTCGAGTATTTAGTGGTGGCACTTGTCAGGTGTACTCCCCTATAGGGGGAGTCGACAAAGCAGTGGTGAGTAATTACAGAAAAATGGGGAATAACTGGGTCAGTGTGGTTGTGTGCGTCATCGCACGGGATTAAAACATGCAAGCGCACGCACCTTCATACGAGCGAAATAGACGCAATAAGGGTCGCCCGTGCTCTAAAGCTACCTCCACGTCATAAACATCATTATATATATCAATGTATCAATGTTATCAACCGGCAACTACGCGTCGAGTTTTTCTATATAAATTAGTTCGCCGTTCTGAAAGACGTGAACGAATGAATGAATGAATAATAAGATAGAAGGGCATGATAGTCGTTAAGAAACAGCCGATAAATAAAAGCCGTTTGAACACTATACAGTCAAATACAATATTAGCAGCATTTGTACATTTATTAAAATTGAGTCGCGAATGGAAATCAACTAAAGATTTATAATGATAAAGAAAAATATTTTGGCACAATCTCTTTAACTTTTAATCTATACGTCGTTTTATACGCGACAATAGTCAGGTCACGTAGAAAACTTATTCAAGAATCAAATGTATTATTGTATGTTATTGTATATATATATCCACGTCATTTATTAACGGCTGCTGGTAGAATAAAGAAGCAATTACACTTCTTCCTTCTAGAACTTCAAATTTACCAGTCGAACAGAAATGCAGAATGCACTAACTTGTACATGACAGCGCCACGTAAGAATATTGTCTATCTATATTTTGTTCGATCATGGTCTGACTTGTGCTTATCCTAAATGGTATTACCATTTAGGATAAGTGGAGACATTGTCGTCGATAGTCTTGCTTTGAAGACACGGAGATTTTAATCAGACAAAAACGGATACGGCTGTACATTACAAGCGTGATCTCATCGTTCGAAAGCGGATATATTGCAATTATCAGTTAAGTAATAATATCAAAGTAACACAATGCACCACAGGTAATTTTGTATACAAAACGGGTAAGATTTTACGTGGTTTAAATAAACGAGAAACTTGTAAATTGTGTAAAAAGTGCATTTGGATGTCATTCAGATAATCAGCTAAAAGCTGAGACATCTGATACTTCAATTCATATACAACCATCGCTGGGGTAGTTGGATAGTCAGAAAATTGTAATAAAAAGAGCGAAATTGAAAATTCAACGACGAAAATACATAAAGAATATTCCTACTCGACCTCCTCCAGTTTTTGCTGTCGGCTAAAAATCGAACTCGCCCGACTCGGTAATCCGACACTTGAGGCGAAACCATGGAGCCTTCGACAATGACTATTACATAAACTCACGTAGCTATGAACCTATGTATGAACACTCGAGGCGATGGCAGATAAAAGCACTGGAAAGCGACGCCCGTGCCACCGCATACGCGATCGTTCATTTGCCGCGGATCGGTAGAAAATAAAGCCAACAAACCGGAACTGGGAAGTGCTGACGTGATGCTAGACTTGAAGTTTCGAAAGTCTCGCGGAACTCACTTGCTGTGAACGTGATTAAACTGATGAGTAGATTAAGTACGTTAGAACAGAAGCTAGAGTCTATTATAATTCATATTGTTATTATGAATTACTAGCTGCTGTCCGATACTACGTCTGCGTGGAATAGGCTGAAGGAACAGAACATTCAGACAGAAAGACAGAAATACATTAAACATGTATATAAATTATAGCCTATGTCTTATTCTGATGTATAAGCTATAGTATTGTAAAGTTTCATTAAAATCCATTCAGTAGTATTTGTGTGAAAGAGTAACAAACATCCATACATACATACAAACTTTCGCCTTTATAATATTAGTAAGGATGAATAGAAGTATCTTTTTAATAAAAATAGAGTTTAATAGCGCCAACTAATCCAATTTACAAAAAAAAAACTATAAAATAATCCAAAATTATGTATGACACATTGAAATATAAAAGAATTATTACGTCTAACGTCACGCCTATAACAATATGAAATTCCTAATGCCTTTACAGAAAGCCCTTGTAAATAAATAACAAACACGTTCTGTAAATGTATACGTACCAAACATATTGCAGCGTAGTTCAATTTCTGCAAATTTCATCTGCGCGTCTGTATTGGCACATTCCACACCGCTGCGGTTATTTCAATAGATTGAGACAAAACTTGAAATGTCCAGAAAATCTAGCTTTTAGCTACAAGATATTTTTATTACTAAGCTAAAATTGGGTAAAATGTATAAAAATATTTTTATTATTATTTAAAAATGCGCTTCATTAAATTTAATGAAACAGAATATGAGAATTATAAATAAATGTGTTCTATTATATGGCATGGCCTAAGGCGCAATCAACATATAAGATTTAATTTGTAAGTTGATTTTTAAAATACCAAATTTTCAATCTACTGATTTGCCATACAAGCCTGTTAAATTGGCTAATGAGTATAATAACTTGAATTCATTATTCTTACTAAACGTTGCATTTATTGTTCGATAACATTATCATAATTTATTTTCTCATACGCAAGTTTCACACAGACGTGAACGCCCGTACTCTGAACATAGTGCGACATGCGGACCATTCAAATATGTATTTGTATTATAAAACTTATCACGTGCTCCGCGGTGAAGGAAAACATCGTGAGGAAACCTGCATATTTTCGAAATAATAACAAACAAAAAATGTATATATTTCGAAGATATGTAAAGTCCGCCAATCCGCAGTGGGGCCGCGTGGTGGACTATGCCCTGATACCCTCTGTATAGAGGAGGTCTTTGCCCAGCAGTGGGACATGTATAGGCTGTTACTTTGCTTTACTTATAAAACAAGAACACGTGACGCCGAAGCCAGTGGCTTAGTAACACCTCACAAAGCCATCAAAGTTGTTTCTCAGTTAAATCTGTTTGATCATCTTTATTATCGCAATTTTAATAATTTGCAAGTATTTCTTAAACATTGTGAATCCCTGTGTACCGATTTCTAAATTGTGAGTGATATTGACGAAAATAATTATTATTTTAAATAAGTGACTGTGACGTGGAACCGTGTAAACAATGCCTATAGCGCTCGCCCTTTCGCCGCCTGTCATTGCGATGCAGAATGACGTCATTGAATCCAGAGATGGATTTGGCCCATAATTCCTGAACACAAAACCTGTACCACGGACAGTGGGTCGAAATATTCTGGCGGCTACATAGTCGTACACTGCTGGGGCGGTACCAGTACGTATCGAAGTTTTGTCCTGAAACCGTCAATGGTCGGTAGTCATAGCTCATGTCGTGGTTGGCCTGTGCGTAATTGGCAGGTGACGTTGTCGTTTAGGGACCTGATGGGCAGACATTAGGGCGTCTGCATCGTTGCGGGCTGGACGCTTCCATTTGTTAAGGGTTCCGTGTAATTTTGTTAATGCGTCCAGATAACGGGTTGCTCTGAAAAAAAAAAAAAAAAGAGAATGTGAAAAATATGTCAATTGACAAAGCCAGAGAGGGTAAAGGGAGGAGTGACGAACGCTGTTTGTCTGATACTTTTAATTTGTAGGTTTATGTTTAGGCAGAGTGTAGGCTTAATTATATATGTGGTCGGAGGAAAGTATTATTACTAAAGTATTTTTGGTTGGCAATGCTTACGAAATGATCAAAAGGAAAGACTAACTAAGGCTAATACTACTTTACAGTTTAAACAATTGGTCGAAGTACTGCTGTAATTCATTAAAATCTTAATATTTTTCAAGAGAATCCTTCTATAAATCTGTCATATTAAAGATTTTTAATCTGTTCTGTGGGACAGTTTAATCGCAGACTATTTTGGTTTCATAGTGACGGTATGAATCAATTTTATGAATTATTTCATTAAAGATAGTTGTTATAGATATAACTTATTAAAAAATCACACAAATTTAAGTACGCAATATGCTTAGGGATGGATATAAATATTATTCCTTTTCGTATCTATGTAGATTTCATTTAAATTACTTAATGCGGCTTAGTAACATATATATAGCTGATCTTGTTTGTAATTTACAACGAAATTAATAAAACTTAAACACACCTTTATAGAAGGATTCTTAAAGTTACTTCGTGTTTCTCCTTGAGATGAATCCAGCAATATGTTCCAGAAAATTCCGTTCCATTCATATCATCGAAGAAACTTACTCTGAGATAAAATATCTGGCGTAGAAGGTCAATGTTGTACGTAATTTCTCTTTCATTTTCCGAGGAGTCTTTCATAAATTTTCCATCTCTTTGTGGCTGTAAAGATAAACCTTGAACTATTCCAGTCTAAATGGATATCTTGAGATCACGCTGTGCGGTGTGACCTTGGCCTTGGCAATAGCTCTGGCATTGAGAACGGTTTGTTCCTTACACGACTCCTCTAATGCAATAGAAATAGTTTATTTATAATTATTTTCAACACAGAAGATTCGAGGTGGTTCAGTGCCTGCGGCGCTTATAAAGTCAGTTACCTCAGTTCAAATTCGGATACTTGCGTATTTTTACATGAGAAGATATATTGCTAAGGTTTTAAAGGATGGATCTCGGCAGCCTCACTCATCAACTGAAGCGGGAAAATACAATACTTTCAGTTAAGGCCGGTTTTCTAAGAAACCGCGTTAATTTAGCAGACGAGCTGTTGCGAGGCCTTACACATTAAAACATATAATAGGATATAATAAACGAATATGATCATTTCAAAAGAAGAAATAATAAGAAATTTTATCACTTAACATCAGGTGAACCGCTTGCTCGATAGTGACCTTCTAACAAAAAAAAAATGCGTTAGTTTACCATAGAGTCGTACTGTCGGCACGTAATAATATCTTCTGTTAAAAGAAAGCTCACGGCCGTCAGTGGAGCACAAGTCAATAGCCTTTACTCTTTATTAAACATTTGTTTAACAAAAGTAAAGTATCAGCCTATACATGTCCCACTGCTGGGCAAAGGCCTCCTCAGTACAGAGGGTATCAGGACATAGTCCACCACGCGGCCTCACTGCGGTTTGGCGGACTTCATATATCCTCGAAATTTTTTTTTTGTTAATACTTCGAAAATTTGCAGGTTTCCTCACGATGTTTTCCTTCAACGCTGACCACTTGATAATTCAGCACTTAAAATAAACAATTTCATTGGTGCCGGCACCGGAGATCGAACTCAGGTTGCTCGAGTATATTGAATTAAAGGCGAGCACCCGACACTGAGCTATCACGGCTCATTTGATTATAACTTATATAGAATTTAACAGTCACTTTTAACTAGGCTATTTATGGCACAATTATCTGGTAGTGAAAATTAGAAGATTACGAAAGTTATAAAGGTAGCACGGTTATAAGATTCTGTAAGTTTAATTATAACCATGGAATTAATAAGCTTACGAATTTAGCCTGATACTGAAATTTTATCCTTTTTGTTATCAAGATTATTAAGTTCCATTATATCGGTGGTTGGCTATTGCGTTTAGTAACATTATATCGCAAATGTGACGTGGTTATTTTTGCCTGTTATAAACTTTTGCCGCTTATAAATGATCCTGAAGTTAATTTTGTAGTTGACAGAACAATATCAACATACAATGTAAATAATGTTGGTCTATTTACATTTTCTGCTTTTTTGTTTAGAAGTATCAACATCGAGCTATTTTACAAGATCAAATTTTTTATTACAACAGCCGATCATTTTGTTGCATATAGGTTGCATACCATTCAATGGGATCAAATTGTCCTGTAAATAAATGTAAGTTGAAACGAATCACTAATTTTCGACGCTGTGAAAGTAGAAATTCATTAAATACTACTAGAAAGGCTCCAGTCGCATATGGAACAAACCATTTTCATCCTTGACATTCAAGCAAGGCTGCGATAACTATCACAAAGAGCTGCATACAGGCACGTGTACATTTTAATTTAATGTGTTCAGAAGCAATAGCGAAAATGAGAGCTAACATTTCTTATAAATATACATTGAATTTAACTTGTACAATATCTGTATTCTTTGCCGGTTTAAAACATACATTTTGAAGGACATTCGTAGTCTCTAAAACTGTGTGAAGGTGACAAGCTTTAATGGAAAATCTTTTATGCTACTTTGATTAATATTTCAAGGATGAAATTCTTGATTTAATGAAAGTAACCACTCTCGTAGTAGGATAATGAAAATTTGTTTCGTAATACTTCTTTTTGCGGAGCTTTGATCTGACATGTGCTCCTATATTGAACTGGATTTACCAATACTGTTTTGGTGAGGTTTCCGGAGCCTGTTTTGGTTAACCTTTGCTTGGTTCCCTAGGTTTATTAAAATATAATGTTTTGGGCGTAATACTCTTGCTAACAATGTTAATCATTGTATACGTATTGTAACGACCTATTAATAATAATAAATATTATTATTAATTAGTCATAATAAAGATCAATTAAGATGAAAGTAAAACGTTTAAGAACGTTTAGTCACAATAAAAGTTAATAATATATACTTAAATTTAAGAAATATAAGTGTTAGTATGAGAAAATGAGATTAGCAAAAATTGATAAAAAATAGTTAAAAATCACTTAAAATACTCAAAAAAGGATATTTATTAAAAATATAGCAAGATACGATCACTATTATGCCAATTAAATACAATTCCATACTTAGTGATTTCTAAGGGAAGTATTATGTACCGTGCGGGGACACAATTGTATGATCGTACATATATAAGTACAGAGGTCGAACGCGACTCTTAGTACTATGGTGAAAGTACATTGTATGAACGTCCCATACCAAGATCATATGGAAGTAAGGTCTAATGAATAAAAGTGATAATATGTGAAGGCTCAGAGAAAAAATAATAAATATATAAATATAATGAAGAGCAATGAATGACTTGGGACTTTATAAGAGATATTACTATGGATTTGCGTGGTACTTCTGTACGACGACATGGTCTACGGTAAACGTGGAACCATGAATGGATATGTCTTGAGTAGGGGACATATCATCGATAGCGGGTGGTAGTTGGCGTTTTAGTGACCATCACTATGAAACGTTGGCTGCCATTCGGCATAGTAAGAGTTTGGTGGTAGTTGGCGTCTTAGTGTGTTGCATTATGATACGTCGACTGATCATCTGACTTTGGGGAGTCTGGTGGTGGCTTGCGTCTTAGTGTATTCCACTATGATACGTTGGCTGGATATTACTTGGCTTGGGTGGGGGTCCGTTGGTGGTTGGCGTCTTAGTGTTTACGCTATGATACGTCGACTATCATTCGGATCGTGAAAGAGTATGTTTGGACACTTCGGGTGTTCCGAGTATATTCTAAACTTTGGAGCCGAAGTTGATTGGAGTTGTATTGGTGTGGTGTGAGGGTGTGCCACCTACGCGATAGTCACATTGATGCGTGCGGCTATATGCGGTAATGCGTCTTGTGGTAGTTGTGGGGTGATCTGCGCCTAATATCATTGCATCGTATGATTCTGGTTGACGGAGGTTCGAGGTGATGATGTCTGCTGTGTATGCGGATAGGCTGTATGTTGGCGTGTTGACCTGCGATAGTTGTATTGATGCATGTTGCATTTAGTGACATTGCGTCTTACGACATTTGCTTGGGAGACGACGCTATTCATAATGACGGTCTCGGTTGTGTGTCTCGGTTTGATGCACATCTCAGTAGATTTGTCCAAGTTGGGTTCCTGATGACGGAACTGCAGACTGTCTGACCTCCTGTATACGTTTTAACATAATTAACGAATCTCAGTAAAGTTCCCACCGTTCGAACGAATAATGGCAACTTGCTGGTGGGTGAGACAAACTTAATCGAAAATACATTATACTCAACGTCAGAGACACTGACAAATAATTATATGTTGCCAATTATAAACCTTTCTGATGGCTAAACATAAAAATCACAACTATGGCTATATCTAACGGGGGGGGGGGGGGGGGGGCGCAATATGTTGGTTGGCGCTCACCGCACACGGCGTTGCTGAGTGTTTTCATTGGAGCCGTGTGCCTTCCCTACATTTTTTTAAAATGTGGGGGACCTGTTGACTTGTATCGGGTATGTAAATTTGATGTGAGCCCTCTTCAAGAGAGAAGGGATATTAATTTAAAATTATATGTGAGCCCTTTACAAGCATGAGAGGGAGTATACTATATACTCTGAGCCCGTCTCAAGCGAGTCGGGATTAGTTAATAAGAAAGCAATCTAACATTATCTCTGGCTTATACCACGACTAGTGAATAATTATCTATCCAAGATACACCTAAAAGAATCAAGTTACTAAATAAACACAACGTAAATGAGGTCCTACCGAATATGACGATCACAATAATATTTTATACGGCTAATTATTATCTTTTGAAAGATCATATAGAAAGATCAATAATTTATCCTGGTCACGTAATGATGTTATATGATTTATTCATGTAATGGGGCAGAAATATATAATTTTATATAATTATATATGCAAAAGAGGGGGGTTCAGTTACAGTATGTATTTATCAGTCATTGCTATAACTTCTGTTTAAATCTCACAAGCTCAGACTTTTACAGGTCTACTTTTGAAATGGATTTTAATATTTTGTACTTAATTTAAGATACACTTTTGAGAGCAAGTTTCTGTTATTGTATTTGGATTAAAAGAACATAATAGATTATTCTGATTTGTATTTTGACCTTTATTGGTGATTTATCAATGTGAAAATTTCATTTGTCACATTTCAGACGTCTAATAGCCTTTTGGCATAGCGGTAAGCAGGTTGTCTTCGAACTCCAATTCGGGCTGGAAGCGTTTTATTTTGTAAAGGCCGTTCTCACCCCTGTCGGTGCCCCAGCTGTTGGCGACCAACCAATACTTCTCGCCGCTCTCCTCGCCGTAACCAATCACGCGTACACTGTGAAGACCTCTCTTTTCGCCGTACGTGTGAACGTAAACGCCTTGGCTGTAATCATTAAAGTCGCTGAACACGTAAAAGCTGGTCTCTATTGGCCCGTTGTTGTACAGCTCGGCCATAATTTGGTCCTCTTCCGACGACACCGAGTAGACCCTGCCGCCGTAATGCTTGTCGCTGTTGTAGTCGTTCCCGTTTGCGCATGTCTTGGTGCAGGCGGTGTTGCTTGCAAGTGCGTTGATGTCGTACGGCAGGCAATCGCTCGTGACCAGTCCGCTGTCGATCCAGAACTGGAAGGCGAGCGGGGGTTGGCCGCCGTCGCACGCGGTCTGCCGGTAGCATTTGGTGCAACAGCCCAGGTCCTGTTCAGAGAGCTGGACGTCGACGTTCGAGTGGATGCAGGTGCGGTCACTTGCCGTGCCAGCCGTACCGAATGTCCAGCAGGAGCCGCAGTTCTCCTGGTTGTATATCATGCTGATAGAGCTGCACTGGGACCACTGCTGCCTCGCGTCGAAGCTGTCGGGCAAGCTAAGGGAGCTGACGTCATGCCGCACTGTCGGATAGGTGGCGTTGCGATCGATGTAAGCGCAGGGCCGGTGGGTCCGTTGGTCTTCGCCGTAGTGTCTCGCCGTCCATGTGAGGTTCAAGCTGTTGAAGTACTCGACGAACTCGATCCGGGGTAGGGTCAGGTATTTCGAGTGTATCTCGTTATCGAACGCGGCGTTTGCGGCCATGACGAAGATGCTTAGAAGGTATAACATTTTGAAGGATCTTTGGCTTGGCCTTGTAGAAATGTATGCTTCCTGTTTGTTGAAATGATGAAAGAGCACTATTTATATTGAGCTGGTATCAAATAATACTTAAGGTATTTACATTTATCATAGTTAAATGATTGAAATGGCACGCGTTGTGATAATTGTCGACTGTTTAAATTCCATCAGTTATTGCTAATTTTTAAAATGCCATTATACGACGCGCTGTAAAATTTGATAGCGAATTCCAGTTATAGGAATATTATAGTCACCAAGCTACAGTAGGATAAAATCGTACTATCATACGCTGTGCGCTTTGAGTAGTGAAAAACAGTCTATACGAAACAAGAGAAAGAGAGAAAGAAGTATACGCGTAACCATATAAAAAGATAGAGATAAAAAATTACAATTACGTTCAATTACGTTCTAAGCTCAAGTGGTTACCCATTCGACTTCGCCGGAATGCTCATTTATACTCTCTCTTCTTTACAACGTTCTGTTTAATCCATCGTATCCCTTTTATTTAAAGAAACGTTTCGAGTTTTTCACGAATCCTATCCACATCTTCTGAGATCATCAGAGAATTTGAAATTAAAAATACCTGCTCACAAAACAAAATTTATGGCTAAGTCCTTTATGGTTCAAGGTTCGAAATTATGGAATGCCCTACCTCTGGAGGTGAGACGTGCTCAGTCACTATGTATGTATTTATCTTATAAAATTTATAGAATTTTACCAACACCCCTAAAATATTCTTTTCATGTCATGTATATAAAAGGTTGCCTTGAACAACCCGTTTTGTACAACCCTTACATAATTGTTATTTTTAATGTATTCTTTTTACCATGGTGTGTGCAATAAAGAATATTCATTCATTACATCTCGAGAACTTCTACGACGGACTTGTTTTCAGATAGTGCCGCCAAGCTAAAGAAATATTTTCCGAAAATACTTAATTACTTTTATAATCACAAATTGTTTTATTTATTTTAACTCTTTTCGTCTGGTTTAAATCTGGTCAAACAAATTTCCTGTTCTCCCTGATTCCTTGTAAAAACTTAAATAGTTATAAGTCCATGTAGGAATCATACCTTTTATTGAATTGTTTTTTTTACTGTTAATTCCTTTTTCATTTTTTTTCTATTTATTAACTTTTGTTTTAATTTTGGATTTTGTAACAAAAAACTTTTTTAAGTGTATTTTATCGCCCATTATATTGCATGCTGTCAGCGCCTTTAATTCTAATGACACTAACGAATACTTGATGTATATAATAACACCGCCCGACCAAAGGACGGCGGTATACAATTTTTACAATCACAATTTTTTGTTATGTTATCAAGAGCTAATCTTTAATTTATGTCATCGCGAGTCGTGCAAAAAGAGCAGTGTGTATGTCCCACTGCTGGGCAAAGATCTCCTCTGTACAGGAGTTTTCGGGCCTAACCTACCACGTGATCTCACTGCTGATTCGCACTGTAGTATTTCTAATTACAAGTACTGTTTCGAATGGTACGTCGCCACGTACATACGTGCGACGTTCATAGTCTAGAAATTTATTTATATATTAGAATCGAACGGCACACTCCACGTCTTCGGCATTCGCGGCCTGACGCTTTAGCCACTAAGCTAAACGGCTGATTGGCGCACCGACGAAAATCTTAACATCTTTTTTCTACATTGTTTTTTTAGCTAAAAATATTTTTTTATAGTGCTAATTTTTTTAGTGATCTATTTTCTTACGTAATTATCATAAAATGTCATATGCGTTTATAATTTTGAAACCGACTTAGCAATCTCAGATTCCAAACGCAACATAAGACAACCATAACTCCACTAACATACCAGTGCACAACCCTTCCGCGAACTATATAGAATTACAAAGTTCTTCGCAACCCCAACCGGGTAGGAGTTGAGAGTACTTTGAATAATTGAAAGAACCCTGAAGGAGCGGGGGTTGCTACGCTTTCATATAGGTCAGTAGCAAAATGTAGGGCTATGTAACACAGGGGTGGAAAAGAGGACTAGGGGTGTTAAAGATGTAACACCTGGTAACACTTTTCTAGCGTTGCTATGCGGTCTGTACGTTTGTTTATTTACCTAGACGGCTTCGTATGAACGTTTAATTAATATTCAACTACTCCGTCTGTGGCAATTAGAGTAAAGCATGACGAGTAATTAATGTGATTTATTTCTTTGCGCACGTTACACGCGCTTCACATAGTAATGTTAATTAATGACAACGTTTGAAGCGAAGTTGACAAAGTGATATTTTCTTAAGTTTATTAATTCATTCACATATTACATGTATTTAGTGATAGTGTTGATAACGTTAAGTCGCAGTAAATATAAAAACACCGTAGTTTATCATATAGCACCAAACATTTGAGTCACTGGTCCGCCGGAAAAAAATTCGCGCAAGGAATTTGTCATTCGATAAATATATGAAACGGACTCGTTAAAATTGAAAGCGTCATTATTCTCGGCGCAAATTCAAATGGCCACGGGGCGTTATGCAAAACGGACGCTTCGGGAAGGCCGAAGGAGAAACAATATTTATGCTCCGTATGTGCCATTGAACATCCAAAACGAGGCCTCAAATAAATGCAAATGTACGGGGATCGCTTGCGAAAAAACTCGTTTGCATAAATACTTAATATTAAACATTTTAAATGCCATAAAAATTTCATTAGAAGGGACGTCAAAGGTGGCTTTAAGCGCAATAGATGCGGTGCGTTTACATCGCTGCTTTGTTATTTAAGCACGCTTAAATGAAAATGGTTTCTTTTACCATATATATACATAGTTTAAGAAAGTTTTTAAAGATTAAATCGATACAATATGCACAACGTTGTCGAAATATGCACCATATATCGACTTAATTAAACATATATTTTTTTACTGAAACAAATTTTAGCGATTTAACTTGTTTATTTTTTTGTTTTATTTTAATCCCAGATGTGTTGAACATCTTACAGCATTCGTGGTCACTGATTCACACATAATTGAATTGTTAATGTTTATTAATATAATATTCATATTTGTCTTTTGAAGTTTTGTTTCCAATACTATTATTACAAAATAATATGACTATGCTTGACTTTTATCTAATTTTGCTGATTAACATTTGGTGAGACAAATGCTTTATTTAATAATTACAAATACTGACTAGGTTCTTTTTATGTGAGAAGATGGCAAGCGGGCTGGTGGTTCAATGTTCGGCTAGAGATGTTAAGTGATAGCCGCAGATGCGTTCCCGTTTTATAATAAAGTGCGCCCCGGCTATCTCACTCACCAGACGATGCGCATAAGTATGACATTTCCACTACACGCCGGTTTTCTGTGAGGACGTACTTACCCGGACGAGCTTGCCCATTCGTGCAACAGCCGAAGTCGCTCGTATTGCGTGGTCTTACCACGGCAAAACAGATTATTAAAACAAACTATACTACTATACACGACTCAATTAACTTAGGATGTAAAAATAAACAAATGATGCATCTGAATCGCTTAAAGTATTGATAATTAAGTTACTTTTACGACTGTCTTTATTTTAAGAGTTAAAAATATTGAATAATAAAATAAAACAAGAAGAATCACAAGAGGGACACTTAATTACTTAAGCAAAACGATATTACAAAAGAGGTTATATCTCAATCAATTAATCGGAGTGGATACAGTAAAATCATTGTTGAGCCTATTAGTAATCCAGACATCGCTTCCTGACAAAGCCGTGTACAAAGCATAGGTGACAGCGACTTTTAAATTCATGTTTGTGGGAATGTATTGGAGAGAAATTGTTTGTTGAACCCTTATAAATGTACCTAACTGATCAGATAAGAAGTTACTTCTTTAATTCTGCATTTAATTCTAAATGTATAATAATAAGGATAATAGTTATACATTGTTATCATGACCCATGTAGGAACATATTGAAATTCAATGTTTTTATGAAAACGTTTTATCAAAACATAATTGCCGTTTTATTATATATCATTTCAAAGGAAATGCTACTCACTTTGAATTCACTTTAAACTCATCTAAGAGTCAGGTTATTTTAGAATGAGAGGATATTTACTTGTTTTCTCCCCCCCACATCTCAACACCTATAGGGTTGCAGATGCTTTGTCACCTTTTAATAAAGTGAGCTGTGGTGAAAAAAAAATCGTCTATTTTTCTACAAATTTGAAACGCTTCATGTTATGTGCAGAGGTTAGCACTATAAAAACTTGATATAAAATTTAAAAAACGCCCAATCGCTCGTGACTTGTCACACGCGATGTTATCGCTGCATTGACGTCTATTTATCAACGTCTTGTCTCGGGTTCCCGACCATCCGATTACCGCGTGACATTCTCATTTCGGGGCTCCCCCTGTACTTCTTCTAGCTACACTCGTAGCTCGCCTTTTGACTCGCGCCCGTTATTAATCTGTTACGTCATTAATTAACATCACTCTGGCTTCCATTAGCATTCTGATGCCTTGGACGGGGCTCCGTCCTTTGTTTTTAAAGAAGTGATTAGAATACTTATTTCGACTTTTCGAACCGAAACGAAAAACACAATTTTCCAAAGCAGAACTTTGTAGAATTGTGTTTTTATTTAATAAATAATAATAGATAGACATTTCAGGACATACTAAGTAAAGCTTGTATTATGGGTACTAGGTAACTGACGGGCATATCGCAAAAAACATTTATTTTGTAAATAAATACTTATTATAGATATATAGAACACACCCACACACTAAAAAACACTAGGTACATTCATCATTTCATGGAGCCCAATTTTCAAAAGGTTGTCAACGCATCTGGAACCCTTGGGTGTAGCAGATGTCCATGGGCGGCGGTATTCACTTAACATCAGCTGAACCGTCTGCTCGCTTGGCAACTTTTCACATAAAAAAGTCATATAATATTTTCCAGTAGTGGGGTTGCAGATGAGTTGCCACCTACAATAAAGTGGACCGCGGTCACTTCATCTTCTGTGAAGCCTTGGTACTTTCTAGAACGAGATGGCCATTCGTGCAACAGCAAAGACTGCTGTATAGAAAATATGTTTAATTAATTATTGTTTGTGTATATAAATTACATATTGTATGTTGTCAATACATATAAATAATTAATATAATTATTGCACCTACCACGATTTCGCACCACGCGCCGCCCCGGCTTTACTGGGAGGGAATGCCGAAAGGCATTAAGTTCGCCTTTGTAATCCTTGCTTTAGCTAATTGCAATAAAGAATAAATAAATAAATTAAAAAAATAACTTTAACTGTGGTAGGTAACATAAAAAAAAATAGAAGCGACAAGTTATGAAAATGTGGTTTAGGCTTAAGAAGTACCAACTTCTGAAAGCTGGAAGAAGAGTTTCTAGTTTTATTCATCTTATGCAGAATCTTTTGTAATAATTTATAAGATACAACATACTGAGTCAGTTCAACAAAGTGAAATGTTTAATATTTATCAGTTTTCCTCTTCCTATTATAGAAAATTTGAAATCTACGTTCTTACTTCATTTCCCTAATTTGCGTTGGACTGCATGCAAATTGTGTTAAACCAGGTGGACTGAATCGTATTAGCATTATAAGAGGACTTTCTATGATGCACCTGCGAATGCAATATTCTTGTAGTTTACTCCAAATTGAAATATATTCTTACGTGAAGACGTCTAACGTTGCTCATGGTATCCATGCAGATATTGTAGACACAGTGAATTATAGACCAATGAACGATTTCCATTTCGCGCATGATTGTAATACAAATTGATACGAAACCTAATTCTTGGCATCATTGGCCGGATAAACATCAAACACAATGAAGGAGGCAGATGTAGTTAATTGCTGTTTTTCAATGATTATGTTGTATTCTGAGCAATTAACTATTTTTACAATTGTAATACTCCTTGCTCATTACTTATACTCGTCTAATGTTGTGATTTTCGTTAGACAATAAATAATGTTCATTTCAATGTTTTAAATTGTGTATGATTGTGCCTTTTAACATAATAAATCAATCTCTTTAAGTTTATTAATGGCCAGTAGTCGATTAATCAAAAAGCTGGGATTAATTTTTGTATATCGCACCAACGCAGCCGTAATAATCCGTAATAATAAAGCCGTGTAATACTTCATTGATATATATTTAAAATTAACCACTTTAAAAAAGTCATTTAACAAATCGAACGACGATTTATGATTGTTATAGCAACCGATTTAAAGTCAAAACTCTTGTAGAACTTGCAATAACGGTCGCCATTTTGAAGAGTCGATTGCACCGGCTGCTTTTATTAGCCATTCCGTTTCGAATGTTTATCTGAAAAGTGCTTTGCTGTGTTCGACGAATGGTCCGAGAATAGTGAGACGTCTATAAATATTACATATTTTACGGTACCATAACGCAGAAGGCGATCGCATGCGTTTTGCGAGTAAAGTAGAGAAATATAAGTTTAGAATTGGAAAGGAATTGTATTCTATTTGTTTAAGATTCTTCAAGAAACGACGAAAGTCATAGATAATTATAAATTTCAAGAAAATGTAATAAATGAAAACAAGTTTGGTTTCATGTTCGTATTACAAGGTAATTTACAAATTATACAATTATAGAATTGCTGAAGGTATTGCGTTTTACACGTATGCAATTTGTACACGTTATCTTTTATATTTGATGATTTATGTCAATAAGTTTGTGATCATTAATTAATTATTAATATTTGGCTGATCAGTCCCACAACTTGGCTAAGTCTTAACTTACCTCCGAAGAACTTCAAAACTCTATGGCATTTTATAGCCGACGACATACTTGACTTTGAACCCTTGGGAGAAAGGCAAAGACTTGGTTTGGGATGCTACATATTAGTAGTATATACTTCAGTTCAATTTAAAAAAAATGAAAAATAATGTTAAATCCATGTTAATAATACGAGGCAAGGGCTACTAATACATAACACACACATTCATTTAAGCAATTGAACCATCGATTCTTTTAACGATAGTAAAATGACAATAAGACAATTCATTACTGCGTTATAGCCGGGAATGGAGACATCACTTTCACTTTAACTATCGACAAGTCTAATGCCCATAAATTACAGCCCTATGTGGAAACTGAAGCAGATGCAACGAAATACCAATCAAATTCGTATTAGGTATGGCACGCGTGTTTAATGTATTGGTTTGTGTAAGGACAAGTCGGTTTAGATCGACATTAAAAATATTACAAGCGATCAAACGGTAATTTGTGGGCAGCTCTGCAACTATTTTGTGAAATTATCGCATTATTGTCTTGTATTACGTATATGAGCTACGGAGGCGTAGCAACACGTAGCGATCTGCAATTTCATTGAATTCTAAAAACGAGCGTCGATATGATTTAGAACTGCAAATGTGTTACGTACCAATACAGTATTGAATAATGATATTATATACAAATACGAGGCACACTAGCGAACCGAAACTGAGGCACTCAAATTACATCAATTGGTGTTATTAGATTGCAATTCTATAGACTGCTATCTCTTTCCTTATCATACGTTCTATATCATCTGTCACATTCACTTATGTATGTCATATACTGAAAAGCGGAACGATTTTTGTACACCGCGCGGTATGGACATGAGTCATATATATTATTAAACATCATTGGCATTTCATTTATGACCCCATGTCATGCTAGACTTGCATACTATATGTCTCAAATTTAAGAAAACAGTCAATGAGTTACTAGTGAGCAAGTCCATAAATAAGCTGTAATTTCAATTCATGATTCTACTGGTAATTAGTCATAATTCACCGTTATTTGAACGCGCGTTGCTCGAGTAGTAAGTAGCTTATACATACTAAATAGTAATAAGCGAACGCCTGTATCGAACGGTCAGCTCAATGCATCAACATAGATGTCTGGCCATCTATGTACGGATTAAAAAGTCACGAAAGCTTATAATGATTGGTTAGTAACTTATAGGGAGTTGTTACAGATATAATAATATCCAAAATAGTAATGCTCTATATTTTTGGATTCCTATATTATTCCCATTAGCATCTGAACCTTCAAAATTTTGTGATGGTTCATGTATAAAAGTGTTTAATGATTGTAATATACATTTTATTAACGTATTTCTTCGACTATAGACAATAAGGGACATGTATCATTTTAGCTATCGGGTCTGCATATGAGATAGTTTAATAATGTTAAACATATACCCAAACACTGAACAACTTGAATACACGTGAACATTAAAGTGAGAAGTTAACATTTTGACCACATTGAAAATTGTCGTTAACCAGACAAATGCATTCGACGGGTCGTAATGGCTTTGGGTCTTAGTTTAATTTAATATTAAGTTGCAGCAAGAAACTGTTCTTAGACGTTACTTGATACGTTAAGATCACGTTCAGATTAGCGACTGCATTTAAAATAATAGCATTTATTAATTTGAGCTGGTTCTTCGTTGAGTAAGATTGTAATAGTCTTTACAGTTTGAATAAGAGATACGTCGGAAAAAACCTTGTTTTTTAATTACTTTTAATTACTTGGATAATAACATACATAATGTATAAACTAAAATTTAAATAACTTATGATGTGTATAAGTAACCAAGCATAAACATAATTGTGAGTCTTTATTAACGAAAAACTTCTCTTGTGGGTTATGCTGGGATTTTTATATTCGTTGGACGAAAAATCCAAAATAAGTCCAGTGTACAGCAAAGAGGTTTTGCTCCTTTTCGCAAGATTCTCCTTCGCACTGGCCACAAAAGAGGCGATAAAAAAAATCGCCAATCTGAACGGGGACTCTTTAAGTGATTTCGCGCGGACGCTTGGTCGGTGCCGCCATTGTGCTGTCGACGGCAGACGGCGCGTATGTGGCGGGATTAGACGAAGCCACGTCGAGGGAATGCGACTTTCCAAACGTAACTTTAGCAAATACGATTGAATAGTAAGCATCCTTAACTATTTCATGAACTTTTATTATCTTACTTACAAGGACTTTCGAACTATATTTACAGTCGAATTTTTAAGGTTCACCACATCACACATCAAAAAACTAATGGTAGGTGTCGATTAAATTGACTTTGACGTCGTAGAATTTGCTTATGTATTATACAACGCTAAAAGAAAATCAATACTGTTCAAATAAATCAATGATGACTCCGTGGCGCAGTTGCCAAGGTTTTGGCTTCGGCGTCGGGGGTCGTGGGTTCGATTCCCACATGGGACAACTATTTGTGTGACCTGCAGATAGTTGTTTCGTATATGGGTGTTTGTCCACGTGAAATTTATGTATGTAAAACCTCCTTGCAACGCAGGATAATGTTATCCTAAAGTAAGGTCAGTGTTTTCTTTAAAAAAAAGAAGAGAAAAAAAAAAGAGAAATACGTCTTGCATAGTCAAGACCAGTTACAGTTGTTGATATCGGTCCCAGGCCAGAAACTAACCCGTAAGCCGAGGAGGCAAAACTTTTATGTATTAATCGACCCATTATCATCAAAAACAGCGTTTTCGTTCGATCTGGCTTATTATTGTCTTTGCTCAAATATGTAAAATATATTTTTGGCTTCCGTACCCAAAGGGTAAAATGGGACCCTATTACTAGGGCTCCGCTGCCTGTCTGTCTGTCTGTCTGTCATAGTTAGACAGTTGAAATTTTCACAGCCGATGTATTTCTATTGCAGCTATAACAATAAATACTAGAAAACATACACATAGATAATGGTACGGAACCCTTCGTGCGCGACTCCGACTCGCACTTGTCCGGTTTTTAACTTTATCCTTATTACTTCATTTCCCGAAAATTAAGCACAAACAACTGTTCCCGAGCTGACTAATTAAATGACAATGAATCTAAAATTAAATTATTGCGCAGACAGATCCGTCGGTAAGAAGGGGTTAGGTTGTCATTGGTTCACTGGCTGCCACGTAACAGTATTATAGATAATATGATTAAAACGGAATTGTAGCGGAAATTATTCCTCTGGCATGTCATTTAACCCTTTACTGCCACTTGGACCTCAAGGAATTTAATTAATACCGGTCTCAGCGTTTCGTTGGTGAGTTTATAGCATTACTTTTTTCCGTTTCCATTATCCGCAATGCTTTCAACAGTATTAGGGTTGGCTTGCAGCGAAAGCAGTGAGCAGCGAGTACTGGTATTTCGCATGAATATTTTAAATGCATTTCATAAAGACTTGTCGACCTTTTTTATAAAGATTGTGCGTGGACTGTTGTAGTAACTTTTGGATAATGGCTCAAAGAAGACCAACAGTGAGCAAAACATAATTATTAAAAAATAAACAATAAAATGATTTAGGAATTTCCCTAAAGTTAGGAGTGTTAATGTAATTGTTTTTTTTTGTCCTGCGGTATGGGTAGAACAATAACTGTCATAATGGCGGTAGCTACGTTACTAATATACAGGATAATAATCATCATAATCCCACCTAGGTGGGGTCGGCAGAACATGAGAATCATGTTGTAAGCGGTCTTGGCTATATTTTTACGACCGGCCGCCTAGCTGACGTAAATCTTTCTTGGGAACAATCACCCAGATCCGAAACAATTATCTCTGGATCACGTAAATACTTGTGGGAATCGAACTCACGAACAACTCGACCCCCGACGCCGAAGCCAATTGCTTAGCAACGGCAAACGTTGTTTTGCCATATAAATTATTTCTAGAGGAATCGGAACGCACGCATAAAGTGTTTGACAGGTTACTCAGACATAGTTGACAGGTTGACAAGTACAGTTTGTATAAAGTAAAGTAACAGCCTATACATGTCCCACTGCTGGGCAAAGGCCTCCTCTATACAGAGGGTATCAGGGCATAGTCCACCACGCGGACCCACTGCGGATTGGCGGACTTCATATATCTTCGAAAAATATTTTTTTTTGTTATTATTTCGAAAATATGCAGGTTTCCTCACGATGTTTTCCTTCACCGCGGAGCACGTGATAAGTCAGCATTTAAAGTTAAGAACTTGAATTATTTATTGAATTAAAGGCGAGCGCCCGGAAACTGAGCTATCACGGCTATTTGTATGGGAGCACAGTTTGTATGGGAAAATAAAATTGTTTTGATTTTCCCATACAAACTGTGAAACGATTTTCCATGCAAGTTTTCCATAATTTCGCATCGTTTAAACCTTTCCTGGACTGCCGCAAATATTTCAAAACCAAAATTAGCCAAATCGGTTCAGCCGTTGTCGAGTTTTAGCGAGACTAACGAACAGCAATCCATTTTGTTGATGAAGTTATTAATTCATAAAAGACTTTAATTAGACTGTAGCTGTGGTTGGACGTTTTCCAAACGGCGAATATGTCGAAAAAAGAAATTCATGTTTGCAATAATAAAAAAAAAAAAACAAGCCCGAAACGATCATTACGGCGAAAACGTAGACGAGATTCGCTGCCGCGAATATTTCAAACGTCCAATCTGCATTATCTGTTCGAATATAAAGAGAAATGTACACGCTGTAACGGGAAATGCCCTTGTGTTTGTCAACGTCACCTCCCCAGCGTTCGACGCGGCGAGATGTGGCGGACGTAGAAAAAAGCGAAACACAACGACGACAATTTTTTTCCCCAAATGAACCGTGCCCGTCTCTTATTAGATTAACAGGTCGATTTGCAATTCCGTGTGTGCGGGCCCTATACGCGTTTGTTTTGCGGAAATGAATCGCGTTTCGACATAAGAGGGGTCGGTATTGTTGACTCGGCTTAACGTCATGTTTGTATTTGAAACACCGCCGGTCGAAAATCATCGATTTTCGGCGACTCGGTTGATGGTTCGACGTAATGTTTGTATTTGAAGCGCCGCGGTCGAAAATCGCGAATCTTCAGCGGCTCGGTTGTTATCCGTTTAGGTACTGAAATAGCTTACAGCGCGAATGTTGATCTCGTAAGGAAATTGACACAAAGTCGGCGCGTTTAATATCTGTGTATATTGTTGAAAAATTTTTATGGCACCAAATGGCAACTGTTCCGCATCAAACCAAAGAATAATCATGTAAATCGGATCATAAATCTCAGCGTAATCGGTGTACATACATAAAAAGAATATACCAGTCGAATTGAGAATCTCCTTCTTTTTGAAGTCGGTTAAATGTGGTGCCATAGATTGTTAAAAATTCAATATGAAGTAGGTAGTTTAGGCATTAGCCGAGGAGCTTAGTTGATAAGAAAACAGCGCTCTTCCTGGAAGACATAGGTTCGAATCGCGCAGAGGTGAAAATGTGTCTAGTAAAAATTTACATTTTAAGTTAAATCATGAGTGCCGGGACTGGCACATTAAATATAAAATTCATTGATGTTGGAAGTCAAAACACACAGCCTTTGATTTATTGTACACAAATCTATATTTAATGTAACAACTGTGATAGCTCATAGTCCGGAACTTTAAAATTTAGTGAGACATATACAGCGTGTCGTTACCATCGCGACAATAAATGAACACACGTCTAACGCTACTTGCCAATAATCATAAAAAAATATAAACGTTAAACAAAATCCATAATTAAAAAAAAATATTTTTCACACAAAATAATTAAGTAAAAAAGAAACAAAATTTGTAACATCCTATACAACTCGCACCACAGCGTCATTACAATCCTCTCCTTCTAACAGTATGTTTTGTCTCTTTTAAATTCATTCAACCCATTCATATGCTTTGTGACCTTTACAAATGAACTTTACGTTACGCTTTTATAGGTAAGGATGTTCTAAAATTCTTTGTTTTGGAAAATTTAATAACTCTGTAAATATTGATGTTTTAATAATTTAAATGTTTAATACAACTTTAAAAAGTTATCCCCTATATGTGTGTTCATTTAATGTCGCGATGGTAACGACACGCTGTATATAATCTGTTAGTTTACTACATTTGACTTACATCCCACATACATTTGACACTTTTATTTCAATATCTCTATTTGATTAAACACGCGAAAAAAACTAACTTTTATTATTTAATTCTTCGGGATCGAAAAGGCTTTACATAGTTCCGAGAACAAGTTATTGATGGGCTAATTGCCATCCATCGAGCCTCAAAAACAGAGATTATCCCATGTAAGAAAAAAAAACACAAACTTTTCACGCTCTGAGTTTACGTACTTTAGACATTATCTTAGCGAGGTAATTGATAGCGAGTGAGGCGCAGGTTATATAACGTGTAATTTATTTAGTGATTGTCAAAATATATTTTCAATATGTTTTGTTGTTAGTAATAATTTTGAGATGAATTTTAAATACATACTCTGAGATTTTAACCTAAACTATGCTGAGAATTTATTATATATACCATTAGAGTTTTTAAATCTCTTCTGACTTATTCATTTTTACTGGATTGACAGAGAAACTTATTCAGGCATGTATCTCAAGGCTTAATAGTTTCTAAAAACGTTAACGACGTTAAGCGTACGTTAGTTTTAATCAGAGAAGCATGAGATGAGTCATACACCAATCGCATCACAAGGAATGTTATTGCTAATAGGAATGAAAAACAAAGAAAGTTCTGGCGTACACACATCGGATTAGAATCCATGAACATAGCAATCCATTCCCAACCAGGCAAAGGCAACCAATGCTTAAACTAAGAAACATTAAATCGCATAATAAGTGAAGAATAATAAATAATACCAAGTGTGACAAAAATCCCCCAGCGGGTGGAGGCACGTGTCACTTTGATTAGTTCGGTGAATCATTTACGATTTAAAACATTCCCCGCAAGAGCAGACATTGGATTTTCATCTTAAACATATCCCACGAAAGTCTATTATGCGGTCGATTTTTTTTATTCACTGCCTGTGTCGGACGGTGTTTCAAGTGCGGGAATTTGAACCGTTTGTCTATTGTCACTGGGACCAAATTCTCTTGGGAATGTAGAAGACCATAGAAGGGATTATCCAGTGTTCACAATCGAATTAGTTGACCGCCCGTAGTTTTTGCTACTCAACACAATGGGTTCTTTGAAATGGGAGCGTGCTTCGGCGGAATTACCCGGTCGCTTGTCTTCGTGCTTTTTTAAAATAAGCTTTCTCTATTGTATATCTCAGAAAAAAAAAACATGCGAGCGTACCTAACTTTTGAAACAAGTGGTCTTCAATTCACGTTATTGGAATTTAAGAAATTAACGCGACGATAAAACTCCCTTTATTTATGTAAATCATCAGATATATCAAAATGTATAATTGTTCAAAATGAAATATGTTTATTGGAGTTATTTTTATATTGTCACGCCAAATTATAACTTCTTATGTGCAATGAAGTCTTATGCTCAATGAAGTTTTTAACTTAAATCATGTGCTCCAAGGAAAACACCGTGAGGAAACCTGCATATTTTCGAAATAATAACAAAAAAAATATTTGTCGAAGATATATGAAGTCCGCCAATCCGCAGTGGGGCCCCGTGGTGGACTATGCCCTGATACCCTCTGTATAGAGGAGGCCTTTGCCCAGCAGTGGGACATGTATAGGCTGTTACTTCACTATGTGCGTAACATAAGGTACGTGTGTGTAATCTTTATATATATAATTCTTCTGTACGTGTGTATGTCCCTGAACTCCTAAATGGCTGGACCGACTTTAATGAAATTTGCTGTGTTTCCAGGTTGATTCCAGAATGGTTTAGATTCACAATTTGTTTTTTTTGTGTTTTATTTATTTATAAGATGTTTTATTTATTTAAGTCGCGTGTACAGGACAACGTTTGTTGGGTCCGCTAGTATATTTATATTTAAGAATTATTGAAGTAGGTTTTATTTTGTCTCGAATTGCTATACTTGCGGTGAATTTCGCCGATTGCGAAACGAAAAATCTTTATGCTGTTAGGTCAATGAAAGTTTATACTGTAAATAATCAAATTTCTTCCAGTATTGTACTTTGTTTACGTTTACAACGATCGCTGATTAAAATTACGATGTAATTATGACAGTTGAAAATTCTTTCCAGTACTTACATATTATCTATCATATACTTACATTGTATAAATATTTTTCAATGTAATATAATTTATGCTGTAAAATGTGACATTTATGACTGTTATCAGTGGTTATTAAAATCATTTTACAAAATTCATGACATTTTCAGCACCTAGTCACTCTGTGGTTAATTGCATCTTTTAAGGTTCTGGTCCACCGATTGTAAATTCGTACTTAGGAAAAAACTTGTATGAATATTTAATCCTTAGTAATCCTTACTTCTCCTTACTAGTATTATAAACGCAAAAGTTTGTATATATGGATGGATGTTAGTTACTCTTTCACGCAAATACTTCTGAATGGATTTTAATGAAACTTTACAATGATATAACTTATACATCAGAATAAGACATAAGCTATAATTTATATATATATTTCATGTATATCTTCTGTCTTCCTGTCTGAATGTAACGCCTTCAGCTTATTCTACGCAGACGTAGTGGCGGGCAGCAGCTAGTATCATATAAATGCATTCTTTAATATGAGCCAACTTTAAATTGTACCGTTTAGGTCAGGACAACCCTCTGGGGCCAAAAGGGTTGAACTGAAATGCGGTTGTTGCGTTTAATGAGAGGTATTAAAATAAATTCGCAGCCCACTGGGTGTTTTTGGCGCGTCACTTAGCGTTTAAGAATGGACAACTTTGGTAAAAAATGCGCGCAATTTGGAACAACGGAGGTCCTTAAGGTAAATTTATTTAAACGTGTTATTGCGCTGGAGCAAAATTTAAAAACAAAAAATTTGTAAAAGAGAACATTTTAATGATTTAGACTTATTTTTTTTATTTTATAACATTCGTATACACAGGAAATTGTCAATTATTTATCAGGTGTTACTATTCATTCTACTTATAAATTAACTCTTCAATAGACAAATAAATAATTCTTTATCTGTTAAATAAGTAACTATAAATGCTACATACTTTAAGTCTTTATCTGTTAAATAACCTCAAATATTTCTAGATAATAATGTTGATTTAGTTATTACATTGAAATCGTGGTATACCTGTATGTATACCTGTATATTGATGTGGTAGCGATTATAAACAGTCCATCACCCTCAGGGCACAATTGGCTAAGTGGTGTAAACTAGCCCGCTTTGTACATAATTAACTAATATCTGTTCATAAACGCGTAATACAATAGAAGCTTCCTGACAATCAAACTATGAAACTTTATATTTCTTAATGAAAATGCTCTAAACCGAAAAAAAAGGATACGTAGAAACGTATCCTTTTTTCCACGGACACATGGAATTATTCTATAATTAAAGCAGCATTCAAATCAATTTTAGTATAATTATTTTTACACTTTTATTCACTCTTTTTATACAAGCAGATACTACTTGAGGAATACCTTACTGCTGTTTCAATTGTTGAATAGGAAACAATGAATACCGGTAATTATTGAATCGAAATAATCGAAATCTGTGTTCAAAGGTGTTTAGCGGTATTTGCATCAAAACTCAAATACGTTTTGGGAATGGAGCAAAGACGTAGTTTTTCAGCTTAATATCAGATTGGAACCTCTTTATCCTGAATAATCCGTGTTCGCCCCATTACCTGCACCAACTGTAGCTACCAACTACTGCAACAGCTACCAACCAGTAGGGTGTACAGTTCTCTTCGCCGTAACCGATTATCCTGACACTATAACCGCCTAATACCCTGACAGTCTGGTACGTCCTCGCTATAAAACATAAAATCTACTCTCTCTGTAAAACATAAAGTCTACCCTTAGAAAATCAGTCTTCCTGAATAAAAAACACGGACTCGACCAGACCGTCTTTATACAGTTAAGTCTTTTTGCTATCTTCGTCGTTACGCACTTTCATGAACCAGCCGCCGTAGTGTTTGTCCGAGTTGCAGTCTTCTTCGTTCCTGCACGCTATTCTGCTGACTCTGCGCTCATACTGCAGCTAAGTCGTACGGCCTGCGTTCCCGGCTGACCAATCCATGAGAGATCAAGCAGTTGAACGCTTCGTCGGGGCACCCTGCAAACGCTCCCCACTTATGTGTTCCTGCAGAGACGTTGTTGTGGATGCATGTGTGGCCGGAAATTATGGACCTCTCGTGTGGATCGACCAGTAGGAGCCGTATTTGCCCTGGTCGTAGACCTCAACGATGGACTTGCAGTTAGGCGTTTTCGCGAGAGTCGAAGTTCTTCGGTAGTTCAATAGCCTCATGTTGAAATGCTGAGACGTACGAATGCTAGAGTTATAAACGAACGTCATAACATTATTTCGTTAAGACGATTTTATGTTAGTTATTAATTGTTGGATTGTTGTGGAATTCCTAAAAAGAAATATTATAGGAATTAACGGAATAGTAATTATTTAGTTCAAATAGAGTATCGATAAAAGCGAATATTTAGTTTTACGTCGATTGAACGATAGACATGACATATTTCATCACTTTTTAAATGTAAATATTTATTAACATATGATGGCGGATACATACGCAATGGATTACGGATATATAGCGAAGTGCTAGTGTGATGCACAGACACTTATACCTTACTTGGGAGTTATTTCCAAAGGAGCGTTGACATTAGGGAGGCGGCCGGCCGTAGAAAATCTAGCTAATATAATTAACATCATGATTCACATTATGTGTCGAACCCTTCTAGGTGGGACATGGAGAAAAAGTAACAAGGTATAAAAATATGTCTATATTTGAAAAAAAAATCTATAAAACAGAAAGTTAAATCTAAGTAAGGACTTATACTCCAACCTGATTGGAAAAAAAAATGCAGATAAAAGACGTTAAGATTTTCGTCAGTGTGACAATCAGCCGTTTAGCTTAGTGGCTAGAGCGTCAGTCCGCGAATGCCGAAGACGTGAGTTCGATTTCCACAACGGCGACAATCTTTTCGTACTTTTTCTACATATTTTAATGTTAAATCTTAAGTGCAAAGATTATCACTATAAACAACTCTAAATTTCTGATTGGAAAAACTTTAATATTCTGTAATTATAATCTAAGAATATAAAATTTTATTCATCATCATCATCATCGACTTCCCGCACACTTACACAGGTCGTCACTCCATCTAGTGAGGGGTTGCCCAACACTGTGATGGCCAGTACGAGGCTGCCACTATTTCTTCCTCTTTAAAATTTTGTTATGAAGATATAATCACTTTTTTGATAATTAACGTATAGTCACTCACAAGAAGGTAAAGCTAAAAATGTAGGGTACATTACTTTTCAGTATACTATAACTTTCAACATACAAAAATTGTAAATTTTTTCTTATGCTATGTTAAAAGGGACTATAATTATATACAGACTATATAATAAACTCGCTTTCGAATTTATAATATTGTAAGAAAAGCAAGAAAGAACTCGTCATCGTCACTATTTCAGCCTGTTTGAGTTCACCGCTGAACAAAGGCCTTCCCATAGACTGCCACGAGGTACAATCCTGAGCCACCTGCATTCATCGGAAGAACTAATCACACCAAACGCCATAGTTACTTTATTGTCTAAGATAAATGATGGGTTGCCAGCCTACAACACGTTATTAGATTGCTTTAGATATGAATACGGCGACTGTTTCCATTGTCCCGCACAATACAAACACAGTTTGGCCCCCGGATATAATTGGCTAAGTGATGTTACTCCGGATAGAGAATTAACTATAAACATTTACACTACGTTGATTGCTTAACTATGCTTCTGTATGTTTTCAAGCATTGCTACGCCAATATACAGCCAAAGGATACAATAAGTAAAGCCAATAAATTCACTGGCTTATATGAATTCTATATATGTATGTATTTAGTAGATCTTCAACCACTACCTTTATTTTTAAAAAAAATGTACGAATATATGCACGTCACCGCGAGTCAACTAGCAAGCAACAGTGTTGAAAAATTGCATAAAGAGTCTTAGAATTAAAAGATTCCTAACAGATATTCGTTTTGGATCGCTTTGCTTAAAAGTTATAATCGAGAGCTTACGCAATTGAATGAGAAACCTTGTCGGTCTGAATTTTTTTACAATTTAAGATATAATTTTCATTAAATAGAGTAAAAATTTTTTTTCCCATCAAATGTGATGAATGCTATCGATTTATATTGTCGTATAAAAAGTATTTATATGAAAAAAAAAAAATCAGTTTTCACCTTACAATTATACTGTCATGGTTTTGCAGAATTTAATTATAAATATTCATATAAATATTTCTTCTATTGCGGGTTAGTTCAGCCACCGATTCCATAAAGAAAGCAATTGTCAAAAGGTACTCTAGGAATTTCTTTACACGAATACATTACCACGAAAAAATTAATAATCCTTATACCTTGCTAACTTTAAACTTAAATATTATAGTGAAAAATGAATAAGCCTTAATAACGCCAGAAAGGCTTCACGCTGAAATATCCTTTATTTCGCCGCGACATTGCTTATTCCTGGAATAACGTATGCAAATGACACACGTCAGAAATGTCGCGTGGCGTAGTTTTGCACATTCGCACGTGGATGTCGCATGCGATACATAAATCATCAATTTAGCGCACGGGAATATACCCGGCGAGTTCATCGAATCGTTCCTTCGATTTTCGTGAAATATTTTAAACTAACTTCGGCGGAACAAGGATCGGAACTTAATGTGTTTCGGACGCGGCAGAAACTGGAAAAGAAGAGTGAAAAACAAATCATATTCGTTCACCTAATGTTGAGTGATAACCGCCGCCCAATAATAATTATAACACCCGTAGGTTTGCAGATATGTTGCCACCTTTTAATAAAGTAGGCTCATTCACCAGACGAAACGCAGAAGAATAAAATTTCCACTTCACGCCAGTCTTCTGTGAGGTCGTGGTACATAACAGGACGGACTTGCCCTTTCGTGCAACAGTCTTCAGTAATACTGTTATTACACCCTCATTATCGTCTACAAATCATATTATAAAACAATGAATCTACGGAGTACTTTCAGACTCCATTCAAGCATTCGTTGCCTGAGTTTTATTTTTTAATTTTAGTCCTCAACACGATACAATAAAAGAGACAAATATGATAAAATAAAATAATTGACGGTAGCTCGGGCTAACTTTGACACCAAGACGTTAAACAATTACCTTGACAATGAACGCAAGTCCGTAAAATGATTTAGTTTAATCTCTGTACCAATAAGGCGTAGAGACTTGAAATTTGGTACGAATATTGCTTTCGCCGGGTAGAGGTCAGAGGATTTTACGAAATGTTACCTGTTGGGTCCGCTAGTATGAATATAATCTACGGAGCATAAACGCTCAGGGTATAGATGAACGAATTATAGAAGACTGCGCAGATATTAGTTAGGTGGATTGTTTATTGTACCTTCTGTCTTATTTCGTGGCTCGTTGGCGTATGGAAATGCATGAGTCGAGCGGCGAACGAAACTTACGATACTAATATCAGCGGACCGGTTCCTTTGGAAGCCGGCGAACTTGCCGGATTTAATATTGTTTGTGACGCGTTTGTTTTACATCCGCGCTTTATATCTTCAAACTCGGGAATGCATTATAAGTTTACACTTTGAAGGTTCCTTTGAGTATCGAACTACGGTTAATGTCAGGAGGCACTCTATTTTATTCGTGGGTTGGCTTTTCTATAAAAAAAAGTTGACGCCTGCTTATACCTGTATATTAGATATAGCGAATTGCGACAAGTATAATAAATAAATGTTGAAAAATTTTCAACAAAAAATTGGATATATATTATATATATTGGATATACCGTTACACATAAAATTAAATATAAATTCTAAAAATAAAAGTTTTTTATTTTTATTTTTATTTTTTTTTATTTATTTTTTTTTTACATTGCCCTTACTATAGGATAAATTTGTCCTGTGTTGCAAGGACGTTTTACAAACATAAATTTCACGCGGACAAACACCCAGATGCGAAACAACTATCTGTGGGTCACACAAATAGTTGTCCCGTGTGGGGATCGAACCCACGACCCCCGACGCTGAAGCCATATGAAGAATACCTTGGCAACTGCGCCACGGAGTCATCAAAAGTTATTAATTCTTGCCACTAATTGTCAATTTCCAGGAAATTATTTTTATCACCTTTTTATATATAGATATACTATTGAACGTAAGGATTTATAAGCATGTATGAATTAGTAGTATGAATTTTTATGAGATAAAAAGTGCGTAGTGTGGAAAATAGAAATCTCTGTTTATGAGATAAATATTTCGAATTGAATGTGACACTGTATACCTTTCCTGTTTTAAGGTGCCATTCTTTATTTATATGCATAAATACACTTGTAAAAGTTGACATCGATGAAAATTAAAAAAAACCGGCCAAGTGCGAGTCTGACTCGCGCATGAGTGGTTCCGTACCATCATCAAAAACGGCAAAAAAATCAAGTCTGTCGTATCGGCGCCCCACTTTATTTTTTTTTCTGTTCTTTAGTATTTGTTGTTATAGCGGTAACAGAAATATTATCATCTGTTAAAATTTCAAATGATACAGACCTGGTGACCGAGGGCCAGAAAAACAGTGGAGCCTCAGTAATATGGTTCCGTATTACCCTTTGGGTACGGAACCCTAAAAAAAAAAAAAAGAATAAACGAGTATATTGTTTTTTTTTTTTGCATTTTGTCAATTTATTTTGTATTTGTCATCCTTTGTTCGCTTTTCCCAGCGGCCAAAAATATTGACTTTGAATAAATAAAAACACATGTTTTCGTAATTAACAGTTTATAAATATAAAACGTACGCCAGTTCAAACAATAACGGGCGACGCGGAAAATTGATACGCCCTTAGAATATTTGTCTTTGTAGCCAAAGGCCAATTCGTAATTGGACGATTTCCAGTTTTTATTTTTGAGTTGTCTGTGACATACACGCTTCGCCCCAAGCGTTGTTTGTTTGAATAACGCTAGGGGATAATTGAGAGTAAAGTAACGCTGTGTTTTTAACTGCAATCAATTGTTATGATTCGGCAGAAATAAATTTACAAATGGATAAAGAAAAACAGTTTTTTGTTTCGTTTCTCATTCTGGAATGTCATGGCTTGTTTATTAGCTAATGTAAGTTAATTCTACACCAAAATATTGATGGTTTTTAAAAAAAAAATCAGAGAGATCTTATTGTACGTTACTAATATTCTGTGTACTATGGCGAAAAAGCCGTCATTACCACTTAGATGAGATGAATGGCTTTATGAAGGACGTGACGTATATCCAGTATACGAATAAGTACAGAAATAATAAAAAACCTTATAAATAAGACCTAATTTACTTGCCTCGATGCTTAGTAATTGGTAAAATCTATATTGGTATAATCAAAAAGCATTCTCCCTATGTAATAAGACAAGAAAAAAGAACCTATGCAAAATGTGTAAAAGCCGTATTTAAGTTCAGCGTCATATATGGTCACTATAAACGATGAAATCGATACATTTAACAGTCATCTACAACCCGTACTACATATTATTTTAGTAAAGTACTTTAGTATATATATTCTAGGCTTGAATCATGTAAACCAAGACTACATATATAGTGTTATTTGAAACAGTAAGAAAATAACGAAGTAGATTGTGCGTGGAAATCATTAATAACCATCGAAGAAAAAACATAATGAATCACCCATTTCGATTTGTTCTGTATATCTTTCTCCCAGCAATGTTTTATTCAGTGGGCGCCGGTAAATAAGTTTAGTTTCGGACAAAATGTTCCCAAGTGACACAGATACAAAAATTTCGCAAAGCATATACCATCACCGGCGAAAAGCGATCTTAATTCATTACAATCCTTACCACGGTAGTAATAAAGATGATATTATAAAAGTCGTAGGGGAATGGACGGTACGTTTAAGTTTGCTAACGTATTCTTTGCGAGGGAAACCGGCGATCAGTCAAAGTCTGGTATATTTATCGTTTTAGTTGAATTTTATCGAACTAATAGCTTCGGAGATAAATTTACGATTGCAAACGGAATTGTACGGTGAAAAGGGTTGTTCGAATTGATACACTTAAGATGTTATTTGCGAGTAGGTACGCGCTTTTTGTTATGCCATTACCGCAATAAAGAATTTAATTTACTGTATGAAAATATTTTATTGTAGAATTTTTTTTTGTAACTTAATTAGTTTTTACTTAGCTTTCAAAAAGTATTTACACATAATAAATAAAAACTAAGCTACAGATTATCTAAAAACCTACCGCATGGAATGTTGCCAATAAAACTAGCTGCTTGTCTTAAATAACAGAAAATATTTTAGTAATACTTAATTTCATCATAGAAACAAATTTATATATATATACACATACAAATTTATATTATATATATCTATAATCGGCTAGAATTGCTTCACTTCACTTGAGTTTGAACTGAGCCATTGAAAGTACCAAGTTTGTTTAATCACTGTTTTTGTGTCATGTTTCGATGTTAACTAAAATTTTCAACAATTTTTTTTCATTCATAGTTATATCTCTCGTTTATCCTATTATTCTGTAATGAAATGCAATTGCACATTTAACCTAATGCGTTGACAGGAAATGGAAAAAATTAAATAGCATATCTTATGTGATCGAGAATCAAACAGGGAAATTTTCACTCAATGGGCTCTGCTCTGCTACTGCCGAAATAATGCCTACTTCACGTTTTCATACATAATAACACTGACACAAAGCCGAGACTTGAAACAATTGTGAAACGTTGTAAGCCTTCTCGTAGAGTCACGTTTACGCGGGCTTTTCCCGTGGATAGCGGCAGAGACAGCGAGACTAGTTACTACACCACGATGACAAACGAAAGATTGAATAGGTTTTGCTATCGACACGAAACGAAGAAAACTGTTTAGCAAGCAAACCCACAATATACCGCGACGCAAGTTAGTGATAAGACCACGTAGTTTAGTAGTAAAGGGCGCGAATCCGGAAGACGTGAGTGATTCCCACAGCGCGAGGGGCGAAAAAATTTCATTCTATTTTTCTACAAATTTTAACCACCTAATTTCCGTTCAGTCAATTCCTTTTCAATGGGATTCGGGAGCTTTAGGCTGGAGAAGGTCTTGTTGACAGTCTCCTGGGCACATCATTGCTCGGGCTGAATCTCGGCTAGCCAAGGCCAGCCGGTGGTGACAACATCTGTTAATCTTGTCATCTGCCGCGGTTAGGGTTAGTTTAAATCTACCCCTAACCGCGGCTTATTTTAACAGGACAAGAATGTTAGATATTAATGTATAATGCATTCTTCAATTTATAGTTACTGTCTCATCGAGATATTTATCTTCTCTAATGACTAAGTAATTTTGTTCAATTTAAGAAACATAAGTGAACATGTCTCTGAGAACAGTCAACATTAAAGATTTAGTAATTTCGTCGAATTTACCAAACTGTTCTATGCTGTATCTGTGAGGGTAGTCAAGACATAACTTTACATTTTTCTCAAACACTGCTACCCCTAGTTTCTTTCATTCTATTTGCAGTTCCACCAACGCATGTACTTTTCATTTTCTCTTGGATTCATTTAGCCGTGTCGCTGTGGAGGACGTTTTAATTTGCCTTGAATTATTTCAATCCCTCTGGTGCTGAAAGGATAATGTTTTGTTTAATTTGTTCGCTAATAAAGTAGCAAAAAATGATCATTTATCCTTTTTTTGACTTTTTATTTCAGTTGTATAGGCAATAAAATTTTTAGAAATGCCTAAAGAAAGTAATATTGTGTGTCTGAGTAATTTACTATTTTTTTTGATAAATAAGAAGTGAAAAAGTGAGAAAGCTTTAATTACTTTTCTGTGTTATTTTTTGTACGTTGATATTAGATACCGTAGTATAATAGTTGAAGTGGCAGTGGGCACGCTCGAAGAACTGATGATCGATGGGAGTAAAGGTTCTCGGGTGGCGACCACGAACCGGAAGATGTAGCGTTGTAAGGCCACCCTCTAGGTGGACCGACGACATCATAAGAGTCGCGGGCAACCGGATGCAAATGGTAAAAGTGTCGTCCGTTGTGGCGTTCTAAGGAGGAGGCCTTTGTTCAACAGTGGACGTCTTGCGGCTGATGCTGATGATGATGATAAGATAGCTTTATTTTTTTAAATTTAAAGTTACCAAGAAAGCTGCATACGATTGTGTTCTGAAGTTACACTTAAATTACTCAGTGAACTAACACACAACCCTGATATTAGCTACGAATAAAATAAAACATTTTATTTATTTTTAAACGAAATTTGTAATAAATTTAACGCTGGCCGTATATAACATTTGTGGCGAAAGTGAAAAAGAAAACAAACGATACGTGGTCGTCAAAATTGGAAATATTAAATGTCCGGAAGTCGCCTGAAAAGCATTTATCACCGTTCGCCGGAAGACATCAAATAAACGTCTACGGTTCGGGTGATTTTTCATCGCGAGATATCGTTGCTGCTTCACTGGTGTTCTTTTCTATGATATGTGGCTTGAAAATGTGTAAGACTATGAGGAAGATTAAAGCTATTTAATGAATACAGTTATCTATCGACTTAATTTTTTTTAAAAATTTTTAAAAATTAAATTCACTTTATAAAATACTTGTAGGTAGTTTAGCAAACAGATACCCCGCCATGCTTATACGATTTTACTGTGGTAGGGCCTCGCAATAGCTTTTGCTGCATGAACGGGCAGCCTCGATAGAAGGCCAGTGTTAACTGGAAGTACACTTTCGCGTTTTGTCTGCTGAGTGAGTCACGGTGCCCCCTTTTTGAAAAGTGCCAACACATCTGAGAGCTCTTAGTTGTTGTAGATGTCTTCACTTAATATTAGCTGAATAGGCTGCTTAACAATTTTTAAATTATAATAATTATCTTGGCTGTATCTGACTAAAGGGCAATAAGTTTATTTAGAACTTTGGTTGGGATTAAGTTTAGCTTTATTTTGTTTACAAAAGGAGCGGCATTGACATTGTAAACGTTTCGTATGATAAAGCAAAAACAAAATTATGATGTACATAATTGGATATCGACACGGTGGACTATGAATTCTTAATTGACTGATTAAATTTAAAAACATTGCCAGTGAAACCTTAAAAAACAATTTTTTCAATTTAATGATATGCACGTATTTGTATTTGTTGAACATCACGTTGTAATAACGAAGTTATTAAGTATAATTCTAGATCTATTGACTTTTATAAAATAATATGCCAGGTTGCGAAATAAGATCATTGTGTTTGGACGATATACGATATAATAGTTAATTAACTACGTAAATCCTCAGCGTTACAAGATATTGTAGTTTGAAATGGATCGAGTAAAGTTATCACTTTGATGCTTCTCAAGTTCCCTTTCGGAAGCATCAAAGTGTGATTTTTTCATTTAATGGACTTTACTCTAAAAAGAGTAACTGATTAGCAAAAAGCGACAACAAATCTAACTTAGAGCTCGCTTGAATGCGAAACAAACAGTAGCTTAATTCACGCTGCGAGCTGACAAACGGCACGTAAAGTACCGAAGTATCATCCAACAACAAATACCATACATTAGTTCGTATGCGGCTGAAATAGTGAATGCATTGTGAGCGCTTTTATTCCGCAAAGGTGATCGCCAGACTGTGAAATGTCCTGGTATTTGTCAAGCACTCCACACTGGAGCACTGCTCGGAGACGGAAATGAGCGCAAGGGCTCATTTGAAACCTGAAATGATTCTTTACAGAAGTTTTTAAAGATTCTACTGCGGCCCTTTATGGTTTCGCATTCGCTACACCGAAGCGAGTGATTAAATATATATATGTATACATCAAAATAGAAGTCTTTCCGAACTGTAGACTGAGACGTATCACCACAATGTCTTTTAAGTTTTTTCACGGACACTATATCGTATAGGAAACATAACATTTCCCTATTTTCTCTGTCTCCGGAGCTATTCTTTTCGACTGTTTGTGAATCAGAAAACTACAAAGTTAGTTATAAGTAAATGATAAGTTATATTTTGGACTTTATTTAAATAAAGGATTTCTTTGAGAGGTCTGTTCTGTGTAGTTTATTTTGCTGCACGAGGCGTGTAAAAACTACAGTTATAGAATCATCATCATGATCAGTTGACCTGTTTGCACAATCTCTTTACAATCTCACATGTTATGAATTACTTCAGTGAATAAAACCGTTATATAAAGTTGTGATTCAAAATGGACAGACTTATATTTTAATTAACCAACGAGGCAGTAATAGTTTTCGTCTTTTTGATAGATGGTGTATCCTACTTATCTACTGACTAGTACTCTAGTCTTGCAAAAAGCAATTATATTGAGTGAGTACAACCTCACTTGGTAGTCTTCAGAAGTTATATACACTGTCCTATAAGACATTTAGACGTAATCTAAAAATGAGATAGGAGAGAAGAGGAGAAAGAAAGAAAGTGAATAAGACAGGACATATAGATAAAACATTAGATTTGACCTGTCGGAACCAAACCTTTAATGTCTTATTTTGTTGCGGTACCATATAGCACAAGGCTTGACTTACATATTATTATTTCTAATTCGAGTTTCTGTCCATATGCGTGCTATGTACTTAAAACTTCAACAAAAATTGACATGATAGAACTCTTCTCTGTTGTTATGGAATCGGATTACAAATATATCTGTATATCATACGTGTAAAGATAAATACATTCGACTTTCAATAAACAACACAAGGAACAATAAAATCTTAGGCGTGAAGCAATAAGAGAGACAGCATTAATTACTACTGCATAACGAACGGCTTGTTCACATTAACGGCCTTGTGCGATGGTCAGAAGGTTTCAAATTGCACATCAAAAAGCAATATTTACTTTGTAAAAGTAGAAGACGTATCCCATAGGACGAGAAGCGGAAGAATGCCGAATATATGGTGTTTTAGGTAATTAAATGTCACATAGATCAGAGATTAATGATGTGTTACGACGTGGAGAGTTGTGGGGTCGCTTGACTCCGTATTTATATTCGGGCGTAAACCAACTTTTACAACTTACTGTGGTACGTGTTGGTTCAGCACTTAATACATGTTCTATTTTTATGTGAGAAGATGGCAAGCGTGCTGGTAACTCCTATTATTAAGTGGTAATCGCCGCCCATTGACATTTGCAACACCTATAGGGTTGCAGATGCGTTGTCACCTTATAGTAAAGTGGGTCCCGGCTACCTCACTCACCAGAAGAAACACAAATCAAATCAAAATATATTTATTAACATAGAAGCTTGCACGTTTTTATGAAACGTCAACATTTTAATACGTTACGTAAAAATTAATACGTTCGTAAGTTACTATCGGTTCGGAAAGCAGTTTCTGTTGAGAAGAAACCGGTAAAAAACTCAACAGTTGATCTTTTTTAAAACGATTAGTTTACAATATAATAGAGCATAATATTTTTGTATACATATTATAAGTCTTATTTTGGCCTGCGTGAGTATCAACAGTATTAACCCCACACATTGGCGTCGTCTAGATATTGCGCAATGGTATATAATATGCCTTAGCTATAAGTTCACTTTTAATTTTGCGTTTCAATTAATCAAGTGGCAGACTTAATATCGGCTGTGGGATTTTATTATATATGCGCACACTTGGCATGCCCAATATGCACAATACATGGCCCATGACCGAAATATTTAATTTTATAGACCAGTGTTATACAGAAGTATAACACTGGTCTTCTGTGAGATCGAGGAGGCCGTCTTATCGGACGGACCCATTCGTACATCATCATCTTTTACATAATATTGTTAAACATTTATGAGCTGTGGCTACCAGTAGGCAATTAGGCAATAGTTTATTATGTGGTATTTGAACCAAACTTACACGTATATTAGTTAACGAAAAGGGAGTAGACAAAGACATTTAAGAGAGCTTTTTGTGACAAATAATCGATCACGCTAATATATAGATGAAATAATGTCATCAGCTACTGCGACAACATTTTCAAAATATCTCAACTGTTAATAATGTTTATTAACAGGATATAGCCGGCCATTGTTTTCCCCGGCGCCTCTTACCGGATGTGCCGCCATCGCCGGAAGCAACCGGAAGTAGCTGCAATAATTATTAATTGCCGTCTAAGACGATTCCATAAGACATCTCGACGGGGTGTCTAAGAGCAAAATTGTTGTAAGTAATATTAATGAATTTTATTCACGATGTTGCTGTCTAATTAATTTTTGTGCCCTTAATCGTTTGGAAAAGCGATTGAATAAAATTTACAGCTTTCTTCGGAGCGTTTTGAGTTGACTGTTAATATATCTTCATCGGAGTTAGAAGCATCATTAATTAACTAATAAAAAGTGAATTTGATAAAGAAAGTAAAAATACTTTATCTTTGAAGTGAAGCGAACATAATTATAATTTTAATAATGTCCTACTTAGCACCTTGTTCAATATTTTCCTTGAATTTATATTTATTCATAACGGGTATACACTATTGATTTTTTGTTTTTACGTGTATAACAAACATGATTAAATGAAACTATTTTACGGAATACACCTTTCGCGTTTTTATTATCATTTTCAATTCCCGACGTTTCGAACCCCTACGTTAAAATCAAAATTAAGGACAATACTTACTGTAGTTGAATCTTAAAGAAATGTTAAGAATTGTCATTAAGCACGAATGCAAAAACAAACCTAGGAAAAAAATATTAAACGGGCCCTATAATAATGTAAACTATTTTTTTAGGGACCTGTCAGCAATAAAAAATAGTACAAAGCAATCTGCGCATATATTTTATCATGGAAAGCTTTTCATTACTATTGAACATAATCTGTTATTTCTTGCTTATATTTCCTGAGATGCGTATGGATTCAGGTTCGTTATGCATAAAACACAAAAATAAATAATCTTTATGCAAAATCTCAGTAATAAGTTGACGACCTGCCTTCTGCACCAGAGGGTGTGGGTTCGATTCCCACAACTGGAAAAATATTGTGTGATGAACATAGTGTTTTTCTAGTGTCTGGTTTATATAATATGTATTTATTTACAAAACGAAAGTATGTTTAAGTATGTTTATCAGTTATCTAGTACCCATAGTACAAGCGTTGCTTAGTTTGCTTTTAGTTGTGTAAAAATGTGTCCTAAAAATATTTATTTATTTATTTAAGTAACATTAATTTTTATTTTTAGTGATAGTCTTTGCACTCAAGCTCAAGCTCTCTGTGCGCGAAACCAGAACACGCGGGGAATCCGCAGTGCCGACAGTATAACATTTAGCTGCTTTCAATTACATAACTATAAAATACAATTTAAAATAAGCTATCACAAAACATAATAATTTAAAGCATAAAAATTTAATGGTTGAAATAAGTTTCATCATTCTCCTAAAGAAATTGGATTTCTTTCACCGGCGCGGACGTATTGAAAATTGTAATTTGACTGCTTTCGGAAAGTCGGTTGCTGGAAAATATGTTCTGCTCTATAAACGGGAATCCGACCCCCAAATTGTTAAATAGACCGACCCCGAGGCCCTTAATTTATTCTTTCACTGCGTCTTATTATTTGCAAATGGTCTATTTGTCGCGACTTAACCCTTGCGACGCAGATGGGGCTCCATAGGCCCCGGATTACGTGCGCCCGCCTCAAACCGTCAAACGACGTCATTTGCTTTAAACGTCCACAATTTATTGATAAGGACATTGACAGATATTGCGCTAGATCTCGTAAAATGCAAGCGGCAGATTAAGGGTTGGGTATTGCAAATGGGACCGGTATTTGCAGGTCCCGATTACTGTGGGGCTTTGTGTTTGAAATTTCGGATATCCTTTTGTATAACGCGTTATTTAGAAGGTTTGTAAATTAATTAAACGACTCGCTTAATCTAATTTCAAAATTTCTTAAAGGGTGTCCCCGTACTATGTTGATTTTTAAAGTGATAACTGTTGAGGTCTTCATTATTTATCACATACACGTTTATGGTACAGATAATTGTTACTATTTAATTTAATCTCATAAGATATCGAACAGTTTTAACTGTTTTTGGATAGCTTTGTCGCCTTGTTAACGTCCTGTATGCTTCGAGGAACCAATGGCTTTTAGGAGTCTTATTTTAATTATACGCGCAAGCTTCCGAATAACCACTCATCGAAGTTTAATTGCAAACAGATGAATAAAATCGTATACGAGGCGAAGAAAGCCTTGCGGAAAGAGACAAACTCCTCTTTTTGCTTTCTCTTCTCTATAAATAAGATCGTACACGAGAAAGGGATGTCAATAGAAGAAGAATGGACATATATTTTCGACCCGATTGGCGTAGTGGGTAGTGAACCTATCTCTTGTGCCAGAGGTTGTGAGTTCGATCCCCACAGCTGGAAAAATATTGTATGATGAACATAGTGTTTTACCAGTGCCGTGGTGCAGTGGTGTTTGTATATTTGTAATATGTATTTATTTACAAGAAAAAAGTATAGTAACCATTGTATTGCCCGATACATTAGTCCCAAACTATCACATTGCTAAGTTGGAGAAAATAAAATGTCCTAAAAATAATGTTTATAGTAGTATGACTGTTCGGGCTACTTCGAAAACAAAACAGATAATTAGCAAGGTGTCTAAGTCATTACTCAGAGCGTGCAAGCACGAAATAAACTAAAAGGATCCAACTAATATCTATGCTGTATGAAATATGTTCACGGTACCATAATGGCGTCTTAATGAGAAGCGAAGTTGTGAAAACCGCAAGGCGACGACGCGAACATATTAATTACCTCTCCTCACTTTAATGCGCGTCGGCTATGATTAATGCCCTTCTACGGGATGACATTGTTGGTGCAGTGGTAAAGTGGTTGGTATGCAGCAGGTTATGGGTTTGATTGCCACCCACAATAAGCAGAAACTTGGTGAAGTAGGTATAAGTAATGTCTTCAAAAACTTTCATGGTATAAAAGAAATTTGTTCGGTTTTGGGTAAAGGTTTTAAGAAGTATTATTTACGATGAATTCGTTTCTCATTTCCCAAAGAACCCATTTTGCAATTTTGTTAATTTTCTTGATCTAAGATATAGGTACCTACATGAAGTTTATTTATATGACGGAACAGAGCAGTCCATGACAGTAAATTGACTTCGAGTCAATGATTATATTAGTAAAGCGGCGCAAAGTGCATATTTGTCTATTACCAATAAAACAAAGCGAATCCACTTAATTATGTATTGTTTTAATTTTATCAAAGTGTTATCATAGCGTACATCTTACCAGCATTTACTGGAATCAACTGAAATAATAATAAAAAAGGATGAACTTCTCAGACATTCTGGGTATTGGCAAAAATTTATTCAATAAATTTTGTTAAGATGAAAGCACCTTCAACTTCGATAAATTGATATTTAACATTCCTACCTTTTTATCCGACTTCAAAAAATTAGGGGGTTTCTCAATTTGACCGTATATATTTTTATTTTTTTTGTGTGTTCGTCGTTTATGAGCCGATTTTGATGATTCTTTTTTTTGTCAGAAAGGAGATATCCCAAGGGTGGTTATCATGATAAGTAAACCCGGATCTGACGATGGCATCCCAGAGAAATCGAGGGCCATCATCGAATGTTATAGGTATTAACAATTTTTTTAATTTTCTGATTGAAGTTGGTTTTTTTTGTTAAAAATTATACTTGTTAACACATTTTGTTAACTAAGCACCGATAAGATTCTTTAGGATTAGTAAGATTTTTACTTTACTTTACTATACACAACACTATATTTTGTAAGAAGAAAGCTAATGGAGCTTAAACGGGGATTTATTGATATTACACAGGCGTGCTATAAATAATAACAAAACGAAAGGGTCAAAACGCCTTTCTATTTACCATAAAATGTACAAGAATAATACTCAATGGACGAACCAAAGGGGTCGACCCTTGCATTGGAGAATGTTGAGTTTACCGTCAGATGGTCATTCGGTTTTCTGTATAGGACGTTTCGATTTTTCCGACGCTTTTGTGTTTCCTCCGTACTGATTTCCTTACGAATTGCTTTAGTGGTGACGTGGTGCAAGCGAGAAGTCGAAGAAATTTATGTTTTTTAATTATTATCGAGTGGTTTAAAATAAATTATTAGTGCATGTTTCTCAATGTTAATAAATTAAGTATCCCTAATCCCCGCTTAATATTATAAAGTTTGTTTGTTACGCTTTCAGGCCAAAACTACTTAACCGTTTATGTTTTTTATCATGAAACTTTTTATACAATTCTTAGAGGTATTAAAAAGGACATAGGATTCTTTTCATTAAAAAATATGAAATAAAATTCATATAAAAAGATATATTTATTTAAGAACTTCAACGCGAGTGAAGCCGCGGGCGAAAAGCTAGTATCGTTTTAATCGTTTCTTCCTTCAAAATGTGTTAACTGTCTGTTTTCTAAATTAAATAGGTAGTTAACTTTTACGGGTTTCTTTTCAAATTTGAACAAAATTAGTTCCGATATTTGTACTTCTAAGTCATTGTAAATGAAATAATTCTATTGTAATTTGCCATGGTCAACTACAATATGATAACTTTTACTACTTAGACCACACACCAATGCATCGAGAGTTTCCGTCACTGGTCTTTTTATCCATTTTCCGTGCAATAAACTCGTGTTGAATCCGACACGCGTTTCGAGGGTTGGGTGGCTGGTGGAAATGTGAATTTAATTTTCGAACTGACTTCTTTATACCCTGCCGTTAATGATTGTTCCAGTCGATCTGAGGTCGTGAGATAAGCTTGCAGATAAAAGATAATGTCGCTTTCTTACTTTATTTTATTAAAGTAAAAAGTAAAGTAACAGCCAATACATGTCTCACTGCCGGCAAAGGCCTCCTCTATACAGATGGTATCAGGGCATAGTCCACTACGCGGCCCCACTGCGGATTGGCGGACCTCATATATCTCCGAAATATTTTTTTTGTTATTATTTCAAAAATATGCAGGTTTCCTCACGATGTTTTCCTTCACTGCGGAGCACGAGATAAGACAGCACTTAAAGTTAAAAACTTCATTGGTTTCAGCACCGGGGATCGAACTCAGGTTGCTCGAGTACATTGAATTAAAGGCGAGCCCCCGGACACTGAGCTATCACGGCTCCCTTTTTTTTGCACAGCATTTTTAAACAATACAAAAATAAAAACCTTTCTAATACGATTCAGATTCGCGCACGGCAAAAAATCATGTATGTTGCATGGGAGCCCCACTTAAATATTTTTTCTGTTTTTTAGTATTTGTTATAGCGGCAACAGAAATATATGATGTGTGAAAATTTCAAATGTCTAACTACATTGAACTGGTTCATGAGATACAACCTGGTGACAGACGGACAGACAGACAGCGGAATCTTAGTAATAGGGTCCCGTTTTACCCCGTTCAAAAACATTGTTAATGACGCTTTTTGAGGAAATAACGACGAAAAATGTGACGAGTGAGAGTAGTAATCATAGAATATTAATATACATATAAGACAACGGTTTCGAAGCGTAAGAAATTTTTAAAACTGATTGTGAAACGTAAGGCACGCCACCGAAACTTCAAACTGCCTCGAGTACGTCATCAGTAGCTAGCTCGTAAATACTTCGTTAGCACGTCGAACTATCGTATTCGTATATCATGAAATCATAATCATCCTGGAAACAAGTCCTGCACGTGGTTTAAATTTCAACTCTGCGCCGAGTGTAATAATTTGAGTTAATAATTTCAATTCGCTTTAGGAAGGCTTTAGTTACTGCATAATGTGTCAGTGGATTATTTTGTGTTAATGAAGTAATCTGTTTAGTTCTAAGTCAATGCCTAATCTCGCTTGAATCAATTATCAGATCACAACTAAACAACAAAATCCATTAACGCATAACTGGCATTTACATTGGAATAGCGAATTCAATCTGCATACTTAATGCTGACTCGGTTAGCCTTTTTGTTTAGGACGAAGGGGACAAGATGTCCATTGTCGGTCAACGCGAGGTCCGGTCCAGAACAAATGTAATGAATAATTTTATAGAGTGCCGATTGTGTTTGGATAATTGGAAAATTCTAAGTGCCTTGAGTTTACGCGCAATTCTGAAGGTTCTACTTTTAAATGACCATTCACAGTGTTTACGTATTTGACAAACACTGTAGGAAAGTAAGCCCTAGTTACTTCTGAATACAATTATTTTTCTAAAATTTGTGTAAAACTATAGTCTAGTATTATAAATAGTCTTATTTAAAATTATGAATTCTTACTTTATTAAATTATGAATTCTTTACCATTTATTTGTATATATAATACTTTATATAACATTTAAAGTATTATATGTATCCATTATGCTTAGACCGTGAATAAACGTTTCTTCTTCTTCCTCTTCCAATACTTAAGTATATATGTAACTGAGAAATAGTATTTCTTTAAATTTAAAATTAACGGCACTGATGTCCATATTTCACTAGGTATCTACTAGGTAATTTTCGTTACTTGGTGTCGCTAACTGGTGATAGGCTTCAGTAAAGTTACTATTTACCTTCTCATGTACTGGAACTTCACACGGTAAGAGACGCCTAGAATAGACCCATTGTCCAGCATGGCAACAATTTTTATGAACAGCCGCAAAGGCAATTAAATTATGTCCATGAATTAGGTAAGTTGAAGTAATTCGATTCCGTAATTTCAGTTTATAATTAATACCCGGCGTGGTCAATTATATGCTACGGATAATTTATCAATATCGTGTTCGCTACCGCGTAGCCGACCTAATTAAGTTACTCGGATAATTCCATGGCACGTCAATTGAGTGTGCAAACCGTTTCACGGCGCCCCCCGCTTAATTATATGCGGATTATTGTCTACACATAATTAGTGCGATGTGTTTGATCTTATTTCCTAATTGGAACTGCGATGCAATTCTATGTACTGGAACATCGGAAGATATAAGTGTACTCAAAGGCATTCCCATGTGGTTGGTTGGCCTATGCATGGGGAGTCGATAAGGAGATATCATTAATAACGTTTAGTTCGTGTATTGGTGTCAATTAAATTGGTTCTATGACGAGCCACACATTGAAATACTAATACAAATGTAACCCATGATTTTGTTTGCATACTGTATGAGTATACTGGTTCATTCTGCGTTTAATTTAGTTTGTCATTATTTAAGTAGTAAATAAACCAATAGAAAAGTTATTGTCAACAGAGTTGTAGTTTTTATTTACGAGGTTTAAAGCTAAATTATCATCGCATTTTTATTTCTGATATGATCTTAAATTGTTCCGAAACATTTAATACATAAAACGTATGATAAGATGAAATTGCATTTATATTTCCAAATAATCTATGGCGCCACGCACAGTAGCTTCTGTCGTTGCATGGATAGAACAACTCTTCCGGGGTGCAAACGCCATTGAACCGCGTGCGTGTCCATGGGCAATAGTAAACACTTAACATCTGGTGAACCACATCCTCATTTTCAAAATTCTCTCGTAAAAGAAATAGTAGTGCAGATCTGTAGACAATTTTTATCCCCGTTGGTCATCAGGCCCGCAACTCGTATAGAAAAATCGCTTTTACTAGCGACTACGCTTAGGCACTGATCATTTGTATTGTTGATTAAGTCATTCGTTTGTTGTCCGTTACACATTCTGTATCGCGGCACACTCAAGGAAATGAGAAAAAGTTTAATATACGCTGGAATTTACATCGCATCATTAGGTACGATGATTGACGATGGAGCACTGTCGGATCAATTTGATGCAAACCGAATTCGGTACGCGGGAATCTGTACAGTGGTGTAGGAAGACAATATTCCAATTATGTATTTAGACATGACCCCGTTGTTGTCTGGTTGAGAATAGTGTAACCATCGATCGATTTAGCGCTAATTGTTATAGATTATATTGATACATAGTTAATAAAATATGAAGTAAATGAAGTATTAATAATTGACGGGGAACAAAGGTCCATTAGTGGCAGCCTCGTATTGCAGATCGCAGTGTAAAACCCTAGATGAAGTGACGACCTGTACAATTGTACGGGAAGTCGATTAATGAAGAATTTTTACAGAAATACATTATTTTGAGTAATAAATTTTCTTATATGTTCATATTAGTTATAAAATCTCTGTAATTTGTTTGATTTTAAATCTATTGAATCGTTTTTTTTTTTGCTCTCATTCAATTCATTTGCTCAATTCTAGTGCATTTAATGAAAATTAGTAAGAAAAGATTGGCTTAATCCACTGCCCATAATAATGTGATTATAGTTTGTAGCTGCCACAAAATGTTAAAACGAAATTTTTCACACATCATATTCACCCTAGCGGTGCCTCAACGAAAAAAATACAATATTTATCCATTACAACGATTGCGTTCCTGTCCGACGATAAATCACGGCGAATAGTGACATCCTAGCTTTTGACAAATGACACGGTGAAACAAGAGACGTCGAGGACAAATGATGTGTGAATCCAGACTCGCGGCGTGCACCTCCTGAAGCAGTAAACTTAAGGCAATCGTGTAAAACAGACTCGAGTGTCGCTCGGGTAATTTATGAGATTGCTTGAAAATTGTTTATACGCTCCAGTATTTAAAGCTATGAAAATTCACTGTTGTTCCATTAATATGCATGGAATATAAGTAACTAAGTAAGTATGCCATTACTCGGTCACAACCATCATATAACTATAGTATAATAATAATAATGTAGTAATATATCTATTTATTTCTATAGTAATAACAATACAGATCGTTTATATTCAATTAGGGTAAGTTACAATGAGAGAATATGGAGTACACTATGACTTCCAAAACTAGGCAGTGCCTGTATCTTGGAAGCTGGAGTGCGCTTCATGTGAAACATTATTTAATAAATGAAAAGAACAAAAAGAAACAGACTACAGACAGAATATTTAATTTGGGTCTTTGATAGGAATGCAGAAAGTCACCGACTTTGGTTATTGGCTGTTTAGCTGCCGCCAAAGGTAACAAATTGTCACGGACGGTGCTGCAGGATTGGAATCTGCGTCCACCGGTTAAAGCATCTGGGTGCAGCTCGAAATCCCAAAGCACTGAAAATTTTTGACGTTTTTTCAAAAAAAATCATATGTAAAGCCCTAAGACCAGGCAAATAAAAATTGATCATACCTTGTCATGGCCAGTTAATTCCGTTATCTTATCAGGGTCTTAGCTCGTTCAGACCTAGAGTACCATTTGTTGTCATGTTGTAGCATAATAAGTAATGTCACATTTTAAATAATACCTTACATGCGCTTAATTTGCAGCCAACTTAGGTCCAGGTCCTTTTATTGTAATCAAATCAAAAAAAAATTCTACAAATTTTAAAATCGTAAAATTTTAAAAAGTAATTATAAAATTTTTATTCAAATAGCCGCTTGCACGCTCTTATGAATCGTCAAATTTTACATAAAAAATATATATTGGTCCGTAAGCTATCTGGAAATATCTTCGTAGCAGCTTTGTATTTTCGACAGCGTTCGTTATGGCACGTTGTGAAAAATTTAATCATTTTAATCTGTAAATATTATATTTTTAAGAATAAATAAAAATAATAAAAACATTTTTAGGCTTGTCGAAATTTGGAAAGTATTTGCTCTGTTGTTGCTGTTACTTATGGTTAAAAGCGGTGATAGATTGTGTGTATACGTGTGTGCGTTATGCATGTAATAGTTAGTAACCAACTGTAAGGAGCATCTTTAGTACACAAGTGAATTTCAAAATCGATTTCCCAGCACACGCTACCCAGTTATTAAAACGGTTTCCTGCCGGGATCCATTGGGTGAAACAATTTCGCCCACTAATGCGGCGTTATGGGCCGTAAATTCGAACCAACGACCGCTCGGTTTGAATATTTGAGATGAGCCTTCCGGAGCAGTCCCCGCTGTGCCGTGAGGCACTAACTAGCGGGCTGATGCGAGCAGCGCGTGACTGGAAACCCTTAAAAGCGCGATGATAATAAAGTCGGCTGAACTATGGGTGTATTAGCAGTGAATTTCAGGAAAAAGGAGTAAACCGTTCATGGAATAAGGAAAATTTGTAGAGGTAGAACTATGGGTGTATTAGCAGTTTAAATAGAATTTTAAGAGAAAAGAAGTAAACCGTTGATGGAATAAAGAAAATTTGTATTGGAATGCAATAGACGCACTGCAAGTAACCATTAGTGCTGAGGCGAAAGATTTTAATTTGATGAAAATAGTAATTCTAATATTTTAACAACTAAAATTGTTTCTCCAGGTGCTGATTGACTTTAGAAACAAACAGATAAGGATATAGGTACTGTAAGGTCTGTATCCGACTAAGTAATGTAATCAAAATGGCCGACCTCGTTATTGGTAAGGCCCCGTATAATCCAGGCGTCAGGTTAGGTGTTACATTTGATACCTAGAATGAGTCTAGCCCGAAGCGTATCGCAGTGATTAACGACTCCCTGGCGATGACAGCCAGGGCGCGAGGTGAAGCCATCTATCTAAATACAGGATGTAGGTTTTAATGAAATGTCCGTCGTCTAAATTGTTGTTTATTGTTTCAAAAACTAATAGCATTTGTTACTAATAACGTTAACTTTAATAACGTTTGTTGAGTGAGTTATTTTCAAAACGTCAATTGTTAATTGAAATATTGTACCGATAATTTTTTCTACTGAAAACAATGCTCGTAAAGTTTATAAAGACCTAAACAATGAGGAAATCTAGAAATGCAACTATATTCTTATTTAAGCTTAAATTAAATCCATTATGATGGTGTCTAGTGATTCACTAAAACTTTATATTGATGTATCGAAAAATAGTGCTCGTAAGGTTTTTAAAGCTGCAAATGACATATATATACGACGAAGAAATAAATAAGCAATAACAGTTGAACATTTAATTTTGAAACAAATCCGTTATTGGTCGTTTCCGTGGAATTTGGAACGGGATGTACATGAGAAGTATATCTTAGATGAGTCGGCATGTCTCGGCGCAAACGTTCGCCACTTGAACTGTCAATTAGACGATATTGAGTGCAGATGATTGACGAGCCGGTTACAAGTTAAGCCGATGCACAGCCATGTATATCGGAACGCTGACTCGATATATCTGCGAATACCCGATGTGAGGCCGTATCGATACTCTTATATATTCTATGTGTACGTAACACAAGATGTATAGCCTAACAAATAAGGGCATATCGAAGGCCCTGGATTTGCAATCAAATCACATCATTTGAAAAAATATGGCTAGTAACGTTCTCCAAGAAGAATATCAAGTACAGACATATTCCAAATCTTTGCAATATTTTTGATTGCAAATATTTCACATAATATATAATTTATAGAAACATTATCTCATTATCATATATGTCACACATTATCTAAGTACGAAAAGTACGAAAACATTATCTCAATTAATAATTACAATAAGAAGAATAAGTTAAAACAAAATGAACAAAAATTAATGCCATAATATTGTCGATGTTGTAAATAATTACTGTTAATAATAATTATTTAACTAAATAACCTGTTATGGTTGCTAATTAAGGTTCGTAAACGCGCACATAAAGCATTAGCTATGGATATCCAATACGTCATTGTGAATTTCACGGAAGCTCATTATATTAAATAAGTATTGTAGCAATTGAACTAAACGACAATTGAACATAACAAAAAATGAGAATTATGGCAATTAATCTAAACGATAATTGAACTTAACATTTAAATATGCATTATAACATTAATCTAATCTCAATTGAACTTCACGGGAGTTTGCTGGTAGCGGCAAACTCTGTGATGTTCAGCAGGCAGATGCCATTGATTTTGAAAAATCAGTATGAGTCAATAATGTAAAAGGTTGTAAAAAGTAGCACCACTTCGTTATAACTAACATGAACATCCCTTAATGAACGTTTTATCAATAGAACGTACAAATACAAGTAGATGTGCCGCGGATTCCAACTCACCAAACGATAAATAACAATTGTACGCAGATATACGATTACGTCGGCCTGCAATAAACCAAACCAATGATTAACAGATCGTCGGTTAATAAAACGCGTACGCTAGGGTTGCCTGTTTCTGAACTTGTAATGAATAAGAGATTAAGTTCAGTGAAGTAAGTTCATAAGATATCAAATTATTCTCTTCATGTTTACCATTGCCAAAAAAACTTTTTCCTAAAGAGACATTATTCAGCAAAAAAAAATTCTTTTCGCAATGATTTTCTGGAAGAAATCGCTTTCAGAGCGATTACACCGCCTATTGTACTTCCTTTTAAATTCATTTGCAAAATTGTTTATAAACGTGTGAATATTTTTTTTTTACTGATCTTGACCAATAACATTTTTATTCTCTCGTTCTCCTATTTATTTTAATAATGCATAAAGTGAAGGAAAGACTGACTGTAATGCCTTAAATTTTTCAATATGCGACAGTATGGACACGGATGGAATTTGCTAGACGTTATTATATTGTGCTAGGCCTATACATATAGGGTTACCTTTTTTTTGTTTGGAGGGACTTCTTCAAAAGATACCCTGTCATCTCTCACATGACAGGGTTACATACAGGGGCAGGGTTATAAACCTCACTTATAAATGTTATTATTCTAAGGCCATCTACATTGTTTACTTTCTAAATATGTTCTAACAAATAAACGTATCTTTCTTTCTTTCTTTCGGGTGTTTAAATAAAAATTACTATTCTTGTTATCGTTTTAAATGAATGTCATATATTTTAGTTAAAATGTTTGGCATTAAAATTTGTAGAAAATGATGCGCTAAGCATTGCTAAAAAACAATATAGATTAAAAACGTTGAGAATTTCGTCGGTGTGGCAATCAGCCGTTTAGCTTATTGGCTTGAGCGCAGGGCATGAATCCCGAAGATGTGGGTTCGATTTCCACAGCGGTGAAAAACTTTTCGTTCATTTTTTCTACAAATTTTAATGCTTACTGATGCTAGAGATTTTAACGATACTAGACATTTGCAATAAAGAGAATTGCAAGAGCCGTGATAGCTCAGTGTCCGGGCGCTCGCCTTTAATTCAATATAGCAAACTTCATTGGTGCCAGCAACCCGAGTTTGATCCCCGGTGCTGGCACCAATGAAGTTTTTAACTTTAAGTGCTGACTTATCACGTGCTCCGCGGTGAAGGAAAACATCGTGAGGAAACCTACATATTTTCGAAATAATAAAAAAAAAATATTTTTCGAAGATATGTGAAGTCCGCCAATCCGCAGTGGGGCCGCGTGGTGGACTATGCCCTGATATCCGCTGTATAGACGAGGCCTTTGCCCAGCAGTGGGACATGTATAGGCTGTTACTTTTTTTTTACGTTACTAGAGATTATCAATATAAATTTCTAAAATGTAAGCATGTAATGAAATATAAAGATTTAGGAATAAATGCCAACCCTGCGTATCATCCCGTTGTAATGCAAATATCGATATCGTTTTACGGCCACGAATATGGCTTTAAATCGTACATTCGTTACCCCCGTTCTAATGAAACGGCACACGATTTGTTTTCGGCGCAAATTAACGCACGGGGTTAATTTTACTCTCCATGATTTGTATGTCGGTTTGGCAAATACAGGATTTTTGAAAAGGCGTCGCTGAAATGGTTTATTTATTGCAAATGCATTAAATAAGGATTGCAAAGGGCGGATTTAATGCCAAATGCAATCTCTACCAGCAAAAGTAAATTAAAGTAAAATAACAGCCTATAAAAGTCCCACTACTGGACAAAGGCCTTCTGTGTATAGAGGGTATTACGCCATACTCTAGCACACTGCGGATTGACAGACTTAACATATTTAGAAATTAATTTTTTTATAGTGCTAATCTTAAGATTTATTTATTTGCACTTACGATTAAATATTAAAATTTGTAGATTATTATTAGTATTTTTTATAGCAAGGTTGTTACAGTTGCTGTTGTGATTCCTATACGAATTCACATATAATTTATCCAAATCTGTAATTTTGTCATAAAACTTTGAACATGACAACTTTTAAGATAAATGTACGAATTTCAACATATCAAATTATGTATTCAATACTTGTCATATGGTTAGGACTGGTGAGTAAAGCATAGTTTCTTATCTCTCTCGAACTTTGGCACCATGCCACGAGGAGTTATTTCATAACAAGGTTTATTTCATAACATATTACGTAATGATATGTGTAATTAAATATACAAAAAGTAAAGTAATAAAGTAACATCCTATAAACACAGGCTGCTTGAGTAAATTGAATTAAAAGCGACACAGATGCTATAACAGCTATATGTAAAATATTGAAAATAAATCATTTCAAAGAACTTTACGGGAGAATTAGTAAGTCTTAACTTTAAACGAAATCTTTCAGTGTGTTTCGGGTTTCGAAGCAACACCAGACTCCAGCAGTCGGGTTAAAGTACATTAAATGCTGAAATACTTAAGGTATGTATCAACGAAATGTCATCTTCATCTGGCCGGTACTCAACTTTATAAATTCATATTACGCTTTCCTAGTATCTATTCCTTAATTTTCATTTATAGGACTTTGTTACTCATGCATAGATGTTCGAACCTTTCGTTGCTATTTGAGGAAGTATCCTGAGAAACATTAAGAAATCAATAACTCCGAGTTAACAGCTACAGCTGAAACAGTTTCATCAAAGACCTAATTTTTCCGACGAATCTTTGATATCAGCCATTAATTACTGTCGACGCCAAAAGGGTTAAACCTCTAACCCCTCCGCCGCCTGGGGGCGAAATACCCCGAAGCCATTTTATGCAATCGTAAACTCTTTCAAACTTATTGTTTTCTTTTGTGTAAAGGACTTTGAATTATTGAGATTATTAACGTTTGATGTTTTTTGTTCGCGCTCCGCTATTAGATTCCTTTCGAGTGTTTTTTACTTTTTTTATGTCACCGTCAAAGGGTCATTGGGCTTTCCGCTCTCCAACCGGAAGGCCCTTTGAGTAAGCACTCATTTATACGAAGGCTTAATAAGTTTTCTGCGAAATACTGCGAAGCGCCAAGCATGAAAACTGGAATAGAAATGTACTTGTAGTTAGGCTATTAAAAAGAATAAACTTAATTAAGAGCGCGTCTGACCCAATGAGACGGTTGACAGTGTAACGACGTCGAATAGTTCTCTGAAATTTAATTTTTATATTTGAATAGAATGAGACTCATTTTGGGATGTCTTATTAGGATTATTTTTATTAATTTAATATTGCTTGAATTTTAAGTCAGAGTAATCATAAAATATGATGCAGTTTGTGCTGGTAGCTTATTTGTTTTTTTAGGCTATTTTGAAGATTAAACAGTCGATGTCGAATAAACAACTTAATTCAGAATGACATTTTTTTTATGCGCGGAAGTGGCAAACGAGCTGGCGGTTCACCTGATGTTAAGTGATGACCGCCGACCTAACTTGCCCATGGACATTTGCAAAACCCGTAGGGATGCAGATGCGTTGCCACCTCTTAATAACGTGGGGCCCGGCTACCTCACTCAGTAGATGAAACGCAGAAGTGCAACACTTCTACTTTACGCCGGCCTTCTGTGAGGTCGTGGTACTAACCCGGACGGACCTGCCCATTCGTGCATCACTGTTGCGTGGTCCCTACCACCGTTAGGAACACATTCCACATTCCACAATCTGGAACGTCTTGTCTTCTTCAGTGGAGTATCTTTCTTACCAGTTTTTGTTTCTATCTGAACATCGAGTTCCTGGTGTGGCACTCTCAAGTGAATAATAATCAATACTATAAATAATCTTCAATAGTGCTAAATGGCCAACCACAGCTGAATTCTTTTAACGCGAGAACGTGGCAAGCGATTTGGCGGGTCACCTGATGATGGTACGTGACAACCGCCGCTCATAGGACATTTGCAACACCCGCAGGATTGCAGATGCGTTGCCACCTTTGAATAAAGTGAGCCCCGGCTAACTCAGACACCTGACGAAACGCAGAAGTATACCTACGACTTCTGCTTCACTCCGGTCTTCTGTGAGGACGTGGTACTTACCCGGATGGACCTGCCCATTCGTAAAACAACGAAGACTGTTGCGTGGCCCCACCACCGTTATTACAGACAAGATTACGGACTCAGTTCTCAGTTTAGTAATGATGATAGCGGTAGGCTTCTACGTGTAATAGATGCTTTTTTTTTTATGGCGAAAAGGGGCATACGAGCAGGAGGCTCACCTGATGGTAAGTGATTAACGCTGCCCATGAACACCTGCAACACCCGAGGGCTCACAAATGCGTTGCCGGCCTTTGATGTGGCTAAAAAGCGAAGTCACTCTACACTTTGTAGTTAATTCATGGGAACAAAACTATCGTTCGCTACTAGGATAAAGTTTGATTTTGTATATGAATAACATATGGGTAAGGTTCTAAAGAGAAAGTTACCATTGCCAATGATATTTCAAATGGCGATCCCTCACTTGCGTGACGTCACGCTGACACTCGAACAAAATTGGCTAGTAGATTCGTTATGCGGCATTTTGCTATAATCCTCCTTTACGATCGCATACTAATGAATGTTTATAAAAAAAAAGAATTTATTTTTTCAAACGAATGGTCGTTGACAGCCAGTGTTTTCTTTGTTCCGACTCCGTTCCAGTCCGTATAGAATTCGCATTTTGCACGTGCGAAGTTTTTTTATTATTATTTCGCTATTACGGAATTAATTAATTAAGCTCGCCAAAGGGCACTGTTAGAGCTAATGTAAGGTTAATTAAAGTTTCATGTTAATCCTCCGTCGAGTAATTTCAATTAGTTTTAGCGGGAATTTCCTTGACTTGATTAAGGAGATACATAGATTATTAGATAGATAAGTGTAATTTGATTAAAGTTGTCACTAGAATTGTTGCGAATTGCACTGTGATAGACATTAATAAGGGTGGCTATGACCACTAATTAACACGTACTGCATAATTTACAGTTTTAAAATTACAAGAATTAACATGAATAATTCGGATTAAAGTAAAAATAGATACCTCTGGTTTTTGATTAATACAATGACCACTTCACCTTTGTTATTGAGAAACATTAGTTCGAATCAGGTATGACTAAAAAACGGCCAAGTGCGAGTCGGACTCGCACACGAAACGGTCACTTAAATATTTTTTTAGTATTTGTTGTTATAGCGGCAAAAGAAATACATCATCTGTGAAAATTTCAACTGTCTAACTATCACGGTTCATGAGATGAGAGTACAGCCTGGTGACAGACGAATAGACAGACAGACAGCGTAATCTTAGTAATAGGTCCAGTTTTACCATTTGGATACGGAACCCTAAAAACCCAACGTCATAAAGAATTATCATCTTCAATATCAGATAGTTCCTAGAATCGGTGTACTGTGAATTTAAAGACGTATTAAAAACTTCTTCAAGACGATTTCCAGAAGATACACGCTTCGTTTTCCTTCGAATTTAATATGTTAATTAATGTGCATACATCTTCCACTGTTCCGTTCCAATTTACACATCTTATTTCTCAGTGCAAACGCCATGTCCCGTCGCTGTTTCAAAATGCCTGAGCGTTCGCTACGTGAGCCAAATTTATACTCGACTTAATAGAATTTGTTTATTCCGCTTAATGCAAGCGATGCGCTTCCACGTACTTACCTCTCGGTACAGCTGTCTCGGAGTTTAATTGAATTGTTTGCTGTATTTTTTTTTGTTTCATTTGCACGTTGCATGTATTTCAAGATAGCTTTCCTTTTGTTTATGGTCAGTTCGGGATTGCAATTTTGATTGTGTTGTAGGAAAATATTATGGCGCCGTATGTGCATATTTATGAAATATTTATATAATTTATGAAGGTTTTTCAGCTATTAAGTAAGGTTTTGACTCATAGTCTGAAGATTAAGGTCGTTCATGTAAAATGTGGTGGCAGGCAATGAGTGAGATACCAGGGACACATACTTAACATTTAAAAAACGCATTTTCAACGACACAAATATTGTACTGGTCTATGTCGATGTCAATGGGTGACGGTAATCAATTTATATATTATGTATAAATGTTGTATTCACGTTAAGATATTTATCTGTTTAACTTTAATAAATCCATCCATACGCTATAAGATTACTTGGTGGCATCGTTGCTAAGCTATTGGCTTCGGCGTTGGGGCTCGTGGGTTCGATTCCCACACGGGAGTATTTGTGTGACCCATAAATAATTGTTCCGGATCTGGGTGTTAGGGTTTGGAGGATGATATAATGACGTTATAACGATTAAGGTGTTGACTCCGCGGCTGGTGACATGTCTATTTTCAAGTCTTTCTTTCAAGACAAGATAGTCTTTTCTCGCTCAAGGATTCAGCATAACTATTACTAGGAAATGCAGCTATCGTTCTTTCCACCATGCTGCGTGGATTAGGTTTATTAGATAATATGTAATTTTAGATAGATTTTATCTTGTAAATATTAGATAAATAAATATTTATGTATTTTTCATACATAATAAAATTATATTTATACTTAACAAAGTAAAAATCGATAGTAATATTTCATATATTGGACGATATTTTAAGAAAATTGAAATTATGCTTGCGCCCCTTTTTCCGCATTTATTCCCCGTTCCATACAAAAGGGACAGAGCGTATAGAAATCAAAGGGCTACTTTGGCATGTTGACAAATAAACGTATGATAATAACAACTCATATGTTTAATTCAACACAAACACGTATCGAATGTTCATCGTGTTAAGGTCGAATGTCGCGTAGCGGGTTTCGATGAACCAAAGATTTTATATTGTCTGGGGATTTGAAGCGATTTATTGCGTAGGAAGTAGACGGTTTTCGTTCTGTAAGAGAAACCTTTATATTTTGTTTGTTATGAATAAGAGATTTTGAATAATCCGCTTATTAGAGGTCGTGTGGCGGACCGTGGAAAGGGTGTACAGGCGTTATTGAATGGCCTTTGCTATGATACAAGGAAGTTAGCCAGAGATGAATCTGTACAAGTTACATTTAACATAAATAACTGCCTCCAGGTTTGATTCCTCCCTGTTAATACCCGAATTTAAATATTATATATGTTACTAAATATATTTATTTATTATATTTTAGTAAGAAAACTTATGACAATACTGACTGAAAGTAAAAAAATAAGCAATGTCAAGGAATATTTAAATTCCGGATCATACAATTATATTAAGAAATCGAATTATTGAAATAGAAACAGAAGAAGAGACCGTTAACAGTCTTTCAGGTACGATAATTAAGAGATTCGAACCTGAAACATTACTAACTTGGTCATGGGCCAAAGCTCGAAATGATTGCGTATAAATTCTATATAACAATAGAAAAGAAATTAATCGCAATTTAATCACTTGCGTTCTTATCATGACAATACGCAAATCAGCATGGCTTTAATATATTTTTCAAAACTTTTACTGCATTACTAACCCAAAACAGAACTGCTTGAAGTAAATTTTAAACCTCCTTTATTAAAGTATAAACTGTAAGTCGAATAGTATAAACATAAACTGGGATAGAGCCTGGAGGAAAAAAAAAATCATTATTCCCATACCATTATAATGTCAAGAGAAGTTCCGCTAAGCACATCGGTCTCCCTACTCAGTCATCCGTCAAAAAAGCGTTCACCGTAGATTATTGTCTGGCAACACCGGGGGGACGAGGCACGCAGGGTTTTCCCCGGTGGAAACGGCTCCCTGGCAACACTCGACCGTGGAGAATGTTTTAAACATTAGGAGCGCGGCGAGGTATCGGAAAACACTCAATTACGCCGCGATGAATCGCTTTAGGGTTAGATTACACGATAAGGGTGTTTAGATAATGTATTTAGTGTTTAACATACAATATGGCGATGTTCTTGCAATTGGAAGCTTGAACTGGCTACTTAATATCATCGGTTCTTTGACCAGGAAACAGGAGCATCAACTAGGTTAGTCTTTCTATTCCGTTAGGGGTTAAAAGATTTTTGCCTCTCACAGAAATATTTGTCAACACTTAATGTACCTACTATGTAATGATAACTTGTTACTAACAGAAAATTGTGCGTAAGTTAGATTTAAAACATAGCAGTAACCTCTGGCCATCTCTGTTAACTTAGATGTATCTATTTGTACACTGAGTATCGTTTGTTGACTTGTATTGAGACGAGGGGGGTTGGGCTTGTTATCTGTTGGCAAACATTATTTAACGTACAGTACAAACTTTCTATGGTATTTAATTTCCTACCAATTGTCAACAAAACTCGGTCAAAAAAAATATCAGCTCGGTTGCCCACTTCTCGTATAAAGAAACCTCGACCAAGACAAATTGATTGGAAGACTAATGTTGAATTAATAGAATGAGACAAGATTTTATAGAATAATACTAAGTTGTTGAATACTTTGAAGACACTGCAGGTAATATGCGATGTAAATATATCATTGTAATATAATTTAGTAACCATAGTAGTTAGCAGAACATGATACAGGTATCGGACACGCATTATAAGTACTAATTGCGGAGGGCTAATGATGCAAATCAGTGGAACGGAATGTATTAGCAGCTGAGTTGTCGTGTTTGCATAATTTGTAGGTGATTACGTTGTTATATCGCGTTATTTGAATACGTAATTAGTGGATATGAATTCAGTCATGCGGCGTGTTATTGATTTGTGCGGTGTATTGGTTATGCTTAGAGACGGCAAGAGTCTGTGAAGCAACAAAGGAAGGTAATGTCAGAAAGGAATTTGTAGAATATACGATAAAATGTTCGTTTCGATCACAGGTATACACTAGCAAGATGGTTGCAACTCCTGTGGCGGTACCAATTCGGTTGTAACTGAAGTTTTTAGTATTGATTTACGTGCTTGGTGACCTTCCCTCATCACCGAGACACATGTGAAAAGGTACTGCAAATATAGGACAGAGTTGGAGACATACATAGGTACCTCTGCCTCACAATACACCAAGTACTGTTGGGAAGAAGGAATGTTTATGCCTATGCTGAGATTGTAATCCAGCATAATATTTTATGTGAATTGATTATTATTTATATTCCCATTTAATTAATATGCGGTTTCTTAAAATATGTCGAATTTTAAAGTCCCTAACGGTAATGAAATTTATAGATGACCAATCTTTATAAGTTGAAAGTCCCAACTGTAAAGAAGGTCGTACCAATCGGGATAAGCCAAACAATCTTAATAAGTGTTTATGCATACTTTCAGAGTATAAATAATACTTAAAAAGTCGAGGTAAGATAAGTCTAATTCTTTCTTTTGTCAAAAAGGAAACTGTAATGAATTATTTTAACGCGTGGAAGATTATGTTAAATGTTATAAAGTATTGGAACCATTACGCAAGTCCGTCAAGCTAAATATGTATCGTCCGCATCCTCGTCCGATCTTGCTCTCATGTTTTATTTTATCTTTTTGTTAGCACAGGAATAGCTTGTCTAAACACCAATAACGACATCTGCGCCAATAGTAGTCGTGCCCACAATATTGAAATGAATACCAAAGATTATATTATATCATATTTATTCTTTATCTAGATTTATTAAGTCATCATATAGTATTGCCAGGTCCATTGGATTTCGTTGCATTGTTCCGATAAGGTGTTTCGTAAGATCTTAACATTATCAAGGTACCTATCATTAAATTGTGGTGTGACTCTGGATCTCGGTGTTTATTCCCAAAGAGGGTGGAATTCAATAAGGGGGCCAGACTTAAAAAGCCTAGCCAGTACTATTAAAAGCATTTAAATGTTGTGACGATCCCACCTAGTTGGAATAATATAATATAGCAGGATATAATAGAGCAGGAGAAAGAGAAAGATTGCTTAAATTGTAGTGAAATATATTGAAATTAAAACTCTTGCATATGAAACACTTTTTGAAAACAGCAAACATTTCTTGCAAACATTGCATTTGATTAGTTGAATCAAATGCAATGTTCTGTAAAACAGTTCACTGCAGCCACGTAGCCGCAATCCTAGGATTTTTCAATGAAATAAGAACAAATAATATTTGACTCCGCTCGACAATCGAGTATCGCAATCGAGCAATGGGCGTTTTTGCTTGTGTTTCTGTAAACAGTATGTAAACGATGCAACTACGTTGTAGTCTGTTTGCTTCTGGTAGGGGACAGCGTAGACTACACACTATCAGATAGTTCGTCGAAGATAGAATACATTTTTGTAACTTTTCTTACACAATACGTTTTTCATGCACAAACTTGAGGTAACTTGGGACGACATCCAAGGAGCAATTGTTATATATACTTTTAGGTCATTATAAGACACACGGTTGGGAATTTTTTATGTTTTTAAAATTTTTATAATTATCATGATAATTTACTAATCTACAGATCTACTGTGGACGCCCCCTGCCACAGCTAGGGGACATAGGAATTTGTAGTAGTAGTATAATAATTTATGATTATAATTATATAAATATTCAAAGTTACGAGTATTTACACTATTGACAATATCAAGTAATTATCACGTTATTTAACAACTCTAGACTACGTGTCATGATCCCAAGAATGCTATCTTTCTTGCATTTCATCGCTAAATAGTTATACTTAACCTTCTAGCAAGAAAATAAAAGAACTAGCGGGAAAACCACTAACCGCAGCAATGAAACGTGGACATAATTATTTCAAAAATTTTAATGGAACTTTTACTTAAACTTAACTTCTTGAGGTTTCCAAGGCATATGGCACAAATAACAAATCTGAAGAAATTGGTTATTTATTTATAAGCAAAACTGAATGTTCCAAGAGAGAGGGTAAGGGATACTCAGAACAAACTCAAACTCATAACATCTTTATTCACAGAGACGCTTGCGCGTTCTTACGTCAAATTGTACATAAAAATTGATAAATAAGTTCGTAAGTTACCACCTGCACCGGTTCGGAAAGCAAGTTTCTGTTGAGAAAAGCTTAAGGGAGATAATAGGAGAATAAGAAAAATAGAAAAAAGAAAAAAAAATAGAAAAAATTTATAAAAAGAAGAGAGAAAGAATTATAAATCCTCATCGAACGCGTAAGATAATAATAATAAAAGAAATGATCTCATTTATCTATACAAAAAAGCTTGAGGGCCTTTGTGACGGTAAGTCACAATTATAGATTAATCTGTATTCAGCTAGGTTTTTTCGCTTACTTTCTTTTCTCCTTTCGATCCGGACGAAATGGTTTTCGACGCACAATTTTTCCGTTTCGCCTTGATTTTAAATTTCATTAGCGACGCGCATTTCCCAATCAACTTGGTGCAATACGTGAAATGCATCTTGGGTGGCTTAGGTATTACAAACTATGTATATTAATTGATATATCATCTGGATACATTAAAATATCCTTTTAAAACTTAAAAACTTTCTCGGTGGTAGGGCCATGCCGCAGCCGCAGCGGTTGCGCGAATGGGCAGGCTCGTCCGGGTAAGTACCACGACCTCACAGAAGACCGGCGTAAAGTGGAAGTATAATATTTTCGCGTTTCGTCTGGTGAGTGAGGTGGCCGGAGCCCAATTTTCAAAAGGTTGTCAACGCATCTGCAACTCTCGAGTGTAGCAGATATCCATGGGCGGCTATATTTACTTAACATCAGGTGAACCTTCTGCTTGCTTGGCAACTTTTCACATAAAATAAAATCGTTTTTTTGGATGAACTTTTTTTTTAATTTCTCCCATTTACTTCCTCGCTGTAAAGTGAATAATGTATTGTTAATTTACTTTATCAGGATTCGAACATGCGTCTTATTTTACTGTATGCACACACACGCTCTTACCACTAAGCTAAGTGGTAAATGTAACAAAAACAAAGCAGATAAGACGTCAAAAATCTCGACGTCTTACCTGCTTTATTTTTGTTACATTTTTTAGCGCGCCATATAGTGTGTTTCCTTTACAGCAGACAAACTTCCTCAAAATTACGTTTTTGCTATTGCTTCTTTTAGGGGTACTGCTCTTAAGGTGATATTTAAAAAGTGGAAATAAATTGTGTAAATTAATTTTAGATTTGAACGAGCGCCTTTTGAGTAACGCGCTTCGCTCTTTAAACAAAAATTGGCGAGGCCTTCTGATTGACCTTCTGATAGCGCAATTAGCGGAGAATTTTTCAGAAGCTGCCAAATTACTCAAACCATAGAGGAAAGACTCGCGGTTTCTTTTCAGTCATTTTGTCTTTTTTATCTAAGCAGAAAAAATAGATCGGTGTGCCCTCCCGCATTTAGAACTTGATAACTATAAGGCGTAGAGACTTGAAATTTGGTACGAATATTCCTTTCGCCGAGTAGAGGTCAGCTAAGAACGGATTTTACGAAATGTTACCTGTTGGGTCCGCTAGTAGTTTTATATAGATAAGGAGTGCAGAATGCTAATATGTTTTTTAAAATTATGCCAATGAAATAATTAAATCGATAAAAAAAAAACTTTACACTCACTACCGTGTATAATTTATTATTTATGGTCGAATTTCGACCCCTGGGGGACCACTAGCATGAATAAAAGTTTAAGTCTATGCTTTCAGTTGCTCTATCCAACGGCTAAAGTGCAACAATCAGTGTTGCTGAATCACAAGGCTCTATTTAGGACAGCCTCAGTGCAGAATGCATTATCCGGCGTCTAGACTGATAGCGCATGAAACTATTAATCACTGCTTTTTGTTACGGGACGTTGTATAGGGCACTTACCATAATTACCTCACTGGAAGGGTATAATCTATACGATAGTTCAATGACTGTAGCAGAGACGATATTATCTGAACATAGGTATTTATTGATTTTTCAAGGCGAGTTTTAACATAAAATACAATTGCAAAAAAATGTTGACAGGAACTAGATAAATAGTGAGGCGATGTAATAACGTTTATTCAAGGGATTGATCATTTTGTGAAGGGAATGATATCTAAATATGCGGGAGGTAAATATAAATAGATGAAAAAGAAATGAAAACCATCTTGATCGAGCCAGCAGCATCGTACCTAGCTGTTTAGCAGAAGACCAAAGATGATAAAAATAGCTGTCTTAGTTTATAACAACCTGAAATACAATTATATACTGGTCACATCTATTGTATAGTATATTTCGCTTTGCTGACACTATTACAATGCATTCAGCGAAAATTTTAGTCCCAAAATTTATTCAATTAGGATCACATAAGCTGAATATAAGACGAGCACGAGCATCTTAATAGTTTTAAGAACTGGATAGCTCTGCTTCTGTTTCAAATGCGTTTTATAGAAGAAGGTGAAGAAGGGAAAAAAGAGAGCCGGTGGTTCACCTAATGTTAAGTAATTATAGCCACCCATGGACATCGATCACACCCGTGAGAGTACAGTTGCTGTGCCAACTTTAAGAGATTCGGTTCGGTGAACATTAGAAGATAAACCGCTCATCCAAAATGCAATCCATGCAAAAGCAGAAGCTACAATATGGGTTTATCACAGAAATGCCTCATTACTCTGTAATATATGTACAATAACGAAGAAATTGACAACAGTAACGATATACGGTAACGAGCGCTTAAAGACAAAGTTAAAAAAATCGGCCAAGTGCGAGTTGGACTCGCGCACGAAGGGTTCCGTACTCATAATAACGACAAAAAATCATGTATTTCATTGTGTTTTTTAGTATTAGTTGTTATAGCGGCAACAGAAATACATCATCTGTGAAAATTGCAACTGTCTGACTATCACGGTTCATGATACAGCCTGGTGGCAGACAGACAGACAGACAGACAGCGGTGCTTAGTAATAAGGGCCCCTTTTACACTTTGGGCACGGAGCCCCAACATGTTCAAAGACCAACATATCTGCAATTACAATGCCCCAGTATCCTATTAGAGTAGTTCTCTGCCCAGATATAAATAATAATCTAAAGAGCCAATCTAAAGAGATTTCAACTCACGAACCGGAAAAACTAAAAACTGAATACACAATGAATAGTCTACGTGGATACGAGCGAACATTAGACGGGACTGGATGGTGTCGTTCCCGAGTTGTTTCCCTGCGATGGCCGTTCGGCGTCAGCGAGGTTATCCGGAATCCGAGCTTCGTTTCGGTTATTACAGTTTTTCTTATCGCGACCACTTTCTTTTCATTGCCGCGATACGGGATCCGCGGATATTGTTTTCATTACATTATGGAGCACAAAGAGCGCTTAATACGTGAAACGGAATATTACTTGCTCCGCTGATACGACATCTAGATTGGCCCCGTCCAGTGCATTGAAGATATTGAAAGTGAGTATGAGATTGTATGACGTTTTTATCATGGTATTATTATGCAAATGCATAGTTGCTTTATTGTTACATTATCATAGAAATGGTTAAATTGCTAAATCAATTTCGTATTTAATAACAAAAAATTATTGTTAATAACAATTTTAACGGTGGTAGGGCCACGCAGCAGCCTCGAATGGGCAGGCCCGACCGGGTAAGTACCAGGACCTCACAGAAGACCAGCGTAAAGTGGAAGTATGACAAATACTTTTGCGTTTCGTCTGGTGAGTGAGGTAGCCGGAGCCCAATTTTAAAAAGGTTGTCAACGCATCTGTGACCCTCGGGTCTGGCAGATGTCCATGGGTGGCTATAATTACTTAACATTAGGTGAACCACCGGCTCTCTTGTTTCCCTTCTTCACCTTCTTCTATAAAACGCATTTGAAACAGATGCAGAGCTATCCAGTTCTTAAAACTACTAAGATGCTCGTGCTCGTCTTATATTCAGCTTATGTGATCCTAATTGAATAAATTTTGGGACTAAAATTGAATAAATTTTGGGTATTCACTTAACACCAGGTGAACCGTCTGCTCGTTTGACAACTTTTCGCATAAAAAAAAACATGGATTTTTCGAAGTGATAAACCAATAAGCGTGATAAATGGTATAATTGAGTTCGCTAATGACGTTATATAACTGTTATGACGAATTTTAAACAAATCTAAGTCCATAAGTTACATACTGTTTATTTGGTTATTTAAAGTCAAATAATAATATTTTATTTATTTATTTATTTATTTATTTATTTACACACTTTTTTGTACTAACTGGTACAAACGGCGGGCTTAATGCCATAAGGCATTTTCTACCAGCCAACCGGAAAGTTAGTGAAAGAGAAGTGTAGGTGCTAGCTATATAAGGATTATATAATATGTATACATACATTATGATAACAATTATTAACTTACAACAATAAATATTATAATAGGTAAATATATATATATATATATATATACGTACATAAAACGGAAATATCTATCAAACGTTATCCATACTACTGATCATAAGACGACGAATTAAAATATTCCTTAACTTTAGCTTTAAAAATAAATTTATTCGGTGATTTTCGAATTTCACGAGGAAGGGCGTTCCAGAGTCGAGCAGCTGTAACAGCGAAGGATTTAGAGAGAAAACCGGTACTGTGAGAAGGAATAAGCAACGTAAGATTACCAGCAGATCGAAGATTGCAGCAATGAGAGGTACCCAGGTACTGAAATTTAGATTTCAGATACGCTGGGGCAAAAGGATCGTTAATGATACTATAAAGCGTACAGAGGATCCGAAGATTCCTCCGTTGGGAAATATTCAACCAGTTTAGTTGAGAGCGATATGATGAAATATGGTCAAACTTTCGAACACCATAAATGAAGCGAATACATTGATTAAGGAGGCGATCCAATTTGCTAAGAACCTCCATGTTTGCATCTGAGTAACACACATCAGCGTAATCGAGATGTGGAAGTATAAGTGATTGAACTAAAAGTTTTTTAGTATAAGGTGGTAAGAAATTTTTAAATCTATATAATTGTCTCAAGTTGGAATAAACTTTACTGCTGACTTCATTAACTTGCGCTCGCCAGCTGAGCGAGGAATCAATAGTTAACCCAAGATTCTTGACTTTTGGTGAAAAGGGAATGACTTGATCATTGTACATCACGGGCATCACGCAATTATAATCTATTTTGCATAACTGGCGTTCGCTCCCTAGAATTATGGCTTGGCATTTGGTGGGATTTACAGTAACACCGTACTTTTTCGACCAGTTGAAAATATGCTCGAGATCAGAGTTAATCTGGGTAACAGCATCATGTAAATGCGCTGCTTCAGCCTGGGCATACAGCTGCAGGTCGTCGGCATACAGATGGTAAGAGGAGCGAAGATTATATGTAACAGAATTTATGAAAAATGAAAAAAAGTATTGGTGACAGTATTCCGCCTTGCGGAACACCGGTGGCCAGATCGCACCAATTGGAGAACTTTCCATCGACACGAACCGCCTGCCGGCGACCACGAAGATAAGAACAGAACCAATTCAGTGCTGAGGATGAAAATCCTAGGTGAGATAAGATGGCAAGAAGGATGTCATGGTCAACAGCATTAAAAGCGTTGGAGAAGTCGATCAGTACTAATACTGTCACCCTGCCATCCCCCATACCATGTCGCACATCCTCGGTAACCGCTAATAGAGCAGTAGTGGTACTATGACCCGGCCGAAACCCCGATTGGAACTTATTCAACAGGTTGTTCTTATGAGCGAAGGTGCAGACTTGTTTAAAAACAATAGTCTCTAAAGTTTTTGATAAAAACGGCAAGATAGAAATAGGCCGGAAATGATTCGGTGAACTGGGTTTACTAATTTTGGGAAGCGGGATAACAAAAGCATTACGCCAACAGATAGGAAATTCCCCAGATAGCATCGAATGATTAATAATAAATGTCAGAATGGGTACAATCTGGTCCAAAACATGAAATATCATGACACGGCCTATTTCATCACAACCTACTGCCTTAGATTTAATCTGATGTAAAACCTTACATACCTCATCCTCAGCGACCGAAGAAAAAGAGAATGTATCAGAGTGAGTTGAGGCCATGGAAGATATTTCAAGAAGAGTACTAGCTTTAATGTATTTTATGTATTTGTTACATTTTTCTTTATGTATTTGTTACAATTAGAGCACATAAAAGAAGTAAAGACCAATACAAGAACCTCTCAAAATTATCAGGTTCATCGTAAAGTAACATTATACACATTTTCATACAAATCCTTTCTACTCCTGATACATTTTCGGACGATACCGAAGAATTATGAGCGAAAGTGTTTGCGTTGTCAATTACAGACGACGTTATTGAATAATAGATATATGTTTGTATTTTACAGCGCCTGTCGTATTAAATGCGTCGTACATATACAAGAACAGTGGCCGCCGCCTTGATTCGAGGCAATCCAATCCATTTGCAAATAGAAGCAGAACTTGCTGGGTTAATTGTTCTCGTGCGTTTTAATGTTTGCCATCAAAAAATCGTTAGCTTCGCGATATTGAACCTTATTGCGCCTTTAATAAGCGACCTTGTCGTTCGGCCGGCGACAAATGCATCAGTTTCGGCGGCGTCGGACTGCGAAATACGTGTTTTGTTCGTGCCGGTGAGTGAATTGGTTTTGAAATGTGAAGGGTTTCAGGCGACTCCGGCTCCGCCCGAACCTCGCCTGGTTCGTCGATAAACAAAGAACGTGGAACAATCAGAGCCGTGTTTAGATTTAAATTAACGTGCCCCTTTGAAAGGTAATTGAAAAAACCTGATTCAAGGAATAATTCAAGGCGTGAGCGGTGAACGCTGCGAAATTAGATCATCAATCAAAATCAAAAAGAAAAAAAAGTTTTATCTTACGTCCATATATAAAATTAAAAAAAAGTTTCTTGTGATTACGCGAATATTGCACATTCCGAAGGTAATATGTTCGAAACGTCTCCTAAGATTAAAAAATGGTATATAACAATATATTTTTATAAATATTCTGTGAGCAAGACCATTAATAAAATGTTAGGTTATGTTTAAACCTGTTTAAACATGTGACCTGTCCATCAGACCCTTTAAGACGATTTATTAGCAAGTCGTATGGCAATTGAAATCTTTGACATCAGTATGAAAATAACTTTAAGTAATATACTTCATTCTTTATAGGGACTTAGTTTTTTTGAGAATTAACACAATCACTTGCCAATTTTTAATGTGGTACATTTATAAAGATATTATATAGAAATCTTCTTGTCAAACGCCGCTATAAAATCATTAATACTAACATCACTTTCTTGTGTATTTATTTAATAAAATGGACAATGAATAAATCTAGTAAAGTTTTGATTAAATCTCACTATAACTCAAAGAGTCACTGGGAAAGATTAAAAAAAAGCAAAATCCACAACATCCCAACAAACTTTGTGTAGATTTTACAAAAATAGAACAACAAAATAAAGTTGAGATGCCCCACACGTATAAGGTTTCCATTATTAAGGGAACATGAAAGCAATAACAAATAATAAGACAAACAGGAGACCGTAGAAAACGTAATACGATATTTTAAAGAAAAAACTCCACGGACATGTGAAGACCTTTAAAAAACCCTCGGGGGGATGCAATTTAATTTTCCAAGGACCGTCCAACGGACGAAATCCTAAACATATCGGACGCGGTACAGAAATCGAGGTGTTTTCCACCCCCAAAATGTACCCATTCCTTGGATTTCGATTCGGTGTTGTAGGGCACGAAAGTATTATTTCTGGTGACCGTCCTGAAATGATTTTTAATTTGATTACCCGAATGGCGAGGTAGGTAGTGTACCTGCCTTCTGCGCCAGAGGGTGAGGGTTCGATGCCCACTACTGGAAAAATATTGTGTGTTGAACATAGTGTTTTTCAAGTGTCTGAGTGTTTATATATGTATAATAGGTATTTATTTACAAAAGTAAAGTATGTTTAAGTATTTTTATCAGTTATTTAGTACGTTGATTAGTTTGCGAATGCGTTTCGTTGCTTAGTTTGGTAATGTTGTGTAAAAATGTGTCCTAAAATATTGTTTAATTTTTGTATTTAGCACTGTCTCCTGGTAATTGTTTTCAAATTGTTTCCGCTTCAAAGGCGACATTCGCTTGCAATTATACATTTGGTGCGTTCATTTGACGCGGAGAGCGGGAATTATTAAAATTTAATAGGCATCACATCAAAGTTCCATCGGAAGCGCGTTCGCGCGTGACCATTTCAAAGAGATGGCTCCCTTTGACCCGTCGCGTCGCATCGGCGACTAATTCCATTTTTGAATTTCACGCGGCGCGGAATGAGTTCAGCGCGTTAATTTTTTTCATTCTTGTTATTCTTCTTTTTTCTTTGTTTCGTTTTTTAATAACCAACGATTTAGAGTACAGTGATAAAAATTTCCTTTGTGATATTGTATGGTCCTAAACTCACCTTTTTATGTGAAATTCAGCAAGCGGGAAGGCGGATCACCTGATGTTAAGTGATTACCGCCGCCCACGGACATATGCAAACTTCGTTCCAAGAAAACTTGTTTACCACAAAGCCTTCCGAGTCTAAACCTAGTGGTCGGTTTTTGATGTTCACACAAGTTTCAGCAAGCGTTAACTGAATAAATAAACTTCGACTTTGACTTTGCCTCACCATTATGTTACAATGGTGTAAGGGCCCTTAGGCATGAGCACGATGAGGAACTAAGAACTTTGACAGACTTTGTCAGTGCCTTAAGTATTATTTACTCTTAAATTATACCACACACGTATACTAGCAGTTTGTTTAATTGACTTTAGCGACCTGGCTTACGATTCGCGTCACTCGTAATGACTGCAAGCGTGTGCGAGATAACGCCAGCTTCGGTTTTAAGGCGCGTTTTACGCTGCCGCGGATTAGCGCGGGACGTTTACGCGCGCGCGTAAACGTCAGTTTACGCGTTGCGTAAGTGCTAATGAGTTTCCTGTTCAGGGCCGTATAAACTACGATACCGGCAATAAGACATGTCTTATAACGATTATCGGTTCACATTACTTCTGCCTTACCCTTCGTTTTATTTACACGAGCCGTGATAGCTCAGTGACGGGGCGCTCGCTTGTAATTCAATGTACTCGGGCAACCTGAATTTATACGCGGTGTCAATGAAATTGTTAATTACAATTTACGTGCTGACTTATGACAATCACAGCGGCGAAGGAAAACATCGTGAGGAAAAGGAGCACATTTTCGAAATAATAACAAAAAAATTTCGAACATATGCCCTTACACCCTCTATGCAGGAGGCCCTTGCCTAGTGGTAGGACACATGTATGCAGTAACTTTACTGTATCGAAACGTTTGTTTTGATCATCTTAAGTCATACTTCTAGTTCAAGGGTTCTAATCATAATAATCTTTATCGCATTTACTCGATTAAAGAGTCTCCAGAGATGCCAAGGAAAATTATATATTAATTTTTGATTTAACGGGCTATTCGAAAGCAGCCATTTTCTTACTAATGGTTAATGCGATGGTAATTTTCCATAAATTCATTATTTTCTTTCCGTTTCAAAGCAGTACGTCCAGATGATCTCCCGTGACGTGTATATACGGCAATGACGGTCTTCCATTAAACTTTTTTTCACAACATATACAAATTATATATACATATACGTCTTGTAAATTAACAAACCGGCCAAGTGCGAGGCGGACTCCCACACGAAGGGCTCCATACTATTATCATTTTTATAAAACGGCAAAAAAATCATGACTGTTGTATGGGAGTCCTACTTAAATATTTTCTTTCTCTGTTTTTAATATTTGTTGTTATAGCGGCAACGAATACATCATCTGTGAAAATTTCAACTGTCTAACCGTCATGAGATACAGCCTGGTGACAGGCAGACAGACAGTCAGCGGAGTCTTAGTAATAGGTTTCGCTTTACCCTTTGGGTACGGTATAATAAATAACATGTTACCAGTGAGTTCCGATTTTAAATTATCATTATGGCAAGCAGTTAATAAATTTTCAGTGCTAACCATGTATATTAAGACGTTAGCTTGTGTGTAGTGAATTGGAAAAGCGAAAATTATTCGCGGAATCGAACTTGTTCACTTCAAAAGCTGTGCGGCAACCGAGCCATCACATCGGATGTCGCCTAATAACACGCGCGGCGGCGCGTCCGCGATGAAATTTTAATCACACCAACACCACTCATTAACGTCGCTACATTTGAACAGGCGTCGAGATGAGTTGTAAACTGGAAACTTAACGTTTTCGACGCGCTTTATCTTGTCTCCGTAACGGGCGACTTTTAATGGTGATTAAGGGATCTGTGTTACAGCTGAAGGGGTTTTCTTAATTCTTCACGCTAATGCCCTCAGTAACTTTACGCTCTCATCGACGCTGTATCTTGGTGATTATTGTTTATTATTAACAAATGGCTTTCGTATGTATCTTTGTGTAGAGCTTACATAGGCAGCTCCAACTTGGATTAAGGACGATAAATTTTACAATAATTCCGAAGGTTGCGTAACGTTCTCCTTTCATAAGACTACGCTGTTATTATTATTCTTTAATTAGTTTATTAATTTCTCTTTTAATATATTCCCTGTATATATCTAAGTAGAATATTTGGGTACATTAGGTAATATTTGAATGGTAGTAATGCAGTACGCAGTGCATAATTATCGTTAAAAATGAGTCTATTATAATACATAAAGTTAAAGTTACCGGTGGTAACTTACTTACGAACTTATGTATTAATTATTTATGTAAAATGTGACGTTTCATAAGAACGCACAAGCGTCTATTAGAATAAAGATATTTTGAAATTGAATTTGAATTTAAAGAAAAATTGGTAAATTTCAGTCGCTTTGTAAAGTGTGCATAAAGGTCCTATAAATAATTGTCATTATAAAATAGCTATCATCAAATGATGCATGTAGCAAAGTACAATGAAAAATATTTCTCTTGTAAGGAAAAATTGCACATATTTAAAAAATGTCTTGCACATCCTGTTAACAAATTTCCAGCAAATCTCGTAGAAGCGTAGACATGATTCATGTACTACGCAAGCAAGGCACGCTACAACGCTACACATGCGCTACGTCACGTCATCGTGACAAATAGCGTCTCAGAAGAAAGCTCAGTTTCTTCTCTCACATTGCCAGGATGCTGTGATTTATCTCTTTTATTACGTTGTCTTGTAGCAGTTTCTTTTGATAGTTTTAAACTGATTAAAATGGTGTCATTTTCCGGGCGCAAAAATTTAAAGAATAGAAAAGATACAAAAAAATTTGTTCGTACTTTGACGTACTGTTACTGTTAAAACTTACAACGACAAAGTGAACAACTTTCGGCTACAACAACTATTTTCCTGACGAATTCAATCTGACCGCGACCTTTTATTTTTTCATAAACTTTTAAATGTTGATTATCCCGACAAAAGTTTCGTTATAACGTACCTCTTAGAACCACGACATCCTTGCGATTGATCCAAAGTAGTACTGGGTACAGAAGTTTATTTAGGACGCGATTCGCCGGTAGTCCGCATATCTCACCTTTATAATGAAAAAACTAAAATACTCGTAGTGTCACAAATAGATGCACACTACCAAAGTCTTGTAAAATTTAAGATATTATTAAAAACTTGACATTACGTTTTGGTGACGCTCTATTTGATCATATGTATTGTATTGTAATCCAATTGTTTTTCTTCATATTTATCTTAATTTATGTTATGAAATTTAATTCACGTGTATTTTAATTTTTAAATTTATGGTTTTATTATGTGACTATTAATAAATAAATAAATGAATTTATGTTTTATACATATGTTAGTGTTATTTATAATAATAGATGTTATGTAACATTAATGAAATAATATCGCTTGCCCATAAGAACGAATAAAAAGAAAAAACAGACAAAAGGAAAAATTTATGTCAATCATTAGTTATGAGAAAAAGAACTTCGTTACGCTGTACTTTCAACTGCTAGCTTTTTTAAACTGGCATTCGCCAATTGGTTTAATATTGAAAATATATTAAATTGAAATTTTCGAGTTAAAAAAGTTTCTCAATTCGGTAGACTTTTTTTTATGTTTGTTATCACAACTCCGTCTTTTATTTGTTTTAAATTTGTTTTTTTTCTTGGAATTGTTTCGTCCTTGGTTTTTATTTGACCAAGATTTTTATTTATAACCTCAAAATTTAATAGGAAACGCATAATGGGTAAGATATTTTAAATGTTTTTTTTGTATTTTTTACTATTCAACATGCTTTTAACTCATAATTATCTTTGGTGATTCACATGTTTTTTTCAATCGATAATTGCTTATCTTAGACCACACACTTTTATGTATGCATTATAATAATACTTTACGTTTTTATTTTGCGTATTTTTTTAAGTTATTTATAACTTTAGATTTAAATTGACGCATTATACCATAAACATTAATTGTTATTTTCATCTGTTTACAACATTAATTCTGTTCCCTGAAGCCGATCATTTATTGCGGTAATAATCGAGCGCATATCAAATGATATCTGACCTTAAAACCGGAAACCACTATCTCAGCGGCAAACAAACAACGGAGCCCAGCGCTGAAGCGTAACTTATCCTCGTATATCGGCCATTAAAGCCCGTCCATACCGTTCCCAATTAAGCGGATTGGGCGAAGCTAACGGTGGAGACATTAAACGGAGTTTAAACATCGCATCGGACAGTTTACGGGCTCGGTGTCGAGATCCCCGTTCGTTTTCAGGTTATTCGCATTTGTAGAGGTTTATTGCTTGCGGGTCCTGGAGTGCGATCTTGATAGGAATTTTCTAATTGGATAGCTAAATATATTATTCTCTTACTGGAAGAAATGCCATTTCGAAAAGATAATTTTAAAACAGCTATAAGTGATATACAAAGGTTACGCGATATTCATTTAAACTGTGATACGTCCACAACTTCTGCCGTTTCACGAGTTGGCAAACTTATCCGGGAAAGTACCACGGCCTTATGAAAGTACTGTTTTCGGGTCTCGTCTGGTGAGTGACGTCACCCGGGGCCAACTTTATTAAAAGGTGGCAACGCATCTGCAACTCTACGAGTGTTGCAAATGTCAATGGGCGGCGGTCATCACTTAACATCAGGTGAACCGCAAGCTCGTTTGTTACCTTGTCGCATAAAAAAATAGATTATACTTTTATCCCAACTAGTAGGGGTCGGTTAGCAACTGTGCCAACGAGTTATCATTCATTATAAAAGCTAAAAAGCCAATTTCTTTTGTAATCTATAGATTTCAGCAAATATTTTACTTCATATCACGTCTCTTATACAAATTTGCCTAAAATGATTCCTTGAAATTTTATTCCATCGCATACGTGACAAAATCGCATGTCCGATGGTCATGTGAAAAAAGGACCTTTCTTTTATTATTCGTGCGGTGAGGTGCAATTTACTACCCCAAGTTTATGCTTTGATACGTCTCGGGTGGCAGTGTTATTATGTGAATTCACGCAGCGCGTTCATACTGAGACACTGCCGAAAAATGTAGAGTCCAATAAATGTACTGACTTAAAAAAAAACAATATTTAAGTCGAAATTAAATAATTATCACTTGGCAATTAAATGTTTTCAGTGTCTAAATAAAAAAAAAATTACATTTACTCTATTACGTACTGGTTATATCGAATTCATTTCAAAATAGAAGCAATTGATTTATTTATAGATAACATCATCATCATTTCCACCTATTCTAGTTCTCTGCTGAACATGTCTGGTGAGACTTTGTTGCAGTCTGTGGGGGGGCCAAGAAAGTCGAATCCTGAGCTACGATAGATAACACAAAAAAAATTAATTATTTAGAATATAATTGTCGAAATAAGAATGCTTCATGGAGTTACAGTTCGCGGAGTTTTGCCTCAATATCTGTATGAAGACAAAAGCTTTTGACAGCAGTCAAACTTGCTCTATATTGCAATAAATAATTTTTGATTTAAACGAAGACCTTATTCAAATTTATTTCCTACTAGCTGCTGCCCTCGACTACGTCTGCGTAAAATAGGCTGAAGGCGTAACATTCAGACACATATACTTAAAATATGTATATAAATTAAAGCCTATGTCTTATTCTGACGTATAAGGTATGTTATTGTAAAGTTTCATTAAAATCCATACAGTAGTATTTTCGTGAAAGAGTAACAAACATCCATCCATACACACAAACTTTCGCCTTTATAATATTAGTAATATAATAATATTGCAACACGAAAGCCCCTTAATATGAACGGCCACGTGGAGGTTGTACACGACCGTCGGATTTCTTTGTCCATTATTTGTAAGCCGATATTATTGGGGCACAAATTGAATTGTCATACATAGTATAGCGTAGCTCCTTTATCGCGTTTTAATGGTGCCCACTCACGAGCTTACCTACTGTGTAATACTCTATCCGAACCGAGCGCTGATATTTTTGACGGAAAATTTTATATAACCTAAAAAAAAATAATAATAACGCAAAAACGTATTCTGGTATGTTAGTTTGACGACGTGTATATTAGTTTGATGGTACGGTCTAGCTCTTGTTACTCTATTGGATTCGACACCAGGGGTCGTGGATTCCATTACCACATGAGACAAATATTTTAGTGCCAAGGTATTGGCTTCGGCGTCGGGGGTCGTGGTTTCGAATCCCACATGCGACAAGAATTTGTGTGACGTCATTTGGTCGGGTGGTCTATCGTAAAAAGCCATCGAATACAATTAAAACACTCACACTCGCGCCGATTGCACGATTGATAGGTGGGCTAACGGTAGGAGATATGTATGTTAGTATAGAAGTATGTCCCACTGGTGGGCAAACACGTCCTCTGTATACACGATAACACACAGGTATACTAGTATCAGTATACAGGTATAGTAGTATCGTATATATATATATATATATATATATTTCTGTAGCTTCTAAATATGTCATGTAATCCGAATGGCAAAGAGCTTAATAAAGCTGACCTAAAAGGATCACTCGACCAAGACAATTAATGGAAGCGCACGACTTCTTTGGTGTGGGAAATGATAGTGAGCAGTTATTGACTATTTTTCCATGTTCCCATTAAACCGACCGTTTAGTCAAAGCGTTGGACGACTCACGGGTTCCGTGTACAAGTTGGCAGTAAAATCATGATTGAGTGATCTCTGACGTTGTGATGTGAAACTTTGGATTTCATTTCGATAACAACAGAAGTAGAATTTTGAGGAAACTCTCAAAAATATTGAAATTTTATCGCATTGCTCGTATTCCCCTGAGAGGCGCTACTCGCTCGTTCACAGTTGGTGCCGCGCATAAGCTACTAAGATTTTGTTTGAAGAATTTTGTATTTCGTTCTCCTACCATCCGTTCTCACATGGCTAAAATTAAAAAGTGCAACAAAATTTCTTAATGAAATGTTTCTCTTTAAAGTTTGAATTTAAAGAAATAAAAGCTGGACGTAGTAAATTTTGATAGATCGTAGTAAGGACTTCTAAAGATAATAAATAATGAAAAAATATAATAAACAATAACATTTAAAAAAATTAATACCGTATTTGAATTGTAAAACATGACTTGTTGACAAACTAAATCAGAATGCTTTGTATTTGTTAGATAAAATTATATTCAAGTATCTTTGTTAGCCGCAATATAATGAGCGGTCGAGAATTTTATTTTAATGTGGAAGTCCTTATGAAAACTTATGCATGATATCAAACTAGATAATGAAATCAATTTTGTTTTTATATTATTGTAGATATGTATTCTTCGGTGGTAGGGCCACTTTTCGGTGGTAAGGCCACGCAACAGTGTTCGCCGTTGCACGAATGGGCAGGTCCGTCCGGGTTAGTACCACGACCTCACAGAAGGCCGGCGTCAAGTAGAAGTGTTATACTTCTGCGTTTCGTCTGGTGAGTGATGTAGCCGGGGCCCACTTCATTAAGAAGTGGCAACGCATCTGCAACCTTACGGGTGTTGCAAATGTCCATGGGCAGGCGGTTATTACTTAACGTCAGGGGAACCGCTAGCTCATTTGCTACTTTCTCACATAAAAAAAAATGTTTCACATGGTAGTGCATTACAATGTTACTCAATAATGAAAACTATATTTGATCCTTGAGAATATTGATCAGAAATGGGAAGTTACATTTAAATTTTCGTATAATTTGTACAAATTTATTAATATAATTGAAGCCAGAATCGAGTCAATTTCATTTTTAAATGACAATGTTTCGAATGACATAGACAAACCTATGGTAGGAGTTTCCTTAAAACAATCTCTTTCACTCCTCAATATTTCACAGACGGGAAACTTCCCGACGAACCTGCGTGCATTAAGTGATTAGTCCCATTTGCGAACAGCACAGCTTGACTGAATAGAAGCGCGTCTAGGAATTGTTTCCCGAAGTTAAATGCGCTTGATTAATTATGGGCAACTGGCACGCTGAATTGGAAAGCCGGGCCTGGCTCTAAGGAGTGCGACGTCGAATACGCCAAGTTTATTTTGCTTAAGCCGGAGAACAATGGCTGGTGGATATGAAACGAGTATGCTGAAGCTAGTTCTGAAAAACATAACGCATGAACCAGTGAACCTAGGTATTTGCTGTTTGTAAATAGGTGTAACTGAGCTGTTTCCTCCACCACTTATTGCGTATGTTATGTGTGATTACCATCCCTCTCAACTCGTCATAGTATGATTGATCGATTGAATTGGCATTCGAACCTAAATAGTTTTTGTGACTTTAAATACTTTCGACACACTCTCACGATACTAGATTTTTTTTTAAATAAGAAAGCCTTTGAAAGTCTAAAAAAAGAGTCAAGTTTGTATTTGAAACTTTTAGTGACTGTATAAATACTATTATATATATACCGCCTTAAGGTAAACTTGAATTATCTTTTGTCTTAATCGACATGACTATTTATTTTTCACTTAATTTTCATGATTCGGTGAGTCCTCCGGTGAATTTTCCAGCTACATGATTGACGAGTATTGTGTAAACTTGATTAAGACATAGCGAAATACCGGGTGGCTGTTTTTTAACATTTAATGTTACTTATAAGAATGGCAGTACATTCTCTTCTCGATTTTAACATGAACTAAGAACCTATTTCCTTCTAGAATTTTTTTACCAAATTCTGGTTTGAGCCAGTGTTGAAGGCACTTTTCATTCTCTGCGTTTAAGTTACGTTCTCTAAAATGTTTAACATAAACCGACCACAGGAAATTCGGCGTATTGTGTTCGATAAAGCGCAGCGCGACCGCCGCTCACAAAGCCATTCGATTTATTGTCGCTCTCTACAATTGACAAAAGCCATGTTTCAGCAGAGAGGACGTTCGGTGGCCAGGTACGGAATTGAGTACGGTGGGTTTTGTTTTACTATTGAAATTCTAGTTAAATTTAATGTGTGAATAAAACTTGATGAAAATGTTTAATGAGGTCCTCTAGACTATTATCTCCTCCTAAGAGAGCCTGTTCTTACCTCCATTGGTAACGTATTTCTTCCTTTGATTTTGCGAATGTCTAGGGACGGCGGTGATCACTTCCATCATCAGTAATCATCACATGTTATCATCAGGTAACCTGCTAGCTGGTATGCCTCCTTTTTCATGATTTAAAGAAACACGAGCGACATAATGATTAAATGATAAGCATTTGAAACAAAAAAAATAAATCATTTCCATTAAAATCTATCTAATGTATAAAATTCTCGTGTCAAGGTGTTTGTAATTGCAATTCCTCCGAAACGGCTCGGCAGATTTTCGTGAAATTTTGTTTGCATATCGGCCAGGATAAAGGATCGGACAACATCTATTTTTCATCCCCCTAAATGTTAAGGGTGGTCCACCCCAAACATTTTTTTCTACCCTACAAATAATTTATATGGCAAAACAATGCTTGCCGGCGCAGCTATTTTTTTCTTAATGTGAAACGGTTCAACTATGTTAAGTGAACACCGCCGCCCATGGACATCTGCTACACCCGAGGGTTCCAGATACGTTGACAACCTTTTGAAAATTGGGCTAGTTGTAATATATATTCAATTCCGATAAAATCCTTCAAATAGTAACACTGGCAAGGAAAACGATCTATTAATAAGCTTAAATGGAGCAGAAAATACCCAGGTAGTGATTTTTGGACGTAAAAATCTTCTTTGCGATTAATTTTAATTTTAGTGCTAGTATCTGCACTCGTTATTGTTATACACTTGTGAAAAAGTTTTTCGGTGCTGCGGAATTTGAACCTTAGTATTTCGCGTAACAGGACATAAATATTACGCCATGAAAACCTTGACATCCATCTCTACTTTTTAGCGCCATCTAGCGTGCATAATACATAAGAATCGTCGAAATAAGCATTTCATTAATTGGTAATTCATGGGATTGTATAATAATAGTGAGATTAAAAAAAATGTGCTTGCGCTGGTAAGTTTTCTCAGGTAAGTGGCTTTTCTTTTCCGAGGGCTTTTCTTTTCCTGGCTTTTCTTTTCCGAACCGGTAATAGAAGAATTTCTACAATCAATATGTAAGTGCAATGCATACATATATTGAATAGGGATATTTGGATTAAGATAGGCCATAACAACGTTCCCAGTTAATTGCTTATAACGATAAAGATAGCCGCCTTAAACCGTTTAGACGTTCTATAATTCGGTAATAAACCATCACGCCGGAACAACGGTTGATATGTTTAACAATTCAAGTTTTAGGGCATGCAAATAATGCTTGCAGCCAGGTGATAGTAATAGTGTTAAGGCCGTAATAAAATCTGTTTTATAGTTTCCACCATGAATCTTTATGGGCGAATGTTTTGTCTCGTAAACGGTTACGTGGATATCAGTATTATTAGAGTAAATAATTATATGCACTTAATGTAGTTTTTCCGATTTTTTCTGAAAGTGAAATGTTTATAGACGAGTTAGCAGATCAGGGAAGAAATAAAAAAAATACCTAATTTCTGTTCAAATTAAATTTAAAATAATCTAATCAATATATTGAAAATTACATTAAACCCCACATTAATTTAAATTTCGAACAATTTTTATAGTTTTTTTTTTGAGTCCTTACACTTGTATATGTATTTAAAATACAAAATACTCATACTTCAGTATCTACATACATAATATAGGGGTAGGAAAAAATTGTTAAACTCGTTTTTATTGATTATACTACATAAGCTCGTCAATAACTACTAAAAAAAAAACTCTTAAACGAGGAGATGAGGTGAACTATTTTACCTATTAATAAATATAATACAACTAGGTACATACAGCGCGTCTTTACCATCGCGATAATAAATGAATTTAAACATCAATATGTAACGAGTTATCAAATTTTCCAAAATAAAGAATTTTAGAACATCCTAACATATAAAACTTTAATGTAAAGTTCATTTGTAAAGGTCCCAAAGCATATGAATGGGTTAAATGAATTTAAAAGAGACAATACATACTGTTAGAAGGAGAGGCTTGTAATGCCGCGCTGTGGCAACGAATGAAAAAGTCTCTGAATGTATGAATCAGTCAGATGTAGGTGTATAGGATGTTACAAATTTTGTTTCTTTTTTACTTAATTAGTATGTTTGAAAAATATTTTTTTTAATTATGGATTTTTTTAACTTTAATATTTTTCTATGATTATCGGCAAGAGGCGTTAGACGTGTGTTCATTTATTGTCGCGGTAAAGACACGCTGTATAATATAAGATAACTGTGGTAGGTGTGTAATATAATATAACAGCTTCGGCTGTTGCACGAATGGGCAGGTCCGTCCGGGTAGGTACCACGAGCCGACAGAAGACCGGCGTGAAGTGGAAGTGTTATAATTTTGGGTTTCGTCTGGTAAATGAGGTAACCGAGGCCGAGTTTATTTTAAGATTGCAACGCTTATGCAAGCCTACGGGTTCTACATCCGGTGAACCGCTAGCTCGGTTTTCACCTTCCCACATAAAAAATACGAGTAATAATGGACATTTCACGGTCCGCCAATCCGCAGTGGGGTCGCGTGGTGGACTGCCCCGGTACCATTTGCGCAAATGAGGCCTTTGCACTACAGTGGACTTATACGAGTAGGCTGCTACTTTATTTTATGGATATTTGTAATTCGTTCTCCTGCTCTTACCAATCATTATGAATACTTACTAATATTATAAAGACGAAATTTGTATGTATGGATGGATGTTTGTTACTCTAGTCAGCTAGTAGGTGATAATCGTGAGAGTTTACTATGCATTTGAAATTAATTAAAACTCAAAGGAATCTGGAACACAGTTTCATTTACCAAGATAATCACACTAATCTACATTTCGTCTTTGAACGGCTTCGTAGAGCAATATCCAAATGCGAGACTCGTCAACAATGACTTAACGCCCATAAAATATGGCGCGCGGCGATAAAAGCGCCGGTCGCGAGGCGCACAGGCGAATTATTGTCATCGTAAAGTAAAGCGGCCCGAGCTTTGCGAGCTACGGGTTGTTTGCTCATTCGAGAATATTCCATTGATATTGTCATTCGGTATCATCTGATACGAATGCGCTTGGTGCATAAAACGGCAGCTGCTTTTCGATGAGTTGGTGCGTTTTTTTATTATTTTTTTTATTTTAACAAACTAACTCTACAGACTCGTGGTTCCTTTTTTGATTAACATGTTTTTTTTTTTAAAGTTTCTTTTTGGGCTGTCACCGCCGAGTTGAAGCCTGAGCTTTAGATCTTCAACATTACCTTTTTTCATTACTTCTTCTAAATAATCTCGACTCCCGCAAAGTATGGATTACGTAGTTTGATTGCGGAAATTGAGATTTTGTTCTATCACAGCTCAAAACATTTTCACTGGATTTACCTCCAAGTGCCCATTCTTGGGTATGCTACGTTGTTACACACTAGAGGTTTAATCATGATAAGAATAAATTTCTCCATCATTTCATCTCACGCTTAGTTTATACTTTAATTTAAAGCTAAAGGAATTTATTATTAAAAATTGCAGTGCGATATTTAAATTTTCTTTAATTGGCACTTCTTCTATTCAATACTTTACACGCACTTTTTACAAGTAACTTTATAGTTCAATAATGTGACAATTACTTTGATAAGAATATAAGAGGTTCTTAAAACTAAAAAAAAAGGAAATTATGAAATGACTAGAATTTTATAATTGTGAAACGATTGTATATTCTTTTATCTTATTAATTTTCTTTTATCTGTGTTTGCACATATAACAAAATATAACGTACACGTCATCCTCTTAATATAGCTATAAAGCTATTAAGGTTAATTAAAAAAATTACGTCTACCACTAAATGTTACCATAATGTGAGATAGCAAACTAATATACAAAAAGCGATAATTTAATCACACAAGAGCAAATATTATCCATAAAGATGAGTAAAGTTTACTAAGACGATAATGTACGTTGAACATAAATTTGCAATCGCAATTGGTAGACGTATGTCTACAGAGATACAGCGCCAAATCTTATAGCGGAATGTCCTCACGGTTGTGTAACGAAGAAATAACTGCAAATCTTCTTTGATTTTGCAATCTGAAACGATAGATTTTTCATGTTAGCAATATCTCAATTCATTTATGTACATATAGCATCACATCGCTCGACTTATCGTTGAAGCCAGAGAGGGTGGTTTTTACATCATAAGACCTAACACCATCTGCAAAAGCAGATATGTTGTAGGCGTATTACCACTAAGAGTATTGGTCTCCGGCTACTTTACCAATCGGTGAAAGTTTGGAATTTTAGGGTGCCATGGTTCTCCCAACAAGGTAACTTCGTGCAGCAGAAGATGTTACGTCATTGAATTATGCATTACCTGGCGTTCTTAGCATTACACTGACACCAAAACTAGATAGAATAAGTAAGAGTAAGAGTAGAATAAGTAATTCTTTATGGGACACTGTATAAGTTCTTACAACAAAATCCTAAAAATGTTCATAATGTATTGCTAAATTCCAAAAAATTGTAACGGAAGGTTATTGTGTTAAAGACTTTTACAATATTAGTAATAATTTAAATGATATCACACCCTGGAAATGAATTGTTTGATTGATTGAAAAGCATTTGGCTGCAATTTGATAACAAGTAAAAGTTTGTTTGAAATTGGTATCAATGACGACTGTCAAGGGTTATAGAAAGTAGACGACTTCAGTTATACTACCTTTCTCGTCGATTAGGCGATGCATCAAGAACAACCTTATGTTGTCAACCTCAGAACTGTACAGCTCCACGGCGATACATGGCGACAGTAAGAAGAAACACAGCTGGCAGATGTGCATTATAATGAAGCCCGACGATTCGTATGATTCCTTAAAGAATAGATGTTACTTGAACAATAGCTTCATGAAAAGTTTTTACAGATCAAATAAACGATTTTTCTTGTTTGATTCTGCTTCCGTTTTCCTTGTACGATGTTTTGAATGTTTTTGAGCATCTGCTTACGAGTATTTACGGGAAGGATAAATTAAATAAATCAATTTCCATGAAATCTGTTAATGTTCCATAAAATTATCATTATTATCTTCGTTATCCTCCTGCCCTCATTCCACCAAGTTTATTACAACTGGCCGCCTGCCAACGTCGACCCTCCTTGAGAACAAACACCCAGGTCCGGAACCATTATTTGTGGGTCTCACAAATACTTGTCCCATGTGCGAATCGAACCCACTACCCCCGACGCTGAAGCCAATAGCTTAGTAACGGTGCCACCGAGTCATTCCATAAAAGCATTTTTATAAAAATAATTTACTAATAGAAAATATTTATTAATACTCGAAACATTAACTGCTAAAAAATTCGAACCATTTAATGATAAAATTATACTTGAGAACATTTAAAACGTACTTACATAACCTTCAATAATCAATAATATATGATACACATTTATAATCAATTTGGGTAAACTACAAACAATGCTGACGAAAATCTGCAATTCAATATTTTAATATTTACTTAATTAATTACTTTTTTAAATTTGTTGATGGATACAATTTTTGTCTTGTAAAAACGAAATTCCCATACCGATGCATTAAATAGTTCTGGTTCAATTAAATCCACTAAATTTGCAATACTCCTGTACAGGTAAAGGCAGAAGTTTATTTTGTCCTCTTTGTAACTTTTCCTTTCTTTGATGTACAAGTAAAAATTACACTCCGGATTCTCCACTAGCCTTAAACGCAACAGTTTTAGTCGATATCTTATTGCGTCGAGTATAATGAATCTCCACACTCGGTTCATGTCAAGAGCCAATAATGAAAACTGTATAATTACATAGAAGCTAACTTCCTCATTGTTGGTAAACGCAGAGAAGTAAAACAAACAGTAGATGATTCTAATAACCCAGAGAAAAATCGTATATATGAATGTTTTATTTTTATCCTTACGATAGTGATTTCTATTGACGCGTAGATAAGTATCAATCTTACTTAACTTAGTAAAGAACATAGTTAATTTACTGTTGTAAATCATAAGAATTATAACAGAGACGGTGTATTCTAAAAGTGACCAAATATGATAGGTTGCCTCATTAAAGAAACAACGAATAGAAGAATAGATAGTGACACCGAGCAAACAAAAACAATAAATCTTTACGATTGCATTAAAGGCAGGCTTTAATTTGAAAACTTTAAAATCAAAACCACAGATCTGTAACACAAATAGAACAGGCTTATAAATATCTATGACACGTTCCTGATTAAATGGGTAGTTGGCGACACGAGCCCAGTTCTCCATTATTGTGGAATTGGTTTAAACAAAAAAGGATTTGATTCGAGCACTGTTGCCGATTGCTTGTAACGCACAAAGTTATGTCAAAATAGTTTGGTGGTTGACTGTCAACACCAGTGGACATCAAGGGAACAGAACACTCGAAATTCTTGCTTCCGTCATGGACATTGGATTGAACGCTTTTAATAAATGAACGCATACAGTTTAATAAATGCATGATTTACTTTAAATTCGTCAGTCTGATTGATTTCGCTAGTGGCAGGTACGTTATCAAGTTCATACTTTGTAATATGCAAATGCATAATTAGCATAATTATACTGTTTTCTTATATTCTTTTTATCGAGAACTATTTCTTTGTTACATGGTCTAAAGAAATACGATATAAGAATGATATTAACAATTTTTAATTGAAGATACAAAAAGATGTTCCATCAGAAATTACAGCCGGGTACTTATTGCCAAGCCCCAAATCAGTAACCAATTTGAATTTAAATTTTTAGAAAATGTTCTAATAACAATTAATAATATTTTTCGATTTACTTATTTGGTTCGATCACTAAGTCCTTAACGTTAAATCAGGCTTCGGACAAAGCAACCCATTGAATTTCAGGATAAAGGCACACAGTGACCACCACGTACACAAAGCCTTTCAATTTATTATTGCAAGTTACTATTGACAAAGGCTGTGTTTCAACGCTGGCACATTTGACACGCGGTAAATCAACGCAGACTTTGACTTTGAATAAATAACAAAAACAGTCGAAAAAATTGCTTTATACCTCGCTTAACTATTGATACAATGAGTACAACGATATTACGTACACGTATTTTACAATCTCTATCTAATTTTTAATTTAAAGAAATCTCTTACAAATTATTATTTTTTTATATTTTGTGACATTCTATGATCATAAATGTCATTCTATGATCATGAATGTCACAAAATATAAAAAAATACTGTTGGGAATTTAATTAAATACAAAAAAAGTCCGTAAACTCATTTCCTTTTTAAAATGGGTATTGTAATAAAATTTAAGAAAAATAAATATTCGTTAAAATTTCTGTTCATAACTGTAAACAAGTTTTAAGTAAGATGATGGTTTTTGTTAAAACGTTTATTGTTTATCTTTTAACCATTCCCGTTTAGAAAATATGAATCTTTGATTATTGATTGTATTTAACTTTAATGTTTTACAAACATATTTAACAAATATAAAAAAAATAAAGTAAATTATTAATTAATATTTTTTATTTAATATTTAATACTTTTTATTTAATATTTCAAATTATTATTTATTTCGTATTGCAAAGTTTGAATGATATTTTTTTAATCGCTTAAGACGAATATTCGAGAATTCTTCAAAAGTTTTAATAAAACGTCAATTTTAAACATCCGACGTTCCAATGCTTTACAGGATTCGTGGTCACGGGCTGTACTGAGAGGTCAAGCCAGGTGTCATTGTTGACTCGGCTACCGACAGACAGACAATTATCTATTATGTATGTATTATAAAGTCCGCGCAAATTAACTGTATGAGCTGTAGGCATCGAAATATAAAACAAATAATACAAACTTGTTACATCTACGTTACAGCTACGAATAAAATATATTTTTAAAACTAATATAACCATTTAGAATAAAAAATGATGACACCACCCATTTTCTTTAAATGGTAAAACACCGAAATAGGGCAACAATCAACAAAGAAACGCTATCAATAAAAAAGGGAAAACGTAAATTGTTTAGGACTGCCCATTAGTCGGCTCCGAGGACAATTCACAAGCTTTTACACTATTATGTTGTTATTACTTCGTGGATTACACACGAAGTCCCAATAACATTAAGCTATGAATGACACTATGGATGCGGTATTTCGAACAATTTCTACGTCGTCAAGAAGTTTACTATATATACATATATATGACTCCGTGGCGCAGTTGCCAAGGTATTGGCGTCGTTGCTCGTGGGTTCGATTCCTACACGGGACAACTATTTTTTGAGACCCACAGATAGTTGTTTTATCGTTTATGATAGTTTTATCTGGGTGTTTTTCCACGTGAAATTTATGTTTGTAAAGCGTCCTTACAACACAGGATAACGTTATACTAAATTAAGGGCAAAGTTTAAAAAAGCCTTCTTAACATAACTATGTATGAATTACTTATTATCTATGTATGTATTGCTTTATGCACAGATTATGTATGCATACACTTTTGTGTAAATTCAGGACAGAGCAAAAGCGAACTTGAATTGATTCGTAGCTTCACGTTTTTCAGCCCCTCTTCCAGATTGTCGTTAACTTGAATGATTGAGAACTTACGCTTTCGTCGTCATTGCTTTCAATTTGTCCTGTACAAGGGATGTTTACTTCTTTTAACACTGTTTTCTTCCGAGACGGTTTTTATGCATCATACTTCTGTTTTTGAATCCTCCCTATTTGCCGAAACTTCATTGAATCGCCTAATAACTTGCATATTGAAATCCGGAATACTAATAAACATTTTTGTTATTTTCCAAATTTCAGATATATCATATTATTACAAAATACCAATAATAAATTCCTGTAAAAATAAACAATTTTAATTCAATTGTAGTACCTCATTCATCTGGCATCATTATAGAAAAAAATTAATTTCTTTTTCCGAACAAAAAGCCCTTACTCATTGTGAAGAGGAATTTCTGAACATCCTATATAAAGCGGAACATTCGTAGGTCGGACTGTTCAATGGACAGAGCGACCGACGCAACGACGTTGTAAATAATAATGTTTTCTTCCAGCGAAGGACATAATTTACGAAGGCTCGCTTCGTCACCGAGAAAAATTAGGAGTTACGGTGGTCGTGTATTGCTTCAAAATTATCTTGCCCTTTAAGAACGACATGCAGTTTGAAATGGCATCGTAAGCGTCAGTGTCGTATTCAAATTGCATGATAATTACGTCATTGTTTACAGATAGGGGCATGCACCGAGGGGAATTAATAATAATAATAAAGTTAAATAACCGTACGGTATTAGGTAACTTCATTTTTAGAGTTCCGTATACAAAGAGTAAAACAAGAGTAAAACAAAGAGTATACAAAGAGCGAAGTCTTAGTAATAGGGTCCCGCCCTATTACTAAGACTTCGCTGTATGTATGTCCGCCTGTCACTGTTTTACGGTGGTAAGGTCAAGCAGCCTCGGCTGTTGCACGAATTGCAGGCTCGTCCGGGTAAGTACCACTACCTCACAGAAGACCGGCGTAAAGTGGAAGTATAATACTTTTGCGTTTCGTCTGGTGAGTGAGGTGGCCGGAGCGCAATTTTTAAAAGGTTGTCAACACATCTGGAACCCTCGGGTGAAGCAGATGTCCATGGTCGGTCGGTATTTACTTAACATCAGGTGAACCGTCTGCTCGTTTGGCAAATTTTCACATAAAAAAACAAACAGGCTGTATCTCATGAACCGTGTTAGTTAGTTGAAATTTTCACAGATAATGTATTTCTGTTGCCGCTAAAACTACAAGTACTAAAAAACAGAATAAAAAATATTTAAGTACACTTTTCCTTTAATATTACTTCATTTATTTAATTATTGTCCTATTAGGTCAGCAATATTTAGTGGATAACGCATATTGTGCAAATAATACATCTACATTTAGAAACAAAGTAATATAATCGTTCCCTCAGTATCAGAATAATAAATATTTTTGAACCATAGTATTAAAATTGTAGATGCGGCATATTCGATTGCTTTTATTAACAATCACTCAAATCATTTTCAAGGGTTCCCTCGTTAATGTTCAAAACGAAAAATAAAAAATTATCTACCCTATCTGTCAATTGGTGACTGGACACAAGCGAAAGTTTCCAGATAATAGCTCCTTAGCAACTCAGTGGAATGATAAAGACAAACCAAACATCAAAGGGATTAAGCGGAACAGAACTCAGCCGCAAGGGAATTAAAGGTTTTCTTTTCGTTTTTTGTTTATAATCGAGCGCTTTGTGCGCTGGAACTTTTCAGTTTGCCGGAGCCGTTCGCAGCGCTTTACTATGGACGGTCGTAGAGGTAACGTTGTGAAATGTCATGGAACTACGAAGGGTGGATGTAGCAAAGTTGAGCTTTTTTAATGCTCTACACACATGTGAAAATTAGTTCGTTGTTTGTGATTGTATTTAAAGTTAGATAAGTATATTATTATTAATATCGTAGGACAGTTACAGGCCTTAAGATAGAGGATACGTAAAATGAGATTTTTTAAAAATCACTTTTAACTGAAATTATAAATAATCATTTATTTTAGTTTAATGCAGACTCCCTCCAATTCAGCCCGCAAATGGTAGTCTTCTTAAGCACGTTCTTCTGAATCCAATGACTTCCTGCTCTTATGGAGATCGTAGCTCATCTAGCGGGTGGGCTTCCTCCATTATATTGAGGAAAAAGGTTCTCAGCTGGCAACTTCATACAGCATATTACTGTTAATTTATAACGGGTTACATTTAGCAATATGTCATTCTGAATCATGTGATTCAAGTAATATTTTAATGCATAGATTTATTTTGATTACTCGAGTTAATATTGGATGTTAATAACAATTTAAATAACCACTAAAAACTCGTTGAAACATGGTCGCTATTCGCTAGCTCTACCACACTTGGTTGCGTACGTGTTAGTATACTCTTGATAATAAATATTGTCCAAATTTAAATTCGTAGCTTCCACCTCCACAGAACGTTGCTTCGATAGCGGCTTACGCTGGCACTTCTATGGAGTAGAAAATTGCACCGTCTACTTCTTTGTCCGCTGACCACTCCCGGATTTTTTACTATCAAACTCGTCGGGCACACGTGCCTCTTATGACTGCGGCAATTTAGCTCTTTGGGGGGATTTCATTGTTGGACAAAGGCTCGAGTATCTTACTCGATGCTTTGAACTATCATTGTTGAGAATGTGCTTCATCTTTTTTAAGATTCATCTGTGATATGTGTGCATAATTAGGATATTTGATAGCTTGGATAGATAAAGCTGTAATAGACTTAATTCTCAAATTGTAAACAGACTCCTCTAAATTGAGAATTGTTATATATAAATAAACAAAAACTCTTGGCACTTTGGGATTCAAACCTGCTTCTTCTCGTGTCACGCCTAGACGCTTTACCAACTAAGTTAAGGGGCCGTTATATGAATTTACAAAATTATTTAAGCATAAAATCAGCCACAGCCAGGGGACTTGCAAGTGCAGAGCAAGAGTAATCGCACAAAAAACTTAGATTGGGACAAAAACAGCTATGAGCCTTACAACAATGCATTAGTATATAGATGATTGGTATATTCGCACTTAGAGTAGCTTCAGTAAGCTAAATATATTATTACTGTTCAAACTATTGCGTACACTCGCATAAGCCACGGCGTTAGATGCGGGTACAGTCCATCACAATGAATACTTATCTCGAGTATTATTGAGCAGATTTCATTGGATACAATAGCCGAGTGCTCTGTAGAGGATAATGGCAATCATTATATGGACATCCATCTTTTGTCCGTCCTACTGTCCCTAATTGAGCGTCCATGGCAACGCGAAGCGAAAGTAATTGGGAATTCGGAAATTCCCATTGATACGGGAAACATCTTACGTTGGAAATTATTTACCTGACTATTTCGGAGCCACCAATTAGTCTAATGGCGGAGTTATTATTCTTTTGAATTTTAATTTTAAAGAAGGTTTTTGTGAGTCGAATTAAACGTTTCTTTATCTGTGCACCCCAATGACATGCATTCTTACGGTTGCTAGGATTTTACAGCTTAAAGGGCGGGTTTTTTGGCGGCTTCCGCATTACATTTTACATTTTTTTTAAATACTAACAAAACTTCACCTGTAATAAAAGAAATTACATTTAATGTTGTTAATCCCTATGCCTATTCCTAAGTCACTATTATTTTAATTAGCTATCTATGTAACAAAATTATTTTAATAAGTTGTTTTCTTATTACAGCTAAATTCTTTCTCCGTTGAAAATTCGACGTCGACCATGGATTCCATTTGACCGAAATATAGACCAATTTTATCATTGGTCTTTATTTCGGTCTACCACGATGGCGCTCGATGCGTGAAAATATTTAAATAATAGAAAATTATATTTTTTTTACATCAATAAGAATAATGATGACATTCTCTAAACTAACGCCTCCCAATCAATTGAATGGAAAGGTAACATCACGTTGCAATTTAGAAAGGGCGTCGACATACATCCGACTGTGATAGATGCTTAACCGGAAGAGGAAATGGTGGCAGAACGGACGGCGATCTACCCTCAACTGATTCATTTTTCACTCTCAATGAATGAACTCTTAAATGATCGAGTCGCTCTTGGTAAGATGAACTGACGATAACAGATAAGCTAAGTCACATCGTAATGGTAGAATTGATAGATTTTTCAAAAAACAACTTTAAACAAAATTCAACATCATCATTTCACGTTGTTTGAGTCCACTGTTGAGTATTGTTCTCCCTCACAGACGGTTACGAATCACGATCCTGTGCCACCTACATCAATCGACTTCCAGCACATTTTCACAGGTCGTCACTGCATCTGATGTAGTAACGGCTCTTAAATAATTCAAATTCAAATTTTGAATATATCATTTAAACCAATGGTTCTCAAAGTGGGCGGCACCGCCGCCCAGTAGGCGCTGAGGATATCATTTGAGGCGGTGATTGAGACTGTAAATAATATTGGGGGCGCTAAAGAAAAATCGGTGGGCGGTTGAAAGTATAATGGCACGTTGCAAAACAGTTGCGGCCACACTGTCTAGACATTAGACTTATTTCATAAAACACCCTAATTATTTCCCTATATATTTAAAAAATGTGTGCGTGTACTAGCGTACACTCGTAAGAAGTGAAACTTTTTTATGACGTTATTTTTCAAAAAAATAATTTACTATATGCAACTTTACAGAATTTGGTTAAATAAAGTTAAATTAGATAAAGTTTAATAAAAGGCTTTTATTATCATAGACATAAATACAAATTCTACAATTATTTCATTTTAGCTTTGTATAATATTTAGTTTCTTATTTGTAATACATAGGTGGCGTTAGTAATAAATTAAAACACACTATGGTTTGACCGTTGTAATTAGTATGAGGGTCTGCAAAAATTGTTGATTAAAAAACTTGCAACGTGAACCTTGTTTATTTCAATGAACCTCACGGACCCAAAATACAACCGCTTTGAGTTTGTACATGGTCCTTCGTTGCCGAATAGTCAGCCAGTGAGTAGAAGGCAGACATTCGACTCACGCGCGAGTGTTGTGAGTGAAGTTTTTTTTGGAAAACCGAACTTGCGGACGTTGGATCGACGTCGCAACCGCAAGTTCCAGGAGCCGATCGAGGTTTCGAAGAGCATCATCGGTCAGCTTCAGATTGTGTCTTCGGTGGAAGGCGCAGTCAGGTCACGGTGGGCCGTGCCTGCCTTTGGAGAAGAGGAAGTCGACACAGTGTCGTGCTCTGAAGTATTAAAGCTAGCACTGTCATTACTACAAAGATTATTATTGAATTTCATTAATTGTAATAGAATTATTGCTATCATTGATGACGTTATTATATATTTGTGTTATTAGAATTAGAATTAAAATAAACCCTTTGATTTTGCTGATCACTTTAATATATTACTATGAACACACGAATGAACTAACGCCATCTAGCGTCAACTATTAAAACCACTAAAGAATAAAGACGACATAAAACCCCCTATTCAACACTAGATGGCGTTAGAGGAACATTTTAAGATAAAAAAAAGATGGTGCGTAACGGAAAAAAGTTACACTAAATTTTTTACCAACCCCGATAAAGAAGTTTCACTTCAAAAAATTAGATGAAGAATTTATTCGGGCGTCGGGTGTTCAATTTATCCTACAGTATTACACCAAAAAAGTTTGGGAAACATTGATTTAAACGTCGAGTTACATAATGCTACGTGACAAAGTCGTTATGCTATGCGAGTGCTGATGAGTTGGAAAATGTTGGATTTAATTCAAACCATTCATTGAAGCTTATTTAAAAAAAAAAAGACAATAAAAGTGGTTCCCCGCTATTCTATAATCTTGCTGGTCAACGCCATTTTTCCGATAACAGCGCCAACCGAGCCAACGCACAACGTATAGAAGTTATTTGATTGTATATGTTTATAACGTACTTAACGTTTATATTCTAAATACTACTTAACGGTATTCATCATGTTTAATTTGTTTGTAAATGCACTTTACAGAAACCGAAATTACGGAATAGACTGTAACTAAATCGTATTGTATCGTTGTTTAGACTTGATAAAGACTTAACTCGATACGTCATTGGCTCTCAGCACAGACTCCCATCGTGCCCCATTTCCTCCCACGGGTCATTAACCCCGTCTCGTTGAGGTGCCATCACTCTTTTAGTTCGGTGTCTGTTGTGTATACAGTGTATACTATTTGTTTACATCGTCCGTGTCGGTTAAACACGTATTAAACAATGATTACGATCATCGATCTGAACGATTAAATTCGTTCTTTACGTAACTAATGAACGCCTTTTATGATCAAGTAGTTGTTAATGTAATCGTAGTTTAGGAAAAACAAAATATTTTTATGAGAAGCCAGATTTGGGTTATGAACTTAAATGAAATAATGGTATGCATAGTTCATTTTGTGTTTATTATTGTCATGTAAAATGCGCCTGGGAACTAAAATCGTTTAGGTACAAAGAAAAAATACATACTTATTAGTTTTTTTTAAAAAAAACTTGAAATTAAATTGGGTAAACTTTTTTAATACATTATTCTGTTTTTTTCCTATGGAGTGCCTTGTATTACTATGAGAAATATGAAGTGGTCATACTTAGATGTAATTAATTGCTTGCATAACGTACAAACACACATTAACTATAAATTTTTAATAGAAAATCGCTACTACCAATTAATTATACGGCCTTTTGAAATTGTATCTTCTTGACTGGTTATATTATATACTAGCAAGGCCCCACGAGAAGCGGTCACTTACAGCACCGTTCACAGCAGATGAAAGATGTCCATCCGTGTGACGGTACATTACCTTCACACGCTGCAACGCAATTCATACATATTAATGGCATCGAAAGTAAACAATATACGAAACATCCAAGTGGGAGGGCTGAAGTGCCACAATGATTTACGCCCTCTTGTTCGATGCTAATCGCGCTCTAAGTAGCTCGCCTCCTGATTTATGAGCACCGGATTAAAGTATAATTATTTTGCGTCCCCGTGGCACATTTATCAACGGTTTGTTCCTGCTAATTGCAGATGCCTTGCCTTATCGCGCCGCCGACGTTTCGCCTTAAATGTGACACGGCTTTTAATCTTTTCTGTTGTGTCAACCGTCAGTTGTCTTCATGTTTGCTTCTTCAATGTCACGGGATTCGAATTACATTTCGATCATTCGACTTCAGATGAGAGGGTTGAGATAACTCGTTGTTTTAAGTGCTGTTGTCCTGGTACAAGTTTGATAGAAAGTACCGATGTTTTTGAGTTGTGGAAACATCTTAACATGTGAAAGCAAACTTGTTCCTTAACAAAATATAAAGGGAGTCGAGGTCTATGGTTGATCCAGTATTCAGCTACGCACGGCATATTGGTAGATGCCATTATATCTTTTTTAAATACAAATATCTTTATTCAACATAGGAGCATTACACTCACTTATTAATTGTCAAAATATTACTACCATGCAGGTCTTATGCCATGCTGGATAAGATGACATTCAAATGTTACAATGCCAAGACATCTTGCCTTCTATTGCACTTAATGTATTGCGTATGGGTATGGCTTAAATACTTAAAACTTTTTCTGTAATATCGCCGTCACTTAGCTAGCACCTTCTTACATTTATGATTATATTTTAGTCAATCTACTTTCTTTCGACTTTGCGTATTAAAGTGGTAATGCCTTTGATGGCCTTTTTAGATTTTTGAGGTATTTTTCTAGAAATCTCGTGAGTTTTTTTCTGGAGAATAACCATCAGCGGTTCTTAATCAACGCATTGTTTTATTCGATCAACTTTTTCTCAGTTTCAGATAAGAAGGACAAGGGCACTGTTTGTGTTTGATTACTGAAACTATAAAAGTTTTAGGGAAGAATTAAGTGTAGACGAATAGAGCCGAAAATATTGTTAACAATTGGGGTTTATTACACGTTTAGAGGAAACCGTATCTGCTAGTTAGACTTTTACCACGAGTAAATCGGTATACTTACCATAATTTACTACACAATTATCAAATATAATCTGGCGTTTCTTAAACTAAGTAAATAAGCCAGACCAAATCGCAATTACTTTTCGACGTGGAACAAGACGTAAGTGAAATCAGCTTTCTCAGCCACATCAATTCCTCGTTTGGCTCTGCTTATTCTGCCAGCTCGAGCTGTAGTTTACGGTTCCGCGCCATTACGCCGCAATACGACTGTTTGCACCGACACAACGGTTTTACGAGCTTCGCAAAAATCTGATACGGACAGCGTCCACCTTCTCCGCTCTCTTTAAGGTGGACGTATTAGATACTTCGTCCACTACGTCGTTGAAATTCAAATGAGAATGTAAAAAATGTCTTGTCAGGAGATTTAATTTCATTTCAACGGTCATGTACGATGGTATTTTGTGGTTGGACCAGCTTAGAAGACCGTTTCTAATAAGTTCCAAAATTCACTACACGAGACAGTACATATGACGTTATTTAATTAAACCGTTATAAATTGAATTAAATGTCCTTTTCACAATCAAAGAGAACTGGCACAGTTATCCAATTTTTTAGTTATTTTCTTTAGTTACACTAAAGAAGTCTTCTTACGTGCTTACATAAGTACACAGACGTTTATTTTTGTCTTTGCATTAGCTCGTCCACTTTAAAGGTGGTCGTTCGTCATGTTCACGTTTTGGAAATTTTACATTTGTATCGTTTTTGTTGTGAGAATATTTACTCAGTTATAAACTCTAAAGATGACGTTTTATTTCCATATAATGATAAAATATATACAATATAATTAAATACAATATAATTGATATCACAGTGTATTAAAGGATTTGCATAAGAATTTAAAGAGTGCCAAATGCTGCAACAGTAACGGTCACATTCTATTGCTGTCTCCTCGCGGCAATTTAAGAAGACAAAGGATAGTAAAATGGTTGATTGCTCGCAACACTGCCGCAAGCAAGTTAATAAAGACATCTAAATGTATTAGACACAGTGGTTTCCTTAATTTATTTGAGGATAGTTTGAAACAGTATCTACAAGCGATGTTTTTAATGTCAAACAAAAAAAATATATTAAAAGATACTGGCATACTGTGGGAAATATTATAAGTGGTCTTCTGTCAAACATTCACCGTCTAAGTTATGTATTCTCTCATTTATTTCCATTTTTATTGTAGTTTATTATTATTCCGTCGCAGAAGTAAAGTCGCAAAAAAAGCCCTTTGTATGGTCCACCGCTGGGCAAAATCCTGGATTATACTTCGTATATTAGGGCGTAATTTTCACATGACCCCACTGCAGGTTTGCACATTTCACGATTTCCATATTTTTAGAGTATTTTTGATGTTATGTTATTTACAGCACATAAATTGCAATTAACATTTTCACTTATTGCTCTGGCATTTGAACTTAAATTGATCGATTATACTATGTATGTATATTTTTTGTTTTTCTTTTCTAAACTTAATTTGGTTTGCAGTATCATGCAATGAAAATAATTAACTTATTGAAGTAAAGAGAGCATCTGCCCCTCATTATATTTTGTGTAGTAGCCGATGATGACAGAGTTTCGTTGATTATCAGCAGTAAACATGTCTATATAGAAAATATATTGCAGCTTTATAAAACAAACGACCACTATACATTTGAGCAATTCTAAAAATTTTACAGTCTGTATTTAAGTTTATTAGCTTCTTAGTTGTTTGGCAGCAAACGTATTATTTTCTTCAGTATACTTTGTAACTCGGAAAGATTCTAGTATCATCATTGCAATAAATGTATGACATGTCTCTATTGCTAAGTGTATTGTCTCGCATTTTGGGCAAAATTTTTGAAAATCATCAAAAGTTATTAGTACTCAAAATGTGTACTTTACACATTCCGATGCGAGTACAAGAGATGCGGTTAATGGGAGGACAACTTCTTAGGTGTACTTATCACAAATAATTCAGCTAGTGTTGACACTAGTTTGAACTTAACTTTTAAAAAATATCTTTACGAGTGGTAAAGATATTTTATTTCTTGTAATAAAAATGAAGCAAGTGCAGTTAGCGTACAAATGCGTACAAATTTAAACAATTAAATTAACGAATTGTGTCTATCTTTTTGATGTTCCATTTTCTTATTCCCCTATTAACAGTAATAGAGTAAGGAGACGAACTTTTGTTTTTTATCGCGTACCTGAAACTCGCTTGTAACGTGTAACTTGTTCCTCAGGTGATATATGCCCGGTTCCTATATTCAACGAACGGCCGTTAGTTACAAGGCTTCATAACTTTCATAACGAATTGTAGATAAAAGCATGTAGGCCCGGTTTCTATATTAACAAAACGAGGCGTTTCCCTTCGTAGCCGTTGCATAGCCTACGGAAAGTGAGGTACTAGTGTTTCTTTAATCTACAAGTCGTTATGAAAGTTACGAAGCTATGTAGCTAACGGTCATTCGTTGAATATAGGAACCGGGCATTAGAGGTGACCACATAACCGTTTCGCTCTCCGTGCTGTCAAATGATACGATGAGTCGCAAAAAACAGCTGTTGACCGGCGCTGTCCGAAACTATGCCCATTTCCAATCTGTACGGTACACAGAGGAATTAGTCTGCGCCGCGCCTATCGGCAAGACAATTATTTTCAACTGGACCGTGTGTGGAGGGAGCGTTGCGTCCATCCACATCATTGTTGCACGGGCCGAGTTTATGCAGAACGTGCGCAGGTTTTTAGTTGGCTTGCCAAGCTTTATGGTAGGCTCCGGTTACCTCACGCGCCAGACGAAATACAAAAGTATGAAGTATTCTAATTCACGTCGGGTATCATTATCAATCAAATATAGCCTACAGTGAGTCTATGATACATTCCAGTATATAATTTCTCATGACTTCATCGGCAGGACTTCACCACGATAGAAATTTTTAACATGCATCAAAGACGTTTAGCATATTGGCGCTAATTTGAATATCATTCGTCTGCGTTAAGTTTAGAGACTGTGTGGTTTGTGAACAGCGGAGAGTGACATCAGATGAGGTCATCATCAGGTGTCTTTTGAATTGTTTTTAATTGAACGTATCGATGGTGTTTAATAACATAGATGATGCATGTTCATACTGCACGGCGTTTAAAAGTTGTTCCGCTTTACATTATATATTTATATATATAATTCTACTGTACGTGTGTTGTTCCGATGCTGGACCGATTTAAATGATTTTTTTTGTATGCGTTTGGGTTGCGCCTTGGATGGTTTAGATTAACAATTCGTTTTTGCGTTCTGCGTCCGATGAAGCTTTAATAGTCTCGGAACTGAAAGCAAAACCGTCAGTTAATACAAGATACAATTCGTTTTTTTTGAGTTTTTTTTTTATTTATAAGTTGTTATCGGATTTAAGCCGTGTGTACAGGACAACGCCTGCCTAGTCCGCTAGTGATATGTATAAGTGAATGTACCTGATGATATAGAGCGGGAAGAGATAGTATTCTACAGGACTGCAATCTAATTACACCAATTGGTGTAATTTGAGTTCCTCAGTTTCGGTGCGCTAGTTTCATCTACCTCTATGTCATGTTTATTCTTGCTCCGTACTCGCAATTGCCCCGACTGCTGGGGATTTTACACTTGAATAAGTTTTTATAATTGTATCATTAAAAAAAGAGAGAACAATACTGCAGAGTTTCTTACCGGTTCTTCTCTGATCGGGCATAGTTAAGAAAACCTGTGGTAGTCTCATAAAGATTTTTTATTTTACTGGTTTACACACAATTACACACAACGGCCGGTGACAAGAGCTGGTTCTTTTTCCGCTCAAAGTTTAAGCATAACTATTCAGCGAGGAAATGCAGCTAGCGTTCTCGGCATTATGCCGCGTGGATTATTATTTACATAATATGTAATTTTAGATAGATTTAATCCTGTAAATATTAGATTGATTACACACCAATTACGGCCAATAAATTGTGTACACTTTCCATTAGAAGTATACAATTTCATATCCTTATTAATAATATAAAAGCATACAATTCAATAGCCTTTATTGATATATATGACCTATCGGAGATAGGTGGATCACATGGGACAACTCGTCAAAAAATCAACAATAACGAAAATAATCATTAACCACACTGATGTAATTGAATGGAAACGTAGCAAGTTGGATACAGGAAGAAGACCGTTCGCACCGCCGTCCCTTTTCTAAGTGGCGTGCCCGAGCACGTCCAGAACACACCCCTGTGTCCGATGTCAATTGACTTCCACAACTCATAACCGTCAAGTCCGCTCTCTCACTTCCTGTATCGACCTTACTCAAGCGCACTACTTGACGTTTGCGAGAGCTACCAATAGATGGTGTTGTAATCAAGTTATAGCGCCACATCTTGATCCTGCGACATATATTATAGAAGGCACAATGGATGAAAGAAAAAAAAAACAAAGGACTTGAACCTAAATGCTTAGAATGTTTTAAACCTAAGCCTTGAACCTAAATGCTTATTACATTTACAGATTATTTATTAAGTTACAGCAAAACATAGCTTCCAGCTCCACTTTTGCGTAACGACATCCAGCAAGGCCAGCTAAATGCAAATCACTGATAATCCATTAGTGCAGGCGCGTATTATGTGTATTATATATGTTGTAACAATGTACTGCACAACGGGGCGACACTAATGACCTTTCCGCAAGCCCTAGTGTGCACGGAGCTTTAATTAAAAAGTAATAGTGTTGCCAATATCGCGCCGCAAATTTGTGCACGCACAATATAAAGGGAAGAGTCGCTAAACATCTGAATTGTTTACGTCCGTTTCAAGGCCTGCCATTTTTATGACTTTTAGAACATCTCTTAATTCATATTAGTATTGAGAAAGTTGCTCATTGAAAAACCTTGGATAACATCGGAAATAAACGCATGAACGTGTACTTATAATAATTGTATTAAAATTAATATGTATGTACTCGATTTGTATCAATTATAAAAAAGAATATGAATATATACAATGATATTGCAATTATAATTGTACCCAAATTACCTGCAAATAAAAAATCGAACAACTACCAGCCAATTATATATTTATCATTGTCCTAATGCTACATCTACGAATTATAGAATATTTATCATTATTCATGTACTTCACAGAACTTTAAATAAACCTAACTCAACACACAAACTTTTTACTCAACTATTTGGAAATATAAAGGATCTTATTTTCATAATGAAATTTTGTCGAAATATGTTCATCACGATATAAACACGTTAAAACTAAATGAGGCAGCAGGCATTTTTCCAATTCGGTAGTAGGCGCGGAATAACACGAGAACTAGGCGAAGTTGAACAAGTTGAAATTCTTTTTATCTCCATAGTACCGTCTGAGAAAACTGCAACGAGTAAATGGCAAATCGTGAAAAAATAAAATATAGAAAACTTTAGTTGGCGATCAAAGATCAACAAGCTTGATTATCCCAATCAATCGATTAGCGTCATTACTATTGGCACCATTATTTATTCAAATAGTATAAAAAAACATCCAATTTATAATTATGTAATAAATAGAGTGGAGTATTTAAATAAAAAAATGTGAAATAGTGAAAAAAATTATTAAACGTATGTACATATTTTATATTTAATTACAAAATTGATTATTTCTTTAATTTGTTTATACGAATATTTGAAACTTCCTTTAAGCATACATTTACCTGGGTTTTCCGCTCTTCCATAAAATTGTAAAGTTTAGTGCCTTGACAAATTAAAACTATATTAAGTAGTAGATAGTATGGATTTGATAAAATGGAAACGTTTACTTAATCTGTGCTAGCGTGGACTGTATATTCTCTAGCACCAAATCATATTTTTAAGGAGAATAATAAAATTACAATGCGTGAACCCGACGTAGGAGCAAGGAGCGGAGAGAGAAGTTTTTGAAGTAAAACTTCTTTAGGCGCGACTAGGGAGTAACTCAGATTTTTTCTGACGGAAGTAACGCTTTTTCTGACGGAAGTAACGTCATAAGTGTATGTCATATTTTTAAAATATGAAAAACACTTATGACGTTACTAAATATTTAATCATTTCAGTGAAATATGCCGTCAACGGCAAAGAAGTTTTACTTCAATCGCGCGTAAAGGTTACACGCACACACGTTTTTTTCATATACAAAAAATAAGTGTAATGTTGTTAGTGTTGCCAACAGAAACAGGATATAATATAAAGTCCACAAATTCACAGCAGTAGGCGGTATCTTTGTTAAAGGGAAAACCTCTGCCCATGTTGCTTCAACTTAAAAAAAGAACGAGGTTCTCAATTTGGTTATATTTCTTTTTATATTTTTTTTGACCTTGAGTTCTGGAGATACACCAGGGAACTTCTCAAAATCAAATAGATAGTGTATTGTGATTGAGATTTTTGTAGTCGGTTTTGTTCTTGGTTCATAAAAATGTACTTGTTAACTTCCTTTATCGCAAAGCTGTTTATGTAAAAGCCATACTCGTAATAAATTGAATAAACATAATCAATTTAACCAGTTTCAAATGAAAATTATTGAGCGAGACGAAACTTTAAACGAATTTCACCCGAAAGCATATTTAAATTCATTTCCACGAATTTCGCGATCCGTTTGTGACAAAGATTTTAATTAATACCTATTTTCATAATGAGAGCGAGCGATTGATTCAAACTATTCGCTTTTAATTAAAACGATTTCCAGCAGGCGTGCGTAACGGTACTAATTTGATTACAGCGGCAACAGCGCTCGCTGGCGCTATTCAAAAAATCTGATTATTTTCATATTGGATAGTGGGGAGGGATGGATTTCTCGCGAGTCAAGCGCATGCAGCGCTTCAGAAATTTTACTGTTACTCATAATAATATTAACCAATACTAAATTTAGTGATAGCAATGTTTTAAGCATCTAGATCTGATCAAACATTTTCTTATATATTTTATACCTTTATTGTTGAAATCAATATTTAGCTTTCTGTTTGAATTGAATGTAATTTTAATGGAAGAGAATGTATAATGGGCATGTTGCTCACCAAACACAACTCATGGACATTTCCAACACTAGAGGAGCTAAAAATCATTACCGGCCTTTTGTAATGATAATGTAACATTCTCTGCATAATTAGTTTCACAGTCACTTCAGCCTGTTCGATTTGACTGCTCATTTGTTAAATATTTTATTATTGTTAACGTTATAGTTTTTAAAAGTATTGAATGTTAACATTTTAAAAAGATAAGAGCATCGTTCAAGCCGCGGAGACACGTCGGCTTGAAGCGCTGCGCGGCGGCGGAGAACTACTAACGCGATAGTTTTACATCTTTCAATTAAAAGGGGGCGCCGGGAACAATGCCCGACGGTAATGGTGCTGTAATCTTGTTAGCCAGTCATCGGGGAATGATCGGACTGATGACTGGAGGAAAGTGCCGGCAATAATCCCCTTAGTGGCGTCTGGCTCGCGAGCTATTTCCTTTGCACGATGATGGCCAGAGCCACGCCTCGGCGGATTCGCTTTTCTCCATTCAATTGCAGCCGGCGTGCTAATTGGTGTGATCGAGTATTTATTTACCTTTCTGCCTCCTGCGAGGGCGACTTATTGGTAAGCGCTTGGCACTAAAGCGACACTAGTGCCTATTGTTTTCCGGGCTCTAATTGATAGCGGGATTAATATAGGTGGGTGCACAAGACCTGTTTTCATGACTTGCTGCGTTGTATTATTTAATTGCTAAGGAATTATCAGAAATAGCTCTGACTGGGCGTAAATTTTCCGGATGTTGATGAGCACAGCGGATGACAACACTTGAGGGTACGAAATGCGAATACTTGGTGAGTCTGTCCCATGACCATAAATGCTGCAGAGTATTCGAAACGTCAGAATTGAAATTAATAATAAACACAATTTACTGCATAATGTGCTTAGTTAGAATAACTTTGTTAGCATCTCCTTACTAACTTGGCTAGCCTCTATGTTTATTATTTTTTGGTCAAGTTAAGTTAAAAAAAAATGTCCCGCTGAGTTTCTTTCGCCGGTTCTTCTCAGACTTTTTTGACAATCAATAAATACATATAATACTTCTATGTTGAATAAAGATAATTGACTTGAATAAAATAGCTGAAACTTATAAATTACGATAATTTACATAAGATATATAATATATATTCCAATATTGACTCGAAAGTCGAAGTTTTCAAAATCAAGTCAAAGTCAAAGTCAAAATTTCTTTATTCAACATAGGCCTATTTTAAGCTCTTATTGAACGTCAGAAACTACCACCGGTTCACTAAACTAGACCTGCAAGAGAAGAACCGGCAAGAAACTCTGCGGTCATATATTTATATTTTTTTTAAAGTATTTAGGTATACACACAAAATTATTTTAGTATAATTTAGCAGGAGCCAGGGGACTTGCCAGTGCAGAGCAAGAGTCATTTCCACACATCCTTGTCCTCAATGTATTCCTCGACATTATAATAAGCCCTTTCCATTAAGGTGGCTTTTACAAATTGTTTGAAATTATTTAAACTTAATTGTTTGTGGATGTCACCTATTCTATTATATAAGTTAATACATCTACCAAGAAACGATTTCCTGGTTTTAGCTAGTCTAAACCTCGGTATTTCCAACGTGTCACCACGGCCCCGACGTGATGTGGTATGTTTTTTTGTAAAATGGTTTAAGTTATTTCGTACATACATGATGTTCTCAAGTATGTATAGCGACGGGAGCGTTAAGATGTTAATCTTTTTAAAAATATGCCGAAGGAACTCACGTGGACCCAGGCCATAGACAGCCCGTATCGCTTGCTTTTGCAGTACAAATATCGTGTCTAAACCGGATGCGGAACCCCAAAGTAAGACACCATAAGACATAAAACTGTGAAAGTAAGCATAATAAACTAATTTAGCTGTTGCCTCGTATGTTAGTTGCCTGATCTTGCGTATGACAAAGACGGCAGCGCTGAGCTTTTTAGCTAATTTATCTATATGCGCTCCCCATTGCAACTTGGAGTCAATGCATATTCCAAGGAATGCCGTTGAATCCTCAAGAGGTAGGATGTTGTCATCAATAAAGATTCCTGGTTTGTGAGACAGCTTTGATAATGAAAATCTGATACATTTAGTCTTAGTGGCGTTCAAAAGTAAATTATTGGTCGCAAACCAGCCCGACACGACACTTAGTATTTCATTTGGTTGCTCTAATGTAACATCTTTCCTATTAACCTTAAACAACAGTGAGGTGTCATCCGCAAACAAAACGATTTGAGACCTTTTTTCTACCACATATGGCAAATCATTTATGTAGACTAAAAACAGGAATGGGCCCAGGATCGATCCCTGAGGAACACCCATTTGTACTATTGATCCCGATGACAGTATACCATTTATAGTTACTTTTTGTTCCCGATCGCTAAGATATGAGGAAACAAAATTAATGGCAGATTTTCGAATACCATAATATTCCAATTTCTTAATAAGAATCTTATGATCTACACAGTCAAATGCCTTGGAGAGGTCACAGAACACACCAATGGTGTCATGGAACGTCTCCCAAGACTGCAGGATATGCGAAATTAATTCTACTCCAGCATCAGTTGTAGATCTACCTTTCGTAAATCCGAACTGATGCTGGTTCAAGATTTCATATTTATTAAAGTGAAATAGCATCTGATCCAGCGTGATTTTCTCAAATATTTTACTTAAGGCTGGTAAGATAGAAATGGGTCGGTAATTACAGGAATTTTCTCTTGAGCCTGATTTATAAACTAGCACAATTTTGCTACATTTCATTAATTTTGGAAATTTGCAAGTATCTAAACATAACTTAAATATTTGGGCTAATAAACAAGCAATATCACAGATTATAAGATCTAATGCCCATATTGATACGCCCCATAGGTCTTCAGTTTTCTTTTTATTTAAATTTTTAAGTCTTAATAATATCATTCGGACCTATGTGGCAAAACTTAAAATCTGGAATGGAAATGTTTTTTAAATTTTTAATTTTCTTATCAAATTTGAGATCGTTACAAATAACATAAAAACACTAGTTCTTACATTTTAACGAATCGATAGAATTCCAGGTAAAAGATATACAGTTTTCATATACTTATTATTTTCCTTAATAATTCTTTGTAATACAAACAGCCTTGAATTTGATTTTTAAAAATTGCCTTTTACTAAATTTATTTAACCAAGGATTATTAAGTTATTATTACATTTAAAATTGGCTGCTTCACTCTATTATTAGGAGAACTTAACACACCTTTCATTTAATTTGGTAACGTATCGTCGTTACTGGGAATTATTTTCCCTGTCACACCTTTACATGATACACGAAATATAGTCATTAGATTCAACAACTTCGCCTATAAAGTTGTATCTAATGAAGTATTGGATTATTCGTTATTTTTCATGGCTCCGTTAGAAATTAACATGTGCCCTACCGTAATATGGTCTAAATTTGAACAACAGATCAACGACGTTGATTCACTTTAAATTATAGGTGTGATTTGACTTTTACTTATTATCGGATGGCAATTTAAAAGTCATTGTGGCATCAATAGCGTTAACGATCACAAGTTGATTTGTGCTATTATACCATGTTATTAAATGAACAGTTTACATATCAGGTGTAATCTAAAGCGGCTAAAACATTTTCTGTAAATGTATTAACTGATGTTTTTGCTTTCAGTCCCGAGACTATTTAAGCTTCATCTGACGCAGTCTGTAAATGTAAATTGTGAATGTAAGTTGTAAAATCTGCTTCGGTAAATTGTGATTTCTAGGTATCGATTTCTAGGTTTCAATGTATGGGTCGATATTGCGGCAATATCGACCCATACATTGATGTAGTGGTATAGTATAACGTTTGGTATCTCCAATTATTTAGATTTACCTCAAGTACTAATTAGAACAGTGTTTTTGATATCACTTATTCTAGTTTTTGCTATATGACCATAATAGCAGATCAATTTCTGTTTAAATAAGTTACTAGAAATAAAATATCCTACTTCAGATGCTAGCTTATTGAAATCATCTCGCAACTCTAATCAGCGCCTAAATAATATTACATATTGATTGCTTAGTTATACTCGTAATCTTCCATCGCCATGGTGACTGGAACACTTAAAATTTTATAATGGCCACAAAGTGTGAAGTAAGATTTTTTTGATACCATCTACAACATTATCAAAAATCTACCTAATCTAATCTAATCTTAATTTTTTTAAAAGTTTATGTCCTAGGCTTAACGCCGCGGTTGGTGACAAGAGAGCTGGTTCCTTTTTCGCTCAAAGGTTAAGCATAACTATTCAGCGAGGAAATGCAGCTAGCGTTCTTGGCAACATGCTCCGTGGATTAGGTTTATTAGATAATATGTAATTTTAGATAGATTTAATTTTGTAAATATGAGATCAATAAAAAAAATATATATAAAAAAAATCTACCTCATTTCATATCTTTTGTCCATATAAGCTGGATTTAATTTAGAAGGAATTTCTGATATCACAAGGAGAGCAAACATAAGTTGCGCACTTAGACACGGCCGAGATCTCGCAAATGCCTCTTCTGTCGGAGTTAGAAGAAAGAATATCCGAAATAATAAATTCCTTAAGGCCCCGATAAGTGCTACGGACAAGCGGTCGCATTATTGAGGCAAATTGTGAACACCCCGCAGGCTTGGCTTGCACTAAGAACTCAGGGTGCCAATAAATACTGGATGTGCTTCCGAAAAGCGTAACTCAGCTACTATCACGGGTTTTGATTAGGTTCAGGCTGTAATAAAGAATGAAATCATTGGCTACATAAATTGTTCAGAATGGTCTGATCATAAAATACTTTTTGATTGATTGAAAATACTTTTAAAAAATAATTTTTGATTGATTGAAACAAATATTGGTACAATGCGAAATGTTAGTTAACTAATCGATTAAGAATTTATATCTAGTAGTCGAGTTTTGTTTGTGATTTTCTTCTTAGTTTGTGTAGAAAGATTACCTTTAAACTTAGCCGTATCTAGTAAATGCATTAGGTCGTCGTCGTCACCCAGTAAACGTCTCATGAGAAGCAACATCGCTATAATCTGTGGAATTCGACCCCCATCTTGTAATATAGTTGCCACCCCTAGGTTTGCTTTGCGTTGCGTCGCATAAGGAATTAAGTAAAAATTAGTTCTTAATTTTATATTTGTGTCTTTTGGGACTTTAGGAGTTTCGCAATGACTGCTTTTAAAAAGCAAGTAATGTTTATATGTATGATACATACATATTATCTTATAATCAGGTTGGATTTGAAGATAGACAATCCTAATACTACGACTACTCTCCTAATCTACTCCTCAAATTTCTCTTCTCAATGAACACTACGACAGTAGTGTTCAATTTAACTCTATTCAATGCAATCACTTTTCTTGTGATTTGAATTGTACTAAAATCACTTACTAGTAAGTCACGGAAGAAATTAGGTGGTAAATTACAATTACTAAATTAATTATTATTATTAATTAATATAGACTCTGATATTCTATCTTTACTACATTTTCTACGCTACTACAATGCTCACGCTTTGCAAAATTATTGTTTTAAAGAAATGGATAATTATTTTGTAAACATATTATTAAAAATGATCATATAAGAATAACAAGTATAGAAAGGATTACATCTCTTATATGTATATGTTCAATTTAAAACACAAAATTTATTTGCAACCCTATTCAGTTACATCGTAGAAGAGCTGGAGTAGAGAATTCATTAGGTCGTTTCGCCCCACTCGACGTCACTTGGACTTTTGATTGAGGAAATAAAAAGCCCGAAGACATCGGCTAATTCAAGAGGCTGCTTCAGATTAGATTGCCTGTATTGTTTTCTTTATGCAACTAGGCGGTTTTGATGGCCACAATATTTTTTTGAACGGTTCTTTATCATTTTAGGTCAACTCTAATGATTTCATGTATCGAAAGGCTATGTTGTGACCTTGTTGTCGTCGAATAATTCGAAACATCGGATATTTATAAACACAATGAATCTGAATGAAATCTGTTATCGCCTTTTATTTAAGATAATTACAAGAGTAATTGATTAAAATTGTTAAATTTTCTATGTTCTGTGCAATACCTCTTGTTTCTTTATATGCACCCACTTCTCTTGTGTAAATACAATACACAATAACATGTTTACAGTTATTGTCGCACACTTCTTTGTTATTTTTCTATTTGTCATATTTTTATAAGACTTCCTTCATGTAAAGCTAGCGTTGGTAAAAATGGCAAAGAATAAAACGCTCTAAATGTGAATATGTTCGAACCAATTTTTCTTTCCGTTCTTTAGATGCAGATTTAGAGTATTTTACTAGGTATATGTTTTTACTTCCCAAATAAGCAGAAAACTTTTTTGTCAGCGCAAATTCAAAAAGAAATCGATACCTGTACAGATACCTTATATTTATATCAATGTTATTTAATGGCCGTAAGATTTTCTAAAAATTCAATTAAAAAAAAGGTGAAAGTTGATGGTAAAGGACATCGATCGCTAAGCTTAGTGGTTAGAGAGTCTGGGCGCGTTAACGAAGGCGTATGTTGTAGGTTCGAATCCCGACAGCTGCGAAGTATTTTTTTACAACTTACCTATAGATTTTAAGATTTATCTTAAGTGCAGATACTTTGAAGATCAAGATTAGAATTGGAAATTATATGTGTACAGTACATTTATATAATTCAAAGGCCGTTTATAAACGTATATTAGAGTTTATATATAATTCAAAAGCTAGCACGTGAAAAGCACGAGGTGAGTGCTATCGGAAAACGGATTTAGGTTTTACGAGTCGCGTACGGTAAATCGATAGCTTATTCAAAGCAGGTGTTCCCATTTCAAATCTTTACGAGCAGCAGCAATAATGGGACGCCAAACGTAGATTATATACAACGGCATATGCCAATACCGTTAGCAAAGAAAAAAAAAAGTATTAGCCTGTTGTATATATTCTACTGATGGGAAAAGGCCTCCTTGGTACGGTTGGTAGAGGGCATTATATTCGGTCGTTTTACAAACATAAATTTTACATACAGTCACACTTATAATTGTCCCATGTGGAAATCGAGACCAAGACTTCGGGTACCGAAGCCTCGGCAAATGCAAATGAACTAAGTGCATTTGTCTCTTTTTTTTGTATATTAGTTAATAACTTTGAAAGAGCTGTTAAATTTTCAAAAAAAAAAATAAACCTTTTGTTCGTTCCTTTTCAATGCACGCAATAACGTAGTCTTGGTTTCAATGGCGAAAACTTCACGCCACGCACTTCAAGTCGAGCCACTTAGCATTTCGCCTTACAATTCGCTGAACCTTATTTCTACAGTCATAAGGTCCAATCTCCGTAATATTATTTGCTCCCTCGACATGCAAAATTTACCCAAAGCCCCATAAATATTGACCAGCGGAGGGTTTGCGGGTGAAGGTCCATTTGAGTGACCGCTTGGACGGTCATCGTGTTTAGAGGTCTTGTGGTCCGGACGTTTTCGCATGCATAATTCAAGGACCCTATACTTGGGGATGTGTTTGGTTGCGGGTAGAAATATACTGATTCCCTTTTTATTATTTTTAATGTTTTAAATGCGAAATAATTGTGTACACGTTTCTAAGTTATAGGTTATTTAAGGTTGATCGTTTAGATGAGGATAGTTGAGTAAGCTTTGCGTAACACTGATTGTTTTAACGATTTACTGCTTTCCAGTATTATTCACTTTTGATTGTTAAATCGGAGAATCAATTAAAAGTTATTTCTATCCCATTAACTTTACTTGGACACAACTAAGTTATTTATTAAATTTCTTTCATTATAATCATTAATTACAATCTAAACTTATTTTTAATTCAAACCAAAAATTAGTGCCAATTGGAAGTAATTCGATATGAATATTAAATTAACGTAAATCAAATTATTTTCAACTTCCTGTCTCTTAAATGTTTTAATAAAATAAACCACAATTTTTCTTACTTCAACCAAAATCTAATTAACTTACTGGCCTCCTCAGCTAACTTTTCGTGGAACAGAACCCAAAGCCCCAATTACACGATTGCCCACATTTGTCCGTCCGTCAGACTAATAAATAAAGAAAGAAAACCTACAGTTCGATCCCGTCTGTGTCTTATCTGACCTCATCTGGAAGATCGGTGACGACGGAGAATAGAGGTAAGGGATTGTATATAGAGATGATAAAATTCTTAAATTTGTAGTTATAAGGTCAATACAGTTCATTGTAACATTTACATTTGAATTTTGATTCGAGAATATTCAAGCATCTAATTTAAATAAAAAAATTAAAGTATTTAATTTTAAAATGTAAAAATACAACTTATCTACCTCAATTGTAGTGAATGTTTATGGTGATATCTGTTGTACCGATTGCCATTTCGAAACCTATTATTAAAAATCTAAATATTTAATTATAACCTAAATTATTAAAAATGGGAAATCTCTCATTATTTCAATTGATTTAGCACTAATCGCATAGCGTCTATCCATCGGTTCTTCATCGCCACAAACCAAACGTTTTGTGTTACACGTAACATAAACGGCTAGCGGACTATGTTCATAAACAAGACAAAAGTTCACCGAGAAGGTATAAGTATGTTGCTTTCTTAGTTTATTGCAAAATAAGTAGGCAAATATTTATTATTATTTGGCAAAGTATTATGCTATTAAAATATTTGCTTTACCCAAGTGTTGTTATCATCTCTAGAGGTATGCAGTAAATGAACATCTTCTGAAAAGGTTGAGGATCATTAATTAGTCTTCGCCCTCTTGTTTCTTTCTCTACTAACTTATTGAGTTTCTTAGACACCAATCGATGTGTAGGATTGTGTCGCTTAATTGTGTGTTTAGGATTAAAGTATAACATCTTATTGTAGTGGTATTGTATTATGTGTGGAAGGATTTGGGTAGGAAGTCCCAATCACCACTGCACCTGTTACGGTAGATAATATTTTTTTTAATGAAATGATTTCATTCTACGCTATTAAACATTTAAGAGATTTTAATATACTGTTAAAAATCAGCGTGAAATTAAGAAAAAAGTTAGGGTCTTACAGCAGGGCCTCACAGCAGCTTCTGTTTTTGAACGAATGGCAGATTCACCTGGGGAAGTACCACGGCCCCACAACAGATCGATGTAAATATATAATAACTAGTTGGCCCGCGCAACTTTGTCTGCGCTAATTCTACCGAGTCCATACGTTTCTACTTTTAGCATAGCGCCATCTAGTAAATACTTACTCAATCCAGCCATCTTACACCGCTATCTGTTAGAATCTTATGGGACTCACAGATAGATCTTTGTCATCTAATAAACAAATAATTTGCAATAACAAATATTGAGATCAATAATTGAGATAAAAACTAACCTATCGACCAAGTTGGACCAAATTACAAATGCTTACAAAATTTAATAAAGATTGGTTTATTAGTTTCGGAGTTTATCGCGAACATACATCGAGAGAGGAAATTTTTATATATATAGTAAGTATATAAGAATATATAATATACGTATAATAAGGGCCCCAAAATCTTAATGGTTATCAACGGCTCTGCAAGTCGGCATGTGTCCTTGTCCCGTGTGCGAATCGAACCCACAACCCGACGCCGATGCCAATAGCTTAGCAGCAACGCCACTCATCCAAAGGCCTTAAGATTAGTAATGATTTCTGAGGTGTTTTCAGTAAAGCGCGAATAAAAGGCCGCAGGTCAATCGCGATTCGTACAACGCGGCTATTAAGCTTATCTGTTAGTCTACTTTAAATAATGAAACAATAACCCGAAAGAGATGCTAAAGCCATAAAAAGCACAAATGGAACTCCAACAACGGGGAACCATTAAAAGTTTTCGCCTCGGCATTCGTACTCGCGCCGCGGACGGGCGACAAGTTTTTTTTACGATTGCATAAAATAACAAAACCAGTTTTTCATTTACACGGTTTTAGAGGTGATAAAATATAATTAAAATATTTTACGCCGGCAGTATCTCCGGGTTTACGTGTGCCGTTGCCTCCGAAGGTTCGCGATAAGGAATGAGTCACAATAAGAATTAGTTTAGGAATTACCAACTCTAAATTATTAAATCACTTTTTAGATGTTTTAAAGGGAAATTAGTGATCCAATTTGCCAATGGTTCTCTAATTGGCTTAACTTCAGCACAGCAGTACATATACATTAAAATCGTAATACACTATTACGAATATAACGCATATTTTATATTCATCTAGTATTTTTTTTTTATGTGAAAAGTTGCCAAGCGAGCGGTTCACCTGATGTTAAGTGAATACCGCGCCCATGGACATCTCCTACACCCGAGGGTTCCAGATGCGTTGACAACCTTTTGAATATTGGGCTCCGGCCACCTCACTCACCAGACGCAACGCGAATGTGTTATACTTCCACTTTACGTCGGTCTTCTGTGAGGTCGTGGTACTTACCCGGACGAGCCTGCCCATTCGTGCAACAGCCGAGGCTGCTGCGTGGCCCTACCACCGTAGAAGAAATGAAGACTTGCAATATTAATATTAGTCCCTAAGGGCTTACACCAAAGTATTTTCTGTTTTAAATCCGCTGAGATGTACGTCAATGAGTAAAACGTATTTTACTTTTACAACACTATTTTCTTTGCTCGATGTGCCTGGGCTACAATAAGCTGGTACACGAGACACAATCAAAAATGTGCAGTGCGCCGAAATTAACAATTCTCGGAGCGTGTTTTATATTAAGCTTTCCCGCAATAAACTGGAAGACTGCTATGAGCGAGTTTCGTATCTGAGATTTACTATGCTCCCTTTGTGTAGTTTTTAATGGATGACGTGATCTTTAATGCCCTCTAACTTTCTGGACATTTTGGAAGTAGAAAACGTTCTTAGAATGTTTTTAAAGAGTTAAACGTACCTTTAGGTTAAACATTTCCTTTAAAATATTAATATAATTCTTCGTTCTTTTTTGTAATGGAATTCATTCGATGTATTTGTATCATCTACAATTCTAAAATTTATATTTAATTTAGTACACGTAAAATGAAAAAATATAAAATTTTATTTCGTTAAAATAAATTTTGAAATTCAAACCTTTTAACTGTGTCAGGCCCAAGCATCAGACTTCGCTGTTGCATGAATGTACGGGTAAGTACCACGACCTCATAGAAGACCGGCGTGAAGTTGAAGTTTTATACTTCTGCGTTTTGTCTGGTGAGTAAGGTAGCCGGGGCCCATTTTGTTGAAAGGTGTCGCAGTTGTCAATGGCTTTTCACCTTCTGATATAAAAAAAAAACGGAATGTATCTTCTATAATTTAAATTTTCATCAACAACTTGCGGTTGGCAGTCATAAGCGTCATCGCTTGACAATGCACCGTGTAAAATGTTACTTGAAAAGAAACTTAATTTGCGTAGATCAAGTACTCTAATCATTCTCAAAAATTAAAACTTTCAAGTAATAAATCATCACAAGTTGTCATCATCATCATCACATATAATAACGATAACAATTGAATATCGTTTTCAATTATTCCGAAAATCGCATATAAAGTAGTTTTCACAATCTTAGCTTAGCTTTAATAAGGAAGTAATGTAAAGTATCAGCCATGTATGTCCCACTGCTGGGCAAACGTATCCATTGAACAGAGGATCTTAGGGCATAATCCACCACGCAACCCCACTGTGGATTGGAAGACTTCACACACTCGTATCTTTTAAAAACTTCTTTTTGTTATTAGTTGCAGCATTTTTAGCAGTTTAAAATTTACCGGTTTTACACGATGTTTTCCTTCACCGTTGAGCAAGTGATAAGTCAGTGCATAATATTAACAATTTCACCAGGGTTTGAACTCAGGTTTCTCAAGTGCATTTTAAATGAAAAGCGAGCTCCCGGACACAGTCTACAGACGAATCACGTTGCACACACGTAGCACAGCTCAACTTTAGTAATATTTATAAAAAATAATATACTACTTACTTCATATCAACAGTCTGAAAGAAACACTGAAAGCAAAATCAAAATAACGGGGCAAAAGGAAGGAAAGATTATCCATCATTTATTATACTAAAAAAACTGGCTAAGTGCGGGTTCCGTACCATTACCTATTGAAACGGCAAAAAAAATCATCACTGTTGTATGGGAGCTCTACTTAAATATTTTTTTATTTTGTCTTAGAGTATTTATTGTTTTATTGGCAACAGAAATACATCATATTCTGTGAAAATTTCAATTGTCTAAGTAGTACGGTTCATGAGGTACAGCCTGGAGACAGACAGACAGACAGCGGAGTCTTAGTAACAGGGTTTTTACCCTTTGGGTATGGAACCCTAAAAACGAGCGCTTGATGTATTCCAAAAACAATTTGAAATCTTGAGAATTATGGAGTACTTCCCTCGGTCTGACTGGCGTCTTCCCGGCCGTGATCTAGTTCCCGTGGGACGCCGCCATCCGTCATCCGCGACGCGTGCTTAATTGGGGACGTCCTGTTCCAAATTCAAATCGAGCCGCCATTTTGTTTCTGAATCCGTCGCGCCCGTAATGCAATAAGGTGAGTGACGAAAATTTAACTTCTATAGATGCATATACCTATCTAGATAAAATAAAATTTGTTTGGTGATATTTTTTGGTTTACGGGTTCGGTTAGTTGAATAGAGGATTCAATTCTCAATTTTTGTGATCCCTAATTTGCAAATATGCGTGATCGGTGTACGACGATGGTCTGGTTTCTAAACGAGTTATAACCTCCTTTATGTGACATATATCTAGGTTTAATATATACCGTATCTTGTATGCATATAAATGGGATTCATAATGGAGCATGTGTCGTTTTGTTGGTGGCATTTGCGGAAGAGAAATCATAACCAAACATATACTAAAAAGGAGCACATTTGACGTTTAAGGGAGCCAACTACAAGGTTAACCGTAATTAATTTGTTTATCATTTTAATTACCGTCACGATTGCAAGTCAACAGATTGATATCGATAATAGGCATGATTGAACACACTTCCGAAGATTTAAATAGACTTCTCGAATTCCGATCAAAGTGGATCTTTGCGCAAGAGCTTTAACCACTTTTGAAACGGCCAACGAAGCGGCAACACCTTCAAAGGTAACACTAATTCTCGTCTCCTGACAAAAAGGGACCAATTAATTCGATAATTAAGGCTGGCAAGTGCAGACACTCTCCCAATTTCACACCTGACTTGCCCCTTTTGAGGAAAGGGTGAAGAAACACTTTAGGGATTGCATTTTTAATGAAATCTTTCGAGACAGCGAAACCAGAGGATTAGTGGTGAATTTATTCCGGTTTTATTTGCACTTAATTATTTAGGGTTAACAAAATGGCTCCGGGGATATCCGCCAAACTTTGTTACGCTCAGTGTTCTGACGGTTTAATTTAAATTCACAGATGTAAATATATTTCAGAGATCGATAATTAAAATTTTTAAGTCGTAAAGAGAAGTTCACTAACAAAAGGGATTCGATATAGTTGTGAAAAATAAAACGAGTGTGAGAAAACCGTGACAACACTTAATAAAGTTTTGTAGAAAAGTAGAATCTAAGCAAGTTGGGAGAGAATCTTATCGCACCGGGAAGGTAGCAGATATTGAAATAAATTAAAATAATCCTAAGACATCACTAACGCCTGCCGCTGTACTGATCTCATGATTTTTGTTTACAACACTTCTTTGAATTTTCTTAAATGTAAAACGACCTTCTTTACTTCAGTTGGATGGTAGTATCTCTTTTTAAGATCTACATCTAACATAGATTCCATAGAAAGGCTATGGGCTCCCTAGGTGCTCCAAGTTCCCACAGACTTATTGGGAGTCTATGGTTAAAAGTTATCTTATTATTCAAGGTTAGACATTAGATTTTGGATACTAGAATCGTAAAAGCTCGACCGGGCATTCGATTTAATTCAACCAACCTGAGCAACCTGAGTTCAATTCCCGGCGCCGGCCCCAATGAAATTGTTAATTTTGATTGCTGACTTACGTGATAAGTCAGCAATCAAAATCAGCTCACCGGTGAAGGAAAACATGCCTGCATATTTTCGAAATAATAACAAAAATAAATATTTCGAAGACATATCAAGTCCGCCAATCCGCAGTGGGGCCGCGTGGTGGAGGCGTTTGCCCAGCAGTGAGACATTATATAGGCTGTTACTTTTCTTTAATTTGCCAGATATAAGGAGTTTAGTTAGTATTTCCGTAGCTAAAATTACTCGATTCATATTCTCAAATGTAATACCAGCGTCATAAATGACATATTAACTGTCATTTTCTACGCTTGAGGAATAAAATAATATATAGAACAATTAGAAGAAGACCAATGAACGGTCAGGGCGTGCGCTAAGTAATGCGACTGTCAGTTAACGTCGTAAATTCCGGCGCCATTTGCATTTCTCCGGGCGCAGTGCTCCTTTACAACAGCGCTGTTATGAATATTATGCAACGGATATTACTTTAGAGTGATGGGCGATGTTTGAAAAAACTTTCATGACCATCTGCCGTATCTTTTCAGGCGGACGCTGAAAATGAATGTCATTCTGGGAACAAAATTGAGCAATTGTGCTATTCGAACACAAAAGCTAATTTCTGTTTTGATAGATTATAGTTGTTTTAGTACGTTTTTTAACTATTTTAGTTTTAAGCAGCTATAAAATATGTGTCAACGTTGAACAGCAAATTACCAATGAAATAGTTCGTTAGTGTCTACTAAGGATTCACTTAAGGATCCACTAAGCACTTGGATTTTAATTATAATGAACTATTTTGTTCTTTCAATTTATTTATACACTCTAAAAATATTAAAGAAATCAAAACATTTTTTTTCTTTATGTGAAAAGTTGCCAAACGAGCAGACGGTTCACCTGATGTTAAGTGAATACCGCCGCCCATGGATATCTGCTACACCCGTGGATTTGCAGATGCGTTGACAACCTCTTTGTAAATTGGGCTCCTGTATTTAGGCAGCAGGTATTTAAAAAAATTAAACGCATTAAAATCTGAAAAGTAATTTTGTTCAAGATGGATATTTAAACACAAAAATGTTTAAAATGATATTAACACAACATATTATTATAAATGTAATAATATTAAATAATTCATTGTAAAATAATTTCAACACAACATGTTTACCTTAGCCGACGGAAGCGCAAACCGGATAAGCTTTTTGCACTGATGATGGATACAGTTTTGCGGCATAACTAACGCCCAGCTTAATACGATAAGCGTTCCATACAACGGGGGAATTTGAACGCGATTTGTGCAGCCGAGGTGTGGCGGCCCCACCTTCGCAATAACCTCGACTTAAGCGATCCGAATGCATTAAAATGTCAGAGCTGATGCCTTCTACTTAATGCATTTGCATTTGGGCTTCCGTTCTCTTTAATGCTTCGGACGTCAGCCCAAGTTTTTGTTATCAAATTCTCATAGTACGTAGAACATATTTCAAATGTAACCGATGTAGCTTAGAATATTTTGTTGTTCTGAAATATTAACAATTTATACATCAAGTGAGGGAAATGTTAATACGAGTATAATATATTTTGGTCCAAAATTTTGATGATCGCAGCGAGTCATCACTTATGGACCGTACGTTTTAGGTAAATGTTTCGTTTTAATATTTTTATGTTGATTATAATACATATTCCTCAGTTAGTTTACATTTTTTAGAATATATAAGAATTTTTTTAAATAATCGACTAAACTGTGCATTCAAGATGAAACTTTGTATTTTTGTATTTTTATATTTTTTTTCACGTTTTAATATACATTGCTTAAAAGAAAATCGTTGTAACGTCTTTAAAAAATGCATAGGACTGTACAATGAATGATTTGAAATCAGAATACCTCAATAATTAAACGGAATACCTACAAATTAACGATGACGGTAAGTCATTGCAACATGATTGTCGAATTGAAATCGTCAACTGGAAGTTATCCATCGACAAACCAGTCAGCACGTTTTGCAGTTTAGTGCCGTCTAAATGCAATACGATCTGTCGGCTCGTGGATATTAAGTCTACACAGGCGGCTTTGTGCTGTAAGCCGTCTTACACGATCTGCCTAAACTCAATCGAAGTATATTACGTTTGCATTGGCTACTGTACATTCAGATTCTGCCGATATTTGTATGAAGCTCATGTATAGCTATATACGAGCTTTATATGAAGATCAGCAACGCAGGCTCCTTATAACAGCAATTTGTTGAAATTGTATTGTTGCAATTTCACCAAACTGCTGCCATTTATAACTTACTAGCTTTTCGCCCGCTTCGCTGGCGTTGAAGCCCTTAAAGAGATATCTTTTAACCCTTTACAACACTTTTTTAAATTAAATATAGCCTATATCCTTTCTCAGGCTCTAAACTATCTGTGTACCAAATTTCATTTAAATCGGTTCAGTAGTTTTTGAGTAAAAGCGAGACAGACAGAGTTACTTTCGCATTTATAATATTAGTATGGATTGATTGTCATCATTGATTACAAATCAATGAAACTGTATCATTTTACAATGTGTAGTTTAAGCATAAATTTATGAGTAATCTTATATATATAAAAATGAATTGCTGTTCGTAGTCTCGCTAAGACTCGAGAACGGCTGGACCGATTTGGCTAATTTTTGTTTTGAAATATTTGTGCCAGTCCAGGAAAGGTTTAAACGATAAGAAATTATGGAAAAATTGCATGGAAAATAAAAATAGTAACAATTATATTTTCCCATACAAACTGTTCCTACCTGTCAAACACTTTATGCGTGCGTTCCGAAAATTCATTTTCTATATTTTCAGATCCACAAATTCCCTAGAAATAATTTATATGGCAAAACAAAATTTGCCAGATCGTCTAGTAATGAAATAATTTTATCATTTGTCTAAAAGTGCTACCATAGCAATAGATATTAGGGACACGCTACAAACTAAATATCCCTCTCCTATAACTTCGTAAACATACATATATACATAAACATACCCTCCCTATTCATAGTTTGAACGCAATATCAAGAGTTAATTTACCTTTCATCTTAATAGAACCCTCTGCGTAACTACAGATATATCAAGTTGTGGCACATTTTGAATCATTACAAATTTACCACAAATACTGGAGAAGATGTTATAATATCAAGTGCGGACCTGCAAGCTGTCGCCACGGAAGAATCCAATCAGGGATCAACAGTTTCATAGGCGTTTCAATCACCGCACTACGTTTTGCAAGTGGGTCCCCCACTAGTAGTGGAGATTATGGATTGTATTACAGAGAGCCTGATCGTGTCGGATGCCGGTCGTAAAACTTTACGAACTGCCGCCCTCTCCCACCTATCTGCGACAATAATCTCGGTGTACAGTGTAATGAATTCGCAGAGGCAGCGTTGAAAATGCTCATAGTTCATTAACCACATTTATTCCCCGCAATTTTAAATGAGAATATTAAATAAGTGAAATATAAATGTTTAAAAGTTTAGCTATTACAAAATTGCGAATTTTCTTATCAAAGATAAAAACGTTTTTCAAAAAACCTTTCTGCGTGTGATTTAATTAATTAAAATTGTAAAATATTTAAATTCGACAAAGTGTAGAGCATATTTCATGATGCTCAAAGTTTCTTTATTTGATTAAATTATTAAAAAACATTATTGTACAATTTAGCAACTTAAGCGCGATAATAGAAAAAGTCATTATAAAAACATTCAACTACTACATTACTCTGCGGAAAAGCGGCTGAGATTTCAATAAACGGCATCGGCTTCCTGATTGCGTCGATAGAGAGCGCTCTACATATCGTCGTTAACTGTGACAGACATCCATCGTGTCAGTTTACGTTGCAATTTGCTTGTGTGTTTTGGTAATACGCAAAGTAATTCGAAATTTATTTATTTATTAACATCTGAAAACATCTAAGAGTTATTTTAAACGGAACAAATTAGATTACTGCATAATTGTTCAAGTATAAAATATGTATTGTAAACGTTAAACAAACAAATTATTAGATTTAGCACATATTTACTATAAATTCTGCGCAGTGGGGTCACATAGTGGACTGTACCCTGCTATCCTCTGTACAGAGGAGGCCTTTGCTCGGCAGTGGACCATGTATAGGCTGACTTTTTACTTTTATTGAGAAATGTTATATAAATTTTCATTGACTATGGAATCTTCATTCAATGAGTTCATTCTTGATTTCTGGCAACAATTTTATTATATACTAGTGACCCGCCCCGGCTTCGCACGGGTCTAATATAAATATTAAATTTCCCAGCTTTTCTGCACCATATTATGCATGTATTCTACATATAAAACCGCTTGAATCTATTGCTGAAAACCGTTGCGTAGTTTAAATAATCTAAGCGTACAAAAATCGGGAGCGTTCTTGTTTTATACTATGTAAATATAACATTTGCTTCGCTAGTTTAATATAGGTCGATTGTACAGTCAGGGACACTGGCGGTTAAGCACCTTAAAGGCGAAAATCGTTTGAACATTTCGTTCGCCTTGAGACGATGACGCGGAAACGATAGCCAAAAGGATGCAGATTTTAAGTGTGTTTGTACACTTAACAGTACAATTAAAGGTCGTTCAATGCGATAACAATAGAGTTTTAAAAGTAATGATTTTTTCGGGACAAGCAAGGTGCGATAGCTGAGCGTGTCGCATCTGTGGCTAATATTTTGTTTAACAAAATTAAAAGAATTAGAAAATTGTCCATTCGAACTCAGTGTGCGTGATAACTTGTTTTTTATTGACTCAATGAAGCCTTTCGCTTTTCAAGCGATCCGGGAACGGGTAATGACATTTTAATCGAATTATGTTCCAACTTTTGTCCGTTTTGAAATTTATTTCGGCGGAGTTTCGACGTCATAAAAATAAAAGGGCTATCGGCGACCTCTTTCGCGGAGGTCTTTATGAATATTCACGGTTAATGAGGCTTCAACATCGGATCCTCTAGTTTTATATTTCAGCGGCGCTAACAGCTCGTGAAAGGGTAAGATTAATTACTGACATTATTCATTATTTTCTCCTTAAAAACTACGCGGCTTGTGGAAAAATGTTTAATATGCATATCTATATAACATAGATCATGAATAAACAGTTATGAACGACTATTTTAATTTATTCCCTTATTAAGTTTAATTCTGTTTGGTTTCAAATACTTTACATATTCTCAGATTATTATATTTAGATTATTTTTAGATTATACCCTATTAAAAAAATTATTAGCTCCACTATTATAATTGATTTGAAAAGTAGCTTATGATTTTTCGTGAGTCCTTTTAATAATAATAATAATAAATAATAATAAAATATCTTTATTCACATAGACGCTTGCGCGTTCTTATGAAACGTCAAAATTTTACAAGAAATTAACACGTTCGTAAGTTACCACCGGTTCGGAAAGCAGTTTCTGTTGAGAAAAAACCGGCAAGAAACTCAACAGTTGCTCTTTTTTAAAAAAAGTCAGTTTACAATATAAATAGTACATGTACAATAGTCTTGTTTTAGCCTACGTGAGTATCAACAGTGTTAACCCCACACATTGGCGTCGTCAAGATATTCAGCAATAGAATAATAGGCTTTAGCCATAAGTTTACTTTTAATTTTTCGTTTAAATTCATCAAGTGGCAGACTTAATATCGACTGTGGGATTTTATTATACATGCGCACACCTTGCCCCATGAACGACCTGTTTACTTTTTGTAAACGAAACAATGGCGTAGTTAGTTTGTCCTTATTTCTAGTATTTAGTTTATGTCTGTCACTATTCTTTAGATAACTATTAATATTATTTTTAACATACAAAATATTACAATATATTACAATAAATGTTGTTAATGTTTTAAATCATCGAGAATATTTTATGATTGCCATTTAAGAAATAAAAGTTACAACGTGATTTCGAAATATACCTATTTCCATGTCATAAGGGTGGTAAGAAAAGTAAGAAGAGTAAGCTAGGAGGCACACGTGGATCCCGTAATTTTAAATTTTTGAGATGGTATGGAACTGAAAACTTATAGAACGGAAATACTACAAATGTTATTATTTTTGTTTGTAATATGAACAGAATTGACTGTATTAATAATATCATTAATACAGTCATTTCTACGAGCATTTTAGTACATAATAAGAAAGGCTACTTACAGATTCCTGAAAACAAAATAAAAGTACATTTAATACAATGGTAAAATAATATTTTTGCATTTATCACCATTCTCCTGAAACGCTAATAAAGTCTCAATTCTGAATTTATATTAAAATTCAAAGGGATGCTCAGAATGAAGATTTTCATAGGATGCATTAAAATCTGTTTCCACCGCTCCATTGTTGGGTTGTGGTACAGGTGACAGGAAAATACTTGATCTTAATTTTGAAACTGAGACAATTATTGATAATTATTAATTATTAATTCCATTTTATAGTCACGGTAATTATTGATTTGTTAAATGTTGTCAACATCAAGAATTTAAATTTAAAACTAAATCCTTTAAAATCGGTAATTAACAATGTGTCGTTTTTGCCTATAATATAGACATGTTGATTTCTTTATAATATAAAGAAATCAACATGTCTATATTTTTTACTAAAAGAGATATGCAGGTTGTATTTTAATGTACGTAATGTAATTATTAGTACATTAATGATATACAAGGAACGGATCGGATCTAAGTTGGTATTGCAGTATATAGTTATAATACTAGTATATTAGTTGTAATTTTTCCAACGGAATGTTTAATGTAATTTTAGAACTACAATAGGCGTTAAGAGCTGCCAATTGATGAAAGGTAAACCGGTTTCGTAATTTTTTTAAATCTCTATCTAAACTTTGTATATATTACATACATTTTTTAACTACTCCGTACACCTGTCACTTGAGCCACGTCCCATGTCCGTTGGGACGGCAATAACAAGTCCATAAACCGTTTTTACTGCCTTTGTTCAAGTAAATGTATGTAGGTTTCGACTTTTTAAACAATGACCGTATTTTCTTAACGAAAGACGGATATTTGCGAGGACGTCTTCGAGTTCATTTGTGTTCTCCGTGATAGATAATGGGAAGATATTTTAAAGGAAATGCGGTCGAATGAATGGGGTTTTCGTACGGTTATTTTCCCATGTAAAAACCACAAGTTAAATGAACAAATAGAAAACGGAATAGAGAACATTCAAATAGTTTTTTAAAATTATATCTTGTGTTTTGTGAACCGTAACTTACAAATTTGCTAATTTTAGGTTGTTCGTATCATTCGATCGACTTTATGATAGATCCGTGGATATAGAATAACAGTAGATCCGCATTGTCTATCTGCCTTCCCTCTTAGGTGTTAGTGTGTGTTATTTGAATGCTTACCTTATGACCTTCAAACATAAATTGCTTTATAAAGAAACATTTGTTCATTTATTGCCTCATTTCATTCATTCGCTTATCCATCCTTTCGCATACCCTCCAAAAATCTTACTGTCGCTCTGAAGTCAGGTTGAATTTTGAATTTGGAACAACTATGTTGTTCGAGTGTATCTCGTTCATTGTGATTAACTTGATATTATTTTCTTGACTTACTGTACTTATATTTTATTGACTACAGTACAAATTATTAATGCAATTCAATCTTTGGCTCTACAATGATGTAGTGCTAACGCCCTCCTATAGCACCGCCATCGCCGCTCCCCAATTGTGCTTTAAGTGGGTCATTGCATGTTCGCAGACATCAGATATTATCCTATTTACAGAACTACATCCTTCCATCACACCTAATAATCCTATCGTGGTAGGCAATGGCATTAGAGTATACTAGAACGTCCAAAGTAACTATAAAGTATGCATAGGGAGCCCGAATAATTGAGAGTAGATTATTAAAATCTTTTTGACATGGGAGATATAGGGAGTCTGAATAATTTTAAATTGATTATTATTAAAATATATTAGATATTGATAAGTGACACGAAGACCACCACGAATACTTTGTAAAGCTGCTTTGTGGTGATTGTATGGCTTGTTCTATAATCATCACATAATAATAATAAATAATAATAATAAAATATCTTTATTCACATAGACGCTTGCGCGTTCTTATGGAACGTCGAAATTTTACAAGGAAATTAATTAATATGTTCGTAAGTTACCACCGGTTCGGAAAGCAGTTTCTGTTGAGAAGAAACCGGCAAGAAACTCAACAGTTGCTCCTTTTTAAAAGGTCAGTTTACAATATAATTTTACAGGTATAATAGTCTTGTTTTATGTCACCAAAGGGAATAAGATCAATGAGATTGTGCTCAAACAACAGCGCTATCTTAGCCAAGCAAAGATGAGACAACGGTTTGGCAATGAGTCCATATCAGACCTGATTGCGACCACCGCCGTATTGTTTTATTTGGTGTGAATCAGACACAAGCCTTTGAGAAGGAAATGGGGAACGTAACACCTATAATCTCTTCAAGATTAAAAAAGTCAATGTAGAATAATCAAAATTATATTTTCACATGATGTTATGTCTATGTGTTGTACCTATAGCATTTTTAGTATTGCTTTCATATGGAAGTTCTCCTTACTATTATTTTTCTACTTTAGTAGCTTATTATGTTTTTTCAATATTAACAATTTTGAATCTAATCTAATTACATGTTATCATATATCATAAGATTTATTAATTATGTTTAGTTAATACGTGATCAACTATACTTTGAACTCATTTTTAAGAAGACACCACTCATCAGCCACAATAATTCTCGGAAGTGATTAACCGACCGTTTTCATGCTTAATTTTAAATCAAGATCCGTGATGGAATTACGGCCTCATTTTCCTTATTTTCTCCTTTTGAAGTCCTGACATTGTCCTGTCTAAACATTTGTGAGGCACATTCAGAAAGATTAATGCCCCACCATTACCAGTAATGTCTCACTTTGAATCCAGCATCCGAAGCCGCCACAGCCTAGTAATTGGCACCATGTTGATTTTCGCATTGCTATATCTCTTCATACTCTTAAGAGTCGAGACGAAAGCTAACGGCAGCACGTGCGATGATTTCCAAGCAAATTTCACCATTAAGGACATGGTTGGCTCCTGGCACGTGGTCGCGATTATACCTGAGAAAATGTTTCCGGACAACCAGAATCGGATTGCCTGCTATAAAGTCGATTTCAGCGAAACAGACACGGTGAGGTTTATGTGTAAAGAATTTTCTGCTCTTACACCCGCGGAAGAAGACGATTAAGTAGATTACATTGAAGTTGCGTGGTTTTAGTTAATTTAATAGTAGTGCATATTTTATTTAATATATTAATTATTTTAGAGAAGGTGGCAAATAAGCAGACAAATGTAAGAATTTAAATGAGGACCACTACTCAAGGAAAGCCATAACTTGGGGTATACTATACGTTTTCAAACCTTTAAAAAGACGATGGTCCCTCAAAACCACAATGACCAGACGAAATGCAAACGCCGAAATACTTCTAGTTTATTTTTGTTTACTCTGACGTCGTGCTCCAGCACTCGACAGTAAAGATCAAGTTTAATTGCATATGTTATTAGACTCTGTTCACAATGCTATGATCTTACAGGCAGGACTGCGATGGCTGGTGAACAATACCGTGGAGAAATCGACAAAAGCCGATCCCTTGACAAATATAAATGGGGTTGTTATAAGACAGAGGTACCATTCGGAACGTCCGTTTGATGTCTGGTCTAAATCCATCGAAGGTGTGAACGGTTGCTTCAAGCAAGTTCTATCCTTGGATACTGATAAGAGCGAACTGAGTGAGTAATGCATTTATTTCTGTTTCGTCTTTGCTGTATGATGTTTGCATTTTCAGTTTCTTGGACTCTCTAACGCTAGAATACCTCTTTTTAGGGTTTCGTACCCAAAGCGTAAAACAGGACTCTATTACTAAGATTCCGCTATCTGTCTGTCTGTCCGTCTGTCAGCATAGTAAGTCCGTCTATCAGTGATAGTAAGACAGTTGAAATTTTCATAGATGATGTATTTCTGTTGCCGCTATAACAACAAATACTAAATAACAGAATAAAAAATATTTAATTGGGGCTGCCATACAACAGACATGACATTTTTTTATATTGTTTTTATTCAATTTTTAATTAGTGTATTTTTGCCGTTTTTATAGATAATGTTTCGTGCGTAAGTCACTCGCATTTGGTCGTTTTTTTATCTTAGTTACAATTACAATAATGCTTTATAACTATTAAATTAACACGGTCTGCCTCTGATGAAGCTTATAACTAGTCTAACTAGTCTAAAACATTGTAATGCTCAGTTAAAGAGAGACATTCTCGGGCACAATTTGATTAATACTTTTTTTGGTCTTAGATAAGACAAGATTAGACGAGTGTCTTGGAGGGATGATGTTTTAATGGATATTTTATATCATTTTTTTAATTGCAATATCATAATAATCGCAGGCAAAGCAATCACACACGATGACATGATGCAACTCCATATATTGGAGACCAATGACAACGCTGGACCATTTCTGCTGCAAATGCTTTGGGGGAGAATGATCGCCGTGGTAATTTATCGACGGCAAGAGGTATTGATTGTTTTAATTGATTCTTGGACAGGATGCTTTTTTGAAGGGGAGAGGTTCAAACAGTCCCGATATGTATGATGTTTGTACGATTATATTTTAACTGGATTGTTCGTTTCGTTTATCTTTTGTACAATCTGGAATATAATTATTCGTTAGATACACAGTGTCGGTATCCCAGTACTCGCTTTATTCAATATACCCTAGCAATATCAATCTACTTGAATCCTGCCTATTATCCTAACAAAAGTATCATAACAATTTAATTGCTGCCGGCACAAAATTGCAATTCAATTGTTAATTGCAATTTTAAGTGCCGACCTATCACGTGTTCAGCGGTGAAGGAAAAACGTCAGGAGAAAACCTGTATGTTTTTGCAATATAACAAAAAAAACATTTTGAAGATATGTGCGTTCTGTCCATCGGCGATGGCACTGCACATCTCGCTCTGTACAGAGGAGGCGTTTGTCCAGCAGTGGGATACATAGACATAGGCAATTTACTTTTAGTGATGATTAAATGACGACTTCTACTTGGGACGCTAGTCAATGTTGAAAGGTTAGTTGCAAAGTCTAACTGAATTATGATTCAATCTTAAAACAATTCAAAAGTTGTTACATCAACCGGGACGTATAAGGGATATAGTTTTAGGATTCATCGTTTATAAGTGAATAACACTAGCCCACCCTTCGTTTTCTTTTCTGTTAACAGACTTATGTTTATGGCATTTAAATAAAAATATAAAATTTTTAATTTATCCAACATTTACAACATTAAATCTATCTCAAATTACATACTGTCTAAAAGATCTAGTCCACGCGGCATGGTGCAAAGAACGCTAGCTGCACTTCCTCGCTGAATAGTTACGCTTAACCTTTGAGCGAGAAAAGAACCAGCTGTCTTGTCACCAGCCGTGGCGTTGAGCCTAGGGCGTAAACCTGTAAAAAAATTCGATGTACTTGGACCCCACGGACTCAATGTTTCAACGGTAATTTTTTTTATGTGAAGAAGTGGCAAACGCCCTGGCGGGTCACCTGAGGTTAAGTAATAACCACCGCCCATGGACATTTGCAACACCCGTGCAAATGTGTTGCACCAACTAAGCTAGGCCCTGCTACCTACCTCACCAGACGAAACGCAGAAGTGTAACACTTCTACTTTACGCCGGTCTTCTGTGAGCTCGTGGTAATTACCCTGACGGACCTGCCCATTCGTGCAACAGTGAAAACTGTCGCCTGGACCTACCACTGTTAAATGGCACAAATACATAATATAGAGACATAGAGAAATTTAAACATAGAGACTCATTTACCCTTCGTTTTGTTTGTAACAAATTAAAGAGTTTTAACGTCTTAGGGGGTGACTCAAGATGAGCTGAAACCCGTGTTTGAAATGGTGACCAAGCTGCGAGGACCGCAGCGGATCCCGAAAATCTGCGGCGGACCTTTTAGAGACGTTTTTAAGCAAATATGAAGGTTAATAAAAATGTTCTGCATTACTCTGTGAGAAATCCTTCGGGATGTCAAAGACTTTCTTAGTGTTACGTGTATCTTGTATTGTCATGTAATATGGAAGTTAAAGTATCTTATTGTGTAATAGTGCTATGTATGAAGAATTTAATACATCTATTTACGGTAAGTTAAATTTAGTGATTAAATAGTGGCCTGAGATGCGAATTTTATTTGACTGAATTTTTACAACAAACCTTGCTCCAAACGGTACGTTAAATTAGCATACGTTTACCGTTTTAAATACAAAACTCTATATTTTCTGACCAAATAAAATACTTAAATCGATTTAGTTGAACAAACTTAAATCGTTTTAACACAACAACTCAAATCGAATTATACGTTTAGTTTAACACAACTCCCTCCGTCTAAGTTCTTTCAATAAAATACAAACCTCTTTTGGCCTTTTTCAACGTGCTATCAAAACTCCTTTGTTCGAAGCGGACTTTAAAAGCGATAGATTTTTATAAAACCTATTTGCCATAGCTCACCGCTGCAAACGTCCAGTTGCTAACAAATTGTGGTCGCTCACGCTATTTTGTTAGGTCCATACTTTACTGTCAAGGAATGCCAATAAAAGCAGGATTAAAACGGACAATGCAATGCACTTTGCGGTAAAAATAATAGGAAATACTAAGACAAATTTAGAACGTGTAATTCTCATAGAGCGCGAAAAACAAACTAGGTATTGATCTTAGGTAAACGTCTTCTTCTTCGGCTTAATTAGCCTTGAAGGATATTTAGGCCGAAGAAAGGGTTGTGAAAATGTGAGTACATCTGTAAAATCCTGAAGTGATGGTGGGCGATTATATGCGAATGTGATTTTTTTATTACTGATTTACTATACTATTGAAAACAAAGAATTATACATATAAGAGACCACAAGGGTTCTTTCCTGTTCCTGTCAGGACTGGGCTCAATTAATGAGATGATGGTGAGTTCTGGCGTTCATAACAGCTTGCCATTAAGTTTATATATTATAAGTGTAAATATTTAAAATATTTCTAAAATCCTTAATAGGAACAAATGTAACGTATCAGAGTTACGTAAGTACCACACCACATTTCGTAAATAATGCAAAATACCTTCCTTCCTTCCTCCTGCCTTTATCCTACGTGGGTGCGGTCGGCACAAAATGTGGATAATGTTGTAAGCGGTTTTGGGTTTGTTTTATTCCGGCCGGCCGTCTGCCTGACGTTAACCCTTGAGAAACAAGCACCCATGTCCGGACACAAAAATATTTGTCTTGTGTGGGAATCGAACCCACGACCCCGACGCCGAAGCCAATAGCTTAGCACCGCCACCGGGTCATCGTACAAATAATGCAAAAATAACACCATTTAATATCACGTAATATGTAACAGAATTGTATATACATATATTTGGAATTGACAGACAGACAGCATCAGGTGTCCAACGGACACTGTGATTGATTTCGTATCGGACAACAACTCAACTTACACCGTAAATGCATATGCAATGTAACTATACAGCGTGTTTCATAAAGTTTTTATCGTTTTTGTAACCGAACGTTACAAAGGACGAACTTTTATTTTATAATGGTTTATAATAGTATAATTTATTGTGTTTCAACTCATGTTAAGTTTAAATAATTTGTTTTTTTTTTTAACGAAAACTGTCTAGCTATGAAAAACAAGGTTGTTAAACTATTAGCATAGGAGAATCATAGTGTCGTAAGGCATTTAATGACAAGGAAATATTTACGTAACTAAAGGTGCTTACGATATTTCATGAGATATTTACTCACACAAATTTATGATAACAATTCAAAAAATTATAGTATTTAGTTATATCAACTTTTTTCATCAAAATTAAGGCTAGAGCTGAGCTTCTTGTTAGGCATAACCTTTAATCTCTCTGGACTAAAGGTTAAATCAGCATTTAAAAGATAAAGATACCAAGTTACTTTTAAATCACTTGTTGTCTAGGTTATTAAAAAATAATCGAAATTTGCACCCGAGATGAGTTTTTGGACGAATAATTGATTAAATCAAAGCAAAAATATACATCGTTATAAATATTATTTGTAACATTAGTGAGAAATGTTTGAATAAAGGAAATTAGGACAGCATGTATATGCGTAGCAAGCATGACGGGTGCTGAGTCCGCCAAATCCAAAAGGGGTGTTCCACTTGGCTCGTTTTATATCTATTGTTTATATGAGACAAGGGACTGTTTTGATGGAATGCCTATTTTACTATCGCTTGTTTCGTATTTGCACAAAGGTAATGATTTTTTAGACGGAACAACCCTCAGTCATTCGAATGTAACCTATTTTTTGTATCCTCCTCAAAGTGTCGTTAGATTTTATATAAATACTAGATAAATATGATAAAAAGTTTGAATGTTTTCATGTAAATACTTATTAATGAAAATTGAACAGTGTAAGGGAGGATTTTAATTTTAATTTTGTATTCTTTATTTTAGTATGCGATAGACTATAGTGTGACATAGACTCTATTAAGATGTTTAATTATATCACGATTAATAAATAAAACTTTTTTAACAAAAAAAAAGAACCAACTTTAAAATAAAATTATGTTTGTAACTATTACAATTTTACATGCAAAACAATGCATATTTATGCATTGTTTTGCAGCAATCGCGGTTGATTTTCTGTTATATTTCGTAGAGTTCCGTTGCTATCTCCGAAAATCATCATCAGATCTATATGAAATTTATATGGGACCATTTCGGAATGAAACCCTTTCGAACAAAAAAAGAATTTTGAAAATCCGTCAATATATGACGAAGTTATGCCCAAACATACATAAAAAATAAATTAAACATCCGAATTGATAGCCTCCTTTTTGAAGTCGTTTAAAAAAGTACATCAGGTTGCATAAAGGGCCTTTATAATGTCGAAGGTAATGTAAGTCTTAAAAATACGTTGAGGACAAGTCCCCTGGCTGCTGCTGATTTTATTCTTAAATAATTTGTAAACATTTATGCTATTTAAAAAAAAAATATAAGATAATAAGACCGTAGAGTTTCTTGCCGGTTCTTATCTGGACGGGTTTAGTTTAGTGACGGTAGTTTTTGACGTTCAATAAGAGCTTAAAATAAGCCTATTTTGAATTAAGAAATTTTGTCATTGACTTTGGAGATCTTGCGATGCATCACCATTAAATGAATTATTGAAAGTTATGAATAACCATTCGTTTTACCGTAACATTGAATTCTGTATTGAAGATACAAAAAGGTTTTAAAGAAATAGAGCTTAGAATTTGTTCCTGAAGACGAAATATGAATTCCAATTTAGAATCCAAGCCATTAAATGCCGTTTAATTGACTTTTACCACGTAATCTTTCGCAGATCCTGACCCGAATACCTCGAGCGCTGGTAAACTTTTAATAGATCCTTAACTCAATCTCGTCATTCGCTTTCCCGTGACGAAATTACGTAAGTCTTTGGGCAATAAAATTCGTCATAAAGACCATTTTATAATAGGGCCATAAAACCGACTATTCGAGAGGGATTGGGAGGGGCCCCCGCGGGCACTTTTTCTAATTTTATGGCCTCGCTTTTCTGTATCGTTACGCGAGCTTTCATTGTGAAAGCGTAATTTCTGGTGGCACCTGAGTCATCCGCAAACAATGGAGGCCGAACGGCATTCTAATTGGCGTCTGCGTCACGATTGTTGCAATCTTCAGCACAAGCCTCGTTCGGTATGAAACTGAAATAAAGTTTGTATTTATTTTCTTTCTTACGTTGTTGAAATGTTAATTAAGTGATGTGTCCTCTGCAATTGTAACTAATAGTTCTGCCGTAAGTGTGCTGCCGCCTAGTAAAAAAATTGTTTTCAGTGATTCATTAGTTAAGGAAGCAGCTGTAAATATCTGCACGTAGTATGTTAATTTTTATTTTTTATCTTGTCTTTTGTTCCCGTTTGTATAAATATAGTATATAAATAAATAAAGTTCAAGATGAATTACGAGGCTACAAGACGATGTAAGTTCAATCCACCCAACACATCGCAATTCAACCATTCGGTACTGAATTATTCTTCTGTGTAACTTGAATATAGGAATTTGTCTGCTGCTGGGTGAGAAAAGTTTTCCAAATTATCGCCAAGTTCGTCTAAAAGTTGCTGTCCCGTCGCGACTTCATGATTACGCTACTTTATTTTAGTTTAAAATGAAATTTATAGTATTTTAAGTACAGTGTTAGTGACGTTATGGATCTCGATGCTCATGAACTCCGCAGAATAAATATAAAATGGTTTAAACGACAAAAAAAAAGGGGAAATTTCGATATTGTTACGATTTTTTAACTTAGACTTTCTATAATCAGCAGGGATTTTCGGTGATATAATTCGATAAATTCGTACACAAACTATAGGCGAGGAAATTTATAAAAAATATATATAACAGTTGTACATTATACATTGATCGACTAGGAAGAGTAATCAAACTTATATCTCTTCTCTTAAGTCTACATACATACCATTGCATGCAATTAATATGGTCAGTTGAATTCTCCTAATAATTGTGCATTATAAAACGCGTCGTAAGAGGACACGCGTTCAAAATATAATCCGTTACTCCTTAAGAAGGCATCGCTAAAGCGCCAGACATTATGATAGCATACATGTAAATACTACATATGCGATTCCGCAAGCAATAATGCCGGATACTTGTCAGTTTCCGGGCGATTTTTCATCATACCATCCGCACGGCCCTCTGATCATTGCGAGTTGCTCACGCGTTTAATTAGTCGCCGTGAGCACGAAGGGTGCTTTTGATTACACCGATAATTGTTTTCAGCGTGTGTCTGACGTCACGAGTGTTTACATGCACAGATTTCGGAGTCATTAGCCGGCGTAATTCACTTTTTCACTGCAGCAGACCCTGGTACGACTAGTAGTCTAGCTACAGTGAAGTAATTTCTCCTATTCTGTATATGAACCAGTTTGAAAGGGGCAGTAGTACATTCTTAGACGTAAGTTATAAGTATACGTACTTTCGTGTTTCGTCTGGTTAGAGTTGAACAAAATATTTTACACTAGCTGCTGCCCGCGACTACGTCTGCGTAGAATAGACTGAAGGGGTAACATTCAGACAGAAAGACAGATATACATAAAATATGTATATAAATTATTATTCTGATGTATAAGCTATATTATCGTAAAGTTTCATTAAAATCCATTCAGTAGTATTTGCGTGAAAGAGTAAAAAACATACATACATACAAACATACAAACAAACTCCCTCTTAAAGTTTGGATCCAGAATCACAACTGTTCCAGATGTGCCTCAGATAAGTTTCTTGTTCTTTGGCCCTCTTGTCATAAAAAAAACATCGCTTCAATGATATGAAAAATAACATTTTACAACAACTAGTAAACTTATTGTTCCTAACAATTGTATAGATAATACTTATAACAAATTAAATGTTATCTGCAACATGAAAGTTAATTCTTGGTTAAGTACTCAGTAATAAACATTGTGCATTATGAATAGCATACTTATTTTTATGGATAAATGCAACGGTCTTGTGTCTTGTATTAACTGATGTTTTTTCTTTTAGTCCCGAGACTTTTAAAGCTTCATCTTACTTGATTGTTAAACGTGCGTAAATGAAATGTTTAATATTTCCTTTCCTAAATGGTGAAGCAGAAATTCTTTACGAGATTCAGATCTAAGCCGTAGGATTGTTATCCTGGCTAGTAAGCATTAAATAAATACACAATGATAAAACTACTTCTACAATTGTGACACGTCATACGAAATATAGTACAAACATACGAACACCTAGCTAATTTCACGGATACCTTCGTTTTCGCAAAACAGAGTGTGTCCTGTACTTTTACGGCATCCGAATGTTTTCGTAAATAATGTGAATAGTTAAAATCGGGCTTCAGCATCTTTGTCCGAGCCAATTTAGAGCAATGGCCCAATGGAGTAGAATCGTTAAATTTAACGTACACTAACTTGATGCCATAAAAGCGAGTTAATCTCAATACACCGATAGCGCTTATTACGCGTAGTGATGCACGGACTCATTGCACTTATCGACATATCGTTAGATCGAACGAAACGATACATTCTAAGGCCTGAGAGCTACGATTTTTATAAAAACCAACTTCAAATAAGAAATCTAAAGAAAAGGAAATGGCCTAAAATATAGCCCATATAGTTTACTTTCTTCGGATAGTTGACAAACGAATATGTATTACAGAGCAGGACTTAGGAGTGTCATAATAAAGCTGCATACTATTCTGTAAACATATTTAGTTAGTTTATAATCCGTGGATATGTTGTCTTATAAGTGTTCAAGCAAGACTTACCTACTGTTGAAATAATCGTAGCATTCATCTCCCCAGATTCCCATCACTAGTCGGAAATAAAAATCGTAAATGAAGCCATTCGTGCACAGAGGCGGTCTCTAAACGCGATTAACTACTTTTTGGGGACCACCGACGTTTACTGTCCTTTTATTTCAGGTGGAAATGTTATTTATTTATTCACTGAGCGGAGGCTGGGTCGGTGACCTCTAAGAAATCGATAATTCCAGTAATGAAATCATCGAATGCTCTGAAATCATTAAATTAAAGGCAACAACATGTAGGTGAATAAATTGTTTTTAGTCTAAAACCGGATATAGAATTTAAACGCAAACCTTTTTATTTGTTTCCTCAAACATAAGCGGGCTCATACAAGAAAATAACTAACCGGATATAAAGATGTTTTTATTGTTAAATAACGTCATCACTGAGCTCTTATAATTAACTGAAGGAGATTAATTCATAATCATTTAGTAATAACTTTAAAACACCAGCTACATATCATCATCGTTCATCTTTACAAATCTTTGGTACGTTCACAATTAGAGTATGCCATTACCGTCTGGGATCCCTTTTACAATAAATATTCTGACAGCCTTGAAAGGGTACAAAAGAAATTCTTAAAATGTATGCATTACAAGTGCCACCATGCAAATTTATACTATTCTAAATTATTAAATAATTATAATCTACTTAGTATAAAACATAGAAAACTTTTTATTCAAATGATTTTGCTGTATAATCTTTGCCACAATAAGTTTGACTGTGTAGACATAATGAATAGATTTTTTTATAGAGTGCCGACAAGGCCGTATGCGAGAACCATACGATTGTATCACTTTTTCGAATTACCAAAGACTCAAACAAACACCGGTAAACGATCGCCGGTATATCGCCTGGCGGTCATATATAACAAATATTTTACCGAAATCGATATATTCGCATCCCATGTTAGTATTTATAGAACTGCCATTATAAAAAAAACGAGATCAACACCATAGTTGGATATGAGATTAAGATAGAGGTAAAATTATTGCCCAATTTGTTAAATTACAATGTTAATTACATTTACATTTTGTTTCATAGGTTGTTGTTGATGTTTATCTCTCAATCCTGGAAAGTAATCTGTGGTAAATGGTGTTGGTGTCACAATTATTGAACTTGTATTGTTATATTTACTTTAAGTTATTCTTCTTTATTGTGACACTGTTTATTTATCCCAAATAAATTTGAAAAGAAAAAAAAAATAATAATTTTTTTTTATTCATTATTAATAATACAAATATTTATAAGCTAGCTCGATAAGTATTTTATCAATGACTTTTTTAATTTGAATAGTAGGTCATGTAGTACCGTAATTATAAGTTTCACGTTTGTATCATGAATTTAAAATAAAAAAGTGAATGAGATCATGAATGCGAAACCTATGCGAAACCTATGCTCTTTCTTCATCACTTCACTAAATAAATCCTCCCTTAATATAACAGCAAGAAAAAATAAAATGTTTTACTACGTAGAAAATCACCCGGTAATTTAAAATGTTTTAAATATGCAAATCTCACAAAATGTTCTTCACGTACTGCGGCCATCGAATTGTGTGCTCCTCTATTCTACATTATAATCAAAAGCCGCAGAAATATTCAAGCAAATATTCATGCAAGTCCCTCTATAAATTTATAGTAACTCGGTAAATATGGTCCTAATATCGTTTGTCGGTAAACTGTAATAGGACAAAATGCTCATCTCCCGTCCAATAATCCTTGCTGACCGCTGAGTTATCCCAATTTCCTGTTCGTTCAGCTTATTCAATTTACACCTCATTTCCACGGGACTTCCTTGAAAGTTTTTCGTCTCCGCGGGTTCCCAAGCGTCCTTTTAGGACATTTTGTTAAAAGTTTTTCATTTTGTTCGTGACAGAATAAACAAAATTTGTATTTTCGTCATAAATAGGTGGGGCGTCAAGCTTTTTTACTTTGGTCCACGAAGATTTGATGACTCCGTGGTGCGCGTGTGACCCACAGACAGTTGATTCGCTTCTGGGTGTTTGTCCACGTGAAATTTAAACGTTCATACAACCTAGGATAATGTTATACTAAAGTAAGGTAAATGATTTCAAAACACTAAACAAACTATACAAACTCCAAACAAACACGAAGCAGCGTTAATTAGAATATTATGCTTTCGTGTTTCGTCTGGTGAGTGTTGTAGCGCTACATTTGAATGCGCATCTGCAATTCCAAAGTGTTGTAGGTATTCATGGGCGGCAGTAATCACTTAACATTTGGTGTACCGCCTGTTCGTGTTATAACTTTTCACATAAAAAAACAAGCCTATATGGCCTATATACGCACGTGGAATACAACCAAGATTGTAAGTCTAAAACAATATAAGCACATCAAAGCTATTAGGAACCCGTCAACTTCCTAGATGAGACTGATGTTCTCTCGTACGGATGGCTCGCACAAAAACTTTTTAGAGCCAACCGACTGTTGTCTTTGCTAACTCCCATCTCATTAATATCCATCCCACCTTTGAAATCCAAGTCTTTGACGCACCGCCGATCATCCCGCGACAAAAGGGAAATCCCAAGGGACGCGGAGTTTTCGTTTCGCCATATAATTGTTTATGCGGGAATCAGACGTGCGTGTAACGACGATGAAAGGGAAACTGTTGGGACAAAGTTCAGGATTAGATTTTTTACAACACTATCAATTTTATAAAGACTTATACTACCTTATTATGAATATTGACTATACTGTTGAATATGTATATTGAATATGTATATAAAGACTTATACAACTTGAATATACATATTCAAGCAGTATAAGTCTTTATAATTATGATAACGGCCTCGCTTGAACAAATAGTAGTTCACTTTACTTAATCAAATATGACAGAAATGTGATGTAATGCCAAAACTTTATTCAAACGGTAAGTAATGTTACTTAGGTGTCGACCCGTTTTAGCTCATAAAGGAAGACTAGCTATAATTAAACCTTAGTTAATAATTTAACCGCTTATTTATCTCAATTTCTTTGAGATAAATCAGCATTGTGAGTTGAGTGAGAAATCAGAATGTGGTTCCATTCAAATATAAACACGTGATGTTTTTATATTTGAAATATATTTAAAGGAGAGGAAAACTATCCCATTTAAATATTGTGGTGGTGTATAATGGTAGTGTAAAATATTCTAATTTAACATAAATGCTATAAAAAATTCGTATGACACACGGAAGTATCCAGAGACATCTTAATTTTTGCAACTTGTAATTTATCGCAATCAGCAATTCTTGAGCGTGCATTAACAATTCCATCAGTATCTGTCTTGATGGCAGCCCTACAACCACTCCATTGATCTCGCCGCCAAAGACAAGCCGCCCGAGAAAAGGCATCCGGCGGCGACTGCTTCCGCTCGCACGCACCTTTAATGAACTAAAAACACAACATAAAGCTGAGTGCACACCGGCGCATTTTTATTTAACTTAGTACAATATAGAAAATAAAAATCATGAGTATCATTTCTGTCCTTTTAACATTGCTATAAGAATATAAACTTTGTACAAATTTTACAATTAAAACACGTCAATCAACAGCATCCTAGAGATGTAACAGTCGATTATAATTTCGACATTTGATTTTCAGCGCAAAGTTCATTTCATAATTAGTTATATTTTAACCATTCCGTATGATATTATTGTATAGGCCGTTAGCGAGTTTAATAAGTAAAAAAAAATCAAATTGCAGGTTGAGACAATAAATAGGTGCGTTGACCAAATCAAACGAGTAATCGTAAGAAAAGTTATTAATATAGGTAATAACATAAAAATAATGTAAAAATGATATAATTTCAGAATAAATTCATTTTAATATTTAAAATCACTGTGTGCATATAAATTCGCATTTCGTATCTTCTTTTTGCTGCATATAAATCCAAATCTTGCTCTCAGTGTACTATGGATAATTCTGCTAAAGTTTAGCAATAGTCATTTGTTTTTTATTACGTGGAAATAGGGGTGAAAATGAGGCGGCGGATGCGGGTTCTTATTTTGTTTCGTCCTTTGATCACAAATGGGCTCGACTGAATAAAATATTACGGTATGGTATATGATAGACATGTACAATATTCAAAAGACGAATCTATTACCTCGAAATCTCTCAATTAGGTTGAAAATAAAGTGGTCTGTTTTTATGATTTCGCATACAACCCTGAACGTAGGCCTAACTTAATTTTCTTGTAATGTAAAATTTTGTTGTTCGCATATATCTAAGTCAAAATTGTTGTCAGAAAATACATCGGTAGCTTTCCAAGATGTTTTCTTATTTAAAAGCGTAAACACCAGCAGGTGGTAAACTTTTCCACTCATGAACGATCATCATTGAAAATATCTTCTGAAGGTGGTACATAAATTCGTCTAAATTATTATCTAAGTGATTAATGGTTGATTTACAATAATCTATACCTTATTTATGGGTCGTTTCATAAACTCACTTTTCACAACATATCTATTACATGGAATGATATTCGCTCGCAAAATCCGCACCTTAAAAAAAGGTTAATAATTTTGAGCGCCACCTAACTTGCCAACATATTACGCGTGAACGCACCAAAAGCTTTGTGACGAATCCCGAGGAGATTGAGTTAAGGATCCTTTATTGAAACGTTTTATTTTTAAATACAACCGTATACAATTGGAATATGATTCAAATTTCAACGAGCTAAAAACAAAACAATATCGGAGCCGCAACAATTACTATATCGCGGAAATAAAATCGCTTTACGGTAAGTACAAACAGAGTTCTTTTATGATGACATAAGGTAAGGCTCGTTTGTCTATAATGCGCAGAATTGGAGGTAATATCAGTATATCACAGTTGCATAACTGTTTTGTAATCATAGCCATGTTTTTATTTCCTTATTTATTACGTGAAATGTCAGAAAGGGAGCAGACATTTCACCTGATGTCAATTTATTACCGCCGCCCATGGACATCTTCATTTGAAGAGTTACAGATGAGTTACTTTTAAAAAGGGCCAAGTTACCTCACTCGCCAGACGAAATTCGAAAGTTAAAAGCACTCGAAGCTGGTCTTCTGTAAAGCCGGTACTGTGGTACTTCCGCAGACGAGCCTGCAACAGTAGAAGTAGCGTAGCAGCTAACGCTACTGCCTTTTTAATTTATACTTGCAAGCTGTTCTGCACTTCTAACTTCACTGCTTTCTAATCGAGCTATTCATTGATGGACAGCCTTACTGGCTGTCGTTGCAACAAAATGTGTAGATGAATTTTCCAAAGATTTTTCTCTGCTGTCAGGGTTCGAGCCTTTGCCTTCTGGCCTACGCACCCAGATGTTCTAGTCACGAAGCTTGTGCCTCTTTGACAGTGACAAAACACATTTTCTCATATGACATTTTCATAATGAACATTTGAAAACTGGAAATGTCGCTTTGTTATTGAAATTTCATTTTAATTTTTAGTTTTTAAGATGTGTTCATAAATTGTTGGAAAATTATTCACCACTGCGACGATTCCAACTTGCACCGCTCGAATTATGCACCCAGTTGCTCTAGCCACTAAGCTAAGCGGTGTTATAACACTGTCAGTCTGTCCGTGGCTTCCGTACAACAGACATGACTTTTGATGGTACGGGAACCCTTCACGAGTCCGACTCGTACTTGGCCGGTTTTTTATTTTTCGTATCTTTAAACAAATAATCATTCAAACTACTCTATAATTCACTTTTAACCCGTGCCTCACGATTCAACGATACTATAAACTTTACGCAAATACGTAAAGAATATAATGTTCGTATAGCAGTAGTTTTATACGAGTTCTCATCCGCCATTCATTTTATTCGGTTTATTCGTTGTATAAATTCATAAAACTTCACATTTCACGCCAACTAAACTTCACGTAGCCTGCGTGCAACGGTCAGTGGGGTCTCAATAGAGAATATTTCGCTGGAAAAATATTCACACTGCGCTCTGTATTTCCAGTTATTAATGGAATTAAATAGCGCCGTAGCTATGCAGTCAAGTCTCAGTTTTTCTACCATAGGTATAGGAGAAATAGCAAGTGATCATCTTTACTAATATTATAAACGCGAAAGTTTGAATGTATGGATGGATGTTTGTTATTCTTTCACGCAAATACTACTGAATGAATTTTAATAAAACTTTACAATATTATTTATAACTTATACATCAGAATAAGACATAGGCTATAATTTATGTACATGTTTAATGTATATCTGTCTTTCTGTCTGAATGTTACGCCTTCAGCCTATTCTACGGAGACGTAGTCGCGGGCAGCAGCTAGTGGTTTAATAAAATTATTTTGTTATTTATTTCAGTAGATGCTGCGCGGGCTGCTGTCAATTACATGACCCCAAGCTGAGAATCGCGTTTTTTTGTTTATTGCTTTGTTTGTTTTATTGTTTCATATAATTTTATTGATAATGGATGTAAATAATGGATTTAAGCAGTTTTAGCGTCATGTATGTACAACAAAACTAAAGGCAATATAACTCGTAACTTCTTTTATGTAAAAAGACTTGGGTTACTTCAAGAACAGCCTATTCCTACGGGGCTATTGCGAACTACAATCGGTAATAAGTTACTTAGGAATATAAAAATATCTTTATAATTATATATGAAACATCAACTAATTATGTATGTAGTAAAGAAATTATCAGTCTCGATGTATTATCTCAAATATAAGGTTTGAAAATCGAATTTTACAAATATTATAAACATTGTATGTTGCCCATGGGTGACAGTAAACACTCGCCATTACGTAATCCGTTCTGAACCTATTTTTCCATAAAACGAAAAGACATATTTTGTATAAAATGTTCATGAATATGATTCGAAGGAATATAATGTTTATATCTGATTCCGCTTCTCCCATATTCCGTCACTCAATTCACCCCCCCGTATTAACACGCCATTAGTTATTTGCCCGCTGGGTGAAAATCGAACCTTTTTTTTCCATGTTAATTAAACAGATTAAAGGGTACACCGCGTGACCTATTTTACCCTACACGCGTGTTTTTCCCCGTCGGGGGCTTACATAAGGGTAACGCTCGTACGGTTTAGAATAATGTTTAATTAATTAAGGAAATATCACTCTGGGCGCTCTAATTGGATGTCCATTATTTGAGCTGTGGAATTATGTTTTCCCATAATATTTTCTTTTTCATTTTTATTACATCGTTGTTTTGAAAAGCTTAGTATTTTTGCATAATGTACCGCACGAGTTGGTTAATGTGAGGATGCATGAATAAGAGTATTGGTAGTCGGAATAGAAAAAAAATAATAAAGAAAACAAACTTGGCGATATGGTTTGGAATATTGTAGTGAAAATTATAATAAACTAGCTGGTACCCGGCGCTGAATAAATAATTTTATGAATAGCGTTGAAACATTGATACAGTTATCTCAATCACTAAACATGCTTAGGTCAGTCGCGCCCACGGTGCTTCGATAACATGTAGTAATTGCTATAGAAAGGGGTGATCCAGGATTAATAACGATACAGAAAATAGAAAGATGTTTTTAGAGTCAACTTGTAGACCACATTATGCTAAACATAGATATGATTTTAGATCAATATCCTCTAACATATTGATTATGAAACGCAGAAGTATGACACTTCTACTTCACGCTGCTCTTCTGTGAGGTCATGGGACTTACCCGGACGGACCTGCCCATTCGTGCAACAGCCGAAGCTGTTGCGTAGCCCTACGACTGGCCATACCATTAAAGGTCACGGAGGATTATATTTAATTGACACAACCCTTGCCCCCTAAATAAAAAAAAAAGTGGCATAAGAGCACAACAAACTAACTGTTAATTGTGGTAGTAATAATTTCGAAATTCGAAAATATGCGAAGTCCGCCATTTTCAAATATAACGAAAAAAGAAAATAATTTCTAAAATACGCGAAGTCCGCCATTCCGTGGTAGGTTCGCGTGGTGGACTGTGTCCTAATGCATGTGCAGAGGAGGCCTTTGTCTAGGAGTGTGACGTATATACTGTCACCTTACTTTTTTTTAGTTCACTCCGCATCATGAAAGCTCGCTAGCGAAACCCCGTCAACGGAATAACAACGGGAACCGCGGAGCGTAACAATAATAAAATTCCCCGAACGAATCTCGTCTTCCTACTCGGATGAGCGGTCACATGACAAATTGCCTGTCACGCTCGCAACCCTTACGCTGGCGGTAATACTTGCCAGGTAATGTATGATTTATGTGACGCAAATAGAAGCCCGCTTTTTTACCACATCACAACAGCCGCTGGGTGCACCAAATTGGCGAAGAATGGGAAATAGATTTGGAGCTACTCAATTGTGATTCATATTTACCTAAATCTATGTAGCCTGTAGATATAACCTTTTGACTTATGTAATGTGATTGTCCCTTCTTCCTTTTTTTTATCATTGCTCTTACAGTACATATTATTATTACACACATTACTACGGTATCTGATATTATCCTCTGTTTAAAGGTCGTTTTACAAACATAAACTTCACGTGGACATACACCCAGATCCGAAAATATTATCTGTGATCATTTGTGTGAGCAGTAAAAAAAAATGTAAAGTAAAGTAACAGCCTGTAAATGGCCCACTGCTGGGCAGAGGCCTCCTCATTACAGAGGGTATCAGGGCATAGTCCACCACGCGGCCCTAATGAGCATTGGCGGACTTCACGTAGCCTACTTTCGAAATAACCTATTTTCAAAATATTTTTTTTTTCGTTATTATTTCGCAAACACACGAGGTTTCCTCACGATGTTTTCCTTCACCGCTGAGCACGTGATAAGCCAGCACTTAAAATTAAAAATTTCATTGGTGCCGGTACCGGGGATCGAACTCAGGTTGCTCGAGTATATTGAATTAAAGGCGAGCGCCCGGACAATGAGCTATCACGGCTTAATAGCAAATAGCAGTCCCGTGTGTCCCTTGGCAACTGCGCCACGGATTCATCATGCTTGTATTGCCTGTAGCCAGTGAAATTAATAAATCATTAACGTGCAATTAAATAGATAATTAGATAACACCAATATACTTTGAGTTTATTGTAATTTGATCCTTGGATATAAATAAGAAGTGATAACATTAAAATATCGATTATGTAATCAACAACACAGTTTTCTCAGGATTAAAAGCACTTCAAAAATACAATGGATATCGCTTATAATATGACTAGCGACCCACCCCGGCTTCGCATGGGTGCAATGTATTATACATATACACCTTCCTCTTGAATCAATTTATCTAGTAAAAAAACCGCATCAAGATCCGTTGCGTAGTTTTAAAGATCTAAGCATACATAGGGACAGACAGACAACGGGATGACTTTGATTTATATTATGTAGTGATAAAGCATTTGTCCTTTATTCCAGACAATATAAACGCGGTGCGCCGTAATAGGATCTCCATTCTTTCGAACAACGGCTAACGGAGACGCGGTAAAAAACTAAAGTGAATACAGATATTCGATTATCTGCCGCTCCCCGTACACACTGATTTGATTAAACCTCCCTTTTACTGCAATTTACCAGAAATAGTTGCATTTAACCGCATTTCGGGGAGAAACTGCGGATTATCGGGAGTCGGGGTGAATAATATTCCGTTCGGAAATTTCATTATCATGATACTATATTTAGTGCCGTCTTATTTTGATCGAACGCCGGGATTACATCTGTCCAAACAAATTATGGATTTGTTTTCCGTTAATCCATTTGCTGAATCGTATCCCCGATATGAATAAATTTCGTAAGTATAAAGTTGGTAACATTAATATAGTGATTAACATATATGTTATGGCCTTGACAGTCCCTATACAACATTCGCATTTAATTTCAACATTAAATTTGATGTAACAGGAATAAATTCTTTACGCGCTATATTATTATTCTTCACAACGACACAGGTCTTTATAACTGTCACGTAATCATTTTATTGAGCCATGTTCATATAACTGTATCGCGTTCATCGATAAATGCATTACAATGTGACCGACTGATTAAATATCGAATAACAATGTATACGATAGCCGATAAATTTATATAATTATGTACCCATAGTAATAAATTTGAACATATCCAAAGATAACTTCTTCGATTATTATTACGGGACAAAATATGACAGTAATCGACAACAAAAACATGACAGTAACCAACAAAAATATATTTTTATTCGAATAGCTATATTAATACGAACCATAGTTTGTAATAATTCTTTTTCTAGTATTTCGTTGCCATTTTCAGATCTCCTTCTGTAGCGAACGCCAACTGCTGACCACTCATAATTCTTGTTAGTGCTCAATAGCGCCAGTGATAATTTCCACGGCGAGATATTCCCAGAATCCACTCACATTTATACGGGGTGTTGTTTATTTAGACGAATAGGCATAATTATTTAATTTTCTTCAAGAAACTTCCATCGATTCCTCGCTGACTATGCCAGTAAATTAAGATTAAGAAATACTTATAATTATACTAATACTATACTTACGAAAAATATCGTACTGAATATTGTCGATTGTCTCGTTCCTGAACAAAAATAATACGTAGCCTGTAAAAATGGTGTTTGTGGTAATAAAATCCCTCTCGTTGATCAGTGGGCCAAAGTGATGCTGCCATGTCTCGCGTCGTAGCTTCGAATCCTAGTTGGATTCATATTCTAACTTTTTTTTTAATATAAAAGTGGCATACGAGCTGGCGGATCACCTGATGTTAAGTGATAACCACTGCCCATGGACAAATGCAATACCCGTAGGGTTGCAAATGCGTTGCCATCTTTAAATAAAGCGGGCCCCGGCTACCTCACTCACTAGACGAAAGCCAGAAGTGTAACACTTCTACTTTACGTCGGTCTTCTGTGAAGTCGTGGTACTCACCCGGACTGACCTGTCCATTCGTGCAACAGTGAAAACTGTTGCGTGGACCCACCACAGTTAAATTCACATTACTTGCTGTACTTGGGATTACGAACCGACTTGTCATTTGGAACGTATGAGATTCTATAATCTTGGTGGAAAAGTACTTGCAACTTTCTTAGTATCCCACCAGGATAAAAATACTGCCTCTAGAGGTTGTTAGAAGTTCGCTAGATTCCCAGCACTGAAAACTATTGGAGACAAACATAGTAACAAATTATGCCATTCTTATATTCTCGTCATGGTGTATGCAATTAAGAATATTCGTTCACCCATAGTGTTTTTCTGCTGTCTGTGTGTATATTAATGCCTTGCTTTCTCCGGAACTCGATAACGAGTTTAAAATTTTCATATGTTAATTTGACCCTTGCACATTGTAAGACTACGTTTATTCAAAAAAAAGCACCATCCTGTATCCACCGATGATTCGTATGAATGTTGCATGAAGTGTTTTCTCGCGTTGATATTATTTACCGCACCCCTGCAATAAAGCTGTCGCCAATGAAGACAAACTGCGCCGGACATCTTGGCCGTGGCCGTCTCTGTTTTTTGGCTTGACCCCCCCGTTACGGCAGAATGACCCGGCCACAGTTCGGCGGTCGGATATCATAAAAATCTGATTAAGAATCCATATTATGCAATAAGATAAATCAGTATCGTAATCGCAATGTGAGTGGTTCTGAAATGATTTCCTGAAAAAAATTATCATTTCACAAATCTAATTTAGAAACACTCAATGAAAATAGTTTCTTTCGTTTAAATCAAACAATATAAACCCTTAGATCATTACTTAAATCATAGAGCAGGATAAGATTGAAGTGCTCCCGATACAGAAAATTATTTTAAATGCACGTAGCAAGTATGTCATGAAATACAATCTTATTTCGATAAAGGATGTTACTAGTGTAAAATGATTATTGAGAATTAATAAAATTGTTTACCATAATTTGTACTATTGCATAAATGAAGCAATTACATATATGTTAGATCGCGGCTACATTGCCATTGCTTTAGGAAAATGCATCGCTAACAAGACCAAACTACTACTTTTTTACACGCATATTTCACGTTGATCTTCTTATGAACTTTGGCACTTCCCCAGTCGCTAGTTATTCGGGATTTCAATTTTAAACACAATAAATTCTTTAAATTATATACTTACAAAAGATATTATGGTTATTGATTTATATTTATGTTCTTATAATAAATATATTTAATTCTATCTCAATATAATAAGCCACAACAATACGTCAACATTTAAATAAAACCCAATTAATACATCTGTTTAACGCAGTTAATTCATAAACCTTAGTTAAATATTGGATCTTGTACATAATACTAATATTCATATCACAGCATGAAGCAGATATAAAGAATTTTAATGATTAAATCAGGCATGCATAGTTTTGATCAATGCTATTGTATTATCAAAATGTTTATCACTTACGTTAGCTTTCTTCCATAATTGAAATGTAAATGGTTGTCAGTGTCGACACGTAAATGTCTGACCGACGATGGTAAGCTATATTGAAAATAAATTTAATCCCCGTGTCGCGTAGCAAGGCACGCGCTACATGCAAATGAGACACGAGATAAATTTGCATGCGTCATACTTTGTGACGTTTAAAGTAATAAATGCGAGGATTTGAATTTAGATTATTGCTCGTAATCCCAAAGGGTCAATCCTGTGTTATTAATGCAATCAGCAGAAGGGCTCAAATAAAAGATTTAACTATACTCTGATTTGCACAAATATTTAAGTATAATACAATCGGCAATGGACTCATAATGATTTTAAACCAAAATAAATTTTAGGTACTAATAAATAGAAAAATAACATGAAATACCGCATGTGTATAAAAATTTTGCAAAATTTTGTGCTGTAAAGTTTGTTTTTCAAACAAAATATACGAGTGTGATGTGAAAAACTACAATTATACTTGTCATAGTATAAAGGTATTGTGCTTCTGTTTCATCAAGTTTTTGTCGTGTTATAAATTATTTAAATCCATTTTTACACTCCATTTATTTATGTTGAATATTTTCCGCTGACGAAGCACATTCAAAAGCAGTCATTTATTGTTTGATAGTTATAATATCAACTCTCGATAGCGTTTCCGTTCATTGTAAAACGAGGCACAAAGGGAGAGCGCTACGAGCGAACTGGAGCGCCTGCCTTTGTTTACCGAAGGGGAAATAATTAGAGCAGAGTCGAATGAAGACGCGGAAGGAAATGAAACGAGAAAAACAACAAATAATAATTCATCAGGTAAAAGGAGAGGTAATCCAGATATTTGAAAGCCCGTGGAGATAAAAAAACGCCGGGAAATTTATCCTGGAACGGGATACGAGGGAGACGGGGCAAATTAGCAATTATATTATAAAAAATTCAGAGAGACCCGTTTTAAAACGCCGCGTCGTATGCCGCCATTGCCTTTTTTATCCGAAACCGGAAGGATAATGTTACGTATACGCTATTGTTTACGTTAATTGAATAGCGTTCGTTTTTTCAAGGGAAACAAAATAATTGTATAAAACTCGATGTTTTTTCATCTGTTCTATTTTTTTATTACTTTGACCTTAATATAGCTTTTTAATTTGACGTGTCAAAAACTTATATCTGAAGTGTCTTAAACTCTTAGTAAACTTATAGTATCGTCAGCTTATATTGACAAATAAAGATCCTGTTTAGATTTGACATCACCAAAATATTTGCTTTCGATTGTTTATGTAAATTTACTAAAATACAGATTCATTCAAATTTAACCTAAAATCTAGTTTAGCATTTGAATTCGAATCGTGACTTTGAAATGTTTGAATAATATCAAATTTTACCAGTGCAAAGACAACTCGTGAATAGCATTCTAAACAAACTACAACAATGTAAGTATTAAACACATTATAAAAATGTTGTAATTTTGTTGTTTTTATATTGAAACAGTGTATTTTAAACAGACTTTTATAACATCATCGTTCCTTTAAAATTAACTCTCTTAACTCCATTAGAACACTTCGGTAATATTCAAATAAAATATAAGATATCATTAAACAAAGGGAATGAAATAAGAAAAATCCGATATAAGATAAAATTTTTCTCCCACCATAGAAGTGATACTTGATCAAAGCCATCTGTCTTAATTCAGATCGGAGTAGCAGTGTGCCAGATGACACTTAGAGCGATCGCTCTTATTGAATATTTATAAATTATATTCGTGAGGGAGATAGTTTTGGTATCGATTTCGATCAAACACACTTACTTTAATACGAGCTGTTTAATTTAAAATTAACAAGAAGGTGGATACACATAATACCAGCATCTAAAAAATTTAAGCTAATAATTAAATATATGACAATTATGATTTTATATATAAAGATATGTTACAAATTATAAAAATTTAACCAGTATACTAATTTTACAGGTTATGCGAAGCCTGCTAGACCGCATCGTGTTCGCGTTATGCACTATGCACCCTAACACCTACTGTATATGGAGGCTTTTGCTTAACAGCGGGACAAATATATAGACTGATAATTTACTTTACTTTTTTTCGGCCGAAGTTTACAATTAAAAATATTTAATAGGTATATATATACATATGAACCATAGTTATTATATTGGTAAAAAGTATTCGATTATTTTTAGGATTTAAGGATTTTTTTTAATCTGGGCAATGTTAAAAAAAATATCCTTATACTACTTATATTACTTTAGGATAACGCTATCCTGTGGTGCAAGGACGTTGTACATGCATAAATTTCGCGTGGAAAAACCAGATGCGAAACAACTATCTGTGAGTCACACAAATAGTTGTCTCGTGTGGGAATCGAACCCATGACCCTCAACGCCGAAGCCAATACCTTGGCGACTGCGCCGCGAAGTCATCAAAATAGTTCGTGAAACTAAATTTCATAATTTTTTCATTCAATAATATGATTGAGATATTATACTTTGATTATTATTGAAAAACAAAATAATATCTAATTCACAATAAAACATTTTAATCTACGGTTCAAATTCTAATTTACCCGATAGAAGGACGTCGGAGTGTCGAATTTTATAAATCTATCGGGTGCCGTGGTAAGTACGTAAGTACTAGTACAATCGGCCGGACATAAAATGACACTGATGTATCACTTATCCCAGGGCCGCCCCCGCGGAAGAAAGGGCGCCCTTAAGGCGAACATCTTTACAATTACTTGAACCGACATTCACACCCAATATCTCCTTGTACAGTCTGCTGCATAAATTTAATTTATGTTTTAAATTTAAATGTTGTACCGTGAATCTCTTAGAAAAAAATGTGACACACTAAATTCATCAAGAATAAGTGTTGGGACTGGTTCATTATTAAGTGAAAATTCATCACAGACAATGAAGTAATTCTATAATTAGTTATGATTATATCAAGTTGGTTTCGGACGAAATTTGAGATTTCAGAAATACTATTAGATCTGTTAAAATTTCATGCTACTCATCTTGTATCAACCTTATCAGCTTCAGGTAATGGACATTCCGACGCTGTAAAGTGATGGAGACTACCTGAGTGTGACATTAGTCGACTTAGATATCGAAACTAAATATCATCTGGGTGTTTGTCCACGTGAAGTTTATATTTGTAAAAAGTTCTCACAACAGATATATACGATAATGTTTTCCTAAAGTAAGGGCAATGATTTAAAAAAAAATATGTAAGATAGATATCGTAAGAGATATCTTAGATATCGTAACTAAATCCAAGAAGAACTCCAAGCATTAAACTATTTACACAATAAAACAGAGTTAACGATCCTCTGCCCGGATAAAGGAATTGCTTGGTTGTTTTGGATACATCAAATTGCAATTTGAAAATTAGAGAACTTTTGCGTAATGAAAAACGCAACAAGTTAAAAACAGAACCAATGGTGAAAATACTTAAATTAACTAATAGGTAATTCGATAAACAGATAAGAAGATCGTTTGCAACCAGTCTGTTTATTCCATAAAATTATTAAAAAAATAAAAACAGTCTCTCATAAATATAATGAGGTCTATTGGGGTGGTTCGTTGTTATATTGTATGATGTTTTTAAGAAACGGTTATTTAAAAGAAATTAAACGCGAGAAAATCCGTGAAATATTTGAATTTACATTACGTTATGTCTTTAAATTTTGTTCAAAAAAAGTAGAAGCAAATTTGAGAATGTCGTTCTTTGCTGTGACCACGGTATTTGCAGAAATATTGTGTATAGTTTCACAATGGAGCGAAAGTATCAAAGGCCGGGGGGCTGTCTTCTAAATGGAGACCGCGGTTTTGTTGTTGACTCCAAGTTAATGCATTCTGGGGCATTGTTCTCGACAGACAGACGGATTACGATTCCTCTTGATATCAAATTGCTACAGATAATAGGGCCTGAATGTTTTATGTCGACGCTGGAACGTTTTACGGTGGATTGGGTATTTCCGGTGAGTCTACGCTATGTTTCATATTTGTCAGTTGACGTCCCTCCTCATATAATAGTAATAATAATAATGTAAAATTTTTTTTTAATATTTCCTCAAGCTGTTGGCCTTACTTCGTTAGGCTATATCTAATTACTAAATAATCAACTCAGTCGATTTCTACTGTCATTTGCTACTGTCCCTTTTTTATTGTCTTAATTATGACGTGATAGCTGAGCTAAAAATATTATCAACGATTTAAAGTAAAAAAAGTATTGCTAAGCAATTAACTTTTTGTACTAATCTGTATTAGTCTTAAAATTAATTCTTTGATCTCATAAAGTACAGAATTTTGAAGACAAAAGAAATCAGAGGTGTAGCAACAGCACAACACGATCCTCCATCACCTTCACAGTATGCAGTATAAACTTTATTATTTCAATCAAATTAAACACGGAACAAATATCCAAATAGCGTTTCGTCGAAGTCACAATCACTCAGCAAAGTTCCGCCTCCATGAATAATCACGCAAAATCCATCGACAACTTGCCTTTCAGCCGGATTGACAATAATTCAAACTCCACAACGGCATTCTGGTCAAAGAGGCGAACGCCTTCTGTTCGCAAGATGGTAAATAATTAATTTGACTAATGGCTCGGTTTGTTAGCAACGTCCCCGTATTCGTCGCAATGGTACGGTCCGTGGGAGTTGATAGTGACTCTTTGAGACGGAGAAATTCACGATCAAAGCGCAAACGGTTGTGTTACCTCGTGATAATGTTTCCTTCTAATTGCATTGTCCATGCTACTGACTTTTGTATCAAATCTTCAAAGGAACGTTATATATTGGACTAGTATTTATTGAAATGAACTCTTTGATTAGGCACGGAGAGCAATTTCTCCGGAATTTCTTAGTGACAAATATTTGACGGAAGTTAACATATCCTTATATATAAGACTCTCTTATAAACAAAGTCTTTAAAGTTGAAATTAAGACCATATTGGGAAAAAAATAGGGGATAGAGTAAGAATGCCTTTGAAAAAAACACTTGCTGAAAAGATATAAAGCATTTGTTGTGTTTGAAAAATGAGTAATTTTACAAAATAATTCGGAAACTAGAGAAAGTGATTTAACGGTTATAGGATAGAGCTGCAATGAAAAGGCATCCGCGATTGGCAAATGCGATCGATTGAATAATGTAACTGCTATTGCGTTGTTTATCTCGAAGGCTGCCATTAAATTACAATAACGCGATTCGACGTCGATTTGTATTTAAAAGACATCGAAATGCGCCTCGCGCCTCGTTTGAGTGTATCGTAAAGTACTGGAATTCGGCTTAAAGCCGCTCCAATAAATCGCCACGACATCTCTCGACTCGTCGACGCACAAACGGCCCGTTTTGAATTTAGTAAGCATTCGCAATCGTGATCCGAAGCACTTAGACACGGTTCGGCGAACGTCGCTCACACGGACTTTGCGTTTAGCGAACCGCGTCGCCAGCAAAATCATTCAAGCTTAATAAGTGCTTTTGTTTGCATCGTTCAGTACTTGTTTTATTTTTGCGTTTGCGTTTTTGTTTGAAGTGAATACCGTCGCCCTTGGACATCTGCTTGTCCCAAGGGTTGCAGATGCGTTGACGACCTTTTGAAATTTGGGCTCCGGCTACCTCACTCACCAGACGAAACGCGAAGGTATTTCACGTCGGTCTTCTGTGGGTATTCCAAAAGGTGAAAAATATATTTTTAATACTTATACAATACTCAGATTCGTTCATATAAGGACAACACCTTGAAGTCATTAAGTATAGTTTTATTATTTAACACGGATTTGAATTTTGACTGCCGGGAATGTGAAACTATATTAATTTCTATTTTGTCAATAAAGATAAATGGGCTCCCCTTGAGATTTTGATCCCTTAAGAGCAATACAACAGTAAATAAGAATATAACATTTAGGAACTAATTTCTATGACAAATTTTAAGTTTTTAATTATGTTAAAATTTTATTACTATCTGACCGCGCGGACCGTGTGTCCCCAACGTCTTGTGCTTCCGACTTAGGCTTCTTGTGTCGACAATAAACCTTGATATACAGAGGGACGGGTCCCAGCCATTTACATACGTATTGCCCTTTAAGACGTTTTCAATGTTTGACAGTTCCAAATAGTTGTTCCCATTGTTCTAATACGAGGGTACTGTTGTGATGAATAGGATATCTCGCTAATCTTGAGGCTGGAAGTGCCTCCGTTTACTCAGTTGTCAGTTGTTTTAAAGCACTTCGGTAATAATTTATTGAGCTTGTTAAGTTCATATGCCATACCTTTGTCGGTCAATCTAAATGTGACTTCAAGCTGTTTAGTTTAGGATTTCCTTAATTTGAGAAGAGGTTGGGAGAACTTAATGTCTCTTTCATCTGTTTACGCGTATTATAAAGCGGCATGTCTCACATAGTAATGTTTTATTCACTTTTTTTAGAATTTAGTTTATGACTTATTTTTAAAAGTACATATTAAAAGAGCATAATAAGAGTTGTAAAAATTAAAAGGTTATGACTTAATAAAATTGTTATTTGGTATTTTCACGTTTATTAATATGAAATAATTCACTTAACCACATTTCATAGAATTAAAATTCTTGACATTTTGTATAATTTGCACCATTATATATCAGTAAAAATAGGATAGACAAGCGTAGAAATTTGTGAATAGTTCTATTTACTAACGCAGTTTGCAGTTCGGATAGATAAAAAATACTTTATTTTTCATAAATTTCTATCAAATTGGAAAAGTAAAAAAAGTTTTTGTTACGTAAGATTCTGTCCTCTAGAAAATAAGTCTGCTTTATAGTGTTCTGTTCACCAGTAAATTACATATGAACATATATTGTCACAACTTAATGAATAAGTTAAACCTATTTGTCTGTCAGTGTCTCTTGCGTACTTCGGTAAGTCTCAAGAAATAAAAACATAAACAGAATAAATACACACAGAACAAATTGTACAATTTCCTTGCAATCAAAAATTTGTAACGTCAATTGGATTTTCATTTTCATCCCAAAACTGTCATCAATCGAATTCATCATCGGGTGATCGTTCATCCCGTTGCGTCTTTAGAATGGTCTTTCGGACACGTGCCGGTGATCAATCAAACGGTTCTCTTTGATATTGTTGATTCCACATTAAATTTGTGCGAATATCTGTATCAGATAGTAGCAGGCAAGTTTTCATTCATTCACTCGTATGTGGATAAGTTTATCTAATATATAAAATTCTTGTGTCACAGTTTTAGGGTTTTGACTTCTCCGAAACGGCTTGACCGATTTGAATGAAATTTTATGTATATTCAGTAGGTATGAGAATAGGTTTATAACTATTTTTTTCTACATTGCAAATAATTTATATGGCAAAACAAAGCCGGCTGGTTCAGCTAGTATAGATTTAAAGCCCTGGCTGCAGAAATCTCACTTACTTGGATTTTTTTTTACTTATCTGATTATCTTATGCCAAAAGCATATTGCATTTGTGCCTTGAGTGGCATTGACTATGTTAGGGATGAAATAATCGTTCACGTCATCAATTTAAGTTTAAATACAATTAAATTAATAACGTGGAAGACATTTTTTGAGGTGGCAAGCGAGCTGGCGGCTCACCTGATGTTAAGTGATAACCGCCGCCTATTGATATTTGCAACACTAAGTGGGGTTGCCAATGCGTTGCCACCTTTTGATAAAGTAGGCCCCTACTCCTTCACTAACCAGAAGAAATGCAGGATATAACACTTCCACTTCGCGCCAATCTTTTGTGAGGTGGTCATACTTACCTGGACAGACCTGCCGATTCGTGCAACAGCGAATAGTGTTGCGTGGCCCCACCACAGTTAATAATTTATTTCAAGTTATTTCCTAGTAACAATAGCATTGCCAACATTTATAATGTCAATGAATAAGAAGATATCTCGGTGGTAGGGCCACGCAACAGCCTCGGCTGTTACACGAATGGGCAGGCTCGTCTGGGTAAGTACCACGACCTCACAGAAGACCGGCGTAAAGTGGAAGTATAATACTTTCGCGTTTCGTCTGGTGAGTGAGGTGGCCGATACCCAATATTCACAAAGGTTGTCAACACATCTACAAGCCTTCGGGTGTAGCAGATGTCTTTGGGCGGCGGAATTCACTTAACATCAGGTGAACCGTCTGCTCGCTTGGCAACTTTTCACATAAAAAATAATATTAAAACTTAAGCGTCCAGTTTGTTTACAAGACAGTCGCCGTCTAAGTTACTACGAAAGTCTCATTTTGAAACGCAATCAAAGTCAAAGCTGTGGTAATTTGGACTCTTTCTATATGTAATAAGGCATTGAATTAGTTAAAATAAACTTGTTAATTTTCAAAAGGATTGCGATACAAATGTTGTCACAATAAAATATACTGGAAGAGATTGTTTTATTCGGCACAGCGTGTAGCATCCGATATGGTCTAGTGGCTAGGATACCTGGCTCTCACCCAGGAGGCTCGGGTTCGATTCCCGGTATCGGAAAACTTATATAAATGTACTGCTGCTATTGATAAATCTTAAAATCGTTATTTTTTACTTATTTTAATTTTCCTTTAACATTTTGTTATATCCGTAACTTTATATTTTATTAACTATATTTTAAAAACACCTTTCAAATAACATAACAAGTTCATTCTCCTTTTTGAAACTTATTTTAAATATTTTATATCGCATATAATTATTTTTATACTATTTTATATAAGGCTCTAGAATCGAGCATAGGAAGAACCTTCATCATTAAAAACCGAGGCGAAAACAATTGCTTATATTGAATAACTTGTATTACATATATATAATAGCTGTAATTATATTGAGTTCTATATTATTTACATTTCATTAAGATGTTTATGAAGAATTGTTAACAAAATATTCTTAATAATATTACAACTGAACAGTCTGTACATATCTGCCGGACCAACTGGTAGTAACTGAATAACCCAACCATTAAAATCGCGGTCCACATAGCCGCTATCGACTGCTGACCCTGAAAAATCACGCACATACCTCAACTCTACATGTAGAGTATTGACAAGCCAGGGTTGCGGACATGGAGTCAAAGAAAGGCTACTCACGGTAGCAAGCAACTATACATCCTATAATTTTTACATAGTCCTTGCGATTAAAAGTGTAAACAGTATCCAAATCAAAAGACGCTAGAGAGCGACCATTCCGTATTTCGCTTCCAGAATCGCTACTTCCGTGCGGAGCCGCGGATTTTCCCGTCGCAAAGCCGACACGCGGATCAAGCGGGCTTTGTACGGACGGCGACGCGGGGCGTTCACACTAATTGCGATACGATACGGCGCGATCCGTCGAACTTGTATTTGCATTTCGAGATAAGTCGTTTGGGCCGCTACGCCGCGTAGCGCGGAATTAGCGCCGGCGTAGCTACGGGAATTGATGACGCGCAATTAGTTGTCCACATTGGGAGACAACACGTTTTATAACACATACTTCCGAGTTCAATGCATCACGGTTAGAATAACGGATGAACAGCGATTATGTTGATAATTATCAAGTATGCATAACTATAACTGCAGTAACACCTATTCCGTTTATTTTGAAAAAAGTAACAGACTACACATGTCCCACGGCGGGGCAAAGACCTCCTCTGTATAGAGGAGGTCTTTGCCCAGCCGTGGGATCACCTCGGTATCAGGGCACAGTTCAGTACGCGGCCCCAATGCGGATTAGCGGACTTTACATATCTACGAAAAATTTTTTTTTGTTATTATTTCCAAAGTATGCAAGTTTTCTTAAGATGTTTTCCTTCACCGCTGGGTACATGATAAATCACACCGGGGATCGAACTCAGGTTGCTCGAGTATATTAAATAAAAGGCGAGCACAATTTAAATGGTTTGAAACTTATTTTAACGGTGAGAATCGGAGTATAAAACGCCAATGCTTACACCGTTAGCGTTAAGGGATTAGCCATCGTGCTTTTGTTTTTCCAGTGAACCGCGTACCGCCGAAATTTCATTAGCCCGTTTCGCCTCGAACCCTCTCGCCTCCTCAACTATTTGTCCGATCCCGAATAACATCGGATCGTTGGAAAAACACCCGATCCCCGCGTCACGTACGGACTTATCGCGCCCCGGGGCGAATTAGTTGCGACTTTGATCGATGACCGGCACTGACCGCCCGCTCTAATAGAGCGAGACTCGGACTTTGTATCCGGCGACGATTCTCGCTTGTTTCCCTCTTAATTGATTGTAGAGTACGTATATTCACAGATAATTAAAGAAATACAAATATAAATTTACTGTAAAGCAACAGTCTATACACGTGTATGGGACGTCCCATTGCTGAACAAAAGACTTCGGATTGGCGGTGATAAACGAAAAGAACAACTTATTATTGTTTCGAAATATTTAGTTTCGTCTCGATGTTTCCCTGCTCCACTGCACGTTATTAGACGGCACTTAAAATTGCAAGTAACGATTTCAATGGTGCCGACACCGTGATTTGAAATCAGGTTAAAACCGAGTGTCCAGACACTAAGATATCATGGTTCTTACCGTAATGCGTATTAAATCTAGTGTAGTGCATTCTTTAGGAGGGAAGATGGAACTAACAGGTATTTTAATAATTCTGATTCTGATGTTCCAAATGTCCACCGGCGGCTCCCGAATGTTGGCGGCCCCAACGACTCCTGCCGTCGCCTATACGCCGGAGTCGTGCGGTCCATGGCCCTGTACGGAGCTCCCGTTTGGGCTGACACCCTGAAGCGCCGGACCCAAGCGCTTTTGCGCAAACCACAGAGGGTGTTGGCTATTCGGGCCATACGGGGCTACCGGACAATCTCCGGTGAGGCGGCTTGCCTGTTGGCCGGCTTTCTGCCCTGGGATCTGGAAGCTAAGATCTTCGCGTCATTGTACTCCTGGCGCGAGGTTGCAAAAGCCCTGGGCCATATGCCGGCCCCGGAGGAGTTGGGGGAGCGCAGGGATCACCTGCGCTCAAACGCCATCGGGGAGTGGGCGCAAAGACTGGAGCACCCCAGTGCCGGCCTAAGAACCGTAGAGGCCATACGTCCTGTCCTCAGGAAGTGGCTGGACAGGCGACACGGCACCCTGACCTACCGCGCGACGCAGATCCTCTCGGGACATGGTTATTTCGGGAGGTACCTGTTTCGCGTGGCGAGGAGGGAGCCCACAGTGGAATGCCACCACTGCGACGTATGTGCCGAGGAGACGGCCCAACACGTACTGGAGGAGTGCTCAGCCTGGACGGAGCAGCGCCGAGAGCTATGCGCTATCGTGGGGCACGACCTTTCGCTGCTAGCCGTGGTTCGCGCTATGGTTGACAGCGAGAGAGCGTGGGGTGCTGTCCTCGCATATTGCGAGGACGTTATCACCCTGGAAATCCGCCGTCGGAGACCAGGGCGCAGGAGGCTGGCCTACGCGCGCAACCTTCCCCCCTGATAGCGAGACCCGGAGCGGCAGACATGGGGGTGTCTGTCGCTCAATGTGGGGCTCAAGACGTGTGCTGTGCCAATTGCACCGGCACAGCACGATGCAGTAGAGGAGGCCTAAACAGGGCCATAGTCGCGCCGGGGTTGCGGAAGATTGCGTCCATGTGTTCCCGTGTCCCCAGCCGATGCGATAGAGACAGGTGCAACGTGGGTTTTTTAGTGGGTACCCGTTTCTCATCGGGACTCCCACATACCCCTGCCACTCCCCCGATTCAGTAGTAGGGGATCCATAAAGGATTTTTCCCACGAAAAAAAAAATGTCCACCGGCGGTGCGATGCGAAGACGTTATAAACGCTCTTTGGCCTTGTGTAAGGCAAAATAAAAATTTTACTTTGCAACGAGTTACTTCTCTTTTTTTTAATGTGAGAAAGTGGCAAACGAGCTGACGGTTCACCTGATGTTAAGTGATAACCGCCGCCCATGGACATTCGCAACACCCGTAGTGTTGCAAATACCATCTTTAAATAAAGTGGGCCCCGGCTACCTCACTCACCAGACGAAACGCAGAAGAATAGCACTTCTACTTTACGCCGGTCTTCTGTGAGGTCGCGGTACTTACCCGGACGGACCTGCCCATTCGTGCAACAGTGTGGCCCTACCACCGTTAAAATATAAACGCATCTGAAATCCTAAGGGTGTTGCTAATATCCATGCGCGGCGGATATCACTTAACATCAGATGATCGCCAGCTCACTTGTCACCTCACATAAAAAAATACGATGAGCAAAAAAATTTTACAAGTTTTATATTATTTGTATCTTATCGAGCAAGAAGAGAAGTTTTTTTAACATCCACAATCATCATCAGGTATGTAACTTCTCAAAGGAGGAGATTTTTTTCGATTTGCCATATACCTAAGCTTTAAAAATTAATCTAAATTAATATTTAAGACATTATTCGCATTTTCTCTCTAATTAAGAATAATAACCAACCTACGTAATGGAGAAATTTTAAAGCATAACGGATATAAAAGGCGCCATCGATTGACAAAAAGCTGTATAAATTTCATGATAATTATGTCAGTGTCGAGGACACGTACTGTCACATATTGATTTATAGTTTTGAAATAAGAAAAAAAATGACCTCTGACAAATCCATCATCCATCAAATATGGATAACGTATGTTTTATACTTAAAATGTTTTAAAATATACACCTTTTAAATTTAATGTAGCCGAACATATCGGGTTAAACAATGCTAATGACTTTTTGTTACCAAACTGATGTTTTTCATAGTGATTCGAAATGAAGTAACATATTTGATTTTTTTTTCTAATATTTACCAAGATAATATTTATATTTTATCTATCGATGGCTGATTGATACTTAAATAGAAATAATAATTATCTCATTACCGTCCTCTTCATAAATGTACCGTAATGCAATCCGGCTATAATTAATGGATATATTTAACTGCTTCTCTTATCCCTCCAAATACTAAAGCTACATTAATAACTCCTCGGTAATCTAAATTAAATGGTCCAAGCGTCGATGCTTAAATATTGTGACAAAACATCCATCTTAGGGATGCATTTTAAATTATCAACACGTGTACTAGCATATTTCCCAAGTTTGAAAAAATAAATTTACGGCCGTGTCCCTTCGATTGTGACGTCATGCGAGATCAATTGAGTGTTATAAAAACCATTAAACACGTCTAAACTCCGCCGTTGACTTACAACTCTCACGCCCCACAGTTAACATTTTAATATTGTTTAAATCTACGCCAAGTTTCGTCGAATCGAATCTATTTTGAAGTACTTTAGGACGTTAATCGAACAAATACTAAGGGAGTTTTTTTTCTAATGCAGTGATTTCGACACGCGTGCGTCACGCATGAGTGGATTTGAGTCGTTTGTCAGTTTTAAAGTTGTTTCGCATATGATTACTTGTCAGCAGCTATCGTGAGAAAATTCTGTAACGGTTAATATTTGTACTTTCGTATTGTACTTTCGTAGCATTGGTGCTGAATTATGCAATTCTATCACTGTCGAAAAAAGTATTCCAAATGTTTAAATAATCAGTTTTAATTAAAACACCAAATATATACACATCAATACAATTATTACATCAATATACCTAATTTCAATAAATACATTAATATGATAATAGCTCATTAGGATCTTGCATTGTTCCAGTTTTAGCCGTATGTTTCCACAATCTCTACAAACGGTGCCGCATGAAAATATCTATATTATGTTAATTAAGTATTAGTGGTTATGTTACATAATAATAAATATTATCAATTGTATTTACACCGAATTTCGTAATTAGATAACATAGCCTCACACGTTACAGCGTTCTTTCATAAAGTACGGTCAGCATCACAAAGCGAGAGCAATTCAAGCTCAATCGAGCTAACTGACAAATGTGTATTGTCTAGAAACGGAATCTTCAATAGGCTTACATCAAAGGAGCCTGCCGATTCATACTGTCCATACCGACGGTCCTCTAATTGGATTACCCAAGTGCAATATTAGTTTGATATCGTAGCGACAGTCGGTGTCGTTCAGTGACCCTTAGGCCGCACTATCGATGGGGGACCTGCATGGCCCCAGGCATGTGGGTCGTGTGCTAATGATGGAGCTTCTATGTATTATTACCATATAATATATGCTATTATTACATGCTAGTTGTATCATGAATATTGTAAGTTTTGAAATACTAACATTCTATGACTTAGCTATTGCGGTTTTGTGGTTCTTCTCGTCATAAATTTTTAAATTGGTTTAAAGGTCTCAAGTTGGTCAAAAGTAAGTGTTACCAAAGTTTCCTTCTCGATAAATCTTTGCCTTTCCATAAGCTCTGTGCTGGAAGAAGTCTTACAAGTTCTACGAAATGGAAACGCAAAAATCAATGTTTCAAAAGATTGAGTTTTGCGTTCGTTATATTGATTTATTCGATTTCAAATTAATATTCTAGGAGTAACAAACTCATATCCGGGTCAATACATACAACGTAGATGATTTTATAATTCTTGTAAAATTTAAAGCCCAATTAGTTAATGATTGATTAAAAATCATTTCTTGTATTTACGCGATTACACATTATAATGAAACTTATTTTACGGATTTATCGCGTGTATTTTTAATTTTGATTCGTCTAACGCCTCAGTCTGTCCCTCAGTCTAACGCCTCAGTCTGTCCCGTAAGCATCAACGCTGTAAAGCGTTCGAAACGTCGGGAATCAAAATTAAAAATAAACGCGATAAATCCGTAAAATTAGTTTCATTATAAAAATCAGTTGGTGAAAATAGGACTCAACTTTTTGACTGTAACAATGTTTGCATGGCATGCAAATCGTAAAAAAATTGTAGGAATATATACACATATATGATCTTCAAGGTCATGGTATATGAGAGTCTTACATCTTACGTGAAGAACATGAGCAGATGCTTCAACTGATGTCAGATTATACATTCCATTCCCATTACGTATGAAAAATTTGGATTATTACGAACTTTTCATTTATGTCAACAAATGTTCCCCTTAGCATTAACTTATTAGCATTTTCAACTTGGAATGTTGGGCTGTTCTGTGAAAATATTTGAAACGGGCGAACTTCGGCAAATGAGCGATTGCCCTCCGTGGACGAGAAATAATGGATTGCACCGCAACGGCAACATACAGCGCATTGGATCTACGGCGTAGCGGCCCGAGATTTGCATACATCTGGGAGATTAATGACCGTCCGTCAGACCGTCCGGTCGCTCGACGTGTGACGGTCGTTAATGGACACAGTTTTTGAATGTTCCGCGTTTCCATTCGTCTTGACCTTTTTAGACGCTCCGTGTTTATGTAAGTGGAAGAAGAAGTATGTAAGTAAGAGAGGGACGGTGCAGTCTGTAAGTAATTTATAGCCCTTTTTTATTTTGTTTTTATCCGAGATGGGCCGCGATCGCGAACTCCTTCCACTCGATCTGATGAAGGACAGCCGATAGGTCCGAAACTGCCGCCTAGTTTCGGACCTATTAAACGTGAGTTCGACCGTTATTCTTTATTTCGTTAATAATGTCTCACGAACATTTTAAGAATATTATATTGTATTTTTTTTATTCCTCAGCAAATGTCTAATTGAATTCATAAATAAATTGTATTGCTGTTCAGACTGATTTTTCATTTATTTTACAATATACGTTTTAACGCTTTTCGGTATCAGTTGATTAATATTGATGGTTAATATTTTATTTCTAGCTGTGAGCTCTCTCGTCGTAAATACATGAATTTTAAATTGTTCAGATGTCCCATTTCTAAAGGAGAAACATACAAATCGAAACGGGGCTTTACGAATTATTAGAGAACAAACAGTCAGACAGCATATTCTTCTTATACGTGTTTCAAAACGTATGTCTCGCTAAGATTGAAGTCTTACACGGACAGCGTTTCATCTTTCAAAAATCGAATGAAAGGAAACGACGTTTCCTCACCGCGGAATTGCACCAACGCCATTATTTCAACGTAAATCTCCCGCATATAAAACTCTTCGACCAATGTCCGATTTCCAATTCAACAAAACGCTTGTCCCTCTGATAGATGCCCCCGTACGTCGAAATCTGTAGAAATCCATTCGGACATAGCGCCAGACAGATTTTCGACGTTCCGTTCCAGCAATTAGGACTCAAAATCGCGCGGTGCGCCCGCGTCGACATCGGTTCGGAAATGGCGGCGGAGAGAAATCAGATTGCAGCGTTAAAAAACGCTCGCAATTACCGCTCGCCTTATCTGGATTCCCGAACTGTCTGCTCCGCGATCCCGTAAAAAGCGGACGTCAGTCAAGGTAAGCCGCGCCAATTAAATTGTAACAGGACGCCGCCAAGGCTCATTATGTTAGCAAAAGTATACACAGGAAAACGGGGCCGCGTGAATCTAACATTGGACGGAGGTCCGGTAATTAGATGCCAATTATTTTATTGTTTACGTTGTGACTGAGATTTACAATTTCGTGACAAAAAAAAAATTACTTTGACAAAGAAATACTTTTACATTAGACTAAAATGCTATGTTAATAATTTAAGGTGCCAATAGTTTTCAATTATATGTTGTTACACATATAAACAAATATAAAATGGAATGCAGGGAGGGAACTAAACCGTGTCCCAAGCGCAAATAGTTACACAAATATTGCTTCTGAGTGAAATTTGAAGCAAGATGTAAAGAATTACACATGATGATAGACTAGATTGTTCTCAAATAACCGACTTGTTAACACATCTAGTTCGACCTGACGGAAGACCGGCGTGAAGTACAATTGGTACACTTCTGCGTTTACTCTGGTTTGTGAGGTAACCGGGGTCCACTTTATTAAAGGTGGCAACGCATCTGCAACCCTACGAGTGTTGCAAATATCAATGGGTCGGTGGTTACCACTTAACATCAGCTGAACCGTTAGCTCAATTGCCACCTTTTCACGTAAAAGTACATTTAGCCAAGTAACACTCTTCGAAAAAACGATGCAGCCTATAACTGATATGTTTATTTACTTATTTTAGAATTCACTTTTTTAACATTTTCTTACTTGCGAAGGTAGGTAATTGAGCTGGTGGTTCGGCTGATGCTAACAGCCACCCATGGATATTTGCCATATGCGGAGTTGACTGGCAGATGCGTTGCCACCTTTTAAGAAGAGGGTTCCGTAACCTCACTTAAAAGAAGAAAAGCAGAATTATAACACTCTCTCTTCCCACTGGTCTTCTGTGAAGTCATGGTAAAAAGTATGGCCCAACCACAGTAAAACTATAGAACTCGTGAGTGATCCATACTAGGAGATATAACTAGTAGCAGTGAAATATAATTAAATTAATCTGCAATTAATACGCGATGTCAGTGGTGTGTGCAGTATGCACAATCGGAAGCCGTGTATATGTCCACCCGCTACATAATTCACGCCGCATAAATTATCTATGTTCGCACTTTGAGAGCAATTACCAGGTTTCCATTACATAACTCATCGATGACTACTCACTCAAGATGGGGTAAGTTAGTATGGATACGTATTTAATGCCGGGGAATTCGCTTTAATTACTTCTTGTTATTGTTCGAATAGGATCAAAGATATCCGCGCTTTGGAATTATACAGATTGCTAAGATTCAATCATCAGATCTAGAAAAATTTTCTGTAGGTCATGTAAGTACTTACTCCATCTAGGAACTAAGCCGTTAATGGCTTAGCTATCTTTTAGAATCTAGATTTCGAAAACATGGTTTAATTAACAAGAACTATTAGGTAATTATAGAAAAGGATTCTTTAATCAAAGTAAACAACCAAGCGAGAATTATCTACTTTTACGAAACACTTCCCATTACATGTCGAAAATTTTTATCATGTGATACAAAAATTTGTTTACAAGGGTAAGGCTCAAAAAGGGGAAAATCCCTTATAAAAGAATACTTTTGCTTATTCTATCCATACGTTTGGAAATAGTAAAACGATACTTAAGCGGGTCCGGTCTAACGCAGAGTAACTGCAGAATTAACAAGTCCATTTTTTCATCAAAGAGAAACCATTTCATTAACCAAAACCGACTTCAAATATCTCGCTCTGTATTCATATCATTAATAAGTATCTCCGGAACCCAAGATACAATACAATGAAATTAATATGGGAAGCACCAGCTTTCAAATAAAAAAAGAATCATCAAAATCTGTTCACCCAGTAGAAAGTTCTGAGGTAACAAACATAAAAAATACGGTCGAATTGAGAACCTCCCTTTTCGAAGTCGGTTGGAAATACTGATTAAGTCGAAAGTGCAATCATCTTAAAAGGCATAACTATCGAGAGAAGTCTGACTCTATACTATATAACCCCGTAATCCCTTGTCCACTCCTCTAATAGCGGTTTACTGAATAATAATCAAACTCACATAAAATTTCAATAATGGCCGCGGTAACTGCTTCCAGATGCAAATGTAGCTCGGATTCGTAGTGTACGCAACTCGGATTAGAGACTTCACCTCTACTAAGTTTTAATTGTTTCGATTCATTCATTCGTTATGACCGTACATTTGCAATTCAGAACGGTCTTTTCATTTTAAAAAACTGAATCAAAATCTTGTAAATAGAATCGTAGCAGATTGAGGACTTCTTATATTTCAAAACAACCTTTAATTTTTTGTAAGGGTAGATGGAACAATCATTAATGGATAAACATTTAAAGGAATAGGAAGGATAATGAAATTGAAGAAAAATAGAAAGATTTTAAAAGCGCCATCAAGAACTTCATTGTCGTTGAGACAGGATATTAAAGGAATAGAATTGCATTAGAAGCTGCAACGCCTTTTGTGCACTTTATAACAGCACGATGCAGACAACGTCCCGCAATAACGAACGTGCAAGCCAAGTTGATTAGCTCGCGAGCTATTAAAATATGGACGCACAAAGACGTCTAAAATATAACGCCGCGACGCAATCAGGACTTTAATCAAATCACGTCCGAGCGGACAAAGGCGGAATTCCACGGCCGCCCGCGTCAAACAGACCCGGTAATCCTTTCCATATCATACGTATATTAAAGCTGGTCCGGTCGTCCGTCTGCGCGAAACAAAGACGGCCTTTAGCCTTTCAGTGTTTCAGTGAGCATTGTGCATTTAGCCAGCGGCTACAATTATCTGGCCAGGCAATCGGGAGCCCTGGTGTTCCGTTTATTGCCGGCGATAAACTCTGGCCCGCTTAGCGCCGACTAGGGCCAGTCCACGCTGGTTATGAACCTGCTGAGCCTGATGTAAGGGGAATGAACCTGTATATTATAGGGGAATTGGAACAGAATGCGGTTTCGGTGTATGCGACGGTGACATCTGATAGGTGAGAGTAGGTGCTTTTGATAATTTCAAACGGATTGATGTATAAATTGGGATACGGTTCAATTGAATTGATGTTCAACATAATTCTGAATAAAAGACGCAATTGACCGTATAATTAGATAGTACCTGGAGACCGATTTTTTTTCGTAAATCATGTATTTTGGGAATAAAAATAATAAAAAATAAAGAAAATGATCTGTAAAAAGTATAGAAAAAAAAAGTAAAAACAATAAGTGTGTAAATGATCGTGATACGAACCGCGGCTGTCTGTTTTGGGGCCGCCCGATTACCTAGCTATTGTAACATTTTTTTTGCGGCGAAATTTACTGTCATATTCGAATGATATTTTTCATTCCTTGAAAACAGGGATAAAAGGACATTTTCTAAAAATGAAACCTAGCTAAATTGATTTTTGTCCCCGAATCTACGCACATACTAAATTTCATGAAAATCGCTGGAGCCGTTTCTGAGATTCCGATTATATATATACAAGAATTGCTCGTTTAAAGGATAACATTCAAGGTGTCTAGATATGATATTCTAGGTATAAATGTCAATGTAGAACAGAAAATCCATCGTCTATATTATCCAGAGCTTTAAAAAAAAACCATACAAAAAAAATGATTCCCTCCTGGCTTCGTACGGTTAAACAATTAAGCTACGTTACATTTTTTATTATTTGAAAACATGTGTATCAATAATTATAACAGTCAATTTGCCGAGACACAATCATGATTACGTAGCGACTTTAAGGCAAGATTGAATAGGCTTCTACTGAGTTAGAGCTCCGTAGAGCTACCATATATGTGCGAAGACATCACCACTTACCATCAGTTAGGAGAACAGCCAGAAACTGAACAACCCCTTATAAAGAAACCATCAGCTTTTTCAACACTTTTCGGACTCTACTTACAAATGTAATTAAAACATGCATGTTATAATATTACATTATTTATTTAAAGTTTAGGCAACGCCACTCAAAGATTATGTTATCATTTTATCAGTAAAAGTAATCATAAAAGGTTTAGTTGTTTCGGTTATTATAAACTAGCTTTAAGCCCGCGGCTTCGATCGCGTTGTAGCTCTTAAATAAATATCTTTCAACACTTTTTCCAATTAAAAATAGCCTTTAGTCCTTTCTCAGGCTCTAGACTATCTGTGTACCAAATTTTACATAAATTGGTTCATTAGTTTTGGAGTGAAAGCGAGACAGACAGACAGAGTTATTTTTGCATTTATAATATTAGTATGGATTACATAATCATGCTACTTTAAATTTAATAGTAGTACACTCATAACGGCTACACAAGTCATTCAAATAGTCGAAAAAGAACTATAAACTAGCTGGAATAATATTTATTTTAGTCAATTATTATTTATAGTTTAACAATGGTTAACTATTTAAAAAAAAAAACAATAGCTCTACAAAGAATTAAATACGGGAAAATGACAGCAATATTAACATCGTGGTAATATTCTTATTTGTAGCATATAACACTTCTATTATATACGAGTACATAAAATATGTAGCAACCTATTAATTTAGATGGAGTATTAGAACTACATCTATGCCTATACCATGGATTTACTTACACAATGCTAGGCAATACAGGATAGAGAGCGACGAGTATTTAATTAGATTCGTTGCTCGAGGCGATTTGGACAGCGTCACACCTAACGCATAGTATAAGATATGTAGGGGATATGAAGTTCGGTTGTGTCCACGCCACAGGGTGTGTCTATATTATTTATTTAGTTACACGACTAATACAAGTAATTCGTCAATTTCAATTGTATCTGAAATAAAATAAGGTTTCTAGCATAAGGAAATTACGCTACGATGGGTCTACACAAGAGCTACGAAATTTTAAGAATATCTTTTTAGATCGTAATTTTCGTAACTTTTAAGTTACACTCTACTCCTACAATTATACAAATCAACGGCTTATTATTCGTACTTTCGAACGGGTTTAAAAGTATTTAGGTATTAAGTTCACGCATCTTCAACAAAAATAGACCTTTCTTGAAGGTCGAATTATACGGGTCACAATTGAATGCACAAATTCAAATCCAAATAGCTGAAAACTGCAATGCACATAAAGATTATATGCCATCCTGTAAAATCCAATTTCCACTTGTAGCACTGTGCTCGAAGTTGTTTTTTTTTTATGTGAAAAATTCCCAAACGAGCAGACGGTTCACCTACCAATACCGCCGCCCATGGACATCTGCTACACCCGTGGGTTCCAGATGCTTTGACAACCTTGTGGAAATTGGGCTATTGTCCATTATGTTTACCTAGGACCGTTAATCCGGTTAGCTAAATCTAACTGCAGTAGGGAATTCAACTTGGATGGGCAGCGTTTGGGAAACTTCGGCATATCTTCTCGTCGAATATCCTTCAATGTTTGAAGACTAACGTCTTCAATTAATGTGTATTGTATTAACTGTGATGACTTAAATAGCGCAGAGGATTTGTAAGCTGAACTAGCAATGTGACGGCCATATACATAGCTTAAAGAACCGATAGCCGATGGGTGTGGCAGCCTCGTATCGGGCATAGTAGTGTAGGACATTCCTGCACTAATTGTTTTGACCATTTGTGCAAATGTATCGGAAGTCGATGGGTGCAAGTGGCTCATAATCGTGCTTCGTGATAGTTTATGTGGGAGGCCTATGTCCAGTGGTGGACTAAAACAGGCTAAAATAATGATAATGATGATTAAATGTGTTGTATTGTAAAAACACTTATTAAGCATCCCATAATGATATTGACAGATCTTAAGAATACTTGTGCCAGACCGGTATCAAACTTTTGATTCGCTGTAGCTTCAAAATTAGCTTCTGGACATTTAGAACAGCAGTTAATGCAAAGCTTAAACATCACCGGCATTACAACGGATTCTGTTCCGTTCCTAGTTTGTTTGTCATCAGATGAAAGCGTGGTCATTTAATTTCCAAATTCAGCCCGTTAGTCGTTAACTTGTTTTTAATTAAGCCGATGTTGGATGGCAGCGCGTAGCTTTAGTATATCACCGGCCTCAATATCCCATAATCCCAACTAAATCACCCGTAAGAAGCGCTCAGCACTTTGTCTTCCCGCGATGACAGTTTTATGGGCCCAGTCCACCATGGGCCGACGGCGTGAACTGCCACATAAAATATTAATACACAATTTGTCCGAGTGGCCGTCTGTTAATCTACTTTTATAGAGGATTTGCGGCGGATTAATTATACGGGCGGCATTGTGTTAGTGTCGGATTTTTCTGTACGTCGTTGTTACATAATTGTATTGTTTGCTGCAGTGAGATTGGGAAGCTTGCAAAACAGGTTTATACATTTCACCGCATTTTTACATTACTAAGACTCCGCTGTCTGTCTTTCCGTCCGTCTGTCTCCAGGCGGTATCTCATGAACCGTGATATTTAGACAGTTGAAATATTCGAGGATGATGTATTTCTGTTGCCGCTATAAAAACAAATACTCGCACTTGGCCGGTTTTTTACCGACACGTCCTGATTGTTTTGCGTGTAGAGTCGTGTTAAGGACCAAAGTTTAAAATACGTATGCCATTGTAAATAGAATTGTTAGTGGCTATCGTGAGTTTAATAATCGTTTTTACTAGAATAGAGACGACAATTTAAAAACAAATTCCAATGAGCAAAATCCTTGAAAACGTTTTATCAAATTGGTAGTATTTAATAGCTAATACTTGTAACTTTATTTTTCACATCTCTAATACGGCTTAATGGAAAGAGATAACTGCAGATCAATGACATCTGCTATATCAAACTTGACGACCCGAATGGCGTAGTCGGTAGTGTACCTGCCAGAGGGTATGGGTTCGATTCCCACTACTGGAAAAATATTGTGTGATGAGTATAGTGTTTTTCTAGTGTCTGGGTGTTTATATATGTATAATGTGTATTTATTTACAAAAGAAAAGTATGTTTAAGTTTGTCTATCAGTTTTCTAGTACCCATAGTACAAGCGTTGCTTATAGCTTAGGTCTAGAGAACGTTGTGTAAAAAGAATGTGTCCTAAAAAAAATATCAAAGGAGTCACACGCTCAGATTTGGTTCTTAAGCTGCTTGATAACTGGCTACCTTCCTCACGAGAGATAGCAAATGTATAAAATATTCTTACTTTAATAGATTAATTGTTGAAAGTTCTGTCGCGTTACCCAGAAGACCTAAGTTCAAATTCTGGTAGCGCCGAAAACTTTTCAAAAATTCATCTATTCAAATTAAATCTTTAGTTTAGACTATTTTCGATTATTATTTAGTAATAATCATAAACATATATCTAAACCAAACCTGTAAGGCCGTCGACTTGGCTCAATAATGCAGCAACAGACCTGTTGTGTGGTACAGTTAAACAATACTATTGAATACTCATTGTGGTAATGGGAATTGTTTATGTAAGAAGACGGCAACCGAACTAGCGGTTCACCTGATGTGACGTGAAAACTGTCGCCTATTTGTATTAGCAACACCCAACTAACACTTTTTCATAAAGTGGAACTCCAACCTCACCATACGCAACGCAGAAGTATAACATTTCGCGCCCGTCATCTATGATGTCAACCGCGACTACGAGAGTGTACGCCGTTGTCCATGCATGGAACAGCGAGGCGACATTTTTCTGGCCACATTCCTTTATCATTGAAACCGCGAAGCATTACAAATGCCACGAATAGTAAAATAGTACATTCAAATACACTCACGGCTATAAACCCAAAAGAAGTAAACAGAGACTGCTAATGCTGCCAACGTTTTATCGATCTTTTAGTCCAATACAAGTTGTCCCTGACGTTACATTCATTGAGGTTTGAACTGACAACCTCAGATTGCAAGCTCGATGTCACAGCCACAGTGTCAACCTCAAATAATAGTACCCTATAAGGACATCTGCTATTTACAATATTTCAGGAGAGGCAAAATAAATAAATTCCACTGTTTATATGATTAGCGCTCAGCGTCCCTACTACAAACTGGTTTCTCATTAGCAATAACGATACACGTGCGCACCCTATCGACGTCCGGATGTCTCATTACGTCAAACGTACATATTATAGCAACATATGCACGTCCGTACGTGTACATAATTACGTAAGTACAGTTGATACACGTAATAACGTGTACATATTTATGCGTGAGCGTAAACACGACTCGCAATAATTCTCCGCTATCAGTAGTTCAATTATCAATGGAATGAGATATAATTGGATTAGTTTAGGTTGAATTTGACGGATCGTCATAATTCTTAGCATGTCACCGTTAATGACCAGCAATGATGTTGTAATTAGTAACTAATGTACAACTAAATTGTACATTAGTTGTAGCACAAATAAGTACATAGATTAGTTACATAAACATGCCACGTAGACATAACTCATATGATGCTCATGGCTTAGCTAGGATATAAACAAAATTTTTTACAAAATTCAATTAAGGTACCAGAACCACCTGCATCCATCGACTTCCCGAACATACTTTGATAACTTATACGCATTAATTTAACATGGAGGATATAACTAAACGTAAGTAGACTATAGCTATATAAAAGTAGACACAACATGCTATTCTTGTGTAATAGTTATTCGAAATAGAAATCAAAGCCTAACATTTGGTAACAAACAAAATTGTTGCAATTATAATAGCAAAATACACTACTAAAACTCAATATTTCTAATTAAATTCTTAATAGCAAAAGGCATGGCATTTAAAAAGCATATCGGTACTATCTTCTCCAATTGATATATTGGAAGGAGTAGGTAGTTTACTAAAGTAATGAACAAAAACGTTAAATTTCTACAAAAGTACATGCTTATTGACCATTAAAACCGGGAATTTATTTTATATATCATCATTTTGACCAACGGTCATTAGTAAGAAACGATTATATGGTCATAGAACACGTGAAATAGGGACGCAGCATCTAATTAAATAGATTAACGTCACTGATCGCAAGCAATTTAATCGGAATGCTTTGGGACGTCAAACTGGTGCAAGTACAATGCGTAATTACCGCTGACATCTGTGACGTCACGCACCAACAGACTGAAAAGGTGACGCGGTGGCACAAAGCAAATACCCAATCGATTGTATCTAACATGACCAAATCGTAGTGATGCTATGGAACAGTGGCGATACTCGCGATTCATTGAACTTTTGGGCGTTTCATTATGATATAAGTGAGGACCTTAGACACAGACATTAGAATAGCACTTTAGTATCTGTTAGTAACACTACCACCAATATCAATCGTCATACGTTTAATTCGCGCGGGAGAATTATTATGGTGGCATCCGAAAGTCGCACGCTAATTGCTTTTATTGGTTTAACAGGGCGGTCGTTGAGTGGTAACGGAAAAAAAAACGTAATTAAATAACGAGCTCAAGCAACGAGACACGTTTTATCAATACATTTATTTTTTGTACATGGCAAGATCTATATCTCTGCTCCTTGCTACCGCGCCGGGTGTACGTCTTGCAATATAATTATAATCAAAGAGACCAGTGTTTTCTTTTACAAAATACACTGTCCTCGCCAGCACATTATCCTTTGTTGGCACAAGGCGACTGTGGGGATACATGTGTAGTTTAGGAAGTAAGCAAATTGTGAAGCATATACAGGGAGGCTTTTCTAAATGTATCCATTTTTTTTATTAAATTCTACAAATAATTAATGTTATATAAGATATGATAAATATTTAAAATCACTCGTAATTAATTAGTTACATTCATTTGAACTTATCTCAAAATGTGCGTGATTTTTGGGCAACTCATTTATTTTACGCGCGATCATTCATAACTAACACGCACACAAGTTTGTTTCAAAAGTATACGACGCATTTATGAATGACTACCGCATTGTCAACAAGTTCTGTATTCTAAGGAATGGAATGTCAAATTTTTGAAAAAAAAAAAGTTTGTATTTATTTCAATAAGCGGTTATACTACCGAGGCCGTACCTCCTGTGTAAATTTGGGCACCTTTAGAAAAACCACCCTGTATAGCACATCAACATTGTAATTTTCGCCACTCGGGGACATTCGCAATACCCCGGAGTCAACATACACACTCACTCGCGGTATCGAATGTACGGAGTTATGCGTGCAACAGCGGAGACTGTTGCGTGGCCCTAACACATTGTTTCGATTCAATACAGATATGCCATAAACCGACCTTAAAGTAAAGGAATTTATTCTTTTGCGTTTTTGTTCACTTCGTCTATTGAACGAGTTAGCCATTGGCTTACATATTCAAAGCACAATAGGGACCCCACTATATTCCGGACCCCGATAGCCGTCTTTGTGAAATTTACATAATTCTAATTGACATTTACATAATTCTATGTGACTAAACAATATTTATTATCCACGAACGGATTGTGAACATCAGTGCTTGAGTAACCATTTTTTACCAACGAAAAACAAAACCGATTTCAAATATCTCGTTCTGTATTCATTTTATAATTGATTTTCAGGAGTTACCCTAAGTATCTCCGGAGACAAGATTCAATACCAATAAAATTAACATTGGACCACTGGGAAGCACCAGCTTTCAAATAAGAAAAGAATCATCAAATTCGGGTTCGCACAGTCAAAAGTTCTAAGGTAACAAACATTAAAAAGAAACAGTCGATTTGAGAACCTCCTCCTTTTGAAGTCGGTTAATAAATTAAAACATAATACATATCTAAACAGCACCAAAAGCCTGGAAAAAGACGTAAGCATAAATTAACGCATTCTGCTATCCATAAACAACACTGTCATCTCGCACACATAACAATTATACATTTCGCGATATGTGAAACTTAAAGATGATATTACATGCAAATACGAGGTAGATATAACACTAGCGTACCAAAACTGAGGCACTCAATTACACCAATTGGTATTCATTACATTACAATTGTATACACTGCTAGCTCTTTCCGTATCATGCGTTTCTATTTCATCGGTCGCATTCACTAATATATTTCATATAATGTAAAGCCGAACCATTTTAAACTCCACGCAGTATGGATATGAGTCATTTATATTGTTATACATCATTGAATCTTAGTCCAAAGCCAATTTCACACGCGTCATAGTAGATTTTTCTTAAATGCTCAACACACAGAAGATATTTGCGCTAGTATAAGACATAGATATACAGCGTATTCAAAAGTAAAAAAATAAAAGTTTTATTTGGATTTCCGTATTAATAATATTCAACGTAAACCGCGTGTACATCGGGTTCGTTACCTCGATAATGTCCTAATCTAATGCAGACAGACCCGCGGCTGGAAATCAAAATTTCCACCTAAACGCCCCCGCAACTTACATGTTTATACCGCGCCACCCATTATTTGATTCGGCCGGTTTAGGCGATAAATACGTTCCCACTTAGCGTGATTAAAATCGATGGCACGCCGAGCGATTCGCTTAAATCAGGCTTGTGTAGGCGATTGTAAAATGTCAACTCTTTTTTTTTCATGTGTAAAATTATTCGCGGTTGAAAAGGGTTACCTGCTTGTGTTACTCTGAACGAATTATTTCTCACCATCCGGTTCCTTTTTTTTTGTTTGCAACTTTTTTTTTAAAAATTCGTATCATAAAACTTTTGGAAAAGAATGTTCCACCTCATCATTTTCATGGTCATAAGTTTTATGTAACAATAACAAATTACATTGAATATGTAATCTGATTTTTTGTCCCTCTTTGTAAACAGAATATTGATTAAGTGGTATAAGCATGTCATTTTCTCCATCTTAGTGTATCTTATCCCAGTACTAAAATATAGACGTTATGTTATCTACCGTCCCATAACTCTGTTACGGTAATTTGCCAACTTTCGGTTTAAAATTTAACAACACCGCCCGTAAGCCGTACTACAGACTTATTCGTCATCTTGAATTCTATTCAGTCTTAAAGTTCGAGTAACGGCGTGCACCATTAGCGTTAACTTTTGATTGGTCCCTACTAAAGTGGGTTCAACTATAAAATGCTTTATATCCAAATGTTCAGCGGTTTAACTCACTTTTATAATACTCGCTCCACCATCTAATGGTATTGCTTCCGGTAGTAACGCTAGTGATTCGGACATTATTGCGACTGCGTTGATCGTGAATTTCGCAAGCAGCTTTGATTATTATGCCACGATCTTTTAGAGATCACTACTTTCATTTGTCTTGCTTTTAAAAATAGATGTCAATTGTACGAGACCGTTCGAAATGTAATAAACTTTAAAAATAATCATTTACATTTATAAATATAACTTCCATGGACATGAATTGATTTAAGGGCTGGGTCGGGATGTTTTCTGCCCTAGTTTTATAGGCTTACCACTGGTTACGTATCCGTTTAAATAAGGTTGATGGAGCACGGATAATATTGGTTGTCTATGTATTTGTATTATACATTTATACTAGGTAACTAATCGTAAAAGTAAGAGACCTGTTTAATTTGATGACTTGATGGGCAGTTGTAAGAGTTAAACCACGGTGGGTTTGGATTCGACTACCACCCAGGAAAAGTATTTGTGTGGCCTATAGAGAAGTTATTTATTGTTTAATTTATCATATAATATTAATAATTGTTAAACCACCCTTAACCTACAGTAGAAGTTTTTTCTAAATTGGTCAAAAGTTGGCATGCAAAACACCTTATGTACTATGGTACCCAAGGCGTTTTGCATTCAATATTATGTTGTGTTTAGCTCTTTTCTTGGTTCTTAATTAATGAGTATAAAAACCATCAATCAGCAAAGTAGTCACAAGTTATAAATTCCAAGTTATTCCAAATCAATGTAAAGTCATAAAGATATCTCCTGAACTGAATTTATTTTAAGGACCACAATTGATCACAAAGACGTTGCTTGAATTTGTGCTTTTGTTACGGTTGAATTGTTGAAGCGACGTAACATGTGAGAATAGATTCAAAAATAGAAATGTGCTGATTCAGTATCACTGGACGCTGACAAAGCACTGGAATCTGACTGTTATTTGTTTTAAGTCGTACGTTTTAAAACATTCTAGTACCCAGTACCGGTCAGTGTATTAAAAAAACTACTCACAAATGAGATCAAAACGAATCGAGTAATCTGAATATTGATATGACAACACGAATGATTTTTATGTGAATCTTTCAACATCCATTGTAGTGAATAAAGTGAAGTTTAAGAATACACTACAAATACTTACTAAAAAATCACTTACTCTATTCATTACTAATTAAAAACTCTTCACTTTTTTATTTCGCAATAAATGTTAAAAAGGGAGTGAATTCTTACGAAGGTTTTTTTAAATTCGTAATAAGTTTGCTTAAGTATTTTTTTCACTTTATAAGTTCCGAGAAACCTTAACGTCTGTAGTAATAGGTAGAGATTGTAACCCGCGACCCATCTCGAAACACTGCCTTTGCCGAAACTGTACCATACGCACCGCGGCTATAGTTAGTAAATTGCAGTCAATGTATCGAAAACGTCGGAACGCGTTTGTAACGTTACTTTGGGGAGCCCTGCATCTCGCCGATGTCTCGAGTCAAAGTAACTGCCGCCGCCGTATGAGATTTACAGCGCTTTTAGTCACACGCCAGTGGCCGCCTCACGTTAGCTAGCGATCAGTTCTGGGAAGCGGAATCACGAAATCGCAAAATCGACACCGCGAAGACGTCATAACAGATATCGTTTCGATAATTTCGTAGCTTGAGTCGTGAATAAAACCGTTTAAAAACTTTTCAGTTAAACGGTTTTATTTTATGTTTTTTTTTGTTAATTTTTTTTTGTTAATATTGTATTGTCAACTAAATTAAATGCGTGTACCAAATTTCAGATCAATCTGACAACGGGAAGGTGCTTAAATTTCTAATTTTGACCCAAATAAGTAAACAAATTCCGTACGTGTCGAGCTAAATAAAACCGTTTAAAAAGAGAAGCATTACACTTTTTTGTATTAGAACAGTAACGATGCCTATTTACCTATGTATAAGTGTAAAACTACTTTATCTTTTTGTTTGTTTTTTTTTTTTAAGTTTATCGGATAACAAATACAAATTACGTTAAATTCTGATATATTGATTTTAACTTGCTGTGTATAAATTTGCTTTGTGCTATGCTTGTATTAAGCTATGCATTAAGTCACTGGTTCTATTCCGCTTGATTTGAATGATTGAAACCAACCGCACAAAACAACACCAATTTGGTACATGCGAGCATCATTTGGGCACAAATAATTGTATCTTGGCAACTAAGCTATACTTCTAGAACAAAACTATATGATGAAAAATTTAATCTGTCAGAAATTATCCTAATCGCGGCATGACGGCCAACCGTATCCATTCTTTCGCATTTCATACATCTGTGGCAGCGATAGGGAAAATGTAGATTTTCTTATTCCATTAACATGTGTATCACCTCTAATTCATTGCGCAAACCTCGCTAAAGGGACGACAAACGTTTCATTCGCTATTTGTTTCAGATATTCCGTTTCTGGTGCCAACACCACCCCCCGGGGAATCGACTTGATAATGGCCTTTTAAAATGGACGAATTTACTGACAACTTCACGTCATATTATCATCCGTGAATGTATTTTCCTCTTTTAGAATAAATATCACGAGATAAGAATAAATACCGTCGCCAATATTTGTTGAGTTACGTTTGTGTTGCATTACGTGTTATGTTTGTATGTTTCATCAAGTTTCCTTGACGTTGCTCACAACTCTGAACATTTTTAGGGTTCCTTACGCAAAGGTAAAACGAGACGCTATTAGTGTCTGTATGTTTGTCTGTCCATCTGTCACCAGCCTGTATCTCATGAACCGTGTTAGTTAGACAGTTGGAATTTACTCAGATGATGTATTTCTGCCGCTATAACAATGAATACTAAAAGCAGAATAAAAAAAATATTTAAGTTGGCCTCCCGTACAATAGACATATTTCTTTGCCGTTCTTATAGATAACGGTAACGGTTATAATAAGCAGCGAAATAAACTTCGCTCCAAGCTGATGTCCCAGGAGACCTATCGTTTTTTTTTATTATACACATTATTTAATTAGTAACGTTTCTGAGCAGTGCCGTCGTAACATTAAAACGACATTCATCATAATTAGCTTTATAAGTTAATTAGTTCCCGTTATGCAGTTCTTTGGTGTAAGAGAATATACCGCTAGTTATTACCCGGAAAAATCTTAAAGTAATACCAAATCTCAGGCTCGGTGCGAAGATAGAAACTATCTTACCCGTCGCAAAGCTGAAGATGAGACAATTATTCATTTAATAAAAAATAAATTTGCAATATTTGATAGCCGTGATAAAATTCGAAATTCAGATATTAAAATAACCGCTTGCACGTTCTTATCAAACATCCAAATTTTAAATATAAATGAATACATAAGTTCGTAATTAAGTTACCACCGGTATCTGTTGAGAAGAAACCGACAAGAAACTCAACAGTTGCTCTTTTTTTAAAAATCAGGCGGTCCTGCTATTCATACAACAGTGAAAACAACAGTGTTGCGTGGGCCCACCACAGGCAAACTACTCCGCGCTGAGATTCAAGGCAAAATGCTCACCGTAATCATCTCAGCGCCTCCCTTGACTTTTTCATTAGAGACTATAAATTTGTTATACCCCCGGATTTTTTTCACGAATTTCATTTAAATTACTCCGGTTCACTTATAATCCAGAACGCTCTCGAAAGTGTTGGCAATGCGAAATCCCGAATATCACTTAGCCGGCGGAGTTATAACAATAAATTCAGTACACCATTTACATACGGGCTTTTGGGTCGCGGGGGGGTGATTTTACAACGGGTCGCTTAACACGTTAATGCGGGCCGTTTGTGCGAGATTTCCCCCGTACTTTTTCTTCGCATTCTCGATTATGTTATTCATGTGAAACCTTACACCGTTCGGTGAATTGTTTACGAGTTGTGAAATATAGAAAATTTTCTGAGCGTAAATCTTTGGAGGTTGTGTTAAACATATTATCTTTATATCATTTTATTATTTTTCAGCATTTATAAATATTCATTGCAATATTAGTTACATTATTTACATTAAATCTAACAATTGTGGAAATCTAACAAAACGCAGACGTGTTACACTTTTTTTACAATCAATAAAAAATTACAATCATCTCAATAAAATCTACAAATAAGATCATAACAAGATTAAAAAAAAAAACTGCTACACTTGGAGTTCATTCACGACAACCATTGTAATCACAGCCGAAACGTTAATAATTGTTCCAACTGTATCCGACGTTAATCGAATGGCATCGATCAAAACGCAGGAACTTCATCAGTGTTTCTCTTTTTAATCTGCACCCTAACTGAGCCGAGCATCTTTTCGCTGACTTATCGTCCCGACAAAAGCGACGATCTCGAATGAATACAAACGATATGAACATCCGAACCGCAGGCGGAAATGACCGCAGATTTGTCAATGTCAAATTTGAATACGACAGACGGAGAGTATAATCTGTTGTGCTTTTCGGACGACGGACTTATGTTTTTTTAATTCAGTTTACGTGAACTTATTCCGTTCTATAATTTATTCTTAATTATCCGTCTCCGCAGCGTTCACTTAATTTTCCTTGGTATCTACTGTTAATTAATTTTTTCGTCTAACCCGTGACAATGCTAGCTAGCAAATTATCAAATTAAAACAATGACAATAGTCATTTTATAAGTTGACTAGATAATGAATGCGATGTTTATAAATATTTAGACTTTTTTAATATATTTTCCAGAAACTGATATTATGTTATAACAACCATACGCTTATTTAAGTATTGTAAAAAAAAAAAAAAATCTTTTTTTAAAGGTTTTAATTTAAAGTGAGTAAAAATGTTGCTTAGCAATTTTTTTAAAATTTGCTTAATCTTTAACAAAGTTAAAGACTACCTAATTATAAAGTGTTAAAATGTAATTTAGATGGCGTTGCTAGTAATTAATTTTGTTGTTACTAGATGGCGCTTTCACACATTGCTATACTTTGAACACAAAATGTAGGCGATTCATAAACACGCTATTGAAGTTTTTACCGACGCGTGTATATATACAAGAGGCGGTTAAGACTAAGTGTACTTGCTTCGGCAGTACATATACTAAAATTGGAACGATACAGAGAAGATTAGCATGGCCCCTGCGCAAGGATGACACGCAAAATCGTGAAGCGTTCCACATTTTTTTGTTAATTCTGATTTAATACTGACAGTGAATCAAGTGCGTGAAAGTTAATTCCAATAAATAACAATCAATAATCGTTATATTTACCATGTTCATGTTTCTATATGATTAGGAATAATATTTTTTTTTATTAATGAACATTATCTGCATCAAAATTGAATAAACCTTTCATTATTCTGGATGTTAACTATTATAATGATGACCCGAATGGCGTAGCGGGTAGTGACCTGCATTTTTCGCGAGAGGGTATAATAATATTGTGTGATGAACATAGTGTTTTTCTAGTGTCTGGGTGTTTAAATGTGTGTAATACGTATTTATTCACAAAGAAAAGTATGTTTGTGTTATCTAGAAATAATTCAAGCGTTGCTTAGTTTGGGACTAGAGAATGTTATGTAAAAATGTATCTTAAAAAATTATTTTAATATAAAGCGTAAAGCATATGAAACTATTTCCATTAAATAAAATATTCAATCTATGGCGTATATGTTTGTTGTGTAAAAAATTATGGACAAGCTACTAGCTAGATATGGAGCAGTGCTAAATTACGGATTTTGACGAGACCGGCATTTCCGATAGCCGCTTAGGATAATTTTTAAAATGGACAAGTAAATCTTTCTCTCATTGTTTGATAGAGGTTTTCAATTGATATAAAAATTGTTTTAAAAAAATAAACTCAAACCTCCTTTGTCGACAACACAGAGGATAATATAATATATTGGAATCGAATCACGGGTTTGTGTAATGGCGAATATTCTTACGGCCCTGTCAAACGGATGCTGTAAATCTCACATAAAGCTTGCACCTAAATAATGGATGAGCCGCACAAAAATCCTGCAGGAATTACGACGGCGCGCCATTACTCATTCCAGTATGTGGAAATACACATATAATAATAAAAAGCAATCCGTCTAAATGTTGGATTCGATTACGCGATGATTTTCGCGTATATACAAGAGACCTTCTGTTTGACAATTTAAATACTTGATTAATGATTAAGGTGCAACTATATTTTTCGCGTTTAATTTAACAAACTAGCTGTGCCTATGACTTCGTCCGCGTGGAAAAAGTTTAAAATAAAATAAATCTGAAATAAAAGTAGCCTAAGTTACTCCTTATTACATCAGCTATCTGCCAGTGAAAGTCCCGTCCAAATCGGTCCGGTTTCAGAGATTACCCGGAACAAACAGACAGACAGACAGACAAAAATTATATAAAATATTTTGGTATATGTACCGTGTGTACATCCATATGCATTTAGTAAAAAGCGGTTATTTTAATATTACAAACAGACACTCCAATTTTATTTATCTGTATAGATTATATTGGGAATATACCCACTGTTCGTCTGAGGTTGTAACGCTCGTTGACATCCACGACACAGGGTTGCAATAACTTTGGTAATATTTTTAGGAGGTCCTTGCTACCTCACTCGTGTTTGAGATACTTTGTTACTTCCCCGGGTGCTGTAAATGAGTTTAAGTGTAAACAATAAACTAATATTAAATGTTAATTTTGTTAATTAAAAAGGACTGTAGGTATATTTTATTCTCTATAGCAACGTATTTTCAGAGCATGTAGCCAGTTCTGGTCGTATTAGTGATTACTCTTAATGATTTTGTATGTATTTGAGGTTTTTGTTATGTGAAAAGTTGCCAAGCGAGCAGACGGTTCACCTGATGTTAACTGAACACCGCCGCCCATGGACATCTGCTACACCCACCAGATGCGATGAAAATTGGGCTCCGGCCACCTCACTCACCAGACGAAACGCTAAAGTATTATACTTCCACTTTACGCCGGTTTTCTGTGAGGTCACGGTACTTACCCGGACGTGCAACAGCCGAGGCTGCTGCGTGGCCCTACCACTCTAAAATCAAGGCAAATACAACATGCTGCGTCGAGCGAGAAAATTTTGCTACATTTTTGACTCACTTTCATACTTATTTTGGCGGGTTGGGAAGAAAGTAAATTTTTCGATTCAATGATGATTGATTAACTTCACGGTATTACCATGGCAAGCAAAAATAACTTTTTGACATTTACCTATGATTCCAGGTTATTAAATTAAACCATTATCATTTATTTGCATTTAACGTCTTTTTCGTAAACAAAGAGTACTGGCACAGGTGATAAAAATTTTAGTTATCTTTCTTTTGTTAGGCTAAAGAATTATAACTTTTAAATGCTTTTTTTAAATATGAAGCAAGTTGTTGGTGTGCCAACGCGCAAAAAAGTACACCGCGATAGTTACACATCTTCACCGCGTCCCATTTTCGAATATGAAGTGATTAATCAACTGTAGCACAAATACTCGGTCTGTTAATCTTCGGCCGGGCAACGCATCGGCCGTATCACGTACACGCATTAATCATGCGTGATTTTATGTAAATTCGACTAAGTGCTACTGATAAATGGACGGTCAAGCTTTCATAGCGTCGCTGCTGAGACTGCGGACTTAGGCCTTTTTGGGTTGTAATAAAAAAAATACTTAGTATTAGACCGTTAAAAATAACTAGCTATTATAATAATAATAAAAAAAATTGTAAAATGATTTAAGCTATATTTAAAGGACCGCTTAAAATAACACTTTGTTAACGGTCAATTAAAAAATTTAAAGCTTATTTTCCTAATTTATTTCGTTTAGATAAGGTTATCAATATCATCATTAAATACCGAAATTTCATATTACTCACATTTTTCTTCACTGCAACATTTCAAAATCCTACCAGCTTTCTGCATAAAACGGACAAGAGTATTATGAAATTTTAAAAACCGGCCAATTGCGAGTCGGTTGAAGAGTTCCGTACCATTATCTATAACACGGAAAAAAATAATGTTTCTTGTAATTATGGGAGCCCCACTTAAATATTGTTTATTCTGTTTTTAGGTTCTTCATTAGGTTGGCGCCTCTCTGAAACATCTCAGATGTGACTATCCATAGCCGTCTATCGCCAACGTCAGACAAACCGCCTGCTCATTTACCCTCTAGTAAGAATCTCACCACAATTACAGGTACCCAGCAAGTGTTAGGTAAGTCTTAACTGTGGTAGAGCCACGCAACAGTATTCTCTGTTGAACAAATGGGCAGGTCCATCCGTGAAATACTTATTACAATTTCACAAAAGACCGGCGTAAAGTGGAAGTGTTATAATTCTGCGTTTCCTCTGAGGAGTGAGGTAGCCCGGGGCCGACTTTATTTTAAGGTGGCAACGCATCTGCAAACCTAGGGGTGTTGCAAATCTGATGAACCGCTATGCTATGCTCGCTACCTTTTCACATAAAAAAGTGCCAACTTCGCACTACCGGTGGTCGTTGTTTCTGCGCACGCTACGCTGTCCACTTGATTTCATTTTTCACTCTTAAACAGTTTTGTTTCGCCGACAGGGGTCGCTGGCGCGTCCGAGGAGTTTGTTCTCGCATTGTCCGCACCCTTTTCAATCAGCTTAAAGGGATCCGACGCTGGACGCTGCATCATTAGGATGAATTAAAGAAGGCTTGTTGTAACGAGTTATTGTGAGTGGAGCTCGGACGCCAAAATTGTATCAGAGAGAGCGAGACCAAAGAAGGTTTTTTATTGAGAAGCCGGCAAGCGAGTTGGTGGTTCACTTGATGTTAAGTGGTAACCGCCGCCCATGGACATTTGCAACAACCTTAGGGCTGCAGATTTGTTGCCGCCTTTAATAATGACGTTTAACGAAACTGCTTCAAGCATTCTATCGCTCATAATTTTGCAAATCATTTGTCGTGTATATTGTAAAAGTCGGGAACATAAAGTAGAATTAAAAGCGATAAAATTCGTTAATCACCATTTTGTTTATCAAAGTCTTATTTGCGTCAATAAAAGGAGCCATCATGAAATACATACAGTTGTAATTGTCATCATTAATATTTATAAACAAGAAAGATACATCCCTTAAACTTGCTTCCCGAAACTCCATCAAACTAATAGTTCACTATATCACTGACCAATACAAATCGTATGCCCATGGAGTCGAACACGGTACATTTGTTGTGGCAAATGCATCTAAATCATAACTGGGATACGCAATGATATCCATTTGTCACTAATATTGCGGATTTTCGCTATAGCTTTGAGCTTTATTACTACGGCAGTAAGGACCGAATTCGCGGTCTCTTTGAGGGTTAATTTTGTACGGAACTAGGTCCGCCGAGGTAGGGTTAACTAGGGTACACTGAGAACTTCAAAATTAAGTGAGTTGCATGAGACGAGAAGGTAGCAAAGTATTAAGTAACCCAATTATTATAGTAAAATTACACATTAAAAGTGAAGAACGAATAGGTTAAGACGCCCCAACACTTAAGGGTTAAGGGTCGATTTAAAAGAATATTATCTTTTTTTTTTAAAGAAGTTATTGTGCTTACACGGTCACAAAAAATCAGCACTTAAAAAGGGTAAACTTATTGACTTTGGGTTTAGCATGATCTTCCAATTTGATTTTACATTTAATAATAGATCTTTAACAATAAAAAATATTGATACATATTTTTTACAAAAAGAATTTTACAAAAAATGATTTGTTCCTCGTTGATGATCAATTATTAAAAGAACTACTAATGACCACGGAGCTTTTTTAGCAGCACAAGGTTTTTTTTTATAAAATGTTTTAATGATTTAAGTTGCAATTGTAATAAATATTTATCAACTCCCACCTCTCATCAGATCAAAATAAATCATCTATCATATGTAAATGTTTTATACCTATTTATATTTAAAAAAAAATTACCTCTACATTAAATTTAGTTAAAATATAAAACATTAATTTGATACAAATAAAAATCATTAAAGTATCTATGGGCAGGATATCCGAAACATATAAATATAGGTACATTAAAGATATACATTGTAGAGTAATGTTAATTCCTAGTAGAGTAAAAAGTAAATTTATTCATCAGAATGGTTTCAAAATCTGGAAACACTTCACAAACAATTGCATGTGGTATTGGCAACATTAAAAATAGTCGTTCCTTGAAGTTGTTGGCAACACTAAAAGAAGTGTCATTCTATGAGGTATAAATGAAACTGCACGAATCATTTCATGGTCCAGTCAGATAATAGTTACCGATCGAGCCGAGGTCCGGCCCTCTCGGGCACCCTCGAATCGGAATGCTAAACGCGTGCTGAGTGACAGCCCAAGCCGAGGTCCGCTCTCGGGGACCCTTGAGCCTGATCACTCCATGGAGCGCCCGCCAAAGCGCCCTAAGAGCTTGGCGGCCTCCCAAACCGGTAATAATAATAGCGTGACGGCCCGAGCCGAGGCTCCCCCGGGAGCCCTCGAGCTTAGTCACCATGACGCGTAATAATAGTACGCCGAGGTTCAGGCTAGGCGCCTCGTGCGCCAGGCCACCTCAAGTCCGTCGGATCTGTAAAGGCCCCTAAGGCCAACAGTGGCTCATCCAGCCCAAAAAAAAAAAAAAAAAAAAAAGCATTTCATGGACGTCGTCTTCTTCTTTGCCTGTCAACATGAAGTATATAGACATGAAGTATATAGTATCATAGATTAAATCGTTAGAGTGGTGTTTCATTAGCGATATTAAAGTGATAAAATAAGTAATTTTACCTGTTTTATTGTTGTTCAAAGTGAAACTACGGGGTTTTGGTAAAAGTATTTATAATTTTACCTTCTTAGCTCGATAAAACAAAGTATAGCTAACAGTGGTTACAGATGCAAGTCTTTTAATTTATATTCAAGATGTATATATTTTAATCATTATATAAACATCCGAGTCTCCTCCCGTCAAGTATGTTGCTAATACATGCTTTACTCGAAGAAAATGCGGCACAATTATTATTTACACTTTCAATTTGCTCCCCCTCTAAGTATTATGACATATTTTAATTACACAATCCGCCGCCATTTTAATTTTGTGCGCAATCCGCTTACGAAACCACGAAGTAAATTTGAAAGTTTAAATTAGGGATGAGGAAAGTGACGTATGCTAATGTATATTTATCGATATGTATAGTACAATATCCAATTTATGTAATAGGTATGTTTTAGATTCAAAACAAATTAAGCCGTTGGATTAAGTTAAAATCTCAAAGGTAAAAAATAGGTACATAGCTAACGCATAACTGTATGTCTATGTAACGTATGTAACGTAATGTAACGTCCAACTTACAATATGCTTGTAAGCTAATTGAGTTATTTTTTTAAAGAAAAATGTATATAAAATGTAGCAATATGTTGTAAATCTTCAACATAATTCTTCTTTCTCCTGTCCTTGTCCCTCACATGTTATTTAAGGGTATCTTCAACATAATTTTTATTTTACAAAACAAAACTATACTTTAATGTAGTATACAAAAGACTTTAATAATTATTGTGTGTATATTATAATAATTATTAAAAAAAACTAAAATTAAGCAACGTGGACAGCAAGTGGATATAATATAAATTGTAATAATAGATAACACAGAGACCTTTTTCTTATTTCAACTTAATCCAAGATACAAAAGTGTAGAGAAGAGATATAAACCTGTTTCTTAAACTTATGGTAGTATTTCTTGCGATTTATTCTCATTTAAACGGAACACGTAAAGCTTATCAGCTGTCATGTTTTTTGATGAACAAAACAGTCAACCATAACTTCACCCAAAACTATCGATAACGCGGCTTACCCAACACTAGCAGAGCCTAGCTCCACCGAGAGCACCGCAGCAATTACCACCCGCTAATCCCGCCGCGACAGGTTTCTTATTAACACCATTTATCAGCGCTCGCGTCGCTCGGGATTATCAGGAATTATCAGTCGCATCACTATTTGTCAGTCTGTCATTCGCGGGGCGCTCATAATCTGTGGTTCAATTTAAATTTCTAATGGAATGGGCCGAGGTCTTAATTACAGCACAGATTATAAATACCCTTAGTCGATGAATATAGCTCCCCAAGTGTAACATTGGTATATGTACAACTTATGTACTCAAGAATAAAATGAAACATTCTCGTTCGGTAGGGACTTTTCTTTGTTAATTTATTTATAAATTATAAACAAATTGTACACTTTGGCGAGAATGCATAACAACAGAACGCTACGGTGCGGTGCTACGATGTTCAGAAATGAAGAAAAGAAAATCAAAGAACAGATAATATCTCGATTTAGGTGATTTTTTAAAGAGTATGTTCATATTTTTAAAATGCTTTGTTTGCATATTTATTAATAATTGAAAAGATTAATTTAAAATTATACGTTTTCAAGTATCTTTTTATATAAATAACAAATTGTAGCGAAAAATTTTGTATTAAATTAATTGATTTCACATATACGTACCTGTTTAATTAGTCTAGTAAAGGTAACATTTTAAAAAGTTTAAAATCACCATATCCGCAAAAAAATATATTTTCTAATTATGAAAATGTTTTTTATTCTCTAATAAGCATAAAAAACGCAGTCTGTTTCAAAACTTCGTTACTAGTTATCTTTAAAATCGAACAAAACAAGGGGCGATATTCAAATCAAAGCAAAGTTATCGTATCCAACGATTAATAATTGTCATTTATGCAAAAATCCCGTGACGTTTCACCGAACAATAAGATCCCGAAACGTCGCAGCACGCGAAATATCCCCCTCGTACATCACAAGGCAACGCCGAAAAGAACTAGTTATGCCCTCTATTAACTCTTGGACACTATCTCAAGTCGCATTAAATCATTTCGTTCTCAAACGATGACAAACGCAATAACGAAATACAATGCGTTATGAATAACACTCCTTAATAAAGCCAGATCCATTGAATAGGTCGCAAGCACCCTCCGACATACAAACATATTGAGGTTATAAAGTGGAAAATTTAAACGGGCAAGGATCTAGTTCCGTATATTTCATTTTAATACTGTAGTGTCTTGGTTGTCATTATGCATTGGCATTGCAAATATTAACGATTATATACTATTACTTTACCTAATATTTTAAAGTCATTTAAACAAAAGTATTCTTTAAATTTCTTAACATTTCTGCAATGAGCAAGCTTGACATCGAAGTATGAATCATTTAAATACTCATCAGTCATCTTTTAATTCACAAACGTACACACTTTTTTAAATTTGATACATTTTGAACGTTTTCTGGGAGTTCATTTTAAAAACTGTCCCATAAAACAACCTATAAAAACTTTGTTCTTTAAAATAAGATACCTACCTTCCATTGATAAATTTTTATATACAAAAAAAAATGCAAATTAAAAGATTGAAGTAATAGAAGAAGAATACGTACAATCGTACACAATCGCTTTTTGATAGTTGTTTTGATGATATTATAACTTTATTAATTATATTAGGTATGAACAAACAAATTTTTACATTGAACTTATTGTAACTAATCCCAGATAAATGTAATAAAGCATTATTTGAGTAAAGCGCCTGATAATGTTTAATAGCAATGTGTCGCAAAACATTTAATAAGCTAAAAATAAAGCTCAGGTTTTACATTAAAAAATGTAAACTAAAATCGTCTTACTATGACTGTATGATACGTTGAGGTTTTTATATTAAAAGATATGTTTTTGTTAAACGGTAAATCAATCCATTGTACAAGGTTTTTTCGCTTAGCGAAATTATTTTCAAATGTTTTTAGTGTAATAATACTGGCCTAAAATTGTTTTTTGTACTTTTAAACGTCGTATAGTACTTGAAAAGTACTAAAAAAAATTTAGGTGAGTATTTTTACATCATTTTGTTGTACTCTACATATACGTGATACAACTGTTCATTTATCTGTGCTTTACAATAAGTTGCATTAACGAGTAATTTCGAGAAATTTCCAAATCGTATCGAGGGGTACGGCCGCTAACGCAACCAACGTTATCCAGCCACTTCTAACCCCTGTTAATGCAGACTGATATTAAGATACGGCTAATCCTCGCATAACTTAGGATCAAGACCGTTAAACGCGCTTTAGACCGCTGACCATTGTCCTGCGTTTAATTTAAACGGGAAACGGCTCCCTGCGAATTGATTATACGACCCCTGGATATTCACAAACAACGGTTCCGAAATAGTCATAGTATACATTGCGAAGTCAACATTGAGCAAGTAATCAAATGTCCATAGCTGGCATGCAATGGAATTATAGTGTAAGAATTTACCGTTTAATTTTAATCTATCCTCGGCTCAGTGATTCACAAGCAAGCTCAATGGTAATGATTTTAGTAACCCACTGCAAACTTTCAATTTACAACTAGATATTGGTATTCCGACCTTAACGTGAATGAAATAAAGTCGAAGTTAGCTCGATTGCTGCTTTCAGGATACAAAAATAGATTGTTTTTGGGTGTCGTAAGATTTTATGCGAGACACTGTTCATGCAAAGAGGTCCTTGGGGTGGTGTTTCTGGTTTTCGGGGGCTATTGAAACTTGACCTAGCATTCCGAACCCTTTGCTTATTAACTCATGAGGGATATTGGACAATTGAGCCCATGTCCGTTTTCATATCACGATGTTTACGTCATGCAGTATTTTGAATTTGAAATCGTTTATTTGGGTAATCATTCCAATGACTTCATTTGACTCATAAATTATGCTTGACCGGAGAATTGTTCTAGTTGTGGAGACTTTTTCGTAATGTCTCCACAACTAGAACATTTGCATGAGCTTTGGAATAATTATATACAATGTTAGCATTTAAAGTTTGATATGAACATATTTACCGATGGGGAAGAAAGGCTCTCGAGTGGCAACCTCGTATTGACGTCGTAGTGTAGGACGACCTCCACTAGATGGAGGCGACCTATGCAAGTGTGCGGAAAGTCGATGGTTGCAGGTGAGTCAGGTTCGTGCTTCGTGGCTAATTGTGGCGGAGGCCTATGTTCAGCAGTTGATTCAAACAGGCTAGAACGATGATCATGAAGACGATGGACATATAAACGAGTGCTTTACATAAAAAATAAAATCTGTTGGATAATAATTACCTTAAAAATTGTCAGACAATATCCATAGTTTTAAAATCCTTCAAGTAAAATTTAATTTGTCAAAGAGTATTTTGTGGATTTGATGGACTATGAACTTTGTCTTGTCTTTAGTTAACCATGTACTGTTTTACTTTTTAATTTTATATGAGAAAGAATTAAGTTTGATTATTACGAGTTCAATAATTATAAGTCATAAGTCAGTGGTAACTATCGGTTAAGTTTCAACCCCCCACTGAAAGCTCACTGCCCTCAATTTATGCTCTGCCGCACCACTGATTTATAATATCTTTAATTAAAGCTGTTTTCCAATTTATATTTTCCAAGATCATTTTTTTTTCGTTGTTTATTTTTCTTGTCTTTTAAATCTTGAAAAATTAGTAAAGCGTTACATAAGTTATAGTTTCCAATTCATTAGTAAGTTACTCTAATCTCTACTCTCCTAGTTACTCTACATTTGCACATATATTAATAATCGTTATGTTATTAATCGAAACTATTTTTGGAGCTTTATCGAGTTACAAAAGTCTTTAATCGAGGATACCAAAAAAATCGGTGTCAATTAATACGAGCGGTGTTTGCGTAAATGAAAGAAATTACTTGTTGTTACATTTAAAAGCTAAACAAATTACTTATCGAATAATTATTTATCATTTTGCCAACGACAAAGAATTAGGTATGTTGTTTTATATTTCTGTTGGAGTGAGGACTTATGCAAATAACTGGGAAGTTGACAGATGCATGTAGCTAAGGATCCTGCTTCCTGGCAGTCTGAGGGGGATGCCTATGTTCAGCAGTGGACTTGTAGAGGCTGAAGAGATCATGATGATGATGATGATAGTTCTATTTGGACTTGTATTTTTTTTAATTGATTAAAAGTAAACAAGCAACTTCGACTTGTAAGTACGAGTTGTGTCAGTCTTAATCAGTCTACACCACATCCCGAACTCGTCCGCTCATCCGCTGGGAGTGGCCATTAAGTTATAACAAGTCGTAAAGTATTCAAGTTAGTAATGTCCGCCATTAAGTGAGACAATGCTTCGGGGGTTGCCGGGTGTTAAGTGTAATTGATCGTGTTGTTTTGTATACGATGTCGTTGGATTTTAGGACGCCGTATATAATGCAGATGATGACTACGTACGGATCTATCTCGAGTTGGAACTGTGTATTACTTTCAGTAATTCGCTACTGTTCTATTGCAACAGGCGAATTTCCTTAGCGGCAAATAATTTAATTCTTGGCATATATGGCAAATAGATAGTTTACGGTAGATGTCGCTATATGTTTTTCAAAACATGTTCTTTCTTTATGGTTCACTTGATGTTAAATGTTAACCGCAACACCAGTAGGATTGCAGATTCGTTTCTACCTTTTAATAAATTGTGTCCCGGCCACCTCACTCACCAGAAGAAACACGGAAGTATAATAGTTCTACACGCCGGTCTTCTGAAAGATCGTGGTACTTACCCGGATAGACTGGCCCATTCGTGCAACAGCGAAAACTGTAAAACATTAAGTCGGTATTTCCCATCAAACTTTTGTTATGGTAACGTTTTAAATGCTCATCCAACATTTAACGAATAAGACTCGGTAGCGTTATTGCTATGTCATCGGCTTCGGCGGCGCGAGTCCTCGGCTCGGTTCCCACACGGAGCAAGTATTTGATCCAATACATTAGAAAATTCTTCCGGATCAGGGTTGCTCCTAAGGATGGTCGAAGTAAAATAACCTAGCCAATACAGTGGCTTTGGCAGTTAGAAACAAGATTCACATTTTGTACCGACTCTGTCTAGGTGGGATAAGGAAAAGAAGAAAGTGTAAAAGAAGTAATTTTATAATTCCTAGTACCATTTACGCCTTGTCCTGAACACGTACTCATCTGTGAATTGCTATAATGTTCTGATAAACTAGCTTTTGCAACGGTTTATATTTGAATTGAATTAATAAAAGTTTAATTAATCGATGTCTTTAAAGAAACCGGCCAAGTGTGAGTCGGACTATCGCACGAAGGGTTCCTCACCATTATCTATAAAAACAGCAAAAAAAATCATGTCTGTTGCATGTGAGCCCCACATAATATTTTTTATCCTGTTTTTTAATATTTGTTGTTATAGTGGCAACAGGAATACATCATCTAAGAAAATTTCAACTGTCTATCACGGTTCATGAGATACAGCCTGGTGACAGAGGGACAGACGACAGACAGACAGACAGCGGAGTCTTCGTACAAGAGTCCCGTTTTACACTTTGGATACGGAACCTTGAGAAAGAATTCGCATTTTATTATACGTCCTGCACCGATAAATTTAATCTTGAACATTTAACACTATTTTAGAATATATTTTTATTATTACGCTTTTATTTCAATTTTGAAGTGAAAAATTCTATAGCCAAGTAGAGTACCTAATTATTCATAGGTTAGCGTTACCAATTTAGTTTTTGCATTTGTTTTTTGGTAGTATTTTTGTCGCGCATTTTAAAATTAAGATTCTATAAAATTTAAAAAAAAATGTTAGGTACACAAAATTATTGTTTATTGGTAAATTGCCCGTATTAAAATAGGTCTTTTGCAATTTAAATTAGTGTTCTGTGATTATAAAATATATTCATACACAAATATCTGTAGATAGAATATTGAAACGGGCCGTAAAACTCTTAGTCTGTTGTCAAATAATTGCACGTTTTAAAATGTTATTTCGACGGAACGAGTCTACGAAAAATATTAATAAATTAATCTTATTATAAATTTCAAGCTTTCATTTAAACATTTTTAATTGTTCTGTTTTTCACTATAAAGAATTATGAAGTTATAAACAATATTTTTACGTTTTAATTTCAATTAACCATTAAAAGATGTCGAAAAAATGTAAAAAATATGTTCCGCCGTAACAGTGTGCAACACTGCCGTGACCAGGATTCGAACCTGGGTTACTACGGCCACAACGTAGGGTCCTAACCACTAGACGATCACGGCTATCGGAACGGTAGCAACTTCGACGAAAATTTCGAATGCTTTCGTATCGTGTTACGCATGGTTGGCTATTTGGCACAAATTATTACGATCACAACAATGATACCGTGAAATTTGTAATTCCACAATATTTTATTCGACGTTGAAAAAGTGTTTCGCCGCTTTTGACCGTTAATAATTTTTTTCCAATACATTTGGGAATGTTTTATTTCACTATATTTGACAGTTTATGCATGTATAGGACGAACCATTAAATTATAATTAAAGGTTCTTTAAATATCGTCATCGAGTCGTACAGATAATTTTATAGAGTTAAAGAATTGGAAGCAGACAAACAATTTGGGACCACAGTACTATAAACTCCTTTTGTTTGAATGTTAAAATGTTTTTCATATTGTATGAATATCAAAATGCGATTCATAGTTTTATATTTGAATATGAATCATAATATACACATATAAATAATGTATTATTGATTGTATTAATGTTAGTGAGCCTGTTAGGTATGTACATACGGTTCATTATTTTTCAGCAATTGTTGTTTACAGATGTAGAGTCATTGTTTACCGTGGTAGAGCTTTTTTAAACATTGCGTTTTTAAACGTTGTAAGGACGTCCTACATACATAAATTTCACGTGGACAAACAACCAGATGTGAATCAACTATCTATGGGTCACAAAAATAGTTGTCCTGTGTGGGAATCGAACGCACGAACCCCGACGCCGTAGCCGATTCTTTGGCATCTGCGCCACGGAGACATTGTGAGGTAACTGCAATTTTTTTGAATGGGCAAGACGTTGTAAAAAATGTTGTATTAACTGGTGGTTTTGCTTTCAGTCCCGAGACTTAAAGTTTCATCTGACGGAGAACCGATGGGCTAGTAAGAACCTACGGGTTTGGGGAAAAAAAATGTTAAAATATCTGCTGATCTAGCCGTGTAGCAGACGGTAAGGCGGTTGCTGTGGTGATATCTTTTCTCTTGCTCATTTGCTGCCTAAAATGTGTATGTTTAAGTTTTATGTAAGATGATATAAAATGTAAGTTTTATGTAACAAGATATAATTTGCACCAACACATTCGACGAGCTAAGTCTCTTCTTTCTTTTAAAGACCTAGTAAAAGCTCTACTTGAAACTGTCAATTCATGCGTTCCTTTTTTTTTTTTCTATTTTTCCCGAAACTTTCAAACTCATGTATCATGCCTTCATCCTGTGTTTGTTAATTATTAGTGATTCATGTACACCTTCATCTGCTCTCTTCTTTATGTCTCTTTGGCAAAAATTCTTTTCGCAATGGTTATCTGAAAGAAAACGCTTTCAGAGCGATAAGACCGCATATTCTACTTCCTTTTATACTCATTTATAATTGGCACTTTTCATGTTTTTGAATACTTTCTTAAATAATAAAAATTGTTTCATATCATGTAATAATTTTTTGAAATGTGTTTTTATTTACTTACCTATTATTTGTCAACAAAATGCGACCTTATTGCTTTTTCACAGCGATTTCTTCAACCTCAGAAATTTACCTTATTTTATCATATTTTAATAATTTTTAACAGTTAAGATATATATGAAAAGAAGTAAAAAGAAAATAGCAACAAAAGTTTAATTAAATTAATAAGAAAATAATACCTCTTGAGAGCAATCGGGTTAGGCGGAAAATAAATAACCAGCCAATTGCGAGTAAGCCAGCAGCCAATCACAGTATCCGAGGTTCAGGCTAGGCTGATCTGTAAAGGCCCCTAAGGCCAATTGTGGTATATCCTGCCAAAAAAAAATCACAATAAAAAATAAATACGTAAGTGGTTCCTCAAATCGGTGAAATCGTCCTAAGCGAACCAATTAAACGGTGCGGCGACCAATATCGGTGGCCGGCGTAATTGCTGTAGAAAATACGCGGCCGGCAATTTGCCGCCACGTGGCCGATACAAAGGAACGCGTGCGGCTTTCCCAGAAACTCCCTGTTATTGTAGGAAAAACATTGTGTTCCATTATCTTCTGTTTCCACTTGAGTCGTTCCGCCGTCAAATTGAACTTTTGTTTGTGCGATTACGTCGAAATAGTGACAGTGTAGTAGATATAACGGAGTACATAAGCCACATCAATAACTCTAACGACTTTTAACCGTAGCAGAGAACGCGGTCAAAGATGATTCAATCGCGTTTGCATCAGTTGTCAACGGTTGGCTAGACATTAAATAGACTGTACACTAAATATTAAATGAAATGAAACGTATTTATGGATTTTTTGTTGAATTAAACCAATTAAATGAGTACAAAATGTTAATGTGTCCCGTGGACGCTGCAAAATGTTTAGAATTTGGAAAAAACAAGAAACAATCGGGTTTTTTAGTTATATGTTAAAAATGTGCAGTACTCGCATAAACAAAATGGAACTTGTATTGTTTATGTTACCGGAAGATAATGAACCCAAAGATCGCGAGGTCTTTGAACCGCTGCTGTTAGAAAGAGATAGCTTTACCGACCTATCGAGTCTCAAAGCGTGGTGAAACCCGTAATAATATTTTTTACATTTACATTAACTAAATGACGGAAAACTAGATATCGGTCGAGGCAACGAAAGAATGACTAAATATTTATTTACTATCGTTATTTCAACTAAGTATTACAAGACATTAACGAGAAATATGACTTATGGTTCAAGTTTACAATGGGATTTTACAATAGCTGAAAAGCCTAGAGCATGTGTTTTAACAAAGTTAATGCGATAACATTTCCCACGAAATCTCGGCCTGACTTTTACGATTTCAATCTGAAGAGTTTCGAATTGAATGCCCCCTGTGGTAGGGCCACGAAACAGCCTCTTCTGTTGCACGAGTGGGCAGCTCCGTCCGGGTAAGTACCACGACCTCACAGAAAACAGGCGTGAAGTGTTATCTTATGTGTTACCTCGTGACGCGGAAGTGTTACATTTTTGCGTTTCGTCTTGTGAGTGAGGTAGCCGGGGCGCGCTTTAATAAAAGGTGGCAACGCATCTGCAACCCTACGGGTGTTGCAATGGGTGGTCACTTAACATCGTTCTACTACAAAATATGCACGAAACTGAAACAACCTTTTTAACGTTGGAAAATTCGATTTCTGTACTGCTAGCATGAAAGCACGTGTAAACAACGCGCCATCGTATAAATATTTACGGAATGAATTGTTAATGAGGCGGTCACAATGGGTCTGTAGCGTTGTGACCGTTTTCGGTAATGAGCCACCACAAAGGGAACACCGTTCGGTAATAACCACCCAATGGTTTGACCGTCGACGTTTAAATTTTGAATGACGTCCGAAAAATACGCGTCGCGTGCTGTGTCACGTTGAACGTAAAATAGGAATTGATCGTTAATTGAAATTGAACTGATTATTGTTCACTTTGGCAATTATTTAGCCATAAAAATAACCCCTTTAATAATAATATGTTACGCATTTGATCGCATAAACACGTGCTTTCCGTGTCCATAGTGTTAGCAAAAAAAAAGGAAAGTAACAGCCTATAAATGTCCTACTGCTGGGCAAAGGCCTCCTCAGTAAAGAGGGTATCAGGTAGTGGTATTATAGTCCACCACGCGACCCCGCTGCAGACTGGCGGACTTTACATATTTTCGAAATTATTTATTTTTATTTTTTTATTAATACATTATTTTTAATACACACAAGTGCTTCTTCAAGTTTTTTTAGCCAACCGTAGCAGATAGGTTCCATACAAGTTTTCCCGAGCGTGTCATTACAGGTTAATAATTCTCATATCAAGCATTTAGCACTTGTCATAATAATATATACGAGAATTTCGGAAGTTTGACAATTCACATTCCAAAAGAGGGAAAAGATATAGCTAAACTCGTCTGGGATTTGTATCCGCGACCGCAGACCGCGAATCGACAAACCCAGCCACTAAGTCATCGGTTCCATCGCGATGTATGTACGATCATAACTCGCATCGATCTCGTAAAAATTCGCAGCGGCGACGTTAACGACGGAAATAAATAAAGCGAAGGAATTTATCGGCTGCAATTGCTTCTCTTTACCTATCGCAGCGGGACGGCTATGGGGCAAAGTTGAGGAGCCAAGGATGACGATTTGCAAAGTTATTCATGCGCCCGTTTCATGAACGAGCACCTTATGTGAACCGCTCAAAGTCGGGAATCGCGAGGCAGGTATCGGCGCGGCGGCACTGACAAATCGGGGCTGGTGTAATGCGACCCATTTATAACGTATTGTGTTTTGATTGCGCGTCAGTCCGCGCTCTGGATGGATGACGCCTGTATGGGAGTAGGAAATGGTTATGCCTCTGATCTGGAGCCACTCCGAAGTGGTGTTTGACGTCCAAATGGCTGAAAGTTATCCCCTCGCTTGGCTCATTGTCTATGGAGAACTATAAAGGTGCACGGGGAAACTTTGTTCGATCCGCTACTATTATGACGTAGTTGTATCTGATTTTGAATTTTGCAGCGATGTAAAATACTTACATTGACACGCATAAAGTGTTAGACTTCGCTTTTGTAAGTACACCTGATATTTGAGAAGCTGAGAGATCGGTTCGTCGAATTAAACGTCGCGGTCTCCCTGTTAGCTTTTGAATAAAGAACCTGCTAAATGTTCACTATAAGAGGGATAAATAATAAATGAGATGGAGAAGGTCGAGGAGGTATCGGCTTCGGCGTCGGGGGTCGTGGGTTCGATACAATTATTTGTGTGACCCACAGATAGTAGTTCCGCATCTGGGTGTTTGTCCGCGTGAAATTTACTTTTGAAAAAACGCCCTTACAACACAAATGATAATGTTATCCCAAAGTAAGGGCATTGTTTTTAATAAAAAAAAAAATAGCATTGATAAATGAAACTGTGTAAGGGATATACACCATTGAATTATACGTGTATTGAAATTCCTGAATTTTTAATATACTTACGCCCGGTTTCTGAAACACTGATTTCACTTGGTCAAACTGAGTTGTGGTGAAACTCTTTGAATTGATTATAATTAATTGATCATTCTGGTCAATTCAGAGAGTTTTATCATCGTTTAGGCAACTAAGATGAAATATGAAAAGTCATTTGACAGCTGCTTAGTTTACATCTACGGTGATCAGTGTTTCAGATACCGGGCTTTACCACATCATTCATACTCACAGGACGTGAGCTGGCAGTTCACCTGATATTAAATGATAAACAGCACCCAAGAGCATATGCAACACCCGTACAGTTGCAAATCCGATGCCAATTAAGATATATATATATATATATATATATAACTGGATTTCATCCAAATCGGTCGAAATTGAAGGAAACAGCTCATTTACTCAGACAATATGTACACAAAAACTATTTCAACAGCATAAATAACTGACAATAAATGACTGAACTATATATCTCCTTGCGGCACCCCAGTCTCAATGTGGACCTTTTTACAAGATATAAAAAGGTCCATGCCAATATCCGTCACTGGCGGCGCATTATAAAACCGCCGCAACAAAGCGTCCAATCAAAAAGGCGGATTATCGACCTTGTTCAATGCGATTCAATTCCTGATACCGCTTAAAACTTGACCGAGACGCCTATAGAAAGTAACCCCCTCGCGAGGCACGGAGGCAAGTATCATTTTAGATCAAACACGTGATAATGGCTATAAGAACACCCCTATTATTCGATACAATAAAAGTGAAGTGCGGACATATTTCGGATTCTGATGCAGTTGGAACGCGAGCGGTTATCGGTCTTAACAGATTTTTGAGCGAAACGCGAAACTAAACTGTGTGTCGATAGGGATCAGGTTTAAAATTGCTTGGTACGTTTGGTGGTGTGGAATCGGTTTTGGGGTGGCGATGGCGAAACGCACGCTCCTATCTCTGAGCGTAAAGGTTGGTAGGCCAGGAGATACGGCGACTAATGGTGATTGAGAAAAATATAGCCCCCGCGCCGCTCCAATGATTCGTGGTTATGTCTTCATGAATATTGAAGATCTGGATGTGATATTTTTATTTGATTACACTTTTAGTGGGCCCACAATGCAGAACGTTAATGGAAGCCGTAAATACGGCTCATATTGTTGCCGGATATCTGTTTTATTCTCCGAAATGATGTTCCCTTTTCAATAGCTCACTTTTACTGTGCGCCGTTTTCGATGATTTATTTGATTGATTCGGTGTTGTACTTGATTATTTTTTGTATTTACTGTATTGCCCGGTTCCACTACTGTCACGTAGGTACGATATTGCCTTATCTGTTTTGCCACTGAGGTTCAATGCGACCTCAGCGATGACTGGATAATCTTTAGGATATCAATACACTTTGATTTTGCTATCAATTTAAAATAATTACGATTCCAAAAAGGTTACAATATTAATTGGACTTCAGTTCTAATTACAATAAGGTGTTATAGAACAAAATAAATTTAATCGAATATGCTTGGATTACCGATATCTGAAATGTCTAAAATGCTTTGACACCACTACTAAAATTTTCTTTCGATAAATTATTTACTATTATTGAAAACCTCAGAGTATTGTAAAATGAAACGTGTTCAGAAAAAATAATTTTTTCAAGTACTTTAGGTACACCTTATGAAGACAGATATTCATAATAAATTAAATTTTGTAGACCACTTTAGCATGACAACAATATGAGCGTTTTTTAGTACTTCCTTGGTTAATTAACTTGACCTACTAACACATGAGAGTATCTTTTTTTTTACGATGGAAGCAAAAGTTAAATTAAAATACATTGAGCGATTTTTTATCTTATATGAATATCACTTATTCGGAATTATAGTCGACTAAGTTATTAGGTTTATTATGTCAAAAGATTTTGCGTTGTTCGTAGCGGTAGCAAATGAAATTTTCGCATAAATAAATGGGGGCTACATTCGAGATGTAATGCGGAGTATTAATTATGGGATTGTTCACGCGTTGCTGGCACCGACGCGACACTTTGTCGTTTCAAATATATTCACCCCTTTATCCTTGGCCAGTTGACTGAATGCTAATGTATATCTAGAGGGTAATCTTTGACAATTAATGATATAAGTTACGTAAATAACACAAATTCATACGCAGTTTTGTTGCTGGCAGTGCAAAAAAGATTTTTTATTATTGAGGAACTTTCAATGTACTTAACAATCTCTTGACGTGGCAAGTTTTTCGCTAATAAGACAAATAGTAAAAAAGACGACATTGATATTTATTTATTATTATAAAAGCCTACAATTCAATTTCATGAGTTTGTACAGAGATATTTTATGATCATAACATATACAGATAAGTCTGATTAATGATGGATGGATGGCATCCAGTAAAAGTAATCATTCCTACCGATCGTCTGCCGCATGATTCCTTTACCGTAAAATAAAATTCCTGTAAATTTCATAAGAATTTTATTTACGGTAAATTGATAAAACACTCCATAATTAATTCTAACGCCGTGTTCCATTTACAGAATTGGTATCATTTTTCTAATCCCCATTGTAATTTGAGATATCGGTTATAATCGAAAACATGTCACTGGTAAACAGACATGTATGCGTGGACGAAGAATTTAAAGTGAACTTTGAGTTAATAAAAATGGGATGCGGCATAAAACACTGTGTGACTAAAATTATTAACTTTTTTGATTAATGAATTATTTACTTAGTGTCTTTCTATCCGATTATTTTTACGGTTATCCTTAAACGATTTAGACCTACTACACCTTTAATTATCATTCTTTATATTTTGTAACTTGATGTTGTCGAGTAATAAATAATATTTCCTTGTTTAGAAACAAAAGATGACTATCCAATACTACGTTGAAGTAAACAATAGCTCTTACACCACAAATATAATTTATTATATACAACACTAACAATATTATTAACCATATATTCTGAAATATTTTTCAAACTATAAATATATTTTGCTCACAAAGTTTTTCCAAAACATGTTCTATTTTTTATGTAAGAAAGTGGCAAACGCAACGGCTGGCGGTTCACCTGATGTTAAGTGATAACCGCCGCCGACGGACATCTACAACACCAGTAGTGTTGCAGATGCGTTGCCACCTCTTTTTTGTACTAACGCGGGCGGACCTGCCCATTCGTGCAACGGCGAACACTGCTGGGTGGCCTTACCACAGTTGCAATATTCCTATTAAAACGAATGGATATTTTCTGTGATAAAATTTAACAATTGGCACCGAAAACCCCATTTGTTTCTTTGTCCAACACGACCTTTCCCACATCGCTGCGCCAACACGACACCCGACTTATCAGGGGGTGAATATATTAAGGATTCCAATTCGAAAATTGTCCTCCCCAATAATCGGACGAGCGTTCCGCAGCCGAATACGATGGTAATGGAATTACGGTGTGATTATTTCCTATTAGTTATATGATAAACAGTTTAATTTCGTTAGCTCGGTCTCCTAAGCGGTGCGTTATTCAATTTGGATGTGTCGTGTATTCCTCGTTTGTGGGCGGCCTGTTTTACTTTTTGATTGCATATCGAATCGTTTATTTCTTATATGATCTTAGCCGTTTATTGAATTTAAAATCCGTATAGTAATCCATACCTGCAAAAAAAAAGCTTTGCATAACTCCATCGTCCCATACGAAACTAAAACATTGAAACCCCGGATTTACTATAAAGTTATCTTATTTGAGTAGATAAAAACAAACTTAACATATCACGGCCTTTTCAATGGCCAATTTGGATATCATTTTAGTGATCTGTTATCATCAATTAATTAGAGAAATTGGTAATTTTCTTTCCGTACCCTGTCTGAAGCGTCTGTGTACGCTGGATTGCGGTTTAGAAGGAAGGAGCGCCGTTGTGACCACATTGGCAAGTTATTGAAAAATCTTCTTTCTCTTGCCTATGGGCAATGTGGGATGTGTTCCACACTAGGTGGTCTCGGCACACTATGTTCTTCCCTTCTACCTTCTCTCAATACCGACCCCTTTCATATCATTCTTCACACAGTCCATCCAAATCTTTACCGGTCTTCCTCTAGCTTTGCACCCTCCAACCACATTTATGTTCATGACTCTTCTAGTAATTAAAAAAAAAATCGTAGAAGTCTGTCTTCTACGCGGCTGTGGCACTTCTCTGGGTACCATTTGCAGTAGCTGCCACTAGTGGAGATTGCCACAGTTCTCAGTATAATAGAATACGAATATCGTTCTCAGTAGAATAGAATACGTGTATCGATAAATACGTCATGGATTTGGTTCTCTTGGTGATGGACATTACGCTGTATGCACATCTTAAGTTAATAATGCAAATATCACGCCAAAAGGTTCGATAGATCTAGAAATAATTATTGTTCCTCCACGAACACAATACTTATGTGTGTAAAATTTGTAAACTACAATTTTATCTGTACAAAAAAAGGAAAAAAGTTTGATAATGACAATCTAGCCTAAAAATGTTTTTTATTGAATGTTATTAAATTCCTCTATTTTTCTCCTACGGAACCCTAAATTACGCAATCCTTAATTAACACATTCTCCTTATTAATGTGACAAATTACTGTAAAACAACCGATCGATCACACCGCTCACTATTTTGACAGGACATCTTCAATCCTATTAGAAATAAGTGATAAGCAACACGCTATAAAACTATCACTGTAAACATACTTACCAAATAAAACGACAAGGGCTTGGGTTAATAAAAAGTTAAATGACAAGTTATATAATGTTATTAAGAGTTTGTACGTATGTACATGCTAGCCTCAAGATGCATCAGTCCTATTAGAAAAATATAATAATTCTTAATAATTATAAGTATTAGCTGTGTGTCATACATATAAAATTATTCCAACATTCGAAAGCAACTATCCAAGAAATCAATATCTTAGCAACGACTATGTTTTGGACATAGACAGGCTGTCATTGCATCTGCAAGTACACTGTGCAATGTGCCGTGGCGCGTACGAGTCTGTCACTTAGCATTATGTCACATTATCAAATCACGCGGAACGTTGTCTAATAATAACGTTATCACTACTGTCAACGGCAAACCGCTCCCGGCTTTTGGAACTGGTGTCGCCAAGTATTACAATTATGTCGGAAATACAATGTGTTTATAGATATTGTGTAAATTTAACATGTTTAATGTAATTAAGTTAAAAAGATACATTACGATATATTCATTTAAATTTCATTTCACAAACTCCTTGTTAAGACGTGGCTTTAGGAAATAACTAGAAATAACTAGAAACTTGGACACCTCAGATAACTGTGTTTTGATAATTTTGGACTGGTCGTCAATTATCTTCAGACGAAGGGGCTAGTAAGAGCAAGAAGCTATTACTTATTTAGAAAATGAAATTGGACATGAAAAAGAAATGCGAATCTGTATGATTTTCTCCATAACCTGAAATTCAAAATTCAGTTTAAAGATAAAAATACATATGGCTGACTATTTGAAAGTATAATATATTAACCCCTTTCTAAATTGTAAGATTATAACTTAATGTATTAAACTATTCTTTTAAATCATCGTAGAAATTTATTTAACCTGTGATCAGTCGCTCAGTCTATTTAATTCAAGGCTTTTCGAGTTATTTTTCGGATTATTTACACTAAGATCGATTAACTATGTTCGGGTCTGTCCTCCGCGCAACAAACGTCGTTTCGTGGTTCCATTACTTTCTTTTGCTGTCCAGATTACCGACGAAGAGAATCCTATCCACTGTCCTATATCATTCTCGTCTGTGGTACACAGTAGCAAGTACAATTACAATTGCATCGACTACAATTGCATTGCGATCGCTAATCAAAGGAGACGTTATCACGCGCTAATTACCGGTAGATAACATCTCTAGCTCATTAATCGTTAATTGCAAGTAATATACTCGAAATCTTATCTATGTAACTCGACAGGTGAATTACTAATGCTTGTTCCGATACGTTGTTATTTATTCATGCGTCCAGTGTCGTGTCAGACATTGTTTCGATGTAAGTCAATAGAATGGTATTGACAGAGCAAGCCGGTTCATATTGTTTCCGGTGTTATGTATATATAATGTTGTATACTGTTTGTAAACATAGCTTAAACGGAAGTTATCGTAGACAAGATTAACTTGAGCAATAATCCATACTAATATTATGAATGCGAAAATAACTCTGTCTATCTGTCTCGCTTTCACGCTAAAACTACTGAACCGATTTAAGTGATTGATTGATTTGATACACAGATAGTTTAGAGCTTGAGAAAGGACATAGGCTATTTTTTAATTGGAAAAAAGTGTTGTAAGGTTTGAAAGGTTAAAGAAAGATTTTATTTAAGGCTTCAACGAGAGCGAAGCTGCGGGCGAAAAGTTAGTATATATATATAAATTTAAATCAATAAATGGTATTTTATATTTTATTTTTATTCCTTTTATACTATTGGTACCTTACGAACTGTTTGAATAAATATATTTTTGATTTGATTTTTGATTTTGATTTGATTATTTAAATTGTAACGTCACAATTTTAGGTTCGCAAGAGCTTTATGCGCTGTCGTCGATTCAATTCCCGTCTGGGACAAGTATTGGTTTGTTCTAAAATAATTGTTAGGTACTGGTTTTATGTCTTTGTTTAATTTAGGATGAGGACTCGGAGATATCGGTTTTTGTACGGGTAAAGAAGCGATAATAAATAAAAAGAGAGACAAAACAAAATTAAAGTTATAAAAGACCTCGAGGTCTTTTTAATTTTACATTTTTAGATTCTTTATATGAACACTTACAAAATTAAGTACACAGTATAAATGTACAAGATAATACATAAATATGTAATTTTCATAAAAAAAAAAACAATTCATTTAACGTTACATAATATTTGTCTGTGATACGATAAAATACAAAATCAATTAACAACTGCGACGTCCGAAACGAATGGTTTGTTCGCTGACGGTGAATAAATTTATATATATTAGTTAAAACTTCATCGATCATTCACGGATTGTCGCCAGAATTACGATAGATTGAAACACAACGGTATTAAATGCAAATTTCCCCATAACTGACGAAAGCGTGAACTATTACAAAATATACAGTCAACAAAGTGAGTTCGTCTGCTTTCAAGCCTTGACGTTGGCACAACTCAAGCAGTGCTACATTGAGTTAGCACAAAATAATCCGAAATGATACTTTTGTATACGCTTCTCGGAGACAAGCCTACTAGTTTCATCTAGGAAATCAAGTAGAATCTCGTGAACAAATCTGTTTCAACCTTTCATGAACGTCCACCAAATGTGGAATTGTAAATTCCTTGTTAGATATATAATTTCCATTTAAAATGAGATCTTTATTTATTAATAACTGTATGATAAATATCTATTTAGTGTTAAATATACAAGTTCCTTTCTAGAATGAGATCAATATTTATAAACGTATGTGATAAACATTGTTATCCATTTAATGTCGAGAAACTGATGAGACGATTTAAGTTAATAAAATTACTTACGCCCGGTTTCTGAAACGCTGATCATCGTATATATCAAAGAATCACCTGTCAAATGGCTTTTCAAATGTCATTTTAGTTGCCAAAAGGAAGCCATCCTGAATTGACCAGAATGATCTTCTCAATGATCATAATGATAAATACAAAGAGTTCAACCATCCTTTTGGCAACTCAAATGACATTTGAAAAGCCATTTGATAGCTGATTAGTTAACATCTACAATGATCAGTGTTTCAGAAACCGGGCGTAAATATAGCATCGCGAAATCGCGCGATTAATCCGACTAACTTAAAGTGGACACTGAATTATATCAGTTTTAAAACGATGCGGGACCATTGTGCCCCGTTTCTTTCGTCCACTGATCCATCAACTTCAATCTAATTTGACTCATCTGCATATTAATTCTCTATGCTCACTCTTTTAATAAGCAAGGGGTAATAAATACCAGTGCAGTCGCGAACGTAAGTGTTTTGTGCGTTAATTTTCTTTGTTGACATAAGTTTAGCTAACGGACTTGAATTTTACTATCAATTATTCAGTAGAATAATTATATAACATATTGATCGCTTTCCGCGTTACACGACACTGTGTTTTTTTATGTGAGAAGGTAGCAAGCGAGCTGGCGGTTCACCTGATGTTAAGTGATAACCGCCGCCCATGGACATTTGTAACATCCGCAGTGTTGCACATTGTACACCTTATAAAGTGGGCCCCGGCTACCTCACTCACCAGACGAAACGCAGAAGTATAACACTTCCACTTGACGTGACTTCCACAGACAAAGGTATTGACTATTGCTGCTCAATACATTTTTGAAAATGTTTTGTATGTCCATAAAAATAAGGATAAATTTTTAAGACATAATAATGTTCATGATATAAATACTAGGAACAAAAATAAATTGATCCTACCCACAAGTAGACTCCGTAAAATAAGTAAATCTTTTATGGGACAATGTATACGTTATTACAACAAAATTCCAGAAAACGTTCAAAATGCATCAATAGCTAAATTAAAAAAAATAGTAAAAGAACGTTTGTGTGTTAAAGGCTACTATAATATTAATGATTATTTAAATGATAACACACTCTGGTAATGAACTGATCGCTCCAGGCTCTTTCAATCTGAGTTCTTATATTGTATTTTGACGAATTTATGTCAAACTGCTTATTTAAAAAAAAAAAAAAAAGCCCGCTGAGTTTCTTTCGCCGGTTCTTCTCAGTACAGTGGCTTTCTTTTCCGAACCGGTGGTAGTGTTTTGACTATCAATAAGTGAGTGTAATGCTCCTATGTTGAATAAATACATTTGATTTTGACGCCGGTCTTCTGTGAGTGATACTTCCCCGGACGGACCTGCACATTCGTGCAACAGTGTACTGATGCATGGCCCTACCAGATATGAATTACCACATATAAGATATTATATCTGACTTATTTATTTATTGTTATCACCGCTTCAGTCTTATACAATTTTATATATTTCATAAGCGTTTGTACAGATTTATTATTCTCGTTCTTGTATTCTCACTAATTTTTAAAAATCTTTACGTAGGTGAATAAACTAGTGACAATACTGTTTATTGTTCTCTTTGATAATATTTAACAGTAAAATCTTTTTGCTAAATATTTTTCATTCTAAATTTTTTCATTTTAAATTTATTAACGGCTGTACTCCTAGGTAACCGGTTTCAAATTTGGCCATGCGGGCAATTATGGCTAATAAAGTATGTGGAATGTATTTCGTGCGAAAATCTTTAAATTATATATTACGTAATAATAAAGTCACGACTTATAATATAATTATCAGCACTCAAGATCATTGTTTTGCGAGCTTTATTACTATTAAGTTACATTGCTAATATTTACTGGTAGGCGTAAAAAATAAAGAAACGCGAATTAATTTTTAAAACAACTAATTTTTAGAACATTCGACGAAATAGATAAAATAGTAATAATGAAGAATGCGTGTATCAAGTTTTAATTTATAACAATTGACTTTAAACGAATGGAGTATAATTTGATTTAAAGCTAAAATCATATTTAATCGTTTTTTGTATATCACACGGCCCGCGGCGTCTTGTGAAAAAGTAATTAAAATAGAGTTTAATGACAAGAAATCAGTCTCCTATGAAAAGGGAAGTCACGCTTATCAGTCAAGAAGAGCATGAACGAACGCAGATAGAATGAAATATGCATTGAGAGAGCGGTCGGATTCGTTACGCCCTCGGCTTAATATCTTGATCCATCACCCGTTGACGTTCGGCTGAATCAGTGCTAGTCATGGAAGGGTTAAAAATGGCGCTTCTCAAAGTTTCACTGAGATTAGTGACATCGTATATTATTATTTTACAAAATATAAATATTCGTATGTAAGTTTATCATTTGCACCGCCTACCGTTGTCCAAAATATTGTACTTTTAGCCACAAGTTGTCTGGAAGTAATCGCTTTTTAGCGATAAGACCGCCTTATTGTTACTACCTTATAAGTTATTTATGTAACATTTCTCATATATGTTTATGGTGTTCAATAAAGCATATAATAATAATAATATTGCATGTTGTAATAAATCTATTGCAGTATTGTATTCAATAACTGTATCTATTGTCATGTAACAGATGTAGTAAATCTATTGATCTGTTACCGTAATCACAGTCGTAGCTTAAGAATTAGATTTAACATATGGATTGAATATATTCATTATTATAATATAGTCTTGTGTATATAATTATGTACTTGTGTTTTTAGAATTAATCCACGATCATTGTAAATGGTAACAAACATAATACAAATATTTATTTGTATTATGTTCGTTACCACAAACGGCTGGGTCATGCAGTCCTCATGTATACTTTGGCAACTCAGGTTGACTCGAAAATGAGCTCAATCGACCGGCGACCGAAAAGTCCGCACAACTATGAGGTCCACATAAGGAATCACGAGATGTTTCTATTTAATGAATATGCTAATTTTCAAATCTTTCGCACCTAGTATAATATAACTTGAAGACGTCTTTTTTCCTCTATTGTGGTGGTACTGCGCAGCATCTCCTGCTGTTATAAGAATGTAAAGGTTTATTTGGGAAAGTACTACGGTCTCACAGAAGATTATATATTTTGTCATTTTATCGGATAAAGTACTGTAACCGGAGCCGACTATTTTTAAAGTTCGCAAAGTATTTGCCTAATGGGTATGACGATTAAATTGATAGAAAGGAATATATATATATTTAAAGACTTATAGGAATAAATTTAAAGATGTAAAGGAAAAAAGGTTTTGCTTTTAAGCGTTATAATAAAAAGTTTGGGCGCCCTATTCGTCTAGGACGAATTTCGTGTATCGGACTCGGGGGTTAAATCGTCGTTAATTACCAGATTTCGCACTTATACAGCATGTACCAAAATCAGCAGCATTGCCAAAATTATGTGTGAATAGTAAATAAAACGCCTTAGTAAAGTTTTTAGCAATTTTATTGGACTGAGAAACGTGTTGTTCGCATTACATACATTTTAACTTGTTTGATTACTTTGATTTTATACATAAATAAGCTCTCTCATCCAGAAATGTTCTACTGCTTTCACCAATATGGCATTTTGTGTGTTAGCAATGATAAATTCCTACCTAATTTTTTGTGCACTCTTACTAGGTAATATATGTCGTTATATAGGTACCCTATATAACGACACCCAAACGTTTCTTTATAATAGAACACTAGAGTTCACTTTTTAACGTTGCACCACTCTTCTATACTGTACTGTTTACTCTAGAGTCATCAGATTCAGTTTATAAAGTGCTCAGTGCGGAAATGTATCTTTTTTTTCAACTTCTTTTAAAAAAAACATTGCCCTTACTTTAGGATAACATTATCATGTGTTGTAGGGACGTTTCACAGACAAAAATTTCTCGTGGATAAACACCCAGATGCGAAACAACTATTTGCCGGTCACACAAATAGTTGTTCCGTGTAGGAATCGAACCCACGACCCCCGACGCCGAAGTGAATACCTTGGCAACTGCGCTACGGAGTCAACTAATAATACATAGATTTTATTTCACAACAAAATTTGAGAAAGACTTTTTCTACTTCACAACCCTTATCAGGGCAATTTATTCTAAGCAACACTCGTTCACTCAACCCTCGGAACCTCTCGGAAGGATAAAAAATATGCAACAAAACACCGAATCCCTGCAAATGCGAATCAAAGTCGCGGCAGCGTGAAACACCTCCCACCCGCATAGATTAATGGTTTTGAGCACCAACAATGACCTCTGCCGCTTTTTATTCGATCCCTCTTCGATTTGGCGGCAATTAAAAAGTTCCACAAAGCGTCGAAAGGGTTGGTTAACTTAGTTCTCGTGTAATTGGTGCACTGGGCAGCGTTTCTCCTCGTATGCCGCGACGACTGCGACACGATAAAACGCCTTTAATTGATTTTAATCGCGACCTGTAAATGATTTGTATTACCATAATCATAATATTTTTCCAATTAAAAATCGAAGTGACATTTTTTTTACACGTAACAAGAAGTTATTTATGATAATGATGCTTTTAAATTATTAAACAAAATATACATTATTTGCCCTTCTGACATCATCTCTTATTTTATTATATCTCTTACATCTCTTATTTTATATGTAATTCTTCGCGGTGGTAGGGCCATGTAGCAGCCTAGGCTGTTGCACGAATGGGCAGGCCCATCCGGTTAAGTACCACGACCTCACAGAAGACCAGCATAAAGTGGAAGTATGACAAATACTTTCGCGTTTCGTCTGGTGAGTGAGGTAGCTGGAGCCCAATTTTCAAAAGGTTGGCAACGCATCTGTAACCCTCGGGTGTAGCAGATGTCCATGGGCGGCGGTATTCACTTACCATCAGGTGAACCTTCTGCTCGTTTGGCAACTTTTCACATTAAAAAAAAAAAAACTTTATATCCTTCATGTGATGATTCGATAATTCGCCGTCGTCCTTAATCTACGAAAAGATTAAACATATATTTTAAATAGAAGGTATATCAACGCGTGAAATAAAAGCACCTACCCCATTCAAGTGGATTTCGTTCGGTCCTTGAATTTTTTACGTCTTAAATGAATTTGTCCCCGTAACGTAGACAGCCGAGGCACAATTGAAACCTTCCCTTAATTGATTCAGCACGGTCCTGAGAGTCAGAAATACTTTTGCGGTTGCTGCTGGGGTCGCCATGCGTTTGGGAATATTATTAAGGATTTCGATTACACAACTTTTGGTAGTTGACCCCTGTGATGACTTACTAGCATCACACTGGAATCTCATATTCCTTGTTCGTTTACAATGAAAATAGTCTCCGTGAAAACTGAATCGCCTAAGTAATATCACTATATCTTCATAGTTTATCTTCATAGTTCACTTTAATCGTATTTCACCTAAAGGCAAATTATGATTAAAAATAAAAATAAAAATGCAATTGATAGATTTAATTTAAAATAAGTGTAAAAAATAAAATAAGAGGAAGTGTAAAAAATGCAATCACACATTTTTTCATTTTTTTTACTGTCCTAGAGAGCTCATGACTTGCGGCTACTCTAGCGAGGGTTAAGGTGCGTATAAATTCTTTGTCAGTAACAGAATTGAATTTGAAACTTAATTTGATTGTGGGTATTTTTAAGGAAAGAATGTTACTTATTGAGTTCGTATATAATTAAATTAGGTATTTTTCGCAGACAATACTAAAGTTTTACGAGTACCTTTAATAAAGTGGTAGCTTACTTACGAACGTATTAATTTTTATGTAAAATGTTGACGTTTCATAAGAACGCGCAAGCGTCTATGTGAATAAATATATTTTTGATTTTGATTTTGAAAGTCGAAAACAGTAATTAGTTGAGGCAAAAGTATGTATCGTCTACCTAATCAATTAATAAGTATTTTATAGATGTATATCTAATGATTTTATCAATTGAAATAATTTTGAAAGAAAAATACAAAACGTTTAAAAACTATTTCTGGATGCATAACTCTTACAGTATAATTTTTAAATTACATATGTCTTGATAAACAAAAAAATAAAAACAAAAAATATCTCCTTCGAGCCGGATTTGAACCAGCGACCTATGGATGTCAATTGGGAAACCGTCTACAGTCCACCGCTCTACCAACTGAGCTATCGAAGGCTTGGAAGACGGTTTGAAATTTGTCATTGTTTCCTTTTGCTTTATTCAATGTGAAAGATATGCTCTACATTTTATCAAACATTAACATGACCAACACGATATCGATAACGTAAGTGATGAAATACGTATTTATAATGAGACGATATCAAATAGATATTTTTTATTATAGTATTTCAGATAACGTCATATAATTAGATTTTGCTGATTATAAAATGCATGCGAAATTTTAATCAATGAATTTAAATTAAAAAAAATTGCCGGTGGTGTTTGGTTTAAGAAAATTTTAAACAATTGAAAGCAAATGGTGCCAGAAGACTATTGCCATTTGGTTTATTTTATTGGTTAAAATTTAAGAATATTTAATATTCTTTTTAAAAACTTGTACCAAAAATGTTTATTGTAGACTGTATAAGTCAGTGTTGGCGTTTTCAAATGTAAAAAAAATATTAAAAAAATAATATAGGTATTTATTATTAATTAATACATTATTAAATTAAATTTTTATTAATTATTAATTTAAAATAAAATATTTAAAAACCGGATGCTACATAAACGCGTGATCACCGTAACGCGTTTCCTTTGCATTGTCGTTCTAAGCATTCAGTTACCAGTTTTTCGCGTCTAAAGAAGTTTGACTTCAATAGAAACTTAACTAAATGTTATCTAACAAAGCTAGCCTACGCTGCATGGTGAAAAAATGATGGTAAAAATGATATTATACACCAATAAGCGGTAGGCACCACCTAAACCGGCACCATCGAAGCTAAGGCACTCAAATTACGCCAATTGGTGAATTTAGCTTGTAATCCTATAGAGTGCTATCTCTTTCTATATCCTACGTTCTGTATCATCTGTCGCATTCAGTTAGATATGTCATAAAATGTAAAGCGGAACAATCTTCAAACGCCGCGCAGTATGAATGTCCGTCGTCTTTATTAAAACACCATTGGTACAAATTGTATTTTTTTATTTCTCCTGCTCAGCAACATAGCGTTAACCAAAATCATTGAAGACAATGACAGGTAAGCAGAACGAGATAACGTCATCAGGTCGCAATCAGCAAACCGATGGAAGAGCCCCGCATATTTCATCGCGGGTGATCCAGTAAATTATCTAAATGGAGATCGCTCCCCAATCACGGTTGGATCGGGTTGCGCGGATTACGAAATTACTGGATAAGACACGTTATTACATTGATATTAATAATTTGATCATGTCTATCGTTATATACTATGTATTGGTCATAAAAATTGTATTGAATTTTTTTTAAATACCTGAAATTAAGATAGCAGCAGTATTCTCAAAGACTTTCAGTCATACTATAATGTCATTTTAATTGGAATAAATAAAATAATTTTTAATTATTTATTATTTTAACATGTACGTTATATTGTATTTAATAAATTATTATTATGTGGTGACAAGTCTATGTACTCCCTTTGTTAGTAACGAATGAGGCTAAGTAAGGAATGGCTTAATGGCTGCTAACTTTAAAATTACATTTTATTGTTATTAGTCACTTAAATTGAATTAATAAGGAGGACTTAAATTTGAATCAAATATAACTTATGTTTATAATAAATACTACCCGAACTTGACCTTGAGACCCTGTACAGAATACATGAGAACTACCTTCGCAACTTTCTTATAGTGTGAGTATTGCTTTAAAAATGTTTGAAGTGTTTAAAAGATCGCCATTGAATTAAAAGCTTTCCTTATATTAATAAATAGATGCGTATACAAAGATGACAAAGTTTTAATATTAATGAAGAAGGAAAAGTCACTTCTGTTTGTTAATAGTGAAATTTCAGACCCGCAACCGGATGTGTCGCATTCAGTGCGCGCCAAAGATGGCGGGCGGAAACGCGTCGCGCCTACTGTCACGGCCGCCGGAAGTCCTCTCGCCATTTGATAAATAGTTGTTCTTCAACAGTTTTTCTCATGCAAATGAGGGGGTGCGGGATGACGGATTGCGTTCGTCACAATTTCCTCGGATGGATTTAATTTGGGATCGCTGTGGGGCGACTAATCCAACTGCTGATAGGGATTGTTGTAGATTGTACTCGGCGAGCTTTCCGTTTTGTAACCGAGTTTTATTTTAGCGGTCGCAGGCATTTGCGTTTCGTATTTTGCGACATTGTGCCTCTATACATTCGTTTTTATATAGTTTGCTTATTCATTTATGATAAACGTAACGTTGCATTCACTTATATTATTTAATAAAATTCAAGTATTAAATAGGGTCTAAAAATAGGTTTAAATTATGGTGCATTTTTCTTATTAAATATTTTAATACAAGATTTAATTGGGATTGTTTTCAGCTATGTATTATTGTAAAATAACATTAATGTAATTTTTGTAATGTAATAATTGGCCGCATTTAGTAGAGTTAAAAACTTTAAAAAGTTCAAGAAGTCAATAATGTAATAAGGTTATTAAATGTTTGTTGTTAAAAAAGTATAAGTGATCTTAAAGCGCAGTGATTATCAACTGACATTTTATTTAAAAATACGTTACTTATAACAGTGAATAATAATTAAATTTATTTCCTTAAAACGTGGTCTGTTAAAGCATTACAATACATTACCCCTAAATTTATTAAATATTTATACACGCCTGCCTGCGTACATGTCGCCAACAACAAGTTGCACTTACGAGTATTTGCGAAAATTTACCGTCAGTCACTCTGACTACATTAGCTTGGATTCCTTTTTTAATTGGTTACTTTGTTAAGAACAGTGTCCTTTTATCACCTTTACAAAATACATAAATAAATTTCCTTGATAATAAATTTATTCTATTATCAAAAACACAAAGCGGCTCATGTCAATTTTCCGCTCTCTGCTTTTTTAGCAACATTATGCGATCGTCAAGGCACAGTCTCGAGAAGCATTATAGGCCAGATGGTCGGCAGAGGCGCTTAAGGTAGTGCAACGACAAGATGGGCTGAAACTGTGCACGCGGTGGTTCCAGACCGCACGCAGTGGAAGAGAATAACATGTGGTCACGATCCTCAGAATTGAGGGACCAATCAAGAACGAGAAAAATTTATTTTCTACGTGACAAACAAAAACTTAGAGACGTCTCTAAAGACCTAGAGTCCTCTCTTAACTGTTTGCTATGCATCAGTGTTTGACTTTCGTCACATAATTAAATTTTATAGTTGGTAAATTAATATATTATGTCCTCCAGCAACCTGAGTTCGATCCCCGGTGTTGGAACCAATGAAATTGTTAATTTTAGGTGCTGACTTATCACGTGCTCCGCGGTGAAGGAAAACATCGTAAGGAAACCTGCACATTTTCGAAATAGTAACAAAAAAAGTATTTCGAAGATATTTGAAGGCCGCCTATCTGCAGTGGGGCCGCTTGTTGGACTATGCCCTGATGCCCTCAGTATAGAGGAGGCCTTTGCCCAGTGGTGCGACATGTATAGCCTATACATGCCCCACTGCTGGGGCTGCTGTACTTTAGTTTAATAAAAAAAAACGTTTACAATCCATAAGCTCACCAATGGATTGTATATTTCTAGAATTTAATTAAGGTGAGTGTGCTAGAACTGCCCCGTATGAATCAAACAACACACGTCGCCAGCCGCGCATCTGCTGGCGCACGTAACCTTTATTTACTGCGGCTATGCATAATTTCGAATGTAGTATAGGCAAATACTTCCGATAAATTTTTGCAATTTGTTGTTTTTTCGTATATAAATTTTATGGTTTGTACCTTGTTGAGTTACGAGATTCTTTATAAATATAAACGTGTTATTTCCTTTATTGGAAAGTAAACACACACTTTATTAAATATTTATATAAAGTCAGCATCATTTTGTATGACAGCCATAACAAATCCTTTATCTACAATCTAATTCGTTCATGTGTTTTTATTTTTATGATGCTTCATTAATAATTTACTAACTCATTAAAATAATAGAGTACTGAAAATATAAAATAAGTTCTAAAACATCTTAACATTTACTCAGATTTGAGAAAACATTACTAAAACTAATTAATCAGACCAATGCCAGATTACTGTGTACAGGGCCAGTGTATTATTAACGACTCTCTGCTGAAATTGATGATTGGATTACCAGTTATTAAAAAGTATTAATAATTACAAACCTTTCACCATCAAAATAGACAACCTCCATACATTATCTCTCAAATATTATGTTTTTTTGGCGTTATGTCATATTTTCCATAATTATTTATCTAATTTAATGATTAAAATACCATGCATTTAAAGCTTATGTTTACCGATATTAACGAAAAATATAAAAAAAGTTAGCCTTCATTAAAAATCGTGTAAATTTCTCATAATGTAAGATAACGCCATCTATTGACGATTTGTTTAAACGAAAGATAGAAAAGTAGACTGAAAAACTTTCAGTGATAAAATATAATTCACAAATTTTATATCACCATTACGTGGTGACGTTTCAGTTGCGAAAATTGCTCCTTCCCCATTTTGTGTGTGTACTACAACCATCTAGCACCGCGTGCCACCGCGGCGTGCTTAATTATTTTTTGCGCCCACATAACGTGTGTCGCGAGCATTCATAATCGCTGTCCACCCCACGTGCACCGTGAAGATAGCTCAAGGTGTGGCCGAGTTGGCCGAGCGGCACGCGCCAAAGGTCACGACAGATGTTTGCAGTACGGTAAAGTCGAACGTAAGGAAAGTTAACGCTCGGTTATTTTAACGGTTTTATTTAGCTCGACACGTACGGAATTTATTTCTTTATTTGGGTCAAAATTAGAAATTGAAATTTAAGCACCTTCCCGTTGTCAGATTGATCTGAAATTTGGTACACACATTTAATTTAGATGACAATACAATATTGTAGTTTTCAGTGCACAAAAAAAAAAAAAAAAAAAATAAAACTTAAAAGTTTTTAAACAGTTTTATTTATTAGACTAGTTGTGGCGGAAAGGTAGCACTGTTTTTGCAACTAGCTGCGGTATTCATGAGTCATATAGTTAAGTTTAAACTAAATTAAATATAACATAATTTATCTAACACTAACTGTGGTAGGACCACGCAACTGTTTTCACTGTTGCACGAATGGGCAGGTCCGTCGGGGTAGTTACCACGACCTCACAGAAAATCGGCGTAACGTAGAAGTGTTACGCTTCTGGTGAGTGAGGTAGTTGGGGCCCACTTTATTTAAAGGCATTTGCAACCCTACGGGTGTTGCAAGGGCGGCGGTTATTACTTAACATTAGGTAAACCGTCAGCTTGTTTGCCACTTTTTCACATAAAAAAACTAGTTTTTCACCCGCGGTTTCGCACGTATTGAAGCCCACAAATAAATCTTTCTTTAAAAAAAATTTTCAATTAAAAATTGCCTGTATCCTTTCTCAGTCTCTAGACTATCTGTAGTGTAGCAAATTTCATTTAAATCGGTTCAGTAGTTTTGGCGTGAAAGCGAGACAGACAGACAGAGTTACTTTCACATTTATAATATTAGTATGGATTTTATCAAATGGCAATTTTCATAGATATGTTGCGAGCTTAATTTTGTTTTAACCATTGAAAAGTCACAGCACAGCCGTTTTTTTCGGATCGAACATTTTGCCAAGCGATCAAATTACAAGGACCTTAGTTGAATATCCCCGTACATTTAAAGTGTGATGGCGTGCTAAATATAAAATTTATATAGATGAATAAACATTCGTATTTGAAGAAACAACTAAAACACTTAATATTATGATATAACAGTAAACATTATGAAGAGCTTGTTGCAACGATTAGTCTTTTTTATGAGTCAATCTTTATTTGTTCTGTACATTATTCACATTATGTAATCAACTTACTGAGTACGCGAATGCATTGTCTTCATAATTTCTATCTCGTATTGCAACCATCTTCTATTGCGTACACTCGCGCTAAGCGGGCATAAAAATGTTAATAAGGAACTGCTTAATACCGTCTACGACATTATGACCTATGGTTGCAAAAACTGGAACACGTGTCTACTTGACCTTACCAAAGTTCGCGTGAGTCACCGTAACGTTATGCACCCCCATTGTGTCTTACCGTGCGTGAAAGCACCTGGCCACAGGCTCAAATCCGACCCGATGAACTTAACAAAATTGACCTTTGTGGTCTACGAGTTAAAGACGATTACGGGTTAACATTATTGTTTAAACGCAGGTGTGGTCGTTGAGTAAAAGAATTTGTAACACCTTGATGCTAAAACGTAATTATTTTACAACGCTATATGGATTTAAAGTGTTTCTAAATAAGTTACACACGAAAACTTTTTGATTTAATTATATATCTTAATATACTGTCTAATATTAAATTAGTACCTTCTTATGTCCGGAAGAACAGTGTCTCTAGATTCCTTTTCGTGTATGAATACACATTTTGATCACATATCACACCCGGTGTACGGGAGAAGGAAAGAAGTACAAATTAAATACTAAAGCAATTTTTTAATCGTGTTTATATATAATTAAGTATTGACTATTTTTTAGGACCCAATAGACTCACTTAAGATCCAAACATGTTACAATAACTTCAGGATTAGATCAAAAGTTGATTCTAAGTTTATTTACAAGGAAGCATGTACATGAAACATAAAAAACCGCAACATCCGATACAAAAACAAGTTTTTTAATAGAGATTTACTCGAAAATTTCTTCTAAACTAACTCCCACTTAAGAAGATAAATACAAGTACACGGTCATTAATGTATCGCAAAACTCATACCGCCGAAACTGAACTTAATTGCATTGGAATTTGAAAAGAGAATTGCGCGGCGGACGCACGAATTGTCCGGTTAAATAAGGCACGGCAAGTCAATACGTTAATCTGCATAATAAAAGGAATATTTAAAATATGCGGAAGCCGCGCGTGCCGCGGCCCCTTAATTGCTGCGCACTGACGGCTATCAATTGCAAATAGGAAAAAACTGTCCACTCCATTGGGCAGCGGACGAGTAAGTTTCAGGAATGCTATCACAGCGGTTTCATGGAGAGTATTGCTCCTAAAAAGTTGTACAAGCCTTTCCAGTTTCAATATATTCAGCGTACAAATTCAAAACTTAAATAAAATAAAATAAAAAAAAATTAAACCAAGCTACATAAAATGTTAAATTTCACCGATATAAATCTATGAAAAGCAAAATTAACTTTACACAACGAAGTAAATTTAACGACTACACGGTAGACAAACATTGCTTAAAGAGATATCGACAATTAAATTATAAAACCAGATATTGATGTGATTGGCGTCAAGAGAGAAAGTGAGGTTTGAGATGATTATCTACGATGTAGTGTTAGCTAGTAATAGTAATAAAAAGTATTAGCCAATACATGTCTCACTGCTGGGCAAAGGTACATAGGAAGATAGGGCAGTAGGGCATAGTCCATCACAAGATCCCACTGCGGGTGTCGAGACTTCCCATATTTTTTGTTATTATTTCGAAAATATGCAGGTTTTCTCATGATTTTTGTCTGCACCGCTGAGCACGTAATTTGATGGGGATTTAAACTCAGGTTGTTCGAATATATAGAATTAAAAGCAAGCGCCCTGACACTCATCTACCTCGGCTCAGTGTCCTGGTGAAAAGTAAAGTAAACTATGTTATAACACAACGAACTAAATGTAACGACTGCACGATAACAACGATGGCATTAAAAAGATATCAAAAATGATAAAATACATAACGTGTTGTAGATTGCTGTGATTATTGTTAAGAGAGGAAAATGAGGTTTGTGATCAGTAACAATGGAGTAGTCTTTGATTACGTTTTAATTTTGTGCTATTGGAATGTAAATTTAGCGAACACTATCCACTGCGTTCAGTTCTTAGTCCGGGCAATAAAGGGGTGCGCTGCGTCCGGCTGGCCTTTGTCCTATCTAAATGACCCCAAATAATAATCATCTCTATTCACTGGCCGCTCCAGTTTCCCATGGCGCAGATACGGGCACTTTGATTTGCGAGCGGATTTGAATACGGCCATCACATTGAATTACACTTAATTAGGCAACGCACAGAAATTGACGGACACGATTTGTTTGCTTGTCCTCTAATTACATTCTCTATTGCCTTCTGATCGTGTGTCTATTGCCTTTCATTTTGGACGCCGTGGGGTCAATGACCTTCGAATTCGAGTTATGTTATGTTTGTCGATATATCATGGTGTAATTATGAAAATTGGTTAATTCGTTATTGCATGATGTCATACGTTGATTAGATGAAGATAATCATAAAGTGTGATGTCAGTGGTTTGATCTAGGCGTTTAAATTACACTAAGTTTCACCAAGTAATATTTTCCTGTTTTTCCTTTGTATTTATATTATTTGTCGTGTATTGCTCTATATATAATTTTTCAAATGGATTTATTATATAAATTAGTGAAATATCCTTGGTTCAAAATGTTAATGAAATCGAAAATATACAAATATAGTATACGTATTAATTTTTATGTAAAATAAAACGTTTCATAAGAACGCGCAAACTTCTATGTGAATAATTAATGTATTTTGATTTTGATTGATTTTTTGTTGTTTTGTAATGCATGTTCTGGCTATAGCGTTCTGTTGAACCAAACAAATAATATACATTTTGAAAATGAAACTTGTATCGGACAAATTAATGCGGAGTAACACAGTCACTGACACACTGGTTATATAAATGCTGTAAATGCTTAAACTAAAAAAAATTATCGTTAATAAAAAAAAAGAATATGATTCCGGCCAGGATCGAACTGGCGGCCTTCCGCGTGTAAAGCGGATGTGATAACCACTACACCACGGAACCACTGATGTTAATCGCCTAAAGTGTTCTTTTGGTGCTAATGAAATGATATCTTTCTTATTCAGTGTTTGATCATTCTTTGGATTTTCTGTGTGATCTGCTATTTTTTATTAAATAAGAAATAATAACTGGTTCTGAAAAAAAATCTGATGCGATATTTTTCAAACATTTTTTTTTTATTTAGGTAGAAAAAAAAAATGAAATTTCACTTGAACTATTTATTTATGAACTATTTTACTCAATGCTTAGAACATAAACAGTTCGAAAAAATCTAAACGTTTACTTTTCACGTCAGCATCTTTGAAATAACTTCATATAGAGATTTGATCTAAAATAAATTATAACTTTAAGACAATCGGAGACGTAAGAAAAATTACGTAAGCCTTTGCAACTACTCTGTGAGTTTCCATCGGTGATGTTGTTTGTTTACAATTAGGTGGCCGCTAAACTAAATTATCAGTTTTTTTTAAGGAAAAAAGGGGCATACGAGCAGGAGGCTCACCTGATGTTAAGTAATGACCGCATCCTAGAACATCTGTAACAACGGAGGGCTTACAAATGCGTGGTCGTCTCTTCTTTTATTAAATTTTTACTGTGGTAGGGCAGCACAACATCTGTTGACAAGCTCGTCCAAGGAGTACCACGACCTCACTCAAAGAATACTGGCGTGAAGAGGAAGTGTTATACATTCGACATGAGTTTGGTTAGTGAGGTAGCCGGGGCCCACTTTTTTTTAGGTGGTCAACGCATCCACAACCCCTAACATCGGGTGAACGGCTGAAAGCAGCATAAAGAAAAAAAATCGTAAAAGCTTTAGTATTTTTGGGCGTCGTAACTGATGAACTTATCGCAGTAGCATTATGTAATAAGTTTGAAGATTTCATTTTTCATTCTTGAAATCAGAGTCATTAAACAAAACGATTTAAGATTTTGCAGTGGTAGGACCACGCAGCAGCCTCGGCTGTTGCACGAATGGGCAGGCACGTCCGGGTAAGTACCACGACCTCACAGAAGACCAGCGTAAAGTGGAAGTATGGCAAATACTTTTCGTCTGGTGAGTGAGATAGCCGGAGCCCAATTTTCAAAAGGTTGTCAATGCATCTGTAACCCTCGGGTGTGGCAGATGTCCATGAGCGGCGGTATTTACTTAACATCAGGTGAACCATCTGCTTGGTTGGCAACTTTTCACATAAAAAAAAACTAGTTTTCATTAAACATGTTCAGTATCGGTAAACGTTGTAAAAATTTTACTCATGACAGATAATTATTATAACAATTAGTTGTCGCCCAGTGCTAGAAATTTGACCATAATTAATTATACATGGTAGTACGTGCGATGTTGTTTTTATTAATTTTATGTATTTTTATGCATAATTAAAAAAATATTAGCATTCTGCACTCCTTCTCTATATGTACTATAAGTGTGGGAAATTTCATACTCCTCCGTCCGCGTAATTTTCCAAAATGGGGTACAAAGTTTTTGCTTTACGTATATAGATAGTGTTAAGCTATTTCGCCCTACACAGAATGTGACAATATATACCTAGTGCGCATTTATTAATCGAATCGTTAATACAGTCCGTGCGTACCGTCGATCGTAAAGCTTTTACGGCATCCGTTGCATCCGTAAAAGTGTACCGATTGAGCGCCGCTCCCGTGACGTCATTATTCCCGAAAATTTATTTGCCCACGTCCATATTAAAGCGGCCGTTTATCGGCCGTTATCCAGTTATAGTTTTGCGCTGACTGAGGCCAGAATTGTCCGTTGTTAGATTATATTCGGATTTACGCACGTAGCTTAATAACCGACAGTTCCCGTATCTATTGTCTGTAAGTTGTGATATCAGTGAAGAAGAAAGAATGGAAGATATCACTCATTACAAGATTACAATAAGTGAAATAAGGTTAAATATCGATTAGTGCATTATCTTTGGCATTTTTGAGTGTTTGTGAGTTGTTTTTATAGAGTAGACAAAGATAGTGTTGCACATCTTTACGAAATGTGGCTTAAAAAGCGTCCGTTATCTTAACTGTGGTAAGGCCACGCAGCAGTATTCACTGTTGCAAGAATGGGCAGGTCCATCCGGGTGAGTACCATGAACTCACAGAAGACCGGCGTAAAGTAGAAGTGTTTCACTTTTGCGTTTCGCCTGGTGAGCGAGGTAGCCGGGGCCCACATTATTAGGAGGTGGCAACGCATCTGCAACCTTACGGGTGTTGCAAATGTCCATAGATAGGCGGTTATCACTTAACATCAGGTGAACCACCAGCTTGTTGGCCACCATCTCACGTAAAAAAGGTCCGGTCCAGATGTCACTGACACCATTGTCACAATTATTCATTGATTAACAAATTGATTACTTTCTAAACGACTTTCAAAAACTAGGAGGTTCTGAAAACGGTTGTACTTGTATTTTCATTTAAGTACAATTTTGAATATTCTTAATGCGTTGGGTTCGACTTAGCTCCCATGGGGTCCCATAATCATTTAATTGACTTTGGGGATTCACATCAGAGAACTCCTCAAAATCAAATAGAAATTGTACAGTGATTGAGACATTCCAGTCAGTTTTGATTTTGTTGCTAAAAGTGTTTTACTTGTATCCAATTTAGACACTGCGAGCAATGTCCGTGGATTGCGCGCGTCAATTGCAATCGCCCCGAGCGATTTGCGCGGCGTCATAACGCCTCGACGCGACCTCATATCCAGGGCAATAACTGTCCGGCGGGGAGCCCCGGACGCGTATTTACGAGTCCGGGAGTCGCGCGCACCGGACACTTTATGATTATGTCCGGGTGATTGAATGGTCGCGGCCCCGCTGCGTTTGAGGAATTGCGCCGGTTAATTGCTTCAGCGTTTATGAGTATAATCCCTGATCGTTCTATTATCCGATGGCGGAATGTCGGCGCGTAAGCGAGTACACTATACCTCTATGTATTAGGGAGAGTGATATTGTTCTTTGTAATTGTTATTGATTTGCTCAGTGCAGTTGTATTCATGGGTTCAATCTCCATTCCGACTATCTGTACCATCTCGCATGATTTGTATGCTGATGGTTATTCTACGGGTATTAATTTATTCGTGTGGGTGCGGTACGTATAACTTATTGGTTCTTTTAAATTGACACATAATTTCATGAATACAATGAAATTAGGCAGAGGATTAAGTTATACAGCCTTCGGTGGAGTTTTTGCTTACCTAAAGTTCCAATTAGTGAACATTGAGGATAGCAAGCGAGGAGGCGGTTCACCTGATGTTAAGCGACTGCGACCGCCCATATCATCTTCTCTTATATGTGTTATCATCCCATAACACCCGAGGGGTTGCCAAACTTTAAAAGTGTGGGGGGCAGTTACTTACTCACCAGACGAAACGCAAAAGTACAATGGTTCTTTTTTGGCACCGGTCTCCTGCGAGGTCGGATTTGCATTATTATTATTGTTTATAGTACTTTATCACAATATATTGTTCTCAATTTTTTATATTAGGTATTTCTATTTTACTTTTATTCAAGTTACTCGTAAGGTTAGAGCAAATTCTGACGTGAATGGTACCATAATTACTACTAAGGCTTGTACTTGTGTTGACACGAGGTTATATCAAAACACATTTTAACACAACACTTATTCTAGTTACTTATTAGTTCTGTTTGGTCTTAAATCATTCAAATCTAACGTAAATTTGTAATAAGACAGCAGTTACTAAGGGATGCTGTGCTGCTGTTTGTGGGTTTGTTTCCAATTAAATATTCTTCAATCTTACAATGTGTGTATGAGAAAACCTTTACGACACGAACCTTAACTAGCCCTTTATGTAAGTATATATACCAACGTGGTAGCACAGTATCTCGGTGCTATTTTTTAATTCAATATACTAGAGCAACCTGAGTTCAAGCCTGTCGGAGTCAGCACCAATGAAATTGTTAATTTAAGGTGCTGAATTATCACTTGCTCAGCGGTGAAGGAATACATCGTGAGGAAACCTGACATTTTCGAAAATATAACTAACAAATAAACATTTCGGAGATATGTCAAGTCTTCCAAACCGCAGTGGAGTCGCGTGCTTGTCTATGGTCCATTATCCTCTGTAGAGAGGAGGCCTTTGCCCGGCATTTGGACCTGTATAGGTAGTTCCTTTTACTTTTATACATACAATAAATGTATAAGTAGGAACATAGCAAAAGTAGCAACTTTAATACACCGCGTGGAGTACATTAACATTTCCAGCTGCGAGGACGGAACAAACGGAGCAAGCATTACCCCAACTACAAATAATAAAGAATTCCACCCGGGGCGTGACGCGGGAACGACCAATTTCTTAATATCGGTCTCTTCTTTTTCTCGCTTCCGCGGGGGAATGTGCACGAAGAAGAAATACAACTATCGCTTAAACAAATGTGCTAAAAAGACAAACGTTCCTCTGGTGCCCGCTCCGGGACGTATGATAATAGCGTTGCTTCCGCGACCCCTACTAGTTGACGGTGGCAATTAGTCATAAACTCGAATGGTTCTCGAAAACCAATAAAATTAATTACGTAATAGTTCTGGTTTAAAAGCTCAGTACCTGGAAGACCAGTACCTGGTGTATTATGGAAATAAAAAAATTAAAAACAAAGAAAATGATCTGGTATAGAAAAAAAATAAGTGTGTATGTTCGTGACACGAACCACGGCCTTCTGTTTTGTGGCCGCCTGATTACCGACCGAGCCATTATAACATTTTATTATATATACAAGAATTGCTCGTTTAAAGGATAAGATTAACATTGTCACAATTTCGCTTTTAATGAATTTTGATGTCCTTTATTTAAAAACGGTCCATGAAAATTGGTATGTGCGTAGATTCGGGGGCGAAAAATCGCAAGGTTTCATTTTTAGAAAATGTTCTTTTATCCCTGTTTTCAGGGAATGAAAAATATCATTCGAATATGACGGTAAATCTCGGTCGGTAATCGGGCGGCCCAAAACAAATGGCTGCGGTTCGTATCACGATCATTTACACACTGATTTTTTTACTTTTTTTTCTATACCAGATCGTTTTCTTTGTTTTTTATTTGTTTTATTTCCAAAATACATGATCTACCTAAAAAAAACCTCCTCCATGTACTATTATATTAATGCAGTAAGCCCGGTTACGATTACAACTGAGTAAGATAGCTAAAATATACCTCCCTACCGCCTTAGAACTTCGTTTTTTGAACGTATTATCAGTATGTTCGTGTAGTGTTTGCTAAATTAGCACTCGCTTAGTATTTTATGTAAATATTTATAGTAGTATTTTTGATGTAATATTCTACTTAGAATCTAGAACCAATATTAGGGGAACTATCACCTTCCATTCAGCCCCGAGCCAGACATGTCTCTGGAGAATATTTAGAGAATAAACTTTGTGTATCTCACGCTAGTTTATTGTACACGGAATCCGTTTCACTTTGAACAAGTCCCGTATATTTTGAGTTGATATAAATAATCATATCTAGTAAAGTTACATTGTTGTATAATATTGATTGGAATAACATAAAATTGCGTAGTACCTTTTAAGCCAGAAGTATTCAAAAACTTTTCAGAGAATGTCATATGACGGCAATTTGTCTTTAAAGCACAAGTCTTCATGAAGTAAGCGCCTCTCAATTATAATTCCTACGTTATGCCAACAAGATTCATCAAGAACTTTTGTTTTTGAAGTAAACGTTCTTTGGAATTTTGTGCCTAAACATTACGTGATAACAAAATCATAAATCATGAACATTTTAATTGATTTGATAGTAAAAAGTAAAGTAACAGCCTATACATGTCCCACTGCTGGGCAAAGGCCTCCTCTATACAGAGGGTATCAGGGCATAGTCCACCACGCGGCCCCACTGCGGATTGGTGGACTTCACATATTTTCGAAATATATTTTTTTTTGTTATTATTTCGAAAATATGCAGGTTTCCTCACGATGTTTTCCTCCACCGCGGAGCACGTGATAAGTCAGCACTTAAAGTTAAAAACTTCATTGGTGCCGGCACCGGGGATCGAACTCAGGTTGCTCGAGTATATTGAATTAAAGGCGAGCGCCCGGACACTGAGCTATCACGGCTATTTAATTGATTTGATAATATAGTTATAATTATAAAATAATTCACTAGCGACCCGCCCCGGATTCGAAACTTTATCTAGTAAAAAAAAAACCGCATGTAGATCCGTTAAATAGTTTTAAAGATCTAAGCATACATAGGGACAGACAGACAGACAGCGGTACGACATTGTTTTATACTATGTAGTGATTATATGGGTTTAATAAATTTTGTCATTTAATCTGATTCAGCTAACATTTAATAGTTTCACAAAATACAATTTTACTATTTAATTCAGTGGACTTGTCGCCACTTTAATTTGCATATTGTTCGATTTAATTATCGGAAATTAATTAACAATACCGTAAGCTGTAAGAGGATTTGGCAGTACGGTATTAGCCCGTCTAATTGGCACACGTCAAATCGTTGCCAGTTTTGTACATACATTTCGTAATTTCCATTTTATATTTACTTTAACAATAATATTTAAAGCACTTTAGCGAATAATACGACGGTTTTTTGTATATCTAGGTACATAACAACATATATTAATAATTATTTCAGAATGTTAATTTAATATACCAAATAAACCTTTGCATTTGTTTTTTTTTAAGCTATTTCAAGTATTTTGTTTTGCACCTACGTCAAATGTTTTCTACTCCAAGGGTTGACTGGACGAGAATATTTTTACACGTACGTATTTTTATACGTAGTATTAAATTTGTCTCTTGTTTAGCCTTAAGTTGAGGTGTAAACAATAATCTTTTAAGTAAATTGTTAAACAAATATATTTGAGTATTTTAATTTTTATCTTAAATGTTTTGTTTTATATATATTCCTTACATAGTTTATCTGTTTTTAACCTCGAAATCTGTTTTAAAATCGAGAACAGCCCTTTTAAATTCCAAGCCAAGTGCGGTGATAAGATTTCTGAAATTCTGAACAATGACACAGTTACCAGGGCTAACGACAGATATTATATACAGACATAATACAACATATTGACCTGACGAAGTTCGTACATTTTTTTTTTTTTTTTTTTTATGCGAAAAGTTGTCAAACGAGCAGACGGTTCACCTGATGTTAAGTGAATACCGCCACCCATGGACATCTGCCACACCCGAGGGTTACAGAGGCTTTGACAACCTTTTGAAAATTGGGCTCCGGCTACCTCACTCACCAGACGAAACGCGAAAGTATTTGTCATACTTTCACTTTACGCCGGTCTTCTGTGAGGTCGTGGTACTTACCCGGATGGGCCTGCCCATTCGTGCAACAGCCGAGGCTGCTGCGTGGCCCTAGATCTTATCTTAGATAAAGTTAAAGTTTACCTTGGAATTTTAATTTTCGAGCCGTGTCTTTCACGCAGTGGTTGCGCGACACTACCGCAATTGAAAATATTTCAAAGTTAAGCACAGGGTCTGCTTAGAGCTGTACCAAAATGTGCGATTGGGAAAAAGAACATTTCACCTCCACTGTCGGGTCATCAGCTGCTATCAGATTTTTGAATTCGCCAATTATCACGTGTAACTAACGCAGGGGTGGCCAATCAGCTGAGCTTAATAAGTTCCGTGGAATTAATTGGCGCGGGGGGAAAGGGTTGTGCTTAATCCTTGCCCGTCTTCTGTCGGGTAATTATTTTGATAGAGATTCGCTCCCGCAGGACTCGGCCGGAGCGGGGCATGCGTGTTTTAATTAGTTTCGGATTATTGTGTAGCGCCGATTAATTGAGTGCGATGCGCGCGCCATCTGAGCCGGCCGGTAACGAGGTCTCAAGTTCGGTGACGTCGTTAAAAAGTTCGTTAGGATGTTTTTTACGTGTGTGTGTGTGCGGTCCCGTTCGAGAATTCCGAATAAGGGTTTCATCATCATTACTTCAGCCTGTTTGAGCCATTGCTGAACATAGGCCTCCCCCATAGACTGCCATTAAGTACGATCCTGAGCCACCTGCATCCATCGACTTCCCGCACATTTGCACAGGTCGTCACTCCATCTAGTAGGGGTTCTTCGTTCTTTCTTCTTTCTTCGTTCAAGGTTATTCCTACACTGCGATTAGGATGTAAATAAAATTAATGTTTAATAAATATATTATATTTCAGGACACATTTTTTACACAACGCTCTCTAATTTAGCAACGCTCGTACAATGGAGTGCTCTCTAGTCACAAACTTAGCAATGCTTATACTACGGGTACTAGATAACTGATAAATATACTTAAACTGTATTTTTTGTTAATTAATTACATCATAAATAGGTGTATAAATAACAAGACACTGGGAGAACACAATGTTCGTCACACAATATTTTTTTAGTTCCTTAATATTGTATGGCGGTCAACCGATAATTTTAGAATAACAAATATTCTCTGACTAATCTTTTCAAATAAGAATTTATGTTTCAACCGAAATACTAATTCGAAGTGAAATATTATATAATATAGGCCGATACTTAGCTGATGCGAACCTCAAAACTAAAACTGGCTCCAATAAGATCCAGAAACACAAGAAGACAGCAGAAACAGGCATGATACTCTACAATCTTCTTTTATAAAGTACAACAAAACTCAAAACATTCCGCCAACTCCACAAACGTCATGCGGTCCACAGGACCAAATCCAAACCGACAAAAGGGCCACAAGTGTCGCCCAAAGTGAGATTGGTTTTGACGCTTCGACGCCCCGACACTTGAAGGCAACGGTTCCCGTATCAGCAATGAAAAGACAGCGCAACGGCGCCTCCTACCCATACATCTACTGAATTTCTCTGTTCGACAGCCATGTTAATTCCATCTCCGCTTTTGGATCGACATAATAAAATTGAATCATTGAAAAATAGCGATGTAACAGAAATATATGTGGGATCTCGAAGCGTACAGTATTCAAAGGACGACTTCGGATCCTGATGTGAGTGTTTTGTGAATAATAGATATACTAGATAGGGGTTTTGTTTGAGGACGGTGAAGGTTTTGCAGTGACTAGAATTGTAATAATATATTAAATATTAAAGACAATCATGTTGTGTGTGTGTAAATCATGTGAGTTAGAAGTATTAATTAACACAGCCGAATAGTGAAAGTAAACACTAGTAGCTGATTTACTAATACTGTAGCAATTTTGGAATGTACCAAAATTAGATAATGTGGTACTTCAATTACTACAGAGTAATAAAACAAAACAGTGTTTGGCAGTTTTTGGATAGTGCTATAGGAAATTAAGATTTAACTATATACTAGAGCGAATGTTTATATACTCGCGAATTGTTTTAAATGTTTAGAACAAATTTAAATCCAGATACTATATGAATCCGATTATTCCTGTATGGAGTCAACTCGTTGCCTTTATACAGTAATCCCATGATTACTGTATGAAATCAACTATTTCTTGACGAAGCAATCATGACGGTTAACCCCGTTAAATTGACTTAACGAAACATAAAAAATAGCTGAAGAATCAGCTTCAATGTGCCACTATGTGAGCCAAAGGCCCACTTGACCTCTCACGTTTTCCCCCATGCGTCTTCGCCTACATGATTTGATTCATGGCGGCCATCGAAATTGTATGCAAATTCGAAATGTCAGCCCCATACCTTGCGGGGCACTTGGAGCGAGTGCCCCGTGTTTGATTTAGTATGGTATAAGTAACTCTTTTCATTCGTGTTTGCTATTGTGAAGTAACGATAGCTAGATGTCTGAAATAAGAAATACAAGTGAATGCGTCTTGATGTATACTCACATATTGGGTTGGGGATATAATAGATAATACTAATATTTCTAAGTTTTAATGGTTACTTCGTTGGTGTTTAATTTTTCTAGGGACCAATTCATGACTTAAAATGAGAGATGGTTAACAGGCCATTTCTGTAAGTCCTCTGATGTTATGAATGTTCATGGAAGGAATAACTTAGTGGGCAAGTTAGAAAGATAAGTCAGATGAACACTGCTCTAAAGCTGGACCTGTACTTCCTAATTTATAGTCTTTCTATGTGAGAAGGTGGTAAGCGAGCCGGCAGTTCACCTGATGATAAGAACTAGCCACCGCCCACTGACATTTGCAACAGCCGTAGGGTTGCGGATGCTTCGCTGCCTTTTAATAAAGTGGGCCCGGCTGCCTCACTCACCAGACGAAATGCAGAAGTATGACAGCGGTCGGCAATTTGTAAGGTCGTGGTACTTACCCGGACGGACCTGCCCTTTCATACAATAGAGGGCTGTTGCATGGCACAGATAAACCATGCTACTGAACTTATTCGATAACCTTGGCCGTAGCGAGATTGTGATATTCGAAAAGGTACCTCCGTTGATAAACATGAATGAATGAATGAATACTTTTATTGTACACCAGAAATGAAAGGATACACAAAATTAACAAAAGAAAACCAAAGTTCATTATCGCCACTTCATAGCAACAAATGGAGTAAAGGAACGATTACTACGTATACCTCAAGCAATATAATCATAACTAGTAAATTTATATATCATGTCTGCATGTTGACAGTATTTCTTATAATGTGACGGTAAGCAAATTTTATTAATAAACAAAAGGATCACTTGAAGCGACGCATAGATCGCCCGCATACTCAGCGGCCCTCGACTCCAGCCGTACTGGAGTGGCTCAGAGTGTATAATGCAATACGTCTTACGACATGTGAGTATATTGATTGAGAGGCACTCGAGCGTGTTTTGTTTTTATCATCTCATGATTGCTCGGAGGGCTGACATTTGCATATAAGTAGAATGGGTAGACGAAAAAGGGTTTTACTTTCTTACCTTCTTACGGTATTCCTCCATTTTACGATATTTTCATGAGAGTTAAATAACAAATAACGTAAGTATCGGGGGGGGGAAATTTTCGAAAGATAGGCTGTCAACTTACATGACAGGCTTATGTGGGATTCTTACCCACTAAAACCCCCTCGGTGGCCGCCTTCCGTACATTTTGAGGGACTCCGGGATCTCCCATGGAACGCACCGGTGTCCCTTGGTATGACGCCTGAGCACGCCTCGGAGAAGAATAGACCTTGCAGCAGCACGAGACCACTTCGTGCTACTGCCCATCCGTGTCCCCTTTTAGTCGCCTTTTACGACAGGCAGAGAACATCTTAGCCCTATTCTATGAGCCCGGGACTACAGGGCTGATTATAATTATACCTAGTCATAAGTTCAGTCACGAAATGAAAACTTTAGAATTTTTAATACTGCTGAATTTTGAATATTTTACTATATTATGTTTTATCGGAAGAAGCCCCCTTAAAACCTCATTCGGATTTGGTGTCACTCCAGGCATGTTTGATCAATTCAGGCGTTGTTATTTATATGGATCTCGTCCGCTGCTATAGACGACTGGCAGCGCAGTTTGTAGGCTTGTATAAAAGTTGCGGAGGACATTTTGAATAAGCTCGGTTAGCATAAGAATCTATGTTTTAGTAAGTTCTTTTCAGTATATAAATGGTTATTGTACAAAAACAAGTGTCCATTATTTCACAATAAACTTGTGACGTCTATTTCATTGAAGTGCCATGATGGACGTCCTTGAAATGCTAAATGCTTTGTTATTATTTTTATACTGCTGACCAATTATATGCATTTCGTAATTTTAAAGGATCTTTGCTTGATATGGCAAAATTATAATATATTTTTCTGATTAGCACCTCATCAGGAAAAGTTAAGTTAGATTTTCATTTTTTTTAAATTAATACTTAAATAAAGTTGACCAATTAATTGAACAATTAGGACCATTTTATGGGCAATTCAAGTAGTTTTAGATTCGATGTCGAATTTTCCAAATCGGCTTAAAATTTACGGAGTTGTATAGTAAAAACATGAGAACATGATGTTTTGAAAGTCGCTTGAAAATATATTTGAGGATTCAATGAACCCCAGAAATGTTTACCGTGATGTTGTTGCATTATGTAACTTATTTTTGTAAAAATTAGACAACACCATTACGTATTGTCTAATTTACTTTCTCATTTTGTCTATTTAGTTGATAAAATATTCGTAATAAATGGGTACACATGTATGTAACTTCCTAACCTACCCATTTATTATGAATAACACATTTCATCTAACATGAATAACACTACGTTTCTGGAACCTATTTCTTGTGAAAACACCACATCACAGCATCCCGGGAACATATTAAAAATAAACAGGGAAATGAAACCAAAATACTTTTAGGTCATTGAGACATCTCATATTCGTTTACAGGAAAGGATACAAGTATTGTGTATTGTGCTAGCATTTTTAATGAAAATAAAGGTGTAAAAGAAATTATGCGTGTATGTGTTTCTTATTTTTTTTAACTATATTAATGTTATCTGATCTAAAGAATGCGATGTATATAGCAGCAAGGACGTTGACCCAAGAACTGAACTCGACACATTAAAATTTCAGTAGAAAATAAAGCGATAGAAAATTAAAAGAACAATACTATGTTCAATGTGAAATAAAACACGCACATGCCATCTAAAGAAACTCAACTGACGAACACAATGGCGTGTTATTGCATTGTATTGATTCAATTTGTAATGTAAGTTTTAGCGTGAAATTCAAAAGGGGGGTTAGCAAAACATCGACAGATTTCGCCGACGCCAACCCTATCGACACACCGTCAATGGGTGATGCATAATAGTACGGACGTTAATTTGACGTGCCGTTAAAATATCGATTTTTAAAATCGGCAAGGAGCGAATCCGCGCGGAAGATATTGCCGCGAACGCCGGGTGCCAACCCTAAATGGGGAATCGCAGCGAAATACATAAAATAACAATTTATGATCGAACGGCACACAGATAAAAAGGTGCGCGACCCTAATGAATTAATTAATACGTTCGGCGATTTGCATAAGCATACGCGTATTGATCGATCGGCGTCGTAAAACGGAATCGCGCTTAATTTTTTTTTCTGTATTCCCGCGCAAAAACTTAATGACGCAGTAAAACCGTGATGGTTTGAATGACGTTTACGGGCGGCGATGACACGCGTTCCTTTTAACTATATGCTAATGACGGTAAACATTAATTTGTAACGGTTGATTTGTTAATATACGACGGCGATTTGCATAACGACTGCAACACAATAGGTGTGAGCTGGCACCTCGTAATCGTCCGGATGACTTTCAACATTGTGCGTTAATCGTAAAAATTTCCAAACTGCGATCGTTAAACGGTGAAATATCTCTATTTGCCCGCGGATTTGCGCATCTGCGGTCGTGAATTCAAATCACGCGACGCAATTGACATCAACGAAAACGGGAGGTTAGGAAAAACGCGAGCTCAGTCGACGTTCCCACGGGCGAGTTTGAAAGGGTTTATTTTAAAGTGGCACTTTTAAATGCATGTCAGCATTCGCTATGGTTGGTACCGCTCAAAGAGCGACCTCGTATTGCGTCAACTCAGAGTGACAATTGAAATGTGTGGAGAATCGAAACTCGTGCGAAAGTGTATTGACACTGACGAAGAGAGACCAGCAGCGAGTGTGTCCAATTTAATCAATTCCGTGTTCAGTTGCGTCGTTGATTTGAACCAAAATTTAGAGAGACTGACGCCCGGTTTCTGAAGCACTGATTATCTTAGAAGTCAACTAATCAGCTGTCAAATGGGTTGACAAACGTTATTTGTGTTGCCAAAAGGATTGATAAACTCTTTGAATTGATCATTCTGATCATTAAGATGATAATTGTGATCGATTCAGAGAGTTAAAGAATCCTTTGGCAACTCAAATAACATTTGAAAATCCATTTGACAGCTGATTAATTAGAGTCTGATTGGAGCAGACTTTTGGTAGATTCTTGACGACCAACTGTGCGACTAATAATTAAATAAATAAATAAATAAATATTTTAGGACACATTTTTACACAACATTCTCTAGTCCCAAACTAAGCAAAGCTTGTACTATGGGTACTAGAAAACTGATAACCATACTTAAACATACTTTTCTTTTGTAAATAAATACATATTATACATATATTAACACCCAGACACTAGAAAAATACTATGTTCATCACACAATATTTATCCAGTAGTGGGGATCGAACCCACACCCCCTGGCGCAGGAGGCAGGTACACTACCCACAACGCCATTCGGGTCGTCAGTGATTAACAGTTAACTAAATGTTAACCTTTGTTCAAAACGACCGTTCAATAAACACGACAGAAGTCACTAGTGCCACGCAAGCTCTGTGTTATAATTGCAAATGGACAGTTACAATTAGATGATCCAGACAATAAACCCGTTGCTCGTAAAAACGTTGCAAGTTCTTTGTTTTAGAACCTCTGGGGAGTCGTTAAAGACGGGAAAGGGTTTACGGCGGTAACGAAGATGTTGTGTACTGTTCCGTAATTTGCTGGTGACTTTCGATGATTAATTATTTTCTTGATGTGTATAAGTACTACTACGTTAGATACATATAATATGATCACGGCAAATAGACCTTGTTGAATATTGTTTAAAGATATAAGTGATCTTTCGCGTTTATCGCAAATGTTAAAATTAAAATCAGCACACCTTAACTGAGAATGATATGACTATTGATGTCTTTGTGTCTAAATCAAGAATACTATAATTAATTAATTAATTTAAAATTATTTTTTTATTCCCAACTAGAAAAAAAAAATGTAAATAGTATTTAATATTAAAGCAAAAGACACTTGATCAGAAAAATAATTTTCTTCAAATCAATACCAGTAAAAGCTTGACGCAGTGTACATAAACCTAAAATCCATATACGAAAGAATATTAATTTATTTATGTGCATCACTCTTAAAAGCTCAATATTAATCAATTCGTGTTTATTTTATCGAGTAACACAAGTTGTAAACCTCTGACAATTTCATTACCTTGCAAAACATAACGTAAATACGAATTAAGGCGGCCAGATGTGCTTGCGGTCAGATCGTAACTTCCTTTTACTTTGTTTTATTGCACGGATTTCGGCCGGTTTAGTATTTTCATTATGATGATATCTTGAATCAGCATTAATAAAACGCGTTCATTAAGAGCGATGGCCTTTAATGGCTATTAAACTTTTCGTTTATAGAGGACTTTTGTATAAACATAATGCAATTACTATTAAATAAATACTCTTGCGTATTCTCATAGCATCGCATCTAATATTACAATCCCGATGAATAACTAAAAAAAATATTTACTAAACAATTTGCATTATTCAAGTACTAGTGACGATGATATTATTTGTATGTAGTATTAGTGTCAAAATAAAGAAAATCCTAACTATCTTTTCTGAGTTGACGTTATACTTAACGGTATAGATTTGCGATAGTCAAATGTTATTTTGGCTTTAATATTTCGATCCTCCCAAAGAAAGATGTTCAAAGATGATTATTGAGTGATAAAATAATAATACAATTAATTTTACCTACGTCAAAATGACACATTGACCTGTACTGATGTCGGAGATAATGGTGACCAGGTAATTGCGTGAAGTCATTATCACGCTTCCAATCTTAGAAGGGAAATTGTAATTATGACAATTTCACTCCCCTTCCGATTCCTGTTGATTTTGGCTTATTACGCGTGCGTATAATTTCCTTGTGATGTTAATTTGCTTATTAAAAGATTTACATAAATTGGGAAAAACATTTATAATATTTGAATGTAATTAAAAATTTATATAGCAATAGCTTTTTTCTTCCTAACACGGAACATACGAAGTAATCATGGTAAAAATACTGTAAAACGTTCCCAGCTTTGTGTGATAGAAAGATAGATACTTAGATTTTCCTCTGAAATTTAAAATGGTATGCTTTTAAGAAACTTTTTCTTACTAGCGCGGAGGGTAGTTGTCATTTTTCTGCTGTTGCCACTTACGCTATGAACATATTCTTTCATAATATGTAATATTGTGTTTATTAGTGCAAATCTTTTCTTTACTAGATTTAACTAAGCTATCTTAAATGTTATAAGCATTATGCACATATGTCGCAGGAAACAATTTTTCTTTTCAAAATAAAATATTTGTTTATTATTATTATTATAAAAGGAGTATATAAATAAAATATACAGGTATAGAGTATAAATTGGCTAATTAAAATGTTGTCAGTATGGACAGCAATATGTGACAGGACATTAAAATTGACGCCGGTACTTAAAATCTAACAGCAATTTTCATATTCCAATCCCATGTACACAGTAACATCGTTAAGACTAACAGTCCAAATAAACACCACACAATGCCGCGAGAGGCCGTAGCATTCGAAGAACGGTCCCATAATCCAATTTTCCGTTCCCGCGTGGCGAATTGAAAGCCATTGCACCAGCTAATGGGTTAAGCTTGGACATAACGTCATACGTGCGACTGCGTAATTCTATTAGGTGACAATATCTGTGCGAAATACGCAGCAAAGAGAATTCTCAGATACTCTAATCAATATAGATTAACCACCCAAAGTCGACCTCGGCCTATGTTCGAGAAGAAAATTCACGGGAAATTGAATAGTACTCAAATAGATAATAGATTAGTTCATGATGTGTTACTTTTGAAGTTAGTTCATTAATGTTTGTGTAAACAGTGATCTTAATAATTATGTTATTTTTCAAGATTATTCATGAATATTCAAGTAAACAATGAATAAACATTCTATTTAAAAAAATAACTGATAATTTAGCAGCTGCCTAGAAGCTACGATAATATAAAAACATTATTAAATTCCTTCCTTTAACCGATGTCTTTGCTTTAAGTCTGTTGATTATTAAATATTCATTGAGCTAGTGGCTAGCCGGGGGCAGAGAAGGTGCACTTGGATTGAATTTTATAACTTACAAGATCCTAATATTGCCAAACGAAAATATAAAACGTAAACTTTTCATATACTTTAAAAATCATTCTTATTTATCTTTGGGGTGTTATTAAATTAAAAGAGCCTAAATATGAATTTTAGTTAATCTACCCACTCCGTTTGTGTCTAATTCAAGTATAATTGCTTATATTAACTTTTGACAGAAAAATGCGATTTGAAAAATGGTCCGTAACCTTTTACGATATGCCGTGTCAAACAGAACGGTTAATTTACGTGCCTTATCTGTAAACATTAGACCATATGGCTGTTTTGTAAAATTTGTAAAATTAGCTTGGCGCGAACTAGTTTCAGAAGCGTGAGTATAGAGTAAGTATTAAGCAAGTTCAGATTTAGGGTTTATTGAATTAATGTTTTAAATGGAATTTAATTTTTTTGCTTCATCATCATCATTTCAGCCTGTTTGACTCCACTGCTGAACATAGGCCTCCCCCATAGACTGCCATGAAGTACGATCCTGAGCCACCTGAATCCATCGACTTCCCGCACATTTGCACAGTCCAGTCGTCACTCCATCTAGTGGGGGGTCGTCCTACACTGCGATGGCCAGTACGAGTTTTTTTGCTTACCTGATGATAATTGTAATGTAGTTATTTAAGAATGAATTTTTTCATCACTCACCTGACGAAGTGCAGAAGTTCACGCCGGTCTTCTGTGAGGTCGTGGTACTTTCCTGGACGGACCTGCCAAATCATGCAACAGCTAAGATCACCGTGGGCTTATCGAATAATTATATTATTTTGTGTGTAGATTTGCGTGTATTATCCATGTAAGCACATTTATTATCATATCATATAATATATATGTATCATATCATATAACATGTAATCTTGATAATCTGGTGATGTGGAATTTTTACTCATTTCTTCGAGGTTATAATATATTTCATGGATGTTACTTAACCATTCTGTTGGATCTCCCATCGATAATCAATGTAATGTTAGATAAATGTTGTTTGCATCAAAAGAGACATGAAAATTTACCCTGTTTATTGCGGACACACTTCTGTATTAAAATGGTGGACTCCAGGCATATTTATTAGCTATAAATAATGAGAAGTAAATTACTAGAGTTACATAAATGTTCAATCGTTTTGGGGTTATATCGTTCAGCGGCATTATCGTTTCGGTAATTTTCATAGATATTGTAAATAAATATTATAATAATTCGTTAGCGAATAACGATGTTATTAATTATCATTTGTTAGAAATCCACGTTTATTAACTGTCCAGTTAGCTGGTAGAAAATGGTATACGAGATTCTGTCCGCCATTGGTAAATTAACTGTTCAATCAAATAAAGTGTAAATAAAACTTAAATAAATTAATAACTGGTGAAAGATGAATGATTTATGTCTCATCTATTTATGCCTCGTACATTGTACAAAGATTTATGTTACTGGGACCTCTGATTATGATTTCTTGATAATTACGTAAATATGTATTCTTTCACGCGAAAGTTTAACACGTTGATGAAGAACTAAGGTATAAGAAGCAGGCTATAACTATATTTTCTGATGATAACATCGCCTTATGATTTTTTGTACGGAATTCAGCGTAAACATATATTTTTAGGGTATTAAACTTTAATTTAAATGATTATTTAGGAACAAATTTTATAAATCCCTAATAATAATGACGTTAATAAAGCTCTTTAAAGCGCTTTAATGCCTTTAAAACGTAAAGTTATGAATACTTCAGTTTTTATACTTCTTTTGTGAGGACGTGGTCTCTTACTGGCCAAGCGTACCCATCCGTGAAACAGTATGACAGGCTACAACAATAAAGCAACATATTTTTTCGTTACATAATTTACAAAATTGTTGGTTATTTAAAAAAAAAAAAAGGCTATTGTGTGTTGCATCAAGTTTTCAATGAATACAGTTTTTCGCCACACAACTCACAAAATATTTTTGATATTAATAATTAAAAAAAAAAACTAATACGCGTGTTGCATTAAGTTTTCAACTGAGCGTTTATGGCTCAGATCGTAACGACGAAATAGCAGTTCTAGCGAGCCAGAAAGCGAATGCGTTACGCACCTACGGCGGCGGGGGAAGCCCCGGAAATAGTTTCGGAAAGCGAATATAAAGTGTCCGAGGTCGTAAATATGAGCCATCGTCGTCATCGGTCGGAGGGACGTACGCGACGGCGCACGTGCGTGGTGTTATCGTAAAATTTTACGACGCCTCCGCAAGTTTGCTGCGACCGCGTTGAGGTTTCAATTGGGGTCGGACATTGATAAATACATATCCAGTCCAAAGTATTGTGCAGTCGACAAAACACATCCTATTTGAGAGTCGCCGAGTTGTTATCAGACGTCGAGTAGTTATCAGTTGTCGAGTAGTTAGCAGTCGCCGAGTAGTTATCGAAATTATTATGTGTAATTGTTAAGATTTGTCACGTTCTGTTTTTGAATAAAAATCACTTTCATTACTCAAATTAACTTGACGTAATATAGTTTAGGAACTTTTTTTTTGTGTATTAATGAGTGTTAGAATACTTTGTATTTTGGCTTAATGGGCAAATACAGTTTTTGGTGATAGATTAAAGACAGGATCTATTATAATTAACTATAAGGAAGCTCTTGGTTTTTACGTTTGTAAATATTTTAGAATTGAATTGTTGGAGTAAGATAAAAATTTATTTTTAAATTCATCCAAAAAAATATGACAGATATTTCAAAGCACAAACAAAAGAATCAAGGTGAAAATGGTACTGACGGATAGGATAACGATGATGGAAGGGAAAACAAAAAAAGGAATAGAAGAACTTTTCGGAAAGCACGAAACATTTTCCGTTTATTTGTTCATTCCCCCAAAATTGCCCAAAAAACTGTGTTAACAAACAGAAAGATTTATTCTCAAGTGCCTGATAAGTTCCTTCCGAGTTTCCTTTGCAATCATGTGAAAGAACGTTAAATAAATATAGTGGAAAACCCAATAAAACTATATGGCCTAATCTCTATCCAATATTTTCTTAGAATTTCGATGAAGGTTTTCCTTTTAGGATGAGAGCAGGAGAGAAATGTATGGATATACCTTAACTTAGTAAATTTGTTTTATGAAATGTACTTCACTAATAAATTTGGGTCCTTCCGTTCTCTTGTACATTAGAAACGACGATGTATTCTTAAGTGTTTTTTTTTTATCTAATGATTAGAAAATCAAAAAAATATACGTATTTTGGATTCAGAAAATACTTCCAACTTCGATTTTAAGGTGAAAACTTAGTAAAAATATTATTAAGATACACTTAACAAAAAGGTAAACTTTCATTCGTAAATTTAAAATAACTTCATATCAGTAGACTAATCAATAAATGCGATGATTTCTAGCACGGCGATCAACTTGCGTAAATTATTTCGAGTATTAGCTGCTTGCCAGTGAAATGAGAAGGTTAGAATAGGAAGGAAGGCTGCACCTACCATAGGGTAAGGCCAAGCATCGTTTTCTGCTGTTGCACGAATGGGCAGACTCGTCTGGGGAAGTACGATGGCCTCACAGAAGACTAGCGTGAAGTGAAAGTCTTATACTTTCGCGTTTCGTCTGGTGAGTGAGGTAACCGGGGCCGCTTTTTATGGGTTGTCAACGCTTCTGCAAGGTATTGTAGTTGTCCATGGGTCTCCTTAACATCTAGTGAACGATCTGCTCGTTTGAAAAATTTTTCAGATAAAAATAATGTAATAAGATTTCACTGGCTTTAATAAAAATTAAAAAAAAAAAAAACATTGAAATTAATTCAAAAAAATTGTTTCAGCCTATTTCTTAATATTACGCACACATTTTAACAATTGCCGTAATAGATTCCTAATTATTATAACCGGAATTAAAATGGGTCATGTCCATACTTATCTATCGTCGTACAACCAACTTAAAGCTTCCACCTTCTGGTTTTATCGTAGTTCGCAAGCGTTATTGTTGGCGATATCCGAGCTGCTCTTATCTGCGAATTATTTAGGAGACATTCTGTTCGCAATGAAATAAACACCCGCCGTCCATGAGTGTGCGGAGTGTTTCTTTTGTGACGGGGAAAACGGCGCAGAGTGATTTCCTGAAGGTGTGTGAATTTATCTGTAAATTTTTTGTCAAACGGACGTAACTTTCGGCCAGGCGGGATTAAAACCTGAATTGAAGTTTAATTCCATAAATATTAACAGTACTTAATAACGTAATTATTACGTAATAATGTATTTTTTTAATGTGGTGGGATTCATTATGTCTCAAATTTCTCGAATTAGAAACAATACCTACTGAACCGGTTTCAAGGTTACTTTTATACAAAAACCCTCTACTTTCTCTTCGTATCAAAAATGAAAAAGATAGTTCGGAAAACTCGCTACGATAAAAACAAAAACAAGTGATATCTTACACGTATGTCCAACTGTCAAAGGCATCGTCTGTACATTTGATGTAAACAACGGGAAAATTTCGTACTGAGCCCTAACACGTTACTCTCGATTGACTCGATAAGGTGATAACTGAAGCTTGGGAGTCTGCCTGGATGACATGAGAAACACAAATAATCCACGTTCACACAAAATCCAACCGTTACAAACTAAACGAATATGGCACGGTGACCGCCACAGAATCGGATTAGCGAGTGACCACTGGTCACTTTTCGGTGGCTGTCCGATGCGGAAATGTCAAATCCATCAATGGGGCAAACGAGCTTACAGATTTCATAAAGCTACTGATTAGTAACAGTTCTAACATAATCTCCCACATCTTCACCCTTCTGGGATGGACACAGACTGTTAAAGTTAATCCAGTTTCATAAGGATACTCTAATGGGATCGGTAGTTTTGCACGTTTTCACTGAGAAGAAAGAAGGACAAATGCATTGGTGAAGCAAATAAAGAACCGAATTCACGAATTATAATTATTTATATCAAGAACTATTTAAAACGTTTTTAATTGTCAAGTAATTCTTAGTAAAATCTTTGTAGGTTTCTAATCTAAATCTTTATTCAAACCTGAATACAATAGTTATTGTGCCTAAAGATTCTAATAAGACCTTGGCTATGGATACATAACAATAAAAAACATAACACTGGCAACGCCATACATTGATTAGCATTACGTTAAACTAATACTATTGATACCTATTAGGCTAATGATTTAATTGCTTATTTATGTCAAAATAGAAAAATTAAAATGTTTATTTATATTCACGACAACAAGAACAAAACTTTTGACACAGTCACATAAATTAGGGTATTCCAGTTGTGGTCAAAAGGAGTCTTGTGGACAATCGAAAACGTCTGTCGCAATGTTTGTACAATTTTGCTGTCGTTTGTGAAGCCATGTTTCGGGCGCAAAGTTAAAAGAAGCTGCCAGTGAGTTATTTTTTGAATTTTGTAGGTATTCTTAATACAGCTTATTTACTTCTAATCTTATCTTTACTATTAATCTTCTTGTTATACTAACTGCTCCAAAGAAATACCGTAAAGAATTGCAAAAGACGGACAAGCTCGCAGTTAATGGACGAACTCTTATCAATTACTCTAATCCCGTTCTTCACGACAATTATGGTGCACGCACCGCATAGCAGATCATCTTAAAATTTGGAGAACTGCTACTGGAAACTCTTTGTTACCGACATAACCACTTCCGGCTGATTTCATTTTACACGGTGCTTGTAATGAATGAATGAATGAATGTCTTTATTTCCAGAATATGGTAGTACATTGTGGTCTTAATTATAATAATTTGGTGCAACATATTCAGCTGACTTCAGCATGCAATTGTCAACTCGATATAAAACTATTTACATTAAAATATTTAAAACATAAATCAATTATTCACATTAGAAGATTTAAACATAATAAATTATTCCATTAAAAAATTAAAATTATTGTACGGATATTACATACCTATGTCGAATTATTAAATGTCAATATTACATAACAAATAGTCATTTATATTATAAATCATTTTATCTAGGAGCCATCTCGTTATTTTCGTCTTAAACGACGCAAGGGGCAATTGTTTAATTTCTAACGGTAATTTATTGTACAAAGTTATGTACGTAAAGTAAGCATTCTTTTTATATATATTTCGGTTACATTTAGGAACATATAGTTTTTCTGGTCGACGTAAGGATGTAGAACTTTTACAGTGGAAAAATAACAATTCCAATACGGCGGTGAAAGAGGCCTTGGCAGAGTAGATTTGGCATCACAAGCATCAAAAAATTGACATTGAAATGGCAAAAGCGCATCGACCATTATGATATATACTTCGATATGTCTCGATGACTCGATGGTGCAGTTGCAGTTCGATTACTTCACGGGACAATTGTTTGTGTGATCTACAGATAATTATTTCGGATTGGGTGTTTGTTCCCAAGGAGGGTTGCGTAAGGCAGGCAGGTGGTCAGTCGTAAAAACTTTGCCCGTACTGTAGGACAACATTATCCTGTGTTGTAAGAGAGTATTAAAAACATAAATTTCACGTGGACAAACACCCAGATCCGTGGGTCCCGTGTGGGAATAGAACCCAATACCCCGACGCCGAAGCAAACGTCTTGACACGGAGTCATCATTGTTCACATATTGTGCCACCCCACCCTGTGTGGGCGGGATAAATGAGAAACAGGAAGACTTTAAAATTCCTTAAATACATACTTTTAATTTTTAAAATTATTAGACTTTTTTCATATAAAACGGCAATAAACGCTAATGAGAATACTGTATAATTGTGCCCATTTTATTGAAAGGTGTGAATAATATCCAGGGCCGGTGGTTAACACTTCAGTTAACACATCGGGTTAACCACCAGCTCACTTGCTATTTTCTCGCATAAAAAAATTGTATGTATCGATTGAATGAAATATTCAATTCAATTGTCAACGATACGGAGACACTTGCCGAGGAGGTTTATGTTGTTCTTTTTTTTAATATAACCGACTATCCGGGAACACAACGGGCTTAATCCCTCGTCAGTCGTAAATGTTTACGAGCGCGACTAGCCGCGGAGCGGACGCGTCCTTACGACGCCCAGTGTCAACGAGGCACTAGGTTTGCGACACACATAGTTCGTCCTATTTGAATTTTAGGTCGTTACCAAATAACGATTTTATGATATTCCCTTTGAAACTCTACGTAATAAGCACTAGGTTTGGGACACACATGGCTAATCGTATTTGAATTTTAGGTCGTTACCTAATAATAATTTTTTGATATTCCCTTTGAAACGCTACGTAATTTAGAGGTTTTAGGGCTTATTAAGAGCGAAAAACCTACGAAAATATGGCAAGCTTATTATCATGAAACATTTGGGACCGTTTTTTCGTTCATTGAAATCCCCTCGCACATAAACATTAAGTATACAACTACAACTAGCTGTGCCTGCGACTTCGTCCGGGTGGGATAGTACTATTAATAAAAATAAATAGAATTTCTAAAATAAAAGTTACTCCTTATTACTGCTATCTGCCAGTGAATGTCCCGTTAAAATCGGTCCAGCTGTCTCAGAGATTATCCGGAACAAACAGAGAGACAAAAATTGTAACATACATCCATATGCATTTAGTGAAAAGCGGTTTTTTGAATATTTCTAACACACACCCCAATTTTATTTATCTGTATAGATGAATTGTCAAAATTAGATACTATAAAAGCAGTTTAAAATTCCATTTTAAAGTTTCGTAACTAACGGCTCTGCACCATCAACAGTGATATGAGATTATGAATGACTTCTTAACATTTTCACTCATTGTGTTCCAAACTTGACATCCGCGTGCGTTTTCCCGTCACCAATATTGCCACTTATTGTATTTTGTATTATTTACCCACTTTTACGATCCGTATAGCTCATACTTTTGAGTGAGTCCAAACTCCTTAAATTTTTATGTTCCAGTTTTCCACCTTGATATTACTCGTGGAGTTTTATTGCGACCGTAAATATTGTCTATTTAATTGTATAATATTACTCCTAAACTGTGCTCTTCGAAACATTATATTTATTATAACCGTAGAAATATTGTAAATAAAATCATATCACAAAATAAGTATTTAAACGCCGAACTTACTATCAGTAACTTTAAGTTTAGTATTAAGTTACACTATACGATAAGTATCACTGAATTGAGCGGCAAAAAACATTGACATAGTATATTTTATTAATTGGCGCCCTGATTAAACCACCAGTGTAACAAAATACAAGAAAAAGAAAGGTTTTTTTATTCACTACATTAAATTATATACCACTAAGCCATGTGAAATCGCAAATAGTTTTCATCACACAATTTATCAACTACAGTCCGTTACAACAATACTTCCTATTGACAGTCATTAACGCTGTATATGTTTTGACAGACCATTAAGTTTCCATTTTCGAAAAGATTTGACAGTTGCCAATCGATCGATTGACTGCCACTGACAGTCGCATTACACAGTTGACGTCATCTTTACGGCGCCTAATGGAATTAATAGACTGCATTTATATTGCATTAACTTTTAAGTATTCGGTTTTTTTTCCACTCCCCTTAGATCTATTCAAAATAATGTTATTCAAAATCTCTCACGGCCAAATAGTGTCATTGAGTTTGAAAAATGTTCATGCAGTTATCTTATTTTGTTTTAAATCACAAGGCGGTGAATTAGCAGATTACTAAAAAGTTAAACACGACATGTAAAAGATATTCCTACAGTGTAGTGTAAAAAAAGTTTAACCAGACCACAACCGCAGGATGGAATGCTAATTTAGTGAAAAATAATATCGTAAAACCGATGATGTTTAATATAGATGACGAATATCCATCCTGTGCGGCATTTAAAAACTGTTCCGCTTTACATTAAGTGACATATTATATAAGTGAATGTGACAGATAACATAGAATTTATAATACGGAAGAGATTCTATTGAAAGTTTTCTTAGAAAGAGAGTTTATTTCATAGAAATATTCTATAGAAAGGGAGTCTATAGAATTGCAATCTAATTAAAAGGATTGGAGTAATTTCAGTGCCTCAGTTTCGATACGCTAGTGTCATATCTACATCGTATTTATGTATAATATCATTGCTTAAAACGTTATAATTAGCAAAGGGATCTAGTTGTAATTACACGATTATTATAACATTAGTTCTGGTTATGTTACCGCGACAGCCTTTAATTGGCATTAATTATAGCATCACTAACAATAATGAAAAAAGTAAAACCCACATCGCATCAAAAACTTCATGTATGTCGCGTAATTGGGGAAGACGATTCAAAGATTACATAGCATTAGTTAATTTATTAGTTTTAATTAGTTTAACCCTTTCGTTTTAGAACTGTTAGGGTCGCATATGATGCACGCGATCCAAATTGAAGTTTTAATATGCCTTGTTTGTCAATTTTCTTCATGACAAGCTGCATCCACGATTATTAATGTAAAATACATTTTCATAGTCTGGAAATTTTTTATTTTTCCTTTTAAAAAAAAAACATCTTATATATAAAGTAATAAGTTAATTTATTTTTAGGAGTATACATTTGCTGAATATTTTATAATATAAAAGTAATTGAATGTTTGATGAAGGAAGGAGATAATGGATACCGTATTATAGAAATATTGAAGCAGAGAAAGATGTTTATTTTACTACTCTTATGGTGGTCAATGGTCCTATTGAAGATACAATTGTTGTACACGTATGGAGGCAAACGAGATATTCGAGTGTTCATTTGTCAATTTCTCGCAATTATCTCCAGTGATATGTTTACTCACCGGAGCCAGTCCATAACGGTATGCGCGTGCAGTTTCTGAAACGGAATATTTCAGTATGGCGACAAGTCAAGAATAAGCTGCCGCTAAGGAACTGACGTTTTCCTAAAGCACAAATAAATTGATTTCTGAACTTTAGTTTTTGCGATAGTTAGACAATCAAGTATCTGTTATTCGGTTTGAATCAAATGTTAATTAAAATATTCGCGTGTCACTTGGGTTCCGCAGGGAAAATGATAATGACAGAAACATCTGAATGACGTTTAAACTGGAATAAAGCTGAAATATTGTAAAAGTCTACAACCCTAACGTCACTTCAGTAAGCACAATTATTATTATTACGTTGCAAAATTGGAATCAGAAAAATGTTTAATGCTCTAAATGTGATATACTGCCGATGCGTTGACTCCAAATTCTTCTTCGGTAACGTAATTAGGTGTGTCCAGGAGTAAATGACCCTAAAATTCACGGACAATGTATTTTTAAGTACATCGTCCTTTAGGCATCGGTGTAAATGCGATAAAATTTGTTCCGCTGTCTCTAACGAGGGGTCAATTGAGAAATATCCACCATTTTTTTCAATTCCAACATTGTTCCAAAGCCCTTGAATTTGTACTTTAAGGATAACCTATAGATCACGTCTTCAAATTAATGATTTTTTTTTATACGGATGTAACACATCACTCGATTCAATTATTTTATTGTCTCAGTAGTATTTAATTCTGCGGTTCAAGTCAATGAATTTAAATAATTAAAGTATTACGCTTTATCTCCCGGTTTTTCCGGGAGGTAAAGCGTAATACTTTAATAAAGGCATTTGTATTTTTGAATTATTCAAATACAAAAAAAATATGAAATGTTGTAATTTTACTAAATTTTGAAATATATTAGTAAGTATTAATGTGAAGACGGATCTAGCAACAATCATCATTAGGAGTGTGACGCACTTAAATCTAAATTGTAGTTCATTCATATTTATTCTTTACCTTGATATCTAATAAAATATGACATCTAAAAAATAAAATAATACCTATATGCCTGAAAATAACTGTTTCCACTTATTGTTTTACCTTTGTAGTCAATAATTTTTATATATTTTAAATCCACTGTTGCTTTCTCTAGTACCAGCTGAGGACTATCAAAAGAATCGCTAAACATTATTCTATTGGAGATCAAAGGAGTATCGTACCGCCGAAAACGTTTCGACAAAAGCATCAATTAAAAGTCACATAACAACAGGGGTGTGGTCGTTATATATTAGCCTAATGCGTTTTGCGTTACTTGAACACGTCTCTAACCGTATTTTGCCACACATGGAACAAAAAAAAAAACAACAGTCTATCGATCACAATAAAATATTGCGATCGAAAAAAAAATACTTATATAATTTTATAACGTGACAATTGGCAAAGGAAGACAAATGTGAATCCGATGGTATTATTGGAGTGCTGCAAGGGGTTATTCGGGGTGGCCATGACATTAATGCTTTCAATGCTCCAGCGGTTCCGTCGAGGGGTGACGGAGTGAAAAAAAAAAAAAGTGTTTTTTCCCGCGTAAATCGAATTTTTAGTATATCACCCGAATTGGAGTGACCGTAGGGAATAAGGAAATTAGAGAGCGTGGAACCATTGAATGTGTTTATCGGATTATAATAGACGAACCGTTTTCTAGTATTATGCTATTTAGAAACTTCATCTCATTCTGTGGAGAGAAATGGAGTGTGAGGACTGATTTGTCAAAGGATAAAATTGCTAATAATTAAATAAATCAATAGATTTCAATAGTAAGAACATATCGTGTTTGCAACAAACTAGTTTCATAATTCGATGATTAGTAAGATGATAGACATAACATTGGGTCAGAATTTAAAAATAATTTACATATTGAGGCAAAGGCAAATGAAATTTTCAAGTGGTATAGCAGAATCACGTGTTTCTGCACTCACCTAAGAGCTGTAAAACTGGATGAAATAATTAAGTCTCGTTTTCTGTTATATTCTCGCAAACCAATTATCGAAATAAATCTGTAGGGAGCAGTCAGCGTCAAATATCTGAGAGGTAACATTTCACCAAATCTAAACCTCGTAATGTTAAATGGAGTGAGAGTACGACCCGGAGCATGTGTACTTGCTTACAACAACTAATGGATTTAAAATTTATTGTATCGCCACCCACTTTACAATGCCACCCACCTACGTGCCGCCCAGTAATTTGAAAATCAACCTTGTTACTGGGGAATAAATACTTAATGCCATCTTTCTGTTAGTTCCGCTAGTTTTGTCCCTTTCAAAATCTCTGAACTTACGAGGACTGCCTATTTTTTAATACGAGTTTAGAATTGAAAAGGCGCATTATGTGCTGTATATGTTTACTTAAGTTACGGCACGTGTGCAGTATGTTTTTTTTTTAATTCTACTCTTTTTTTAAGCTAAAAAATAGCTTTTATAGGCACATCGATCTATTTTGGATAGAGGAAAACATGCCATTGTTACGTGTTTTGTCATTGACGTTGGTGACGTCAAAATTTTGGTATCATTTGGTTTTCTTATAGTTCATCTTTGTAAAACAAATTTTTAGTTGTACAATACTACTATTGTACAACTAGAAATGTTCTATAACATTTTTTAGAAAAAATAATCACTCAAATCTCTTATGTATCACAATATCTTTTTTAATTTCAATTAATGTTGTGTTTTACATTATTCATACTATAATACAAACAAAAATAACAAATAGACACAGTCATTTCAAATGAAACTAATTTTTACGGATTTATCGCGTTTATTTTTTATTTTAAATAATTTTAATTAATTTTAATTAATTTTAATTAATTTTAATTAATGGATTCGAGCCCAAAGCACGAAAATTCTTTCGTATTACATACAAATTTTAATAAGATTTGCATAATCATGGATGGAATCAGATAAATGAAAATTTTATCTTAACCATATCTCAAATAACATTGAAGGATAACATCAATCGTGATTAATATATTGCCAAATTATCGTTGAGGTAATACGAAAAATAATTATTATTATTCGGGGCATATACACAGAATATTGTACACAATTTTAACTAAAGGCTATAAAGGAATCATACATTTGAAACAAATACATATTTACAAAAGAACACTATAGTAAACTGAGTGAAATTTTAAATGAAATTTGTTCGACGATATTTTAGGGGAAACCAAAGCAAACGTATACGATAAATAGAAAGTCTGTTTGTCCAAACCCCGAACATGTATTACCATATATATCTCTCGACAATATGTCAGCGACGTCTTTTGACATTAATTTGAAGGAAGTCCGCAGTAAAGTTTTACGATAACGTCGATTGAATGCGTTCGTGAAAGGGTTCTCATGCTGTGAGTTGTTAGTGAAAAAGCTGACTTATGCAAATATCCGATGACTCAGTGGATTCGTGAATAGTGAGTATCTTATCACATAATCACGACTTTCTTAATTGAAAGAACACTTGTAAAGTCGCCGCTCAGGCCGCGACTTCCGAAGTTTTTCCGTTTTTCTACATGTTTTAAAGAAGTTTTTTTTTTATGTAAACATTAACCCTATTTCATCAATAGCGAACAGCATAAGCTTTAAAATGGTGTATGAACCATAAAATTTGATGAAGAATGATGGAAGCTATGGTTTTCCGACAAATAATCGCCTTTGAGAAACAACATGTAGAGATGATAAGAATGTCTTTGCACTCAACAGTAGAGCAATAATATGTGCTCTTTTCATCACGTTCTATTGCTTCGGCGTACAATTTTCAATTGACAATATCCATGTATTATCCGGCTGAAATTTCTATGCGGTACGACCAGTCTTGAGCAGTGCCGCAATATGATTGTTATTGTTGCACAACTTTAGATTGGTTTCGTTGATATACTGGAATGCTTTATATGGATTTCTGAAGCTGAAACCCACAAGTTATAGTGTTTACAAGACTAATAGAAAATTTCGTTTAATTCGAATCAATATATAAAGATAACAAAAGGCCTCAGCGTCAGTTGAGATCGTAAGTCGCGGGTTTTTATCCCGGTGTAGAGCGCCAATGGGTTTTCTAATTTGTATTTTTTTCCAAATGTACATTGCACAAATTTGTTATTCCATTGCTACTTTTATGTCTACTCTCATTTGTGGCGGACGATAAAAGTGTATTCATTCATTCATTTTGGGGAATAAATATGGCAAATAGCACTGATATTTTTTTTGTGTATAAGTCTTTTTTTTAATTTTCTAGGTTGGCTAGCGAGCAGGTGGTTCATCTGAAGTTAAGTGATAACCACCGCCCATAGACATCTGCTACAACTGATGGTTTGTAGATGAGTTTCCTCAAGTATATACCTCGTAGAAGCTGCTGCGTGGCGCCAGCAAGGTAAAATATACCACCAGATATAATTACGACAATGCTACACAATATCAATGGTATAATTTTCAAAGGCCGATCACCGTTAAGTGTTGGAGTAAGTATAAAATATATATTCGAATTAAAACCGAAATTAAACTCGATAAAACAGTTTTAACAAAAAAAAATTATTGACTAATTTCTAAGATTTTAGAACTATTAGCCGTCATTCTCTAATACGGAGTTCAAGATAGCTGTCGAATTTACGTTATCAGTGATATGGTGTGTAATAACATTATATTAGCCAAGTATTAAGTTCAAAGTGCTGCATTTAACCCATTATTCCGAGTCGGGGCGTGTAATATCACGGTAAAAGCTGTAAAACTTTACAGTACGTTCTGAATTCGATAAAAACCACATGAGTGGTATTCACCGATTTCGCAATTGCTACTAAAATCGTTCTAAAACCCTTTGAGTTGAATTTCTGCAGGTTTGTTTACAATATAAGTTTAGTATCCTTGGTATGAGACTTTCCACGAAAATTTTCCATGAAATCATTATAATATAACAACTACGGCACCAAGCCGGAGGTTTACTATTCGATTCCCAGTCATTTTATTTGCGTGACGTAGAGCGGATGGTCGTATACAAACGTAGTCCTACTAACGTGATTTACATAATTGTAGTCTAATTTATTCGACTGAATGGAATTTTGTTTCGTTTCTTTTTATTTCAAGTAATCACTTAATATGAAAAAAAAAAAATCCTTTAAACTACGAGTATGGTTTTAATCTCCAACAACAACGTATCTTTAACTTATCCAATTCATATCATCAAGGATGAGGATTCGAATTGTAAAGTTGAAAATCCGCAAAGTTCGAGAACCGCTGTCGGATATGTCAGAATTTAAGTGTGCATCTGAATCAGCATCACAATAGTGCCAGACGGTTTCGCTCGCGGAAGCGCTGTTGTAAATTTTTACAACCCCCGCACCCTATGCTGGCGGGGAAGGGTTGAGTGTCTAAAAACGAGGAGTACACGTCGGATTGTACGCTTTTATGATTATTTAGGTAACGTCGAATTGGGGTTGTGTTTTGCGTTGTAAAGGATTTGCGAGGACAATAATCAATTGGATCGGATTGGTTGACCCAACTTCGAACTACTGTCATACCAATAATTTCTTGTGTTTCGGAATGCTCTCACCTAATTTTCAGTCTACAACATGGAGCTAATGGTATTGAATAGATATTATACGTTAAAAGTATGTTTCTTGACATTATAAATGATCAATTAACTTTATTTTTCTTAAAAACGGATTTATCGCGTTTATTTTAAAAATTTTATTTCCCGGCGTTTCGAAAGCTTTTCAGTACTTTTCACGGGACATACTGAGACGTAGGACTTCTGAATATCACAATAATTGGTCCAATGTAGCAACCAATTGGTTCAATGAGCTGCAAGTATCGCATATATTATTGGAAATATGGCGGTGGTGTTGTAGTTCACTACAATAATTATAAACGAAAAACAAAACCATCTTCAAATATCTCGCTCTGTATTCATTTCGCAATTGATTTTCTGGAGTTCCCTAAGTATCTCCGGAGCCCAAGATCCAATACCGATGAAATTAATATGGGACCACATGGGAAGCACCAGCTTTCAAATACAAAAAGAATCATCAAAATCGGTTCACCCAGCCGAAAGTTCTGAGGTCACAAACATGAAAAAAAAAATACAGTCGAATAATTGAAACACCTTTTCAAGTCGGTTGAAAAATATCGTCTCTTTTATCAATGTAGTACTGACGCAGATCCCTATGTAATATTCTTATTCGCCAGAAGTCAGTAAGTTAGAAGGAAAAATGTAAAAGTTGAGAACTGTTATGTTCTGCTCAAGAAGGGACGTCGAAACGGTGTTTGTTAGATAAAATTGATTTACTGATTTTATCGTGCTAAAACCCGTATACTTTGTAGTGTTAGTGAAAATACAAGAAATTATGAAAACGATAATGATATAAGAATAAGGAAAGTACTTTACTTGATTGTAATTTGTTCAACAATCTCCACGCTTAATTATGTTCTTACAGTTGGATCCTGTTAATGTTATAGAACTGCTCATACTAATTGTAGGGATTGAGTGAGCATTTTCACCAAATCTTCGTTAGCAATATCATTCCAAGGTGTAACCCGGACAGATAAGCGTTCGATGTAGGAGATAACTTCGCATTGAAATTGACCCGCTCCTGTGTTCCGTAATTAACAACGATAGCGATCATTTGTGCTAGATGTGGCAAATGTTACATAGTTTGAAACATCTATGGACACATACAGAGAAAAGTTCATCTGCTATAAGTTCCATTGCTGTGAAGGTGACTCTACCACTCACTATTTGCTTTTTGCTGGGAAAAGGCGTCCGCTTTTCACAGGGAATCACAGCGCCTCGCCTTTCCAGTCCTCAGCCTCATTGTGGGCAGATGGGCAAACATCAAAAACTGCGTAGATACATGCAGGTTTTCTCAAATGTTTTCCTTTGAGGCGAGCACTTGGTAAGTCACTATTTAAAGTTTCAATAAGGGTTTAATAATAATAATAATAATAAAATATCTTTATTCACATAGACGCTTGCGCGTTCTTATGAAACGTCAAAATTTTACAAGAAATGAACACGTTCGTAAGTTACCACCGGTTCGGAAAGCAGTTTCTGTTGAGAAGAAACCGGCAAGAAACTCAACAGTTGCTCTTTTTTAAAAAAAAATAGTTTACAATATAATAGTACATGTACAATAGTCTTGTTTTATCCTACGTGAGTATCAACAGTATTAACCCCACACATTGGCGTCGTCAAGATATTCAGCAATAGAATAATAGGCTTTAGCCATAAGTTTACTTTTAATTTTTCGTTTAAATTCATCAAGTGGCAGACTTAATATCGACTGTGGGATTTTATTATACATGCGCACACCTTGCCCCATGTTTACTTTTTGTAAACGAAACAATGGCGTAGTTAGTTTGTCCTTATTTCTAGTATTTAGTTTATGTCTGTCACTATTCTTTAGATAACTATTAATATTATTTTTAACATACAAAATATTACAATAAATATATTGAGACGCAACAGTGAGTATATTAATCTCTTTAAAAAGGTCTCTGAGTGTATTCCGGGCTCCGATGTTATAGATTGCTCGGACAGCTCTTTTTTGAAGAAAAAATATAGAATTTATATCAGATGCACTACCCCACAACAAAGATAAGACAAGATGCTGTGGAAATAACTGAAATAAACAAGTCTGGCAGTGTCGATGTCTGATAGCTGCTTAACCTTCCTAACTGCAAAAACAGCGGAGCTTAACCTGTTCGCAAGAGATGATAGATGGGGACTCCATTGGAGCTTTGAATCTACTGTAATTCCCAAGAATACAGCGGACTCAACAGGATTAAGGGTTACGCTATTTAATGTTAAGCTAAAACTTCGCCTTCTTACGCTGGGAAGGTTAAAAAGAAGGCATTTAGTTTTTTTAGCATTTAACACCATATTATTAACGGTAAACCAGTGGAGGATACGCGAAAGTGCACTATTCACGTCGTCATAATCCGACACGTTTCGGTCAACCTTAAAAATGAGCGATGTGTCGTCAGCAACAGTACAATATCACATAACTCACTGGCATAAAAGGGGAGATCATTTATATACACTAAGAATAATAATGGACCCAAGATTGATCCTTGTGGGACACCCATTTTCATGGGGGACCCTGTGGAATTTACATCATTTATAGATACTTTTTGAATTCTATTATTAAGGTAAGAGGCAATGAGATTGAGGGCGATGTCACGAATGCCATAATAATCTAACTTTTGAAGGAGGGTTTCGTGGTCTACACAGTCGAAAGCCTTTGAAAGGTCGCAAAAGACACCTATTGCATCTTGTGACCTTTCCCAGGCGTTATAAATATGCTTGACAAGTGCGACACCCGCATCCGTTGTCGATCTGCCTTTAGTGAATCCATATTGCTCATTGTGGAAAATTTTGTTCATATTAAAATGTACTAAGAGTTGATTTAAAATTAGTTTTTCAAAAATTTTACTCAGAGATGGCAATATGGAGATAGGTCTGTAATTTCCTGGATCATTTTTATCCCCACTTTTGAAAACGGGGATTATCTTACTGAATTTCATAAGATCTGGAAATATTCCAGAATCTATACATTTGTTAAAAATATTTGCCAAATATGGTGCAATATACGGCATTATTGTTTGAGCTGTGCCGGCTCAAATAGTGCGATTAAAAATGAACAGCTCGACACAATAGTACCGTGGTTCTATTAGACAGAGAAGCGATACAATAATATGCATATATCATATACTACATAAACATACGCACATACATTTTGTGAATATGTATGTGTGTACGGAGCAATATCCGATTTTATAAAATTTCTCAAAAAAAATCTTTTGACTTAAGATGTTATAATTAGTAATAATAAATGCTTTTTTTCAACAAGTATTGAAAGTTTCAAATTCAATATTATTATCACTCTACATTATATATTGCACAACTTAATACTGCAATAATTTTCATGTTTTTAGAGTCACACAGTAGTTTGTGCTGCTTAATGTTGGCTAGCACCATCGCAGAATTACCACGGCACCCCGCGGCAGGAAATTGAACGTCAAATCCATATCCATTTTCATTTTTTTTTACCTTCCGCTGATTGAAGAAACCAAAGGTCAAACCACTTAAAAGTTGGCAACGTTTTCGTATCTCCATTTGTATTGCAGGTATTGGCGCTCAATAACAACTAGATGAGCTACTTGCTTACAAGTAGCCTTCTCTTATAATGAAAATTCAAGCCGCATCCAGATAATTTGCATTCGTTGCCATATTTGCATAAATGCATCAGTCCGGATTAGTATATACGAGATCGACGTGGAGCCGGAGGGCTTCCGTTTGCAGGGGAACGAGGAGTTGCTAATAAGGTATACGCTCTGGTTTGCGTTTAATCAGTGCTAGTGCTAATACCGGAGGACAAACAGACTTGCGATTACTTGCGTATGCTGGCCCTCCATATGGCATACACTCTGAGGTGATATGACTTAAACGGTAAGATGCACCATCTTACCGTTGAAGTCTAAACAAAATTAAAAATTAAATAATGAAATCAGCAACAAAATAACTGTACCCCAGAGCACCTTATTGCCATCGGTACGGAAAAAATCCGAAAAGTAAGAAAAACTTGTAAAATACTCAGTTTGTTTTTTGTGATTGCTTTCTATAAATGTTATCTTTATCTGAGGGTCAAATGCTAGAGATGGTATACATAAATTTTCCCTGTATGAACAGGTCAGTTTGCGCCATTACATTATGTTCACAGCTTTCAAGCGATTACTTTAGGTTTTAAGCATAAACTGACGTAATCAACTAAAGTAGCCATGTTACGCACGCACATATTAATTTATTTCAACAGTTATTTTACAACAGTATTTTATTATTTTGACAAGACGTGGCACGAGTTTGCCACCTAAGTAACTTATGAACGAAGAGTTGAACTGTAAATATTTCTACTTTGATAATTTTCGGCAAGACCGTGGAATTTATAAGAACAAAAATATTTTATGTTCTTATCAATACTCATACAAAGGAGGCCGAGAGTACACGTGTCAGACACTCTGAGCCGCCATTTGTAACGCACGGAGTGTTACAAACGACAAATTAAAAAGGAATTCAACATTCGAGATCCTCCATGATTGCACACGTCTAACCGTTGTGTCCACAAATTATCACATTTCAAACCGTTTCCCACGAACAATTAGACACGTGTTGGGACCTTTATGACGCTTCAAGAGGGAAGGGCGTGTCCTCGGCAAATATTGTCTTTGAGGACCCACTACACTGACTTGACTGTTTAAGGTTGAGTGTTCGGTGACGATGAATGCTCGATCGACATCACACTACAATAGACACAAATATCCCGAAATGTTCGACATTGATTATGTATTTTCATAGATGGGATAATTTAGAATTGATTGCGGCCTAAGCTATTTATCAAAATGCTATGACGTTTATATTTATTAATAGAGAAGACGTCGCAATTCTTTAATAACTGCATACATATTGATGGAGTTTTGTAGAAATATTTAGTATGCATGTGTATTAGATTAAACAATTATAAAATATAAACACTAACTTCAGTTAATACTCAAACATATATTTAAAGCGCTCGTTGTTTGCTACGAAATTGTAATTATCTTGTTTATATTTAGTTGTACAATAATTAATTTCTAATGATCTATCATGTAATTACCACGTGGGCTATTATGGGCAATAATAGAAATGACCATGAAATGTACTTATTTAGTCCCAGATGAATGAGGAACCAGGTGGTAACAATAGTAAAAAGTGAAAGTCAAAGTGAAAAAAAAAAAAAGATATGGAACCTAAAAGACTGTTTCACAAAATTTACCAAATTTACCAAACTCAGTACCAGCGGTTAGGTTAGTATTAGTACTTACTAATACTACTTCTATTTCTACTTACTACAACTGCTACTTTGTAGTTGCGGTTGCAGTTGTAGTAAGTAGAAGTAGCAGGGCTTGGCTATTCTCTAATTGTATGTATGTATTGGTTCTTGGAATCAGCTTTTACCAAATCCTTCAAGTGGCCATACAAAGCGATAACTATGGTGTAGAGTCCGCGCGGATATTGCACTACTTTAGACGATCATAATAACCGCCCAGCGTACGCTTTGTTGTAGTTTGATAAACGAAAATCCGAACAATACGATACCGATAACCGCCTCTCCCTATTAATTATAATTGACATATTTCGTACTTCGTCGACAATTTGTCGAACGCTCCAAAAGGTCGCGTGGCGGGTGTTTGTTGTGATGTCCACTAGCTACTCTCATTAGGGCTGCCCTCTGCTGGGAGAGTTGAAGCTACCGAGGAGAACTCTTGATTTTGACGGATATTAAATGAAATAAAATTATAATTATATGAATCATTATGGTGTTCGACTGTTTTATTTTAACTGATATTTGTATATTTGATACGTCTCTACATGTACGTATGTGACATAATCTAACTGAGCGCTTTTAAATAATTTTGGGGAAAGATTCAGAAAATTCCCAGTAAAGAGGCGCACCCAATATAGACCGTATCCTATGTAATTTGTATTATCTATTTCTCTGGTCGTTAGTGGCACATGATACGTAGTAAAATGCATAATAAACTATATAAAGTGTAGAACAAAATTATGTAACAATAGTGATTAAAATTAAAGTACAACGTTTTTTTGTGGAAACATGTAATGGATTAGTATAGTATTTACGAAAACTGTAACCATAAGTTGAATATATCCGTATATAACTGATTGTATAAATAGAGCTGAACAATAGAGTAAATACCTATAATATATTTCACAGACAATATATTCAATTTTTAATCAAAAATTATTATCTGTTATAAATTACTTTTGGATTGACAAGGAGAAATTGCCTATAGGCATTCACTTCGCCTTTTGTAAAATAAATTAAAGTCAAGAAAACAAAAGCTACAATAGCATTAAGAAAGCGATTTTTAAAACAAGTTTTACTTTCCATTACATTTTCCGGACATCCGACAAAAAACAAACTGTTGCCAACTCAGACCCTTAGTAGACGCATTGAAAGGTCCAATCGCGCCCAATTCCCATGGCCCAATTCGTTTAGGGTCACCCAATTGCGCTAATTTCCAAACATTGACTCTTATATTTTGTTAAACACGCCGCCACGCGATCGCTACGGGCGTTTTTGAACAACAAAAATGCTCTACAATAACTTTTTAAGCGGGAGTAATAAGGCGATTGTGTTTAGATAGGAAGATTTTTTGGTGTCCAAAACATTTGAGTAATGAATAAAACATAAATAATGGGGTTCCGTATATTATTAACATTAATTTTTTGTACCGTGTCCTCTCTGTTTTCATTTAACCTCAGATTGATATATATGAATATATAATTTTTTAATATTTTTGTCTGTAGACATATATTCTTCTAGACATATATTCATCTTCATTCGCATGAAGAGTTTGGTCGTAAATCTACTAATAATGTAAGCACTAGTAAATATAGCCAGTGTTATATCTGATAGCATAGATCGTGGAAAAAAAGTACTGATGATAACAGTAGTAGTAGTAGTATAGTATATATTAAGTATTTAATATTTAAATACTTAGTAGTATTTTTTTTACTAAAGTTCCGTTCAGCTAACGCGTCGCCAACATTTTCGCGGACAATTTTATTTTGTGATTAATTTATGATATCAAAATTATTAGATCCAAAACTAGACACTGAAAACTATGAGAAAAGGCCTATCCGATAAATATGCGTAATCTACCGGGCAATCTTGAAGTGACAGACGTGACAGACTACGTGCCCACAAATGTGTTTAAGACTCTAAACACTTCAAATACTCACAATGTACGGAACCCGCAAAAAAAGTTGTAAGAAAAATAAATCATTTGTTATCCACATGTCGACCCCCTTATTGTTATTCTATTACTTATGGGAAGATTGTTGCTGTGGGACGCGGCCTGAGGCGGTTCGTGACAGAATTTGCGGAAGCGAATGTTTTGTTGCATGTTTACCTCGATGGTAGAATGGAAACGGTTTCTTTTACACAAATACCAACAATTGTGTTCCTTTTCAACCGATGTGAAAAAAGAGGTTCTCAATTAGGTCGTATTTTTTAAGTTTTTTACCCAATGACATTTCATACAAATACGAGGTAGATAGATATGACTAGCCAATTCTATAGACTGCTCCGTTTCCGTATCATACGTTCTATATCATCTGTCACGTTCACTTACATATGTCACATAATGTAACGGAAACTTTTTTAAAGGCCGCGCAGTATGGACATGCGTCCTCTATATTATTAAACATTATTGTTGTTACCTCTGAACTGCGTCTTTTATAAACATATTGAGAAAAATCTCTTTTTGTTGAGAAGGAAACATTTGAGATGGGGTGACGTTTTAATTTCATTGGCGTCGGACTTTGGATTTCAAAAATACAACAGGGAAATCACTAAAATCTTATAGAAAATGTCTAGTGAATGACATATTTGAAGTCTGTTTGGTTTTTTATCAATAAAATTTTTATATGTTATGCATTTGAAGTTCATATAATTAAGTATTGTATGTATGTGTAAGTGCCCTTATCATTTATTTTACATCCAATGAATGATCATTGCATATTAGTACGGATTTAAGTACGCAGAAAGCTAAGAAGAATACGGCGTCGAAATTCTTTTTGGAGAATTAATTTTTAACTTTACGTATTATCGGTTTCAGATTCTATTTACAGTTAATTAATGTTCAAAATTTTCCGGTTATGTTAGAATATTAATACATATTTTAACCAACAACAACACCGGATGAATTGTCAACTTATACTTGTATTTGACGTTTTGTATTATAAATTAAAAGAAACATATATTTTTATTGAAATGTTTTAAATTGTATAACAATCAGGTTTTACGCTATACTCAATTAAAAAAAATTTTTTTTTGGACATCATGTAAACATGTCTCTCGTTCTGACTTGACCTTAATTAAATATTTGAGAACTATGATAAATTTGGTTTAGCTTGTCATTATATTTCTCACAGCTTACAAGCAAACAAATACCTCTAATCAAGGTCTTGATTACGGGTGAAAAATGGATCTTAAATTATTTTTAAATAAAAAAAAAAAAAACAATATATAGTTTAAAACATACCAGAGTTACCAGCAGTGACGCCCCAGCGAGAAGCGTGTAGGAACAAAGGGTGAGTGGGCACACACACGATGTAGCGGGCCACGTGGCCGCCACGCGGGCGGGTACATGATGGGCAGCGGAAAATCGACGCGACCGACCTCTACGGAAAACTGTAGAGTCGATCATCTATATAAATTTATCCATTCGTGTTTTGATCTAACTCAAAAACATTTTGCTGCAATAATTAATGTTGAACCAGACTATTATGAAAATGACAAACATTAATTTGACGAAGGTTATACAATGAAATAAATGTATTAGTCGAAAGATGTGAAAAGCATAATTTATGTAAAAAATTCATTTTCAATAAATTGTTTTTCTTAATGAAATAGGAAAATTAGGTGTAAGTGGATCAAAAAGTGGTTGTTTAGTGTTCATATAAAATATCAGTAATCAAGAAATGAAAATATTAATTTAGCATGAATAGATTGGTGACTCGGAGGCACCGTAGTTAAGCTAATTGCAAGCTAATTGAAGTCGTAGGTTCGATTCCCACACGGGCAAGTACCTGTGTGACCAACAGATAATTGTTCCGGACCTCGGTGTTTCTTTCCCAAGGAGCGTTGACTTCAGCCTGCCTTTTTTTATGCCGGTCGTAAAAAATATATTTTTTTTATGCGAAAAGTTGTCAAGCGAACAGACGGTTCACATGATGTTAAGTGAATACCGTCGCCCATAGACATCGGCTACACCCGGGGGTTGCAGATGCGTTGGCAATCTTTTGAAAATTGGGCTCCGGCCACCTCACTCACCAGACGAAACGCGAAAGTATTGTGCTCCCACTTTACGCCGGTCTTCTGTGAGGTCGTGGTACTTACCCGGACGAGCCGTGCCCGTGCTGCGTGGCCCTACCACCATAGATAAATATAGTCAAAACTGCTTACAGCATGATCGAAATGTTGTTTCGAACCCACCTTTGTGGGATAAGGGCAGGAGGATGATGATGATTGAAGCATAGATTAAATATATAATATATACGCATCACTACATAGTATAAAACAAAGTCGTCTCACTCTCTCTCTCTGTCCCTATGTATGCTTAGATGTTTAAAACTACGCAACGGATCTTAATGTGTTTTTTTTTACTAGATACAGTGATTCAAGAGGAAGGTTTATACGTATATACATTGCACCCGTGCGAAGCCGGGGCGGGTCGCTAGTATTAAAATTAAGGAGTTAGTGACTCCACTCTTTACTCTGTTCCGCACTTCTAGATCTTCCATTTACGTACGTTTGATTCGATTCTGATTTCGTCAAAGGCATCGTAAAACAGTAGACGGTCCGTGCAATTGTTTTTGTACAATTTACTCGCACACTTCGCGCTTGCTCGGCCGCGGTGCGAGCTTTATTCCGTTTGATTTGCGAGAGACACATTCTTGTTTTTATTTTTTATCTGTCGCGTTGTGTTGTTGCGTTCGTGTTATCTGTTTTTGTTTGGGTTGGCGGGAGTGTGTCGCAGTTTTGACGGATGTCAAATTTACATTATAATGATGCGCCAGTTTCATGATTATGTGAGAATAAGCTTACATTGTCGAAGGGTCCTTTATTGCTTTTTTTACGAATGTTTTGATTAACAGAAACTTAAACAATACATAAAAACTTGTCATTTGTTAAATTAGAAAGAAAAATTATAATATCGGGCCCAATATAGATACAATTACGCGTCGTTTCTTTTTTATTTTGTAATTTTATAAGTCATGAATCGCAATGAGCTAAATTAAATTTGAAAACTGATATGAATATATTAAATAGGACATAATTTATAATGTATACAGATAAAAATATAGATCCGAAAACAATAAAATGCATTTTACATTTTGATATATTTTATTAGAGAAAAATCAAAGGATGTTCGTTGCGATTGTTTTAAGAGAAACTCATTGACTGAAAGAGATAAAAGGTTCAGCCATGTCACTCTGCCTATTGTTCTCTCACCTAACCGAAATTCATTAAACCCACCACGCATCGCTTATTCGAAAGTCGCCCCAAACGCGATCCAATAATTACATACGCTTTAACCCGCGGCCACCCCTTTTGATATTTGAATATGGTTTCATTTCAATCGACTTAACCGGGGGATTCCCCGTCAACGGAGCGACACAAATTAATTTACACCCCGTGATTACTAGCTTTACGGTTGCTTTTCGAACGACCGGGATTGTTTTTAAGGGTGAATTTAATTCGAGTTTTCGATACAGAAAAATCTCAAATGAATTTGATTCTTTAAGCGTAACTCTATTTGCAGTATTGTCACCACCACTTAAGTGGCCACATGTCGCCTGGAGGGCTTTTAAAATCATTGTTGTAACTTTTAAAAGCATGTTGCAATTTCATTTTTGTACTCCGCTTAATGAATTAACGAAAGGATAAATTAAAGGGTCGACAGTTCAGCGATATAATAATCGAACAAAAAAATACAAACATTATTACTATTGATGGCTGGTAAGATCAGTCCAAGAGATAATAAAATCACAACAACTTCAAGGTCACATTGGTAGTAGAAATTAATAGTCCCTATTAAGGTTAATAGTGATGAAGTCACTTTTTTAATTTGCCGATAGTAAGAAAATTAATAACGAAAACGACGCCTTAATTAATAAATGAGATAATTGCACTTCGCTCGAATAGTGACCAAGCTTTTTACGACACATAAAACCTCTTTTTCTGAGATTCCAAAGCGAATAAATCCTCTATCTGTTTAATAGCTTTTAAAACTCGGCACTGGCGGGAACGGCTGCCGGTATTTGTTTAATGGACATCGGGCAAACCGCGAAATGTCCGGACACGGAACAAAACTTAAAATAATTGGTCCGCAACACGCTCTGGTCGTCACAGTGAATTGCGCGAGTCGTGCGGTTTTGATACTTAAGAACTTGTGTAACTTTTTAATATTTGAGGGAAAACATTAGTTTCGTCGATTTATTGAGATGGTGGAACAGATTTTATTTACTTTTCATGCAAATTAAGTAAATATATGCAAATTAAGTTATTAACGGTGTTATTTTCTTATATGTATATTATACTTATATTTTCTTATATATATTTATGATAGGATAACATTATCCTGTGTTGTAAGGACGTCTTACAAACATGAATTTCACGCTGAAAAACACTCGGACGTGAAACAACTATCTTTAGGTCGCACAAATAGTTGTCTCGTTTGGGTACCCACGAAACTCGACGCCGAAGCCAACAAACACCTTTGCAACTGCGCCACGGAGTCAGCGGTACCCAGATTTTTTTTCATGTGAGAAAGTGGCAAACGAGCTGGCGGTTCACCAAATGTTAAGTGATGGACATTGCCCATGGACATATGCAACACCCGTAGGGTTGTAGAAGCGTTGACACCTTTAATTAAGTGGGCCCCGGTAATCTCGCTCACCAGAGAAACGCAGAAGTGTAACACTTCTACTTTACGCCGGTCTTCTGTGAGGTCGTGATACTTACCCGGACGTACCTGCCCATTCGTGCAGCAGTGAAAACCGTTGCGTGGCCCTACCACTGTTTAATTGAACAATTCAAAGCTTTTTAAGGATTCTCAAAAGATATTCGAAAACACATCGGAAATAAATCTAAACCAATTCTGTTCTATTGTTCAGGTGCGTTATGTTTGTATCAAGATTTCGAGGTCGAGCTATAAGGATATCCGAAAGAGTTACGCCGCTATAGTCCAGTTGGCGCGCAAGTCATTAACTAATACAAATAAATTAGATTTACGGCAAAAAATGGCGGATCGGGCCGCACACGATAATGCCCGTGGGACAGTGATGAAATGGTTCTGGGTGTGATACAGGATGTGCGATGGAAGTTACGGCTTGCTATTTCTGTATAATTTTCTGTAAAATTCTGTGTATGTTTCTTTCAACACAGACGGACTTGAAGAGTTTTGTCTGATTGAATTTGGATTTATTTGACTGCGAGCAACCGTGAAGTATGTTTTTGGGGTTTGTCATGAATGAAATAAGCAACTCGTTATGAGAACATCATACCGTTTTTCTTTTTAACCCTCCATGTAGAAATGACTTATTGTTAAAACAATTAATACAATTAAAATATTATTTAATTAATTATTATTTAATGGTGACACTGAAAAATCTTGAATTAAGGAACACAGATAAACGCCGAAAAGAATCAAGAAAGAATTTGATAGTTTTAGTCATCAATTAAAATAGATTTTAACTTATCCGTACTACAGACTAAAGAATATGTTCAAAACATTTCCAGGTGGAAAACAAATTTTGATAAAGTCGCAGATCTGAAATTCTACACAGCCACTCGTATCCCGAGCAACATTATCCAATTATTTATTTCACGAAAACCGACGTAACATGTGTCGAGGAAAATAAATAGGAGTACGTCCAACTAAGCTGGCATTTAATTAACTAGTTACTTGAACGCACGGGAAATTTCATCCGATTCCATTTCAAAGCACTCCATGGATATTTGCGAGAGCATTCACAAAATATTTTCTGTTATTTGTTAGGTGAAATTAATATTACTTTTGTGCTCGGTTCATGCTGTAGTGTATGAGTGGCTTTAATGTAACTCTAATGGTAATCAACGATGATATTAGAATGACGTTAAATGTGTTTTCGTTTGTTTGACTAATGAAATTATTATTAAGCTGATTTAGGCAAACGTGGTGATCGTTATTAGTATGTTAGGATGAGGTTCATAAAGCTCTCTTATGAAACATCAAATACTGAATTTGCCATTAGTTATTATATCTTAAATGCAATTTTGTCTGCTACTGGCAGATATTTGTTTATTGAATTAGTTCTATATAAGAAAAAATAAAGATAGTAATGTTTATAATAAAAATTTACCAAGTTGATGACCCTATTGGCGTGATGGATAGTGGAACTGTCTCCTGCACCGGAGAGTGTGGGTTCGATCCCCACTATTGGAAAAATATTGTACGATGATATGCTGTTTTCTAGTGTGTGAAAACCCAGAAAATATATACCTATACCATGTATTTATTTATAAAAGAAAAGTATGTTTTATTTAATGTTTATCAGTTACTTAGTATCCACAGTACAAGCTTTGCCGAGTTTGGAACAAACGTTGTGTAGAAATACGTCCTGAAATATTTGTTATTAATTTATATTATTATTATATGACTGAGCATAATGGCTGAAAGCTGCCACAAAAGAAAAGCTAAAGAAAATAGACATAAAGCCATAGAGTATAATTGGTATTCGTATACGAGTATACATGCAGCGCCACGAAAACTTAACTTGAATACCGCTAAAGATGTTATGTCCAACTTTTATTTCGGAAAATTTCTCTGCGGTAATTTTTTATCACCAAGCGATAAGTCAATTGCAGGGGCAAAGATCCGTTACAGTTACAATAATTAAAATGTTCTACCACAAATCCCAAATAACATGGAGATTTATTGAAAAAATGAGACAAGTATTATGAAGTTGAACTATTTGCCATAATTTAAATAATTATGGCAAGATATATGAGTAAATCTTGCCGTGATTATTTTACATATGGCGACTAAAAAATTATTAAATCTCTACTTTATCCAAGTGCACATGGTACAGAATCAACCTGTGACCTGGATGACACCGGTACAGACTTTACACGATCTAATTATACGAAGTGCTTTTCTCTCTCCGCTTAAGCTATAAACATTGATGATTTGGTCCAAGTTAAGAGCGATTGAAACTACTTCTACTAGCGAAGATATTAGTTTTGACTACCTAAATCAAGAAAAAAAAAAAAAACAATGTGGTTATGCAGTTAAAAGGTAGTTAAAGCCTGTAAGAGAGGTGAGTTTATCAAATATTACTAATATCACAGGAATATGCCATAACACATCACAATACACTTCTCGAAATAACTTAATTTATGAATCAAGGGATAACTTATCAAGCAGTGTCTGACAGCAAATACAAATCACTGAATTTTCTTTCAAAAACGATATATTTTATCATACATACATCCTACTATAAAACATATATTAAGGCACCTTTTGCAAAATTAAGCGCTTGTCACTTGTGCCCCAAAAAATCAGTAGTCGATTAATCATTGGTCTATTTAAGGTCAAATAATTAGCACCCGTATCAAGCTGGGGCTGAGATCAAGCTTGCTGGTATCATAATTACTATATTGATAGATTCGCCTATATTTTTTCACGTTCTTTACTCTGACACTAAGAGGACCATCCACTAGATGGTCGGCACTACCTGTGCCAATAAGCGGGAAGTCAAATAGATCTTGCATCCCTCTTCTCCGTTAGAGTAAAAGGGTGAAATTTGTTTTGATTCAAATCATGACCAATTGAAGCTGTATGAACAAGGTGTGGCTATTTTTAAATGTTAGAATTTCGTTTAAAATAAATAATAAGAATAAAAATCACTTTATTGCCCTGTTTAAAATTAACATATTATTTTATGTAATAATATTATTTAATTCATAAAGTTTTCATTTACTATTTTAAAGTTAATATTATTTGAGAATATTAAAATTCGCGATTTTTACTACTTTTAATTTTAAATATTGTATTAATTACATTTTAATTAACTTCCGCCGGAATTCAAATCATATTTAATATACAACTTAAGTTAATTTGCGCTTGAGGTTATAGCTTTTACTAAGTAATCGCGCAGAGTGTACTTTACCAATACACAAAACAAGAAACGGACATACGTCTACGATCCCTTCGTCATTGCCCGTCATTCCAATTACTCATCGAGTAGTATTGCAATAATAGAAGCTAGTTATTTCACCATTTGTGCCTCACCAGAGCTATTCATTTTCATTTACGGTCACGCGATATTCGGTTTTCATTTATTTATATTGCGAGGACAGTCGCGTTCATTACGAATGCCGGCGAATCCGAGGTATAATTAGTTGAAACTTATAATGGTGATAAAATGAATGTCGAGTGAAATCCGAAATTAAACATTAAGATGTTGTTTTGCAGTGGATTAAGTATATTAAAATAAAGAAATCATATGATAAACTAACAGAATAAGTATAATTTAATTACTATGGTGTAACCATAGTAATGAAAAATTATACTAAATATTAAAGTATGTAAATTCGGAGAGAAAGAGAAATATCTAAAATAATTATAGATTAATTATTGATCTAATTCTCTATCTATATCATCTTTCTATATCAATACAATATTTTAAAGCGATATTTATCAACATGTCATAGCAAACTTTACAAATGTTAATGACCTGTCTAGGTAAAAGCTATTTAAATTTTTTTTTGGTAAATCTAAAAATGATTGGAAATGGCACAAACGGGGATAACTAAAAAGAAGGGCGGAAGAAGTAACTGTATGCGTTATAATCATGTCCAACTTATGGGCAAAAGCGGTCTCTCTCCTCCATGCGATGCTATTGCAGATTTTGTTTTACCATCAGGATAAGGAAAGGAAAGGAAAAAATATGGGGTAAATCAGAACTTAAAATTGCAATAACAATTTCATTGATGCTTGCGCCGCTATTTCAAATAAGATTGCTTGAGTTGACGCGAATAGTAATTAAATTAAGTTTAACAGATATATCGCGTATAACTTTGATTTAAAATACGTTTGAACACTACATAGTTTATTAGGGAAAGAATGAGGGTAAATCATTCTAATGTCACAATTAATCTGGGTTAGAGTCAATTTATTGTTTCAGGCCTAAGTAGTACAAGCTTATAGTATCTTGACTTACGAAATCGAAATTGTTTATAGGAAAACAGACAATAAAAGACGTTTAAAAATGATAGCCGGGATTAAGATGAGCATCATCATGCCGATAACGTCCCATCATCACAAACATAATAATCTCTAAAATATGGGTTGATGAAACAAAATCGATTCTGTATAATCAAAAAGTGCAGATGCCGCTATACTGTAATTGATACCTAAACAGTTCGCCCGCGTGTTATTACGAAAACGGGAGCTAATTTCAAAACAATCAACTAATAAATTAATAATACACTTATCTCTCCCCACCTCGTGTCAAACACACTGAACCCATGTCTCCATTCTGCTGCTGAATATTCGTTCTTATTCCGAAGGAACAAGGCGTATTATTTACTAAATTCTAAAAAAAATACAATTGTAACACTAGCATTGATGCTAACTACAGCATCTGTCGCAATGAAATTTGTCACGTGATCAAATGAAATTGATGTCATTACGACCTTTTTGGGAGGTGCAATTATTAAATTAAAAGTAGATTTATTGTAAAATGGTATTTATGGAAATTTGAATCGTTTTGATTGTTTAATGTCGTCTAATTACATCTTATGACTGTTGTTTATTCAATTGACACAATGTTATCTCAACAAAACATTTTTAGAACGCAATCAACAAGAGTTGTTGGCAATCTTTACCTACTTAATAATAATAATTAATTTTTTTGTTTATATTTTATCGATTTTTCGTTTATTAATATTTTCGTTTAGTGCCATGTTAATAAGTAAGATGAGCTTTGATAAATTCTTTTAAATTAGAATTGTAATACCATGTAACTTAAACTTGACTGTGGTAGGGCCACGCAACAGCTTCGGCTGTTGCACGAATGGGCAGGTTCGTCTGGATTATTACCACGACCTCATAGAAGACTAGCGTAAAGTAGAAAAGTGTTACACTTCTGCGTTACGTCTGGTGAGTGAGGTTGCCTGGGCCCACTTTATTTAAAGGTGGCAACGCATTTGCAATCCTACGGGTGTTGCTAATGTCCATGGGCGGCGGCTATCACTTAACATCAGGTGAATCGCCAGCTCGTTTGCAAGTTTTAACATAAAAAATAGTAAATTATTAAATTGTTAACCAATAAGAACACGTGAATAAATGGCCAATCAGCGCCTGTCTTTTGTACTTGTTTTGGTGAGGGGAGCGCTTTCATTGGTCAAGATAAGTTTGGGAGCTTGACACTTGTTATGGTTATACCCTATATTATTTATAAAAATGGGCCCGTTTAATGTCATAAGGAACTAAGAGATTTCATCTGAATAAAAGAGGACAAATTAAGAACCTATTTCCCTTTCATTAATGATGCAGTAGCTTTTTGATCGACTTGATGAAAGTTAGATTTAGTTTCAATTTATCCCATCTTCCCCAAATGATTTGCTATGCGCGATATAAAACTGGGTCATTTGTAGCAATCTCAATCTCCTTTTAATATTCGATCCACATTAGCTTGTGCCTGAAGAAATGAGAAGAGTCCATGTAATGTACATACCTAAGGCAACGTAGTCATCCTTGGAGTACGGCGTCACGAAAGTCTATTTGTCGAGAAGTTCTTATAAAGAAGACATTTTCGTTCTAGTTTTGTTCAATATGTTCAGGTTATAACTCTGTGTAAGACATCCTACGGACATTCTCAACACCAGAGAGGGTGAAAGCATTATAACGAGAATCAAATAATCCGGCACTGTCGCCATTTTCATTCCCGAAAACGACCAGAGGCACGTAAAACAAACTCAATTAGACAATGTCGCCACGTCCTAGTACACGCTATGAGTGAGTTTGTCTGTTTGTTGAGCAAACAGACGAGTCGTGATCTTTGTTCCGCGCTAACGAGACTTTGTCGGGCGGCTGAAGAAATGTTTTTTCAGGGAGGGCACAAGGATTATACGTCGTTAAGATCCTTGGATGACTTCATCACCGTAATGTAAAAGCACTTTGGAAAGTCAACCGTTGCCCGAAGAGATACATTGTAAAGAGGTTTTATTTAACTCATTAACAGATCTCGTTGCTGAACTCTGAAAGCACTGGCAATCAATGTGAAATATTCATTGATTGCCAGTGCTTTCAGAGATATAAAACTTTAATATCGGGCTAGTAACTGGACAAATATCCGTTTGAATCATTTTCTACTTCGTCCCTTGTACAATAATGTGTTAGTCTCGTCATGAGTTAGTAAAATCAATTCTGAATACTTAATAAATGTGAGTGAACCATGTGGCAGTGCAATGCTGTCGTGTGACTGAATCAGGTTACCATGATCTGGGGGCGACATCAAAACATTTATATTTAAGCCTATCACTCGATGAGGGTAATCTAATCATTTCAGGCAGCATCATAAAACTGCAAGCAGTAATTAGCAGGCCCATTGTGTATGCCGCGAGGCGACTGCTATCACTTACAACCGGGTGAAGTCATTGACCCAACCAGTTACTCATCGAAAAGCCAGTATTTGATACCGCGACTGGACTGGACTCTAAATGTTGACGTCCCATCAACTGGGCTGCTCTGTTACTGAAACATTTTTATTCTATTAATAATATATCTAATATGTAATTTTTGCTCAACACCCGTGTCGAAGCGTATTGGAGATAATTGAACAGATGTCGTATGATTCGGAGCGAGAAAATCAATCCCTAATACAGTTGTTGGGTTGGGATAATCCCTCTCGTGAACGTTCACTTGTCACAAGAAACCACCCATGCGCGCCGATCTCCATTGAAACCTTGCATATAAGCATGCAACCAAAAGCGCTTTTGCGCTGGATTATATTTAAGTTGCTTGTTGGTTAAGCGGAAAGCTTTAAGTTCCAACAGTCTTTAGCTAATCAGCAAGAGACTGGTTGTAGAATGATGGTTAAAAATTAGTTAAACTTTACGATTTGCATCAGTAATATTCAATGTTTTGTTTTTATACAATATACGCAATTCTTTTGTGTGAGGAATATTTTCGAGCACTAGCGTGAAGTAGTTAAAGACTTTTATTGGCAAATCTTCACGTGAATATAAGAGTTTTATGGAAATTTGTTAAATTAAGTGCGGATATACGCCTAAATAAATTAATTCACAGGCACAACTAGTTTAATTGACATAAGTAAAGTACGCACTTAGGCAAATTTTAGCAAATTTTTCAATTCTTAAATCTCTATTCCTATAACGTTTATTATTTTATAAATATTTCAATAAGCGCTTAAAGCGCTTTATATTCCACAACTAAACTTAAACATCCCTAAATAGTACGCGGCAAACGATTTACTCGCATCGCAGCATCATCACAAAAGTGCCGTTTGATTGACACTCGACACAATTGCGGCAAGTGTAAAAATTGTCACCCACAACTCTCCGACAATGGATTCAATTTCGTTTGGGACAAATTAAAAAAAATCGTAACACAAAGTCCACAGAAAAGATTGTAAAGGGAATGCATTGAATTTTGCCTCGCTGTGCAGAATAAGTATTTTTCTGTTGATTCTTCTTTAATTTTACCTAGCGAATCGAAGTGAATCATTACATTAAATATTAGTATTAGAATTGTAAACTTTATTTTTTTTTATTTATGGAGATAAATGAGTGAGCTGTTCACATGATATGGTAAGTGATGACCGCCACTCATGGACACTTGCAACATGGTGGAGTTACAACTGCAATGTCGGCCTTTGAAGTAGGAGTAGGGTCTCTTGTCTTCTTGATGGTCCCTAAGTCGTATCGATCCGGAAATAACTCTGGAGATAGTAACACAAATTAACATTTCATAAAGTCATAGAACTTATAAGATATAAAATATACGTGATGTTTAAGTTAATAAGTCCAACTATACTGATTCGGAATCATTATAGTTTATACGCTAGATAGAATAAGAGGAAAAAAAAAATCATTTTTATCTTAGTGTTTTTCATTTGGAAAAGATTCCCGTGGAAGATATAAAGTTCATAAATTAAATCGTTTCTATTAATTTCATAGAACGATAGCTCTGTTTCCAAATCAACCATTTGTCTTTGTTACACGGAGATGACGGCTTGAAAATCTAGACTGCAAGTTTGTGTCAGGAACAGTTGTTGGGCGAGAGATTTTCAGTGAGGGAACGAAAACAATTAGGGTTTCTTTAATTTTTATACATTTTACACATAGTGCGAAGAAACTATAATGAAGTACATTAACGATTGTCGCTTATGCCGAAATTCCTTACGTACAACAATCAGTCAACAATAATCTCTCATTCACAGCTTATAAGGCTCGTTAGAACTTTAATAACAGAAGCTTCTCATGTACTGAAGCAGTTAAAAGATATAAAAGTTAAATGTGTTGTTTATATAATAAGAGATAACTTTACATCACTTATTTTAAGACGTATAAATTCTTCACTACATAGAGTGACGACGAGTGCAAATGTGTGGGAAGACGATGGATGCCAGGTTTGGTAGTAGTCAGGCATTAGCCGATTTTCGGGTATAAAAATACATATAAAAGAAACTCGTAAGCATTCTAATAATGTTATTCACTCACAAACACCCGAAAAACTACATGGTTTGCTGCTTTTTAGGGTTCAGTATCCAAAGGGTACAACGGGACGCAATTACTAAGACTCTGCTGTTTGTCTGTCCGTCTGTCAAGACAATTAAAATTTCATTTTTTATTGATCATGGACCTTCGTGCGCGAGTCCGACTCGCTCCTCTATATAGCTCCCGCTAAGGATCACAGCTATAAATACTTTTTCTGTATTCCATGAGACCGACTTAAAGACTTGCACTGAAGACGCACTTTCAAAACGTGGAATGGACGTTTTGAAAGTGCGTCTTTTACGCACTTCGACCGTGAGTCAATACCGGCTGACGTCGACGATCCGAAGCGCGTGTTTTACTACAAGCTGAAATGTTTAGTAGCATTGTCGCTCATAAAAGGGTGCTATTGGAGCGTGCATGACTTCTTGATTGTGTGATGAGTCTTTATAAACATCGGCGCGGGATCGCCGATGCTGTCAAATCAAATCGCATAATTCACTCGCACGCTAACGACCCCCTCCGTATGAATCAATCGTTGAGTTCATGTCTCGTGAGCAATTAACTCGAGGAATTGGCCGGTGGTCCAACTTAAGAAATAAGAGCGGATTCCTTTTATACTTAACGATATCTCGATAGGAATCAATTATGACATAGCTAAGTGGTTGTGATTTTGATATTCACTGCTGTACGATTGTATTTGATATTTATATATGATACAGATTAAAAATTTTAGATGAACATAAGACATAAAAATAAATTGTCTTCTTTCTTATATTTTTTTCTTATGTTAAACAATACTTTCTTAAGCAATACTTAATAAAAGAAACACGCAAACAAATTGCCACCAGTGACAAAATGAATTAGGTCTTCAGTAGATACAAATACTGAAAAATTAAACATTTTAATAATAAACTATACTATTCATTTAAATATTAAAAGGTTTTTTATAACAATGGTACAAATTTTAAAAGAAATAAAGTTATTTCTTTGTTTGTTGTTTTTTTAAAGTTATTTAATTATTACAATTCACAAAATTCATATCGATCTATATATCTGCTAGTGCTTATGACTGGCCCCAAACATATTACATGTACAAGTCTTAAGACGCAGCATCGCAAACTTAACTGGAAGCGATCTCGTATTTGAGGTTATGAGTCAACTGGGCGATGTATGCCGTAAAGCGCAATATCCAGAGAAAAGAGACAGCAGAGGCGGAATTAGATGAAAACACGAGATATTTCGTTAAGGGGCAAAGGAGCTGACGGTTCACCTGATGTTAAGTGATAATCACCGCCGCAACACTTAACATCAGGCGAACCGCCGGCTCGTTTGCCATTCTCACATAAAAAAAGTTTATACACATAAAATTAATACGGTTAAAAGACTAAGCTATCAGCGTGTATAACACCTACTAGGTTAAGATAAAAAAAATCGTGATAAACTTTTAGGTTATCGTAATTTATAATCCCATTTATTACAATAAATATTTTTAATTGTTTAATAAAATTTTATTCTCTTCAACCTAATTTGGGCTATTCATAAAAATAGGTGAAATATAAATTTGTACACTTTTAATTCACGAAATAAACTGTATAACATCTGAACTCCTTAGTCTTTGTCTGTACAGGAGTAAAACTTATAATTGAATTTCCGTTAACTATACCCCACAGACTGTTAAGATTCGGCCATAACTCGATAGCATATGCAGTAATCCGAGACCTTTGTCCTATACATTGTAACGGTACGACTCAATTAAGGAATGGGCTTATTGCTCAATTAAATGAGGCGATTCTTATTGCATTCCATTTTACTGAAGCCATATCCGTGTTTCAGCAGTAAATGTTGTATTGCGATACTAAAGTTTTTCTAACTACATAGAGAATTTTACGCGATTGGTTATGATGATAAAATTTAGATAGTTAAGCAGTTCGCGTCGTAAAAAAAAAAAATTATGACCTAGGATATTGTTGGTGTGTTCACAAATTTCTTCTTGACAGTTAGCTGTTGGTAACTTCCTTAATGATAGTAGTTTTTTTTGGATTTGTGTAAATTACTTTAAAAATATTGTCATACCACCTCTTAATATACATGGGTATAAAAGAGCATTCCTTGCACTTCACTGTTGGATTTTCATAAAATATCTTCCTGCTGAATACCTTTTTGGATGTTAATAAGTATCTGTATGTATATTTCGCAAGTGAACCCTTATAACATATTTAACACTTATGTATTTTATTACGTACTTATGAAGTAGTAGAAAAGTAAAACTGGTTGGAATTACGTTCTCATTACCCTTTCTAATTGGAGTCGTAAGAAAGAATATTTTCTGCGTTAGATGTGCGAAGCTTCCCCGTCGATAGACCGACTTGAACGATGAATTATCACGACTTTATAAAATAATAAATTAAGCTAAATAACAGTTAAACTGCCAAATACCATACTCTACCACCTCCTTCTCATGGTTGGCAGTCCACCAAAGTGCATTTGTCACGTTATTTTCTGCCACGCACAGCCAAGTTGTGCAACCAGTTGCTGCCAGCGTTATTTCCGGACCGATACGAATTAGGGACCTTTAAGAAGTGACATATGTTTTTCACTTTTCAATTATTGAAAGTTAGTGACCATAATTATAAAAGAATTACATATTTTGAATGTATGCTGATTTTTTCATGAAACAAACATAATATTATTTTTTACTTCAGAGGTTAGAGGAATCGGCCAGTTTGTAATACAAATTGTGTCCGTAAAAAAAGATATTGGAGGAATATGTCGTTTGCAATAATACTGATGGACGTTACCAACCTATCTCCTGGCCGGTCGTAAAACAAAGAAAATACGAAGAATTATGGACTCGAGAATCGAAAGGCCAGTGCCGATAAGAGCTCTTATTTAGTTTCCGTATGCGGTGGACGTTGCCACGGTATTTTTTGCAGAGATTATCCGTTTGATTTATCGTGTTTAACTCTGTGATTTATCCCCAAAGTTTGTGTTTAGAATTTGGGGAGTGGCAATAAATAATAGCTGGTTACTTTTAATGTCATTCTGGGAATTAAGATATTGTTACAAAGTATTAAAAAGAAATATTCGTTATTCAGTTGCGAAATTTAGCTCAAGCTAAGTCCTTTATTAGATAAATAATCAAATAGCATAAAGGAAAGCGGAGACGGTATTATTTCCTTCCTTACTTAATTACGGCAATAACTTTATACAAAACTGGCTTATTCACCTGATATCGCACGGATAGACAAATCTAGGTAATGTTACATTTTTCATGTAACAATTTAGGTGTAACACTTACCTAATAATAAATTAAGGTTTTGCTAAAATTATGAAACAACTGCATCGTTTTACAGAGGAATAAAAAACTAGTGGGTATAACACAAGTTGCTTTATTTATAGTGTTGTTCCTTGGAGGGCATTGGTGTTAAAAATTAAAAGGCATTTAAATCTGTATAATTGTCATAATAAATAAATGTTGTATATCCCTGTACTATGACTTTTTACCTAAATTAAAACAGACGCGTTAAGCACAAAATAAAGTGTAGACAGTGTGAGGTAGTAATATGTAAATTATATATTATAACTGCTTGAGCTTAAGATTCGTTTATTTTAATACTAATGTTTACAATTCTGTTTAAACAAACTACTGGATATTTTAAATACACTTAGATGAAAAGGGCTAATTCCTTTCTGAATATTTTTACGATAAAAAAAGTTAATTGGTATTTCCACTACTATTTTCAAAGAAAAATAATAAACGAGAGAAAGTTATGCCATGATGTACTCGGCATAGGATAGGTGGAATGTAAGAATTCGTTCCTTGACGTGGACATCCAGTGGAACCCATGTTGGTATTTCAATTAAAACCATTTGTCTTCCGCATGGCCGGAAGATCGACATGTTGCGTAATTGCTGTTGCATTTTTACTCTAACGTTTTCGTCTATAGTTATAAATCGTAAATACTTATAACTTCTAATGTATAAATGTAGTTATTTGAGTGAAGCTGCTATTTTAAACGGTATCCAACAACCATATTATATTATTTTGATTAACTTGATTCACACACTTCAGTCTACCAAATATCAGCTATATATAATATAGGTATAACTATAAATATTTCTGACATATGTAACTCGAAAACAGGGAGCTCGTAAAAGTTGATTTCCAAGTAATGATTATAAAAATAATGTTGTCATGCATTTTAACTGTAATAGACTATTATTTAAAGTAGTTATGTTTTTCGTTCACTTGAGTGCAAGTATTTTAAGTAAAGTTCAAGAAGTTGCATATTTTTAAATAAATCCTAAACGTGGAACAATGTGCTAGATGTTAACTGTCGAATTTATATCTCTGACGTGTAGCAAATGAGAATGTTCGTTCGCTCTCGTCGCTCAAGTCGAGTCAAATGCGGCCTTCATACACAACACCACAAAACCAGCCGAAAGAATAACTGCTATTGTTGCTTATTTATCAATATTTAAATTAATAAATTGTTTGTAGTTAATGAAGATGGAACTATGTCTACAGATTTTAACGCGTTTTTCTATTACAACGATCTTCTATGACCCAGTTGTGTGACGTCCGAAAGTCATATTTTAGCTTGGCTTCCATAAGTGTTTCTCTTACCATAATAAATTAACGTTTACGAGATTTATTTTTCTCTCTTATAAGCACATGTTTTGGACACTCGAAGTATATATATTTATTCAAATGAATAAACAAATATACACATCAGTGTCTAATCCCAAACTTAGGAACGCTGGTACTATGGGTATCAGATAAATGATAAACATGCTTTTGTTTTGTAAATAAATACATATCGCTATATATTATAAAACTAAGTCGTCCCACTGTATGTCTGTCCCTATGTATGCTTAAAATCTTTAATCGTAATCTTTAAAACTACGCAACGGATCTTGTTGCGTTTTCTTTAATAGATAGAGTGATTCAAGAGGAAGGTTTATATGTATAATACATTGCATCGTGCTAAGCCGGGGGGTGTCGCTAGTTATTCATGTACTAGTAAAAAATATGCTCATCACAGAATGTTTTACCAGTAGCGGAGATATCACACCCTTGTAGAGACAGGATTAACTGTTTTTTTGCTTTCAGTTCCGATGACTATTTATAAGCTTTATTTATTGAAGCCCGCGACTTCGTCCGCGTGGAGTTTAAAATAAAAAAAAAAAACGCAAACGTGGGCTAGCCTAAGGGTTTGGGTCATCTACTAGTGAAAGTCCCATCCAAATCGGTGCCAGTAGCGGAGACAAAAACTAAAAACCCTTTAGCGAGAGTACCGTGTTATTTTGGTATATACATCCATATGCATTTGTAAATAGCGGTTATTTTAATATTACAAACATAGACTCCAATTTTATTTATCTGTATAGATATCTGTATAGATTGTATCTACATTTCTTTCATCTCGATGTGCAAGATCTCCAAAACACGCATTGTTTGCAAACAATGCTAATAAAAAAATTAGGTTCAGAGTTGGGGTACTGATTCGAGTTATACGCAATTAATGTGAATGGCGTTACTTAAGTACGATTAGTTGGTGAGTAATATACAGAAACGTCAAACGAATATGCTTAAAGCGATAAGAATTAAAAAACAAAGAACATCAAACTAAAACTAGAAAATTACAACTTGCTACGTCACGTACCGTAAGTACAAAACATTGCGCAACAAAAAGTGCTACAGTCTCAATGCATTATCGACCTTACTACACTTAAGTTAAGGTTTATTTCTAACCGCCCTTCGACGTAACGGCCACTCGGTGACTCATCGCAACACTTAGCCAGTGATGTGAAACAGTCGATCAATTATTCAAGCAACTTTCTTTGTAATTTGAAATGTTCCCTTTTTTTCCCTCGGATGCGCTAACTGAAAACACATTTTTAAAGACAAACAAACTTTTCGTATTTTGAAGTGACAAATTATAGTTCTGACTTTAATGTATATTAACTATGGTAGTTCGGTAATTTCTTAAGTGTTTAAAAGAATACAATTCTTCAAAATTTTCTGTTAAATGTTCTTAAAGCAAATTAAAAACTTTTCTATCTAATATGTGACTACTGTTTAAGTAAATTACACTAATTAATACTCAGATGATTGCTTTTAAACTTTTCAGCTCTAAATTGAGTGCTGTGTCGTCGACTTTTGAGTTAAAGTGACACAAGTTAACAAAAACGAGGAGTACACATTTATAATCTCTTTTAATGATAATAAAATACATTGCAGCATTTTATACTCCAGACATATGACTAGAGCCGGTCCTTTAATCACTACGACATTCTATAGTCAGCGGTGATTAATAGTATAATTTGCCGTTCAAACACAAGGATTCCCAATGTTGACATACGTCGCAATAATTAGCAAGCCTTCGTAACAGTTTGCAATTTAAAAGTGCGGCTTAAATATAAGATACGTCATGTTTTCTGTCATTATTTCCGAGAGTGGGTGGACAAACGTCCGTTAATGATAACTTGTGCTACGCAAAAGTGTGAAATAAACTATTCCAGTATTTTTTTAAACAGGTAATTGGTGCGTACGAAATACCGGCTCTTAATATTGGATACTTTAGTGGCTTTGGAATGTCCTGCTTATGGTTGCGAGTAAAAAGAAATAGGAAGGAGCATAGATTAATTTTGATAACGATATTGAAAAGTGTCTAAGCCAAATTGATCCACTTTAACGCCAATTTATATGTTTTTATATAAATTGTAAGGATGGGTAGTTTGGTTCGCAATACTTTGTTTTATTTCCAAACCATAATAATAAGTTATGTGTTTCAAATTCTCAATTAATTATATTACTAATCGTGGCCCAATATCTAATAGCAGCAGCCTTTGCTATTGCACGAATGGGTAGACTCATTAGGGGAAGTACCGAGCTCTCATAAAAGACCGGCGTGAAGTGAATAATCTATAGTTCTTCGTTTCGTCCGGTGAGTGAGACTCACTTCATTAATAGGTGGCAACGCATCTGCAATACTAAGGGCGTTGCAAGTGTCCATAATCGGTAGTTTTCACTTAACAACAGGTGAACACAGTGAACAAAGGTCGCTTGCCACCATACATAAAAAAATATTCTGGTCAACGGTCATCTTCTCATTATTAAAATAAAATTTAAATGTTTAAATTGATGATTGATAGTTAAGGGATTAAAAGAACTAATAAACTTACAAGAATTATTATTTTTTTAACATATAAAATGTTAATTTATGTTTACCCGTAATATTATCGATATAAAAATAATCGACGGGCAGCCCTAGCAGGTAAAGGGTGACCGCCGCGGTGTCGCCGCGGTAACAGGGGGCGTTGTTCAAATTAGGGCTGTCAATAATTAATGCTATAATTTTAAAAGCATAAATTCGAAAAACTTTCATTTGAAAGTTTACTGTCGAATATGATAATTCATACCGATAAAATCAGACCCAATTGGGATTATCATTTATTATATTTTTAGATAGTGTTTTAATATTACGGCATTAACGAAAGGATTATGGTATTCGGTGCCCTTAAAAAGGCCTTTAATATCCTAAAAGTCCTCAATTTACTCTGAGCGCCAAAAGTTTAGACACTAAATTGAAATTAGAAGTCAAAATTTCATTGTATTTGTAGTAAACCATGTTACAGAATGTTTCAGCCCTATCTCAATGAACTGTCGTCGTTGGGGGGAACCATTCGTCGGTACGTAGATCCGCACGTCCCGTAATCCATGGCTTTCTAGCTAATATGCCATACGAATCAGAATGTAAAACGAAGAAAGTGTCGGCGAACGAAATATTCAATAGCTACTTAGCACGGAGACAGATATTGAATATGTGACAGGATTCATTTGCGACATGTGCTTAAGTCTTTTTGTGATAAACATGAAAGCATTTTATATATACATATAATTGTACATGTACCGAATAGTGAACCCTTCTTTTGCAGGTTAGATTTGGATTTTCCTAGTTTCGGTTTTTTATATATAGAATCTATGCTTAGTTTGGGTTCTGGCTTGTTTCAGTAGCCAATATAGTACATAGTAATAAGTGAAAATGTCTAATTTATTTAATATTGTATAACTTTAGTTTCCTTTTATAAAAATTAGCAAATTAGATATTACTATGTTTTTGTAACAAAATCTGTGTGATAAGAGGCTCTATAATTGCCACCGAAGATTGTTATTTAGACAAAAATTACGATCCTATTACAAATGAATGGAATTGGAAAAAAAAAAATAAACTTCTACATAATCAGACTAAGAGTAATTCAGGTTTTAAAGTATTATTTTATGGTGCGAGACGTCTGAATGTTAACTTGGCAACCTGCCTGCTATAAAAATGTTAAATTATGCTTCTTATGTTTGAAAAGGGGAATTCCGGATGTACAAAATGGAGTACCAAAATCTATACTTTTTATAATATATAAGGCAAATAAGCTCCTGCAAGTATATTATTATATATTTAGGCGACCATGGGAAAAATACAAACGTGTCTCATTGACTTATGAATTCTCTGAAAATTTTGGGCGGTTTACAGTTATTGTAAAAGAACAAGTAAAGCTTAAACAAAATCTCACGTTGCACTATAATAAGACTAAATCGATTAGCAAAGGATTATGGTATTCGGTGCCCTTAAAAAGGCCTTTAATATCCTAAAAGTCCTCAATTTACTTCAGACTCTACTACTTTCTTTCTACTTTTCTTTCCACAGACTCAATAAAGGAGTAAAGAGTGAAGAAGAAGTACAGGTTAAGGTTGTGTAACCACATCGACAAACACTGCAACATATCTGGTGCTTGGGTGGTGATCCTCATAGCTGAACCGCTTGGTCAGTTCCAATCGTTTTGAAACACAAGTGATTTTTTTTCAACATAACATAATAATACAAAACCGACATCAAATATCTTACTCAATGTACATTTTCTAACTGATTTTGAAGAGTTCTTTGACTTCCTGAGTTCAAGGTACAATACCAATGAAATTGACATGGGGCCACATAGAAGCTAAACAGACCCAACAAGACTTTTTTCATAAATGAAGGAATTCACTAATGATGGAGTTCTGAGGTAACAAAATACATAAAATAAATAAAACGAAAACGAAACGAATTGAGGACCTATTTCTTTGACGTCGGCTGAAAAAATAATAGCGTTAAATGTACAGTTAATAATGGTGATTACTTACCTGATAAGTGATACTTTATAAACTAATGTGGATATCCAGGATATGCCAGCGTAGAAGATGACCATGCTATGTCAGCTGTATTTGTCAGCTGCATGGTTGCGATGCGTAGCACGCTAATATTTTCAGTATGGGTACTTGACATAGTCTTTCCAATTTTATATTTGATGAATGCTACGGACGACCATTATGAGTGTTTTGTCGGTATGATATGAATATAATCTAGAATCTTTATGCAACAGTATCAGACTAAGAATGCATCAGGCAGCGATAAAAAATTTTTCTGAAAACTAGAACTGGCTATATCATGAGAGGTAATCAAAGCTAAGCATTAAGTAGAACAGTAGACTCTGTGGAAGCACGGAAAATTTTAAATTCAAAACTTTGAAAGAAGTATGTACTTTTAAGATCTTAGTAAATTTTGTATAACTTTTGTTAACTCAATGTTTTATGTTGTGCAATCACTTCCTGTGATAATATCGTTAAAAAGCGAATCCAAGGTGCATCTAATTAAAATTAACATTTATTTTAATTACATGCACAAATTTTATAATAGTTAAGCTTACATACCTTGAGAGATTTCCGGCTTTCGCTTCAGAAATTATTATTAGACCAAGCATATTATTATTAATACAACGTAGTAAAAGCGTGATTCTTTACAGGTATTTTTATAATTTACAAAGGTTGTATGTTATACTGAAATAATTTATTGCAATTATAGTGTTGAAACTAGCATTAGTATTTGTTATACAAACTTGAAATACGTTCTACTGTCTATTGCTTGCCCCCTTTCTCTTTAGCGAGGGTTTAAATAAACATATGTAATCCGAATTATTTATGGTCAATTATGTCTCACACGGTCATTCTAACTGACAAGGGGAATCAAGGACACCTTTATCTGTGAAGGAAACCTTAATATGTAACTCTTTATAGTTTTATTTGTTGGCAGTGGAGTCTTCTTGCCAATATTCAAATTAAAATTTTACTAACGTAGCTGTTAAAACTATGTAAATAAAAGTTTTAACTTTTACAATGTCCATAAAAAAGTATTTTATCACCGGGAGGATAATGACGGCTACATTGTCTTTTAAATTTTTAGCGTCCTTTTTAAAAATCTTTTTTCTTCCTCGTGAGTTTCCGTATTTAATTCAGTTTTACAAAATCGCCATATTTTTTCCAATGCTTTCGTTTTTGACGTGTATTTAAATAATCGAGAGGAACCAAACTAGATTGTTCACAAAATTGTCAGTCAGTTAAATATTTATTTTCAGAACAATTTGCAAGGAAGCAACTCGATAAAATAATTCAGCTCGATGCCATTCCCAAGCCACGTTGGTAGCCAAACAAATTTGTTCTCGTAACTCAGCAACATTGTCTACGGACAATAAAGGTGACATCGCCAGCTCATTCATATTATGTCCAAAAAGAAACCGTGTCGCATTTTATAGAACTAGCTTTGGGCACATAAATTCTATATTTTATTACCTAGAATTAATGCTTCCAGCTCATTATGGGGCTATTCTTACAGGGGTATCCGTTTGTGGGTCAAGAAAGAGTTATTGTGTGAATCTTAAAGGGACTGAAAGGGTAACTCATTATAACTCCCGAGGGGTTGTTTTTTGTAACGTTGTAATGGACGACACTTATGTTTCTGCAAGCATAATTGTTTGTTTTCGTACAGATTTTTCGATAGTAATTAAAACTAGTTAAGATATTAGAATTGATGAAATTAGTTAAGCCTTAAGCGTTTAAATTTAGAGAGTTCCGAGTATTATATTAATATTTTGCTGAATATACTCGAGCAGCCTGAGTTAAATCTCCGGAGACGGCATCAATGAAATTATTAATTTTAAATCAAAATCAAAAATATATTTATTCACATAGCCGCTTGCGCGTTCTTATGAAACGTCAACATAAAAACAAATAAAACAACATAAAAATTAATACGTTCGTAAGTAAGCTACCACCTACCGGTTCGGAAAGCAGTTTCTGTTGAGAAGACACCGGGAAGAAACTCAACAGTTGCTCTTTTTAAAAAAAAAAAGCTCTTTAAATGCCGATTTAGGGTACCTTCTGTGTCTGTATTTGCATGACTCAACTAGTATGTTTTTAATTACTGTGCGGGAGGTCTTTATTCAGCATTGGACTCTAACAAATGCGGCTGCAATGTTGATGATGATGTAGTACTCATTGTACAAGGTTTACATTATTTTTTTATTTCTAGATTTATCATCGTGTAAAATGTGTCAAGAAATATTAAAAAAAAAATAAACAGCAACGCTACATACATAATCTTTATAAAAACAATATAATATTCTGCACTTAAAATTAATCTGTTTGTTTATAATTTAGGTGTTCATAAGTTTCATAAGTTTCCGTGATAGCTCAGTGTCCGGGCGCTCGCCTTTAATTCAATATACTCGAAAAGTTCGAACAATGAAGTTTTTAACTTTCTGACTTATCACTCCGCGGTGAAGGAAAAAATCGTGAGGAAATCTGTTTGTTTATATTTCGAAGATATGTGAAGACCGCCAATCCGCAGTGGGGCCGCGTGGTTATGCCCTGATACCCTCTGTAGAGGAGGCCTTTTCATGTATAGGCTGTTATTTTACTTTTACTATTATCTATTAAATTAGTCTGTTATTCTTAAGATTTTATAATAATAAGTCATTATTATAAAGTGTAAGCGAAGCGCAAAGAATAATAGTTAGAAAGTTAAAATGTTACACAGCGTCGAAAATAAAAATAAGATACTGCAATTCTAGCAAAATGATTGTACAGTTGAAGTAAACCAATTAATAACTGGATTGGAGTAAAACGACATAAAATAATGCGTTATGGAAATAAGGAGTTTCAATGAAAAAACATGAGACATGTACACAAAACAAGTTACAAAGAATGAATAACATCTAAAGAAATGCAACGCTTATTGCCTTGTTTAATAAACATTGCAACATTGTTGATTATTGCTGAAACCGGTTCCCAAATCTATTAAACTATCACTTTACATCGCTTACCCCTCCAAACAAGTGACAAATGCGCAAAAAATATAACTAACAATGAACAGTAACCAGAAGTACATTTTAATAACCTTGTTTTAATAATAGAACTCAACGGGAATTTTTAATGGTCAATATAAATATTGCGGATCGAAAAAGTTTCGATGAGAATGCAACCTATTTCAAACTGATACAGACTTTGAATGAAGTTGTTCAGTTACAATAAGTACATAACTAGACGATTGAAGAGATTTTTACTACTGAGAATTTTTGACTGTTGAATAAAATTTTAAAGCATTTAAAAATGAACGTTTGATCTGGAACTTTTTGTGGAACACACTAAATGGAACGGAAGAATTTTTAAAAAATGCTAGAAAATTATGTGTTCACTAAGGACACAATAGAAAGAATAAATGTCAGTCATGTTACTATTTTTTTAAAGCCTTGATTAGGTAGAAACAATAATTTTTAGTGTATGTACTACGTACTTAATACAACTTAAGTAATGTTTCTCAATAAAATATTTGAATCTTGGAGCAGTTTCTTACAACGTTTAATACAAATAAATATTTTTGGATCATGCTAATATTACTTCCTTTGATAATTAAATTCATTCAAGCCAAAATTTTTATGTTTAAATCAAAATAATGAGAAAAAAATTAAATATATTTATATTATTCAATTTCTTTATGGTACTTATCTACAGGGATTTCCAACAAAAGGGCATCCGGTACATTTATAACGCTAAATATCTTATTTCACACCTCTGCGACCATTAACATTCTACAACAGAAGAACAAAGATGGCACATCATTAAATCCAAAATGGTCAAATAATGACCATGAATAAATTATTAAATGAGATAAGGGATCGGATTGGGGTCGCACCTAAATCACAATAGGACCCTAAAGGAGCTCAAAAGGAGCCACCTTAGGGCCACTGTTGTATTTTGTTATACGAAACTGTATCACAATACATCTGTAGATTGATGAGCACGTTTTGTATTGCATTTAATTTAGTGAATGGTGTTATTTTTTCTCATTTTAATAAACATTTCTCTATGTCAACTGTTTTCAATATGATTCTGCTCGAAAAATTTAAAGATGTTATATTTTTTAGAATTTGCTGCAGGTAAATAGAAATTAGCTTCTAAATGGGATGTTGTAAGTGCGTAAGTAAGTTATTCAGTGATCCTGGAATATTTTCTATACACTCAAAGTATAAACGATCCATTTACATAACTTAATAGTTTTATACAACAGTCCCTGTAAAATAATAATATATGTAATACAACATAAATTCAGTCACCAACATCTCTCTTTGTGGATTTCGTTCGAGATAGCAAAATTTAAATAAAGCCTTTCTTAATATCTTCACAAGCAAATTTCAACGACATCTTCATAAGATCATAAAAGTGCATTCACAAAAGAATTCCTCCCACAAATGCTAGAGAGGAGCTCGATCCACATGAGTCACAATGCGTATCGATCTAAACAGAATCTTAATCAGGTCGATAACCTCACAAAAGGGACGAGGCACGCACGCGGCATTTTTTAACGACTACGACAAAAGATGGCACGCCACTAGTTCACAGGTCATAATATATTCAAAATATGCATTGTACGCTACTCTTTTATCGGGTGACGGATTTAGACAATGACATTTCGATGATGAAGATCTGGGTCTCTTTACACGCATCAAATTTAATACGGTTCACGCACAAAAAATTGGACAATGCGGACGATGTATTGGACCTTTTTAATAACACAATGACGTGTCGGCCGAGGTACGAACGATAATTTTGTTTACGCATCATTAAAACTCCGATAAGATCCGTGGAGAAGAGTTTGATGAACATTTTTTTAATGATCATTAGGATTTCGTTCATTTATTTTCTCGTGAGAATTTAACTGAGACCGCGGTTTAGATGCAGTGTATTATTTTTATATTAACTGTTAATATTTTTTACTTACGACAACTTTAATTTTGCTTTAAAGTTGCAATGGTCGTTGTGAATGCAGAAGAAGTAACTACAAAGCTTCACTGAGGATCTAAAACAATATAGATTATGACAGTACTCGTGAAAGTAGAATTGTAGAAGAGTAATCAGATTTTTCTACCTTAAAGAGCTTTTGTAGACACGGTGTCGACTACTGTTAGATATATTTTTAAAACTATCACATAAAATTGAACGGCGTGATCCAATTTTTATTGCACTGTGAATCTTTTTGATGGTCTTTTCACATTTGTCGTGTTAACATCAATTGGGCAGGACATAATAAATAGCTTTGCGCTGCGTTGCCTACTTATTTCTGGATTTTCAATGGAGATAGGTTTTGTTTTAAAAATGATTACCTTAGATTTATAAAACGTAACGTATGATGCTATGCGGACAAGTCTGTTTCAATATACAATTTAGAAAGCTAGGCATTATGAGTCTAAATATTTTATTAAGACAAAAACATGTTTAAACATATTATACATTATTTGTTAGTAATGCAAAAGGCTAGACGGAAGCGCAGTTTTACTTCAAAATGCAAGATAAACATTCTCTCTAAGCCCAACTCTAATTTTGGCGTTCAACAAAGCGAACCGGACAATGATACGGTATAGCGGCATATGCACGTACATTACGCCGTAAGTTGCTTTCCTTACATACGGACACTATTTGTTTCTTCCTTGGTACAAGATACGCTAGTGATGTGCCATCGCCTCGATTAATTTCGTTATTTTTTTATCAACAACAAAAATACATAGATTGCCATAGCAATCATAGCAAGGCATAACAAAATAGACAACTAAAAATGTATAACAAATGACCACTGGCACCACATTAGGCAAGCTTGTCCTATTGTTGCTGGTCTCGATTAACACAAGAAACAAAATTTAGATTGAGAGCATAAAGATAATAAAAAAAAAATATGACTTATCTTTTCTTCGACTTCGCTTTTCAAGTTGGATATACACGGAAACTAGCAGTTAAATCGATGGACCATATTTTCGAATTGCATGACCAGCAGTGTCCGATTACTGTCCAAATTAAAATCGGAATGTATGACGCTAACTGATTTTTAAAATGAAGAAAATGTTAAGGCGATGACTCCGTGGCGTAGTTGCCAAGATATTGGCTTCGAAGTTGTGGGTTGTCCGGAACAACTATTTGTGTGATCCACAGATATTTGTTTCGCATCTGGGTGTTTTTCCACGTGAAATGTATGTTTGTAAAACGTCCTTACAACACAGGGTAATGTTATCCTAAAGAAAGGGCAATTTATAAAAAAGAATATTAAGGAACTTTATCGTTACCATTCAACATTACAAATATAACATGGCTTGATGACCACAATAGGCATTTTCATGAAAAGAGAATTATACTCTCAGCTTAAAATATTGAACTTTTCTTACTAATTATCTCTTTACTTGTCTTTTGCATTTTCAAGAGATACTAGCGTGTGTGAGAAGGCAACATCTGAATTTGGATTTGAAATTTGCAGTTCTAAATTCAAATTCGATTTTAGAACGAACATCTATTGGCGCGTTTTCGCAGCCCTAAGCGGTAGCAATAAGCTTCCCGCTGAAAAGAGTATTATTTACGACCGGGACAAGAACGGAGGTAATATTTAGCGGCGAGTAAAAATTTCTACGTGTCCCGCGCGTATGTCCCCATAAATTTCCTCTTGTAAAAGCTCGCTAATGGCATTTGCGATTGTTGATATCAAAAGCGTATCCGTACAAATTGCGAGCGGTATACAACAATCGTCGGCGGTTTTCGAGGAAATGCTATACAGGGGCGGATTTTCCCCGGAAAAAAAAAGAAACAAGAGAATGGATATTTTCAGTGAAAGTACGACAAAACGAAAATTAAAGTTGATTCAATTTTAATTTTTTTTATAAATAAGAAAACACAAAACTAAATTAGTAAACTAAATAAATCAAATGGAATATTAAATAATTGCATAAACAGATAGTGTTTCTTATTGGAATGATTTCGCTCCGTTACCATGAATAAAGTTTACAAACCTTGAGAATTTTAAAATCAAAATAAAACGCTACTAAATCTGTGAAATAGTTCTGTTATAATATAATTTGTTATCTTTGATTTTTTTTATTTGAGAAGGTGGCAAGCGAGCTGGCGGTCTACCTAATGCTATGTGGCAGCCGCAGCCCATGGAAATTTGCAACACCCATAGGATGGCGTTGCCAATTTTGATATAGTGGGCTCCGGCTACCTCACTCACCAGACGAAACGCAGGCGTATAGCACTTTCAGTCCACGCCGGTCTTCCGTGAGGTACTGCCCCGGACGGACCCGCCCATTCCACACCCTACCACAGAAAGTTTAGAACATAATTTTTACAGTAACATTATTGTTATATCACATAAAAAATCTATATGGCAAAATATTGGGTATTGAAGAAAATAACTTTGTAAAATAACTGTGTTTATTCCAATCGTGTTTATACTCAACGGATAACTGAAAGCAGCCAAGTATTGGGGGCCCACATTACATGTAAATATTGGCATATTATTTACAGTTAAATGAAGAAAATATAACCCATTACAATTTTTTTTATTTTGTGAACAACATTTTTACGGTTTTATCGCGATTGTTTTCTATCGGCTAGTATAGTTTCATTTAGTCTGTGTAGAAGTATAAGAAATTATAAAAAATATGTTATGTTTAAGTTAAAGTAAATTTAGGCTCAAATTGTTCTCAACTCCATTAATAATTCGCCACAACTCTCTCACAGTCAATGGTACAATTTCACGCGCACATATCCCCATTAGCACGTTGAAAGCTTTAATTAAAGCCATATCTGATCCGCAGTGAAATCTGTCGTAACCACAGTTAATAAGTTGGACCGCACGATTCGTACGGGCCCGCAACAATGTAGCGGGGCGATGGCGTCGAAAAATTAAATTAACGGAGACACATTGCCCGAACCGATGTATAGATGCTGGAATCACCAATTTTCTGGAATATTATTAAATTGTCTTTTGGCGCGTTTGGAAGAAATAGGAGAGTAAATTTTTTTAAACGCGCGCGCACACCGCCTCTCAAAAGGCGACATGATTAAGTTGATATTCGAAGCCAACTTCATCACGCTTGGTTGCCATTGTAATACTATTTATTTATTTTTATTTATATTGGTTGAGTTGGTGAAGGAATAACTTTTTATCATTTACCAGTGATTCCAAGTTATTTAGAAAAAACTTTATGAATTGTATTTAATGTCTTGACGATAAATGCTCGGTTCCTATATTCAACGAACGGCCGTTAGTTACATAACTTCGTAACTTTCGTAACGACATGTAGATAAAAGGCGTGTACGCCCGGCTCCTATATCAACAAAACGAGGCGTTTCCCTTACGAGCCGTTGCATTACCTTTGGAAAGTGAATAACTAGCGTTCCTTTTATCTACAAGTCGTTATGAAAGTTACGAAGCTATGTAACTAACGCAAAGGGCGTTGAATATGGGAACCGGGCAAAATAATTGAAACTTCTTACGTGCGTACATAAGTACACGCATATTTTTTTTCCTTATTTCAAAGGGATGGCAGCTGAGCAATCTGTTCGCCTGATGATAATGGAGGACCCAAGGACACTTACCACATGAGAGACATTGCAAAGGTATTGCTAACCACTGGCAGTATGAGCCTTTCTTTCCTCCCAGTGGGCACAATGAGCCCACAGGGAAAATAAAATTAAAAATACTCGCGATAAATCGTAAATATAGTTCCAATTACTAATGTGTAATGGCGCAAGTAAAAGAAGTTGTCATGGAAATAAATTTGTTAAAATTTTTCTTATTGCTTTGATCTACTACTGTGATACAGGAGTCATTTTAGTGCTAAAGTTTCGTAGAGGTCGTAGTTCTGTAGTGTATGTATAATAAAAATGACATTATGTTGGTGCTTCTAGTATTCGACAGATGTGATTTGTAAAATTAACTGCAAGCATGGATCATAAAGTCAGGTTAATAGGTTCGATGCACCGCCCGTCTATCCACTCGACGACGTCGACAAATCCGCTTCATCTGGACATAACCGATATTAATTAATTTATTTTTATCTTATGATTGCAATTATGAGGTCGGAGTTCGAGCAATGCTTTGTCGTTAGTTTCGTTAGATATAGTCACTAGTTAAGTGCAAAGGGTTGAGCAGCGATTTTTGTCATTTATCTTCAATTTCAAAAAGGATCTTCTTCCAAATAAACTAGTTTCTTGTAATAGGTTTTAGTAGATAACCATAATCATCATGGCAACTTTCACTCTCACTATACGCGTATAACTCTGATGATGAAACACTGTTATATATAGCCAAAAAATAAAATAAAATGACCTAACCTAACTGATAAAATGTTACCTACATCTGAGCGAAGAATCAAGCCGAAGTAGAGCAAAGAGCCAGACATTCACCCTGACCTGCCGCAACGTCTAGTCTTTGCGTAGTCTAAAACCCTTGCTCTTTTATTGCCGGAATAAAATATTACCCGTTGGCCATCACCGTTAATCCATTGTGATAATGCAGTGGTAGTAACTAAAAAGCAAAGTAACTGAATGGACAATGCCGGCACAATACATTGTTGTGCGCTCGGAACTATATGGTGTTGTTAATTTCATTAGTCAATTCATTGTTGACTTCATTTGCGAGTGGCCTGCGGATCGTTGCCTTAATTGATTTTAGGTTTACGTCTCTAAAGAGAGATATCTTGAACCCAAAATAAATAGACTGTATTAGTTGTAACCATTTTTAAAGAACGTTTGTTAAACAGTCAATTGATGAGTCGGGCCCTATAAAGCGAGCCAAAACGTGATATAGTTTCATTTGCTCATGATGATTAAACTAATTAGTTATTATTATTGCAACGTACATTATGATTATCTCATTATTGGTAACTGATTTAGATTAAAATCGAATTTCAACATAATTTATGGCTAAGTTCGCCATCTCACACAATTAGAAGCGTTGTAAAAATTATTAGTAAGTAAATATTTAAAAATAAATTCATAAAGTTTAAATACATAAAGATTTCTATTTACTCTCGGAACCTATGATTGGTATAGAACAAGCAAAAAAAATTAATGCGATGTAACTTTATTAACTCACATTAAATAAAACGTTACGGAATGAATCACGTAACCCATACTACTACGATATAATAAAAGCAATATTTGCGGAACGGAAGATTTAATATTGTCCGTAATAAAAGATATGGAAAATGTTTCATTACGCTCGCGGGGTTCGGCGGAGGCTTTGCAGAGCTGTATCCGTGTTAAACGTCTTTGTAATATAAATTGTAATATTGAGGCAGACTGCAACAGTGTTGGGGATAAAGATAGGTGAAAAGTCCGTAAAGATAACAACAATTGTCGCTGTTGTCGGACTTTTTTATCGTCTAACATTTTCGTTGGCGCGTATTTTGCAAGAGCCAAGTGGGTTCAATCTCACACATTTAGATACGAATTGGAGATGAGTGTGAATATAATTTGGGGTTTCTAAAAAATTTTCTTCAAAATAAAGTAAAATAGCGTATTTTATTCCTTAAAATACGCTGTTTTACTTTATTTTGATGCGGACGTGCAGACCCCCAAAACGACAATGCGATCCCCAAAACGCACATAACTCTTACTGTTATTAGTTTGGGTCAATATTGGATATTTTGCGTTATCTCAAAATGAAGCGAATTTGAGTGATAACATGAGATAACTGAAAATTAGCTAATTTTTATTATTTATTTCATCAGTTGATACATTTATTTCAATAAGATGATACAAGAAGTCCAATTACATAATTTAATTGCAAAGAAAATACAAAAGAAAATCCCCTGTCGGGTTAATTTTTTTATACCTACATATTTTTGTTCATTTTCCTTGCACATAATTATGTTCTAATTTGGAAATGTCTGAATTACATTTATTCAGATAATTTTATCATTTGCAATATTTTTTTCTAATATTACAGTTAGATAATATGCACGATTTTTCGTGGTACTCTATAATATTATTCAATAGTATTATAGTAACTAGCGACCCGCCCCGGCTTCGCACCGTTGCAATGTATTATACATATGAACCTTCCTCTTGAATCACTATCTAGTAAAAAAAACCGCATCAAGATACGTTGTGTAGTTTTAAAGATCTAAGCATACATAGGGACAGACAGCGGGACGACCTTGTTTTATACTATGTAGTGATGCACAGCAAAGAGACGTTTACATTTCAAGTGATATTTTACCACAGTCACTTACTTGTTTTGCCTTCCCGGAACCCCTCCACTAACACTTAAACTTTATGGTATGGTATTAAAGTTCAAATTGACTTTTAAGTATTATTTCAAATCATTTGTACGGGACATAGAAGTTTGTTTTTAGACTTTTTCAGGCAATTATTTAAATTTTTCTCTCCGTAAGAACCATCCAATGCTTCAAGGAATATTATAAAAAAAGAATTAGCGAAATCCGTTCAGCTGTTCTCGAGATTTGCGCTTAGCAACACATTCAGCGATTCATTTTTATATATAGAGATGACCCATTTATTTTCTGACAACACTTACTTGTACATCGGATAAGGTTTTGTGTTCCAAAATCAACTAGTTAAATTGGCTTACCACTGTTATGTTAATCCTTGACACTTTTCCTAAGATTTAGTATTATTTTTAAACCATTTCACATCACAAGGGGGCATAACTTTTTTCCTTATACAGTTATTTTATTTTAGTAGTCTTACTAGTAGTTAGTCTTACTAATAAAAAAAAATTACTGCAAAAGAATAAAAAGGATGCCACAAGGTGGCATCCTTTGGCATAAGGTGTTTAGGAAACTACTCTACTTTTTCTTTTTCCAGTGGCATAAGGTGTTTAGGAAACTACTCTACTTCTCTTTTTATGCATATGTGGGGAGTTGTTTAAAGGTTTTAATAGGACATTGTTGTCCTAGAGCAACGAAACGCAAATTATCAGGACGAGAAGCGCTTTGGAACGTGGGTGTTAGGTGACGTTAAATTTACTAAGCTAGACTAAAATTCTACAATTTAATAACTCTATTTAAGTCATTATTATCACATGTGACGGCCCTGTATTACCTGCCGGTCGTAGGGTCGTCACTGCTTACTTTTAAAATGTATCATAATTTCTACTTCGATGCATATCGCCGTGTCGCAATAAAAAAGGTAAAACGCACTCTAGCCGGAACCGCACGGCAGATAAGCGTTATGCATTAAACGAGCTAATGGCAGCCCTGATTCGCATCGGGTCCCGCTAATTCGAGGATGGCGTGGCCATCTTTATTAGCCCTGTCTACCGCCGTTCACGCTGGAAGTCGCTACGCCCACCGCCAACCAGCCACTGGCATTTCCAAACGCGGCGATTGCTCGTCCGTTGCAATGAAGGCAAACGACTCGGTGTCGGTCAAGTTAAAAAAAAGAATTTTATACTGCGACTCGCTGTCTCGGTTTGATTTAAGCGTGTTTCATTTACGCGGTGATTGCTCGTCTGTTGCGCTCAAACTGTATGATTGCTCGATCAAATTGAATGAGGGCAAACGAATCAGTCTGTCAAGTTAAAAAAAAAAGAATTTTATACTGCGACTCGCTGTCTCGGTTTGATTTAAGCGTGTTTCATTAAAAGTCAAAGTCAATCTATCCAGTTTTCAAATTTAGATCAGTTCATAGAAGAACGGACAAGATTTTTTTTGCGGCACGCATATTTTTCTATTTATTTAATGTGATATCTATATACCTCATAATAATTTTCAACAAAAAAAAACCGACTTCAAACCGGAATCTAAAAAACATTGTTGATAACTATAACATTTGAGAATTGCCCTTGATTTCTCTAGGATGCCATCATCAGATCCGGGTTTTTTTTTTTATGGGAAAAAAAGCAGGATACTCACCTGATTATTATTATTATTTCCTTATCATGGTACCACCTATCCACTTTCCAACAAAAAAATAATCATCAAAATCGGTTCATAAACGACGAAGTTATCCGCGAACACACATAAAAAAATATATATACGAGTATATGGTCGAATTGAGAAACCTCCTTCTTTTTTGAAGTCGGTTAAAAAAAGGAAACCTCTAAGTATTGACACTATTTTATGTGGCTTATTATTAAAATAAACTCATGGAATAATAATAAACTACACATTTTGTAGCCTTTATAGAAAAGTCATTATTGTCGTTCAGAATTTTTTTTTAGGCTAGATAAGTATTTAACTACCTAAATATGTTTCATATCAAAAATTCATTTTATAAGCAATTGCAGGATTACAATAATTTGTCTGCGCAAGACAAAGGTATATAAAGGCTTGTATAGAGGTTGATTACCATATTTTGAGGATCGAAGCCAATACCTTGGCTACTGCGTCACGGAGTCAACAGACATTACAAGTACTTACCTTACGTAAGACTGTATTTTAGTAGGTAATGTATATTAACGGTCGTCTTCTAGTTTGACATTACGAATCTCAATTTACGAGTGAAAAAACAACATTACAGTGAACAAAATCGTAATAAATGGGCTTAAAATTCTAACCACCTTATCTTCGTTAACAAAGAGCAATAAAAGCTCTTTAAATATTTGTTCTAATCGCCACGAAAAGCTTTGACCTATTTGGAGTCACGAACTGTGAAGTGTAATTTTAGAAGAAATATTCAAGGCGGTAGATATTCGCAGTGGCACGAGGCAACTAAATACGCTAACTCAGTTAGAATTACGAATAAAAAGTAATATAGTTCTCGCCCTCATTTAATAGGTTTGTGTTTATAGCTCACGTAAATCGATTAAGTACAATATCACAGCAGAAATGTTTAACAACAATGATGTTGATTAAATTTCGCTATAGTACCTAATGTGCGATAGAATCACATCTTGTATCTTTACAATGGTGATTAAAACATATTTAGTGATCTCAATAACTCGACATTTTTCTGAATCCAATCCAGACAGAATTAAAGATTAAAGCTTACAATAAGTATACCTCAGCTTCAGAAAGTCAACCGATCGTGTCAGCTGGTAACAATAGTATTTTTCGTACTTCCAAACCCCGTATAGTATTTTCTTACTTATTTTTAATCTACCGATGATGTTGATTAATGCTTCAAAGGACATGTTTATGTTTACTGCTTCTTGAATGTGGCTTCACACTATTGTTAGGCTTATGCCTGGATTCACTCCCTAAATCTGTCCATCAAAGAATTTCTAGGGTAAAATGTAGTTCATGTCACAAACAAACTTTGGTACATATGTGCGTTTGGTAGCATACGTAAGATGTGTGGTAATTATACATATGAACATAAAAAAGTTATAGAATAGTTCTTGAAATACTAAAAACGACTTGTAGAGAGAGAAAAATTAAACGTAATGGCCACACCTGCACAATACACAGCTAGTACGTTGGATGATTCATTTCCAGGTGACTCACTGCGTTCCTGCTAGCTGTTATGGGCCACGGTGCCTGATGAAATCGTATGACCGGGTCAATGACCACACCTCTATAACGCGCGGTGTATCAACTAGGGTCAATATTGCATCACTTTTGATGGCACGAGACAAAAATCGGAAGGCGAACGGTTTGTGCGCGAGTCATTGGGCACTTTGTGTACGATACGTTGACATCTAGAATCTTTGGAGCTAGAAAAGCTCGGTAAATGCCGGTTAGCAATAGTTATATGTACAATGCCTTGAATCTGATTAGAACGCTTCCTTTCTTCTCTTTTAGTGATGCAGGTATGCCTTGGGGTTGCCCTATTAAGTGGACGATTAGATTACATTTATATATTACTAGCGAACCCCCCGGCTTCGCATGGGTGCAATGCATTATACATATAAACCTTACTCTTGTATCACTCTATCTAGTCCAAAAAACTCATCAAGATCCGTTGCGCATTTTTAAAGATCTAAGCATACATAAATCTATGCTCAAGGATTTTAGTGTGAAAATAGGTTTTTTATGTGAGATGGTGGCAAGAGAGCGGGCGCTTCACCTGACGTTGTGATATACACATTTTCAACGCCCCAAGGGTTTCAGATACCTTGAGATTTTTTATTGAGTGCCCTGTTTACCTCACTCACATGAAGAAATGCAAAAGTATAACACTTCTACTTCCCGCCGGTTTTCTGTAAGGTCTTGGTACTGTCCCGGACAGACCTGCCCATTCCTACAACAGTGAAGACTGTTGCACGGCCGTACCACTATTTTTATGTAAGTAGGTAATGGTATCAGAAAATGAAATAATAACATTCGTGATTTATATAACTGCAGAAAGCCAGACATTCTGTTATATAAATTGGTAAAGGTAATAAAAAGTGAAAGTCAAAACAAATAAAAAACACGAAGGGCATAGGTAGGATGGTAAATCAAATTGTTAACTACTACATTGTTACATATTTTTACATGACAAATTTTTGCAGCACTCCATCATCCTGATCACTTTTAGCCACGTAAATGATTCAAGCTTTCTTCCTGAAAAAGAAATTTAAATGATGTCATTATAAGTAAACTAAACTGTTTTACGGATTTATCAGGGTTAATTATAATTTTAGCTTTCGAACCCTTTACAGTGTTCATGGTGAACAGTCTGTACTGTGTAATGGCGTAAATACAAGAAATTATCATGAGTTACAATCATTAATATTGTTTAAATGTTGAATTAATACAGTGACATTTCAACACCGCTCATTAATTTGGATATAATCGTAGTAATTTTTGTGATATTCCACACCATTTAAATAACAAAAGACCTGAAAAATTGTTTTTTGTATCGATTACATCCATATTTTATTGTGCTGTTATGCTGTTTTTATTGAAATCACCTTCGAAAACTGACGACGAAGTGATAACAAAGCGGCGATTCAGACGGAAACAATGAATCGTGACATTTTTAATCTGTTCACAGCCTCCGGCATTGAAACCGATCTGACATAGAAACAGCCGATTGTACTCCTTCAAAAAGTAATTGGAGATCGTTTTGTCAAAAAACCAATTCAGTGAAAAGGGAGCGCGTCATGCGCCAATCGAGGTGCTATTGAATTTTTTATCTCCATCATAACTGATACAACTCTGTTGGTTTTCCACTTAATTTTTAAAAAGTATGAAATTATATGTGATATTTCGAAGTTGGAATAACATGGCTCTAAACCGTTGATGGGTGAGGGTACTTATCAAATTGTTGAGTAGCAAAGCTAAAAACTACATTATTGTAAAACAGACAAGGTAGGTCTGGATACAGATGCATGCTTTTACTTTTTTATTATCGCTCAATCTAAGTTCTCATACGCATAATGCCAGTACACCGTGTTGCTTGCTATCTTTCCATTCCACACATGGTAAATACATGTGTGGAATGGAAAGATAGCAAGTTATAACATGTAATGAAACAATGAAGGATTTTTTTTTTATATGGTATATATTTACATAAGCGACAGTAAAACCTGCGGTTACGTAGCTGATTATATACTAATAGCGTCTATTTAGAGGAGACAATTAACCAATACTAAAATCTATAATCTATGAATAAGCTGTTATCATATCTTAAAAAATTAAGTTTGCGTTATATAATAAGTTATTTCGAAGTTTATTCTAGAACCAAGTACGTAGTCAGATATTAGCTTGTCTTTCGTTGATTTGTGTATGGTTTAACTAGATAACATTTTACAATCAATAAATAAAAATCAATTCAAAAAAGCTATGAAATTAACTACGTAACACAATCATTAAAAATCTCAATGAACCGAACAAATAACTTAACCAATTAATGAACGCGTCGTGGGATAGTAATAAAAAAAGTTTCAAATTTATTTACCGCATTGCATGACTCACAAACGCTCTAGCGACACGGAGCCGAATGAAAACGTTCCAAACGAAACGAGTGACGATTTGCCGACAAACCAATTCAATAATGCTGCAACATTTGCCGCGGAAGTAAAATTGCAACGCAATGCCCAAGGGTTAGAAGCTAAGAGCAAAGACTTAGCAGACGCCAATAAAGTTGTTGCAATCGCCGTGGGTGGCGAGAGCCTCAGAGGCGGTACGTTTGCAAACAGACAAGCGATTTTCGACAATAAAGAAAGGGGGGCGTCACCGTGCACCATACAAATATAGGAGCAAGAACTATAAAGGTTTGAATAGGACGCAACAGTAACTGACCTTTATATTGAAGACAAAGCATTATACGGCACAGGAAAGTGTCCCGCAGCGCGTAAAGAAAGGGCAGCGGAATAAGTAACGTCTTCACCGCTGACCGTTCAGATTACTGTCCTTAAAAGGATCCGACTAGGGTTGCCACAAATGTGATTTCAGTTATTTTTATCTGATGATATATCTCAATGCTATACATACATTGGCTCACTGGACTTATTTGAGTTTACTGACAGAAGTAATATTTTCGATTGTGGAATACTAAAAATATTTGGCAAAAAACTAGGTTACCTTACATTATTAAAAACCTTACATTATTTATGTATAACAAAACTTGTCCTTTACTTATTACAAAGATAATTTAGAAATGAGTAATTATGTTTTAAATCTTGAAGAAATCGTGAACATAGAAAAATTACTTACTAGATATCAGGTGATAATTTGTATATTAATAAATTACAGCACGAAAAAAGGACATAAAATCCCATGAAAAAAAAATTCCGACGGTAATATTTTAAAAGATAACATTATCTTGTTCCAAGCCAATTTAGGCTAATTCAATACTGAGCAACTGATCAAGATACGATCAAAACGAATCAAAAATTAAACAACTTTTGCCACCCCTGTAAGCAGCAACATCAACTGGTATTTATTTCAACTCATTTGCACAGTACAATGTGCCTTTCGAGTTCTTTATCGATCCCCATTACATCTCTCGTATTATTTACAACCTCTTACATTGTGGCGTGCTATTTTTAGTAGTCGAAAACAATCTTTTTAGCGGTACTCGTTCTATTCCCGCAGTCGTAATTAGTTCCCGTCGGCATTGTTCGCTTTGAAATGGATCGATTGTCGCCAGACTGTCGCTAATTTGGTTTCTTTCAGAATGTTGCTGCTAAATAAGTGACAACTGTGAAAGGGACAATCAACTTTTGTGTTTGATGAGAAACCGACAAAAATAAACGAAATTAGAATCAATAGGAGCCAAATGCTCCGAAGTCGAGTAACTTTTTTTTGCCTTCTAAATAATTTTTTTAAGCAACACTTACATGTAACATATAGACAAAGACTTAGAATTATTATCAGGTGAGACGCGTTCTTTGTAGTTCTTATTTTCGGTAATGGTAATAAAGAATAAAAAAATGTATATAATAGAAAAATATAAGTAAATTAAAGGTGGGATTAAGTTGGCCGTAAAAATGGATACACAGTTTTAATATGGAGAAAGAAAAGTAGCTCCGGAAATATGAAAATTGGGTTCGCTCTGTAACAAATTCAAGGGAAAATAATTTTTCAAGTAAACTCAAAGTCAACGTCGAAATTTCTTGATTAATCACTAATCTAGTGAAGTGTAGAAGCGGGCCTAAACTGTTTATACAAATAAATATTTCAATTTATAAAAGTAACCAAATCAATACCGATGTACAAATTGCGATTTGAAATACCGGCCCACATCACAGCCTCAACAATTATTATTCCCTCTAACATTAAACATTTATTTTAGAGGTCATTTCGCATTACAACAAGCTCTTCCCATTGGGATAAATTAACCATGGTAGGGCCACGCAACAGTCCTCTATGTTGCACGAATGGGCAGGTCCGTCGGGGAAGTACCATGATCGCATGAAGTTGAAGTGTTATACTTTTGCGTTTTGTCTGGTCAGTGAGGTAACACGAATTCACTTTGTTAAAACATGGCAACGCATCTGTATCTCTACGGAATTAATATCCATGGGTGGTGGTTATCACTTAACATCAAATGAACCGCCAGCTCAGTTGCTTGCTACCTTGTCACATGTAAAATACAGACAAATGATCGGTATAATTTTGCTCGACCACCCAACATCGACTTACTTTATGACGCACGGCCTGGGCTCCTTGGAGAGCAGGAAGCTGTTGAGGCTGTTCTCGCAGTTGCTATACGCCATTCCGAAGCCGAGGCCCCCTCCAATGTACATTGGCCACCGCTTGTAGCCACGAAGGAAGAAGCCCCCGAACATACTACCGATGAGGAGGCCTGTTGCTGTATGTAAGAAATTTTAGTGACAATCCTTAAGTAATCGCTTACGATGTAATAACAAAACAAAGAATTCGAAGATAAATGAATATGATATGTCCGCAATTCCTGGTGAGGTGAATGTAATACTCTCTGTACAGAAGAGGCCTTTGTCCAGCAGTGGGACATATATCAGCTGCTACTTTACTTTTTTAAGATAGAACTTAATAATATTTTGGCACATTTTTGCCGTCTCCCATGGAAGTCTACAAGTTTACAGCTTCTTTGGCTACAAACAGCTGCTCTCGACAATTAAAACATAATTCCCTTGAGACAAACAATATTGTAGAAGAATTACCAAAATGTAGAAGAATTATCTTTCAAACATTTTTACCAGTTTTGAGTGCGAAGTCAGTGAAGCAAGCGGAATATCTCTCCTCAAATCCTCTATCAGATTTATTCATGCCTAATCTACACACCGACACAAATACTTTTCTTGCTCATGACTGTTATGAAATATGTAAATATTTTTACGTACAGCACCTACATAAACTATCATTTAACAATTGCTACTTTCCGTTAAATATGGCTTGATTTAGATCATACAAACACAAAACAAATTTTGAACACAACCCGTTGACGAGTGACAGCTTCCGTAAATAGTTTTTATGTTTTATTGATGATTTAAGTGAATGCAAGGAGGTCCCAGCTGACTGTAAAATGAAGACAACGAGAGTACATACATTTGACAATTACATTTTTCAACTATTTTCTATTTAAACCTTTGAAAGTAACTAAACAAACATTTGTTTGTAAAAATAAGAAAATAACTTGAAAAATCAATACAAAAAATACAAGAAACTACTTAGAGAAATAAGACCGTCCACTCTACTTTTAATTTGTAAATGAGTTTCATTATTATTTCTGTCTGCTTCGTATGCAATAAAGTATATTTAATTGGCAAGAGGTTTAGTCTATAGAGCGTGTCAAACAATAATAGTATATACAAATAGAGGTAGATATGGCACTAGTGCACCGAAACTTAGGCACTCAAATGACACCAATTCGTGTAATCAGATTACGATTCTATAGACTGCTGTCTCTTTCCTTACTATACGTGCTATATCATCTATCACCTTCACTTTTGTATGTGATGTAATGTAAAGCGGATCAATTTTTAAACACTGCGGGTATGGAAATGCGTCATCTAATACAGATTCAACATCGTTGGTGCCGAATAATTAGACAAATACGGTAGGCGGGAGAAAATTTAAGAAACAGTTGTTTACTTGACTAGGATAGGTGCCGACGATATCGTAAGCTGACATCCTCATATACTAGAATATCGTTGCTGTAGAGTTTTAGCTAGCCTAATTAATTTCATTCATTACGTGATTGGATTACGTTTGACAATCTCTATTTCCAATTAAACTTCAAAGGCACCGAACAAGCTAGGAGAGATTAACGGGTTTGTCGGCCTTGACAGTAATTCCCAAACATAATTAAATGCCTAATTAATTATTTGCTTCAATTGAATAACTGTAGATAATTAATTCGAATTAAATTAATCGGACATATAGCCGCGTAGTCGCGTATCTTATACACTTGCGTGTTACTGTCAATTTTAGATTTATTTTCAAAAATATCTTATTATCGTTCTATAATTAAGACCTTCTGTATGGCCATCGAAGCACTGCTACTGTTATCTTTACCTTTACCTCTGAAGTTAATTTTACTTAAAAATATTAATACGATGAAAATATTTTTACCGTTTTTATATTATAAAAAAAATATTTTTATTTCTCAGGAATAGGAGCAGCTTAGTTGACTTTACTTAATTCTTAGGTAAATCTAACACTATGTTAAGTAAAGCACTAATAAGTAAAGTCTTACTTAAGATAAAAATATGTCTTATGTTTGTTGCGTTGTTTCCGACATATGGTTTATAAACGCCTGAACAATTTAGTGTCTAGAGCATGTCGCTTTTGCGCTAAGAAATATTCAAGGCGCCTCTTTGTTAATTTATTTAAAAGTGCTTTTTAATAATACATCGTTTACACTTTAATGAAACTACCTATTTTAATGAAGTTTTTTTTGTATCTATCGTATTATCTTTGGAGTTTTCTTTTACGGGATTTTCTTAAAAACATTTTCGTTTCTTGTTTTAATTCTATAATACAACGACAATGCAAACAATATCTCTGCATTATTATCAAAGTAAAGTCACATCCTATATATTTCCCACTTCTGGGCAAAAACCTCCGAACAGAGGTTATTAGGGCTTAGCCCACCATGCGACCCCACTAAGGATTGGCGGACTTTACATATCCTCGAATCTATTTTAATTATTATTTTGAAAATATGCAGGTCCTTTACCGATATTCTCTACTAATAATAAGTAAGAACCGACCAGTTTGGGAATAAAAGCATTCTTTCGGTTCCTTTGGAAATCACTCTCAGTTTGGCTCAAATAAGCGCTTTAGTAAATCCCAACTAGTAAGAATGTATGCTATGTACTATTATGAAGAGGTCTTATTTCGTTGATTGGCTTTATGTAATAGGCACAGTAAGTTGACACATTTCGTTTTTTTTGTCACAATGCGGTGTGAATTATTGAATGCTAAGTAACAATTATGGCTTTTTCATGTAGGGCGAGTTTCGTTCAAATAATGTCCTTTTTCATTTGGAATTCTAACATTTTTAATCCAAAAAAGAAGAAAAAGTGAAAAGTGACGGCTGTGATACAATCATCAAGAAAGAGGTTATGTTGCTTGACATTGTATTTGCTATAATGTTTGTTTTTTTTTTAATTCGAAACTGGCCAGCACTTGACTGCCATCCCACCTGATGATAAGTGGCGATGCAGCCGTTGTTATAATTGTCGGATAATTATAATAGTCTGGCCCAGTATGTATGTTGAATTGGTCATACAAAGCTCTAATTTTATTGCATGTAGTATTTTATTCAAAGCCAACTCAATGCCACGTCCCTTCAATTACAATGTCATAGGTAGGTTCCAAGCGGTGATTTGTTTCTGCGTGCATCTAAGTTGCTTGTGAAAATGTAATTATCGTTTCGGGCAGGCAATGCATACGACAAATAATTAGAACAGACCTGAAACTAAACCTGTTACTGAGCAACGAAACAGAACAATGTTTAACATTCAACGCAGGCTCGTTCAGGATTGATTTGTACTTAATGGACACAGACTAATCCGCAATAGACAAAGGGATTATTAGCGAACAGTGCAATGTGAGTAGTATATTGCAATTTATGGGCATAAAGGGGAATGAGCGGCGGGGAGTTTTTACATTATAAACGGAAATTTTGTTAGACGTCCTCAGGTTAGTATATACCTAACATTGAGAGAAATGATGGCATAAACTGTATGGGCTAAAACTAAATTGGGAGACTATACGTGATGTTTTAAAACTGACAAGACTTCGAATTGAGAGAGATTGTTGAGAATGCGGGATGAAATTGGTGTATGAAATTATTCATACATACATCATTTTGTGTATTTTACTGTGTGTGCGCATTTTTAGATAACTTTTTTGTATATAACATAGATGTTTCTAAAACTATTAGGAATCACTTTGCTGTTATTACAACTTTCTAAAATCCTTACTCAGTCTCCAATAGTACATATACATTTCCAAAGTGGAAATATTGAATTACATCTAGTAGTAATAGCAAACGGACTTTACAGGTCCTTTGAGCTGGATTCACCTTAATAGAGATTTGCAGCCCGAATCTCAGTTACCGTATTCCGTGTGCGTGTCTTATCAAAGCGGTTTCCAGGTAATGGATCAGGATTGACGGGCTTGATTAACTGCAATCCGAATTCAACTGTTATTACTGCTACAGATCCTGGGGGCGGCTACTTGGTGAATATTGTTTCAATGCCTCTACTAACCAGCCTGTACGAAGATTTGCATACCCATAGATTTCATATTAGGTTAAACCATAAATAGATGATATTAATTTACGGTTAAAACAATATCTTATTATTTATTACATTTTAATTTGGAAGATTGTATCTCATTTAGCATGTCACAACCTGCCGATTGTAAGTTAATACTCAACACTAAAGTATTTCTAGCAATCTTTTTATCAATTACTCAACACTAAAATACTTTATAGAATTCCAGAAAAACGCTAAATCATCAATTCATCTTTTTTGCTGCCTCTCCAATTAGTGTAAGTAAATTAGATATAATCAATTCAACGGCTTGCAAATCATAAAATAAAAACAAGGGATTTTTCTTCCATTTTACGTAAGAGTGTCTTTTAACTCACACTTTACACCGATATTTTGTAATCTTGGGCGAGAAGATCCCTTGATCGAGGCAGCTCGTTTTTCTCACAAACAAAAATGTATTTTGATTATTGAATAACTACTTAACAATTCTAATAATTTTTATTAAAATCTTAATTTCCACAAAAATTCAAATAAATAATAAAATTCATTGCGCATTCAGAACTCGATAATTAAATGTTAGTTAATATTCATTTCACGTGGCGACGGCCTCTTTAAATTGCTCCTCGCGCGTTTAAAGGCAAATATTTTAGCTTTCAGTATGTTGAAAACTTTAATAATTTACCGAGCGCGTGTGTGTATAATTTTTATTGCTTATATATTCCCTCACATGGTACGTCAAAGTATTTTTGATGATGATTTGATGATTTCTCTTAACATTACCACAGATCAAAATACAGACAAGCAAAGGACTGCTACTTTATCGAAGCTCAAAAGTATGGCATCAAACGGACATCTAGAAAGCTGTTTGTATTTTCAGAGATAATAAAGCAGGATTGGGGTTGATTGGCACCCCTGCGAAATATTGTCGTTGGGCATTATGCAAATGCGTTTACTGGCGATTGCTTTGAAAGTATAATTTCGCTAATTGTTAATTTTGCCCAAAGCTGTTTACGAACGTCTCGAGTCGTACTTAGATATATTAGTGATGGGATTACTTTATATTAAAGCTACTGGAATTGCTTCAAACGGTTTGCTCCGAGGCATAAGTATAAAGGCGCTTAAATATACATTTTAAATTTAATCCGATAGTCGAAATTCTATAAAATACGCAGCTTCGTAATATCAATGGTTGATTGAATTTCGACGTATTGAAAACACAATTTCGTGTATTGAAAATGTGTTTTGGTTATTTCGCCAGAGACTGGTTTTGCCGCGCGATAATGAAACGATAATATTTCACGCAAATTTAAAATATCCACCTCATTTTACGAAAGCCATTATTTCGGGAAAGTTTCGGAAACAGTTTTCGATTCATAGTAATGATATTTGTATTATAATAATATAAGATAAATTGAATATAGTAACGACTTTAATGGAACTATCTTACGGATTTGATCGCATTCTAAATCCGTAAAATCGTTTCATTTAATATGAATAATATTCGCGTAGAAACAAAAAATCAATATTTCAAAGATATTTGTTTACAAGAAAATAATGTTACATATAATATGATGACTCCGTGGCGCAGTTGCCAAGGTATTGGCTTGGCTTCGGCGTCGGGGGTCGTGGGTTCGATTCCCACACGGGACAACTATTTGTGTGACCCACAGATAGTTGTTGCGGATCTGGGTGTTTGCCCGAGTGAAATTTATGTTTGTAAAACGTTCTTATAACCCAGGATAATGTTATCCTAAAGGTCATTGTCAAAAAACATTACCCTTTAGAATAACATTATCCTGTGTTGCAAGGACGTTTTACAAAAATAAATTTCAGGTGGACAAGCACCCAGATGCGAAACAATTTGTAAGTCACACAAATAGCTGACCCGTGTGGGCATCATTCCCACGACACCGAAGCCAATAAATTGGCAACTGCGCTAACGAGTCACAGCATAGATCGTTGTAGAGTTTTTCCTGTTATCTCTACAGAACTTTACACTATCGTGTTGGTATTAGATGACTTGTACTTAGCGACCTTGAGTTATGTACATTTTCATTGCGTTCGTCATTACGTTCGAGGGAGTAGTTTCTCCAAAAAAGCTAATTAGTTTTGTCATTGGATACACACACCTCATTTCTTGCCATAGAACAGTGGTGAACAGAGACTAGGAAATTTATTATTTTATACACGTTTCTAGAAATTTGTATAAGCAATAGGCAATGAAATTTTGATTGACAATGGCTGTGTTAACCCTTTTTTCTAGGAAATCAATGTTTAGTTACACGAAGCCTAGATTCGGCCTTGCTTAGGGCGATGATATTGGATCGAAGTAAAACTTCCTATACGTGTATATAAAATATTTTATCATATAAAAAAGGAAGAGTTCAATTTTTAAACTTAACTTTTTCTATTAGTAAGAACCTATTAGTAAGAACTCATCAGTCATCCAGTACGTTCTACTGCATAAATAGTTATGGGTCCATAATTGAAATGTTTTTATTCTGGCTATAATTTCTGTGAGTTAATCAATTTTTTTTACACTATTTACAAAAAATTAAAATTAACCATATAGCGGTTCATTTTAATTTTTGTAAACTGTTCTCGTTAAAAAAATTGTATTATCCAAATTCGGGTGCATGTTCTCTATGGCTTGGCAAAAATTGGTTTGGCAAAGTACAATGATCATTGCCTCGAAACCACGAGTTATCGATTAGTTGAGCGATCATTCAATTTCTTATGTTCATATCCTATAGGTTTGTTCGTCAAAATAAAGATAATGTCTATATCTATTTCTACGTTATCAATATGTGAACTATTACCTATGGGAACTATTACCTACAAAGCTTCTAAAATCTAAGCGGGACGCGTCTGTAGTCACGTTAACCTATCATAACGGATTGTCACGTGTTCACAATAATACGGTACATTTAATTCCACGGTGTTGGTAGCGAAATCTCAACAAAGACTGTTCTAAATTAAGACCCCAACGGTTAGCACTGAAATACAAAAGGACGACGGATGATTAATCGCTGCTGCAGGAATAGCCCGGTGGGCGGTTAGTTCACGGCGAAAAATAGCAGTAACTACCGCGCAATTTACGCAAAAGTAAACATTTTGTTACACATTTTATTACAGGCCACTATAGCCGTAATTGGAGTGTTTCAAATAACGTCTTCATCTCATAAGTATAAAAAAAAAGAATGCGTGACTGTGTAATATAGTAGTATTGATAAACGTATTCTATTTCAAATAAATAAACTTTTTATCCCCTGTGTCAGTATTTTTTTTCCAACAAAGACATTAAACGCAATTGATAACGGTTTAATTATATATCTCGGAATTATTGGTAAATGTCAAAAAGTCGTTATTGTTTGCCATGGTATTTTCGTGACGGTCACGACAAAAATATTCTTACACTTTTTTTGCCTAGGCCCTATCCGCCAAATCCGTACCGTGCGATAACAATGATAACATCATATATCATTGTTATCGCGTGTTATGTTATATACAGATAAGAGGTAAATATAGCGAGGAAGATACTAGCACACCGATACTGAGGCACTCAAATTACGCCAATTGGTATAATTACATTGCAACTATATAGACTGCTATCTCTTTCCGTATCATACGTTCTATATCATCAGTCATATTCAATAATTTATATTAAGATACTATTATCAATCCTATTAAAATGCTAGTGTAAAGCGTAGTGTACCGCCAATACTATGTCAACAACAATGTTTGTTTATTAATGTGACAAGCTTTCAGGTTGCGCTGTAAGCGTTTTTGAATTTTATCATATATGCAAAAAATATTGTAACTTGGATTAATGTAAGTCCAGCTTATGTGCAATGAACACCAATACATCTCTTTATAAGCCGAGTATAAGATGAGAAGTTATTCAAATCACAATATGTTAGATGAGATATAACTACAAGACCATGCATTTATTATATTATCAGAAAAGCGAAGCTTTGCCGATTTACATTTCAAAATATCGCAATCAAATAAAGCAAATCTCTACTAACACCTTGATCATGTAAAACCATCAACTACAGGATGAAGGTTTTTCACACAAAATTACGAAGGAAAATCGCCAGATTTATCGGATTGTCCCACTGCGAATTTAGCTTACGAATTGCCTCATCTACTTTACGATGATCAGGGCTGAAGCCAAGTTTTATAGTTGCCTTAATTTTACGATGACTGATTATCCGCGCACCCTGATCCAGGCTTATGTGCATGTCGTCTGAACCGTTAACGATGTCGCTAATGCCTGGTAACGACACGATCTTTTGTTTCCTTTAAAATTTGGAAATAAATTTGAAACTTGCAGTATACAGACACTTTCATTATACATGACCATATTTAGACTTTCAGGCACTATAACATATTAATACGTACAAAAGTAAGATTACAAAACCATCGTATGACAATGTTGGAACCAAACAGTACCCACATAAACTTTACACGATAACACATTTTAGTAAGCATTCCAATTATCCGTCAAGTTCGGAACTGATTTAACTGTTTATTTAAATAACAATGGTATTTATTAACTGTCACAGTCTTAAATTAGTGTTGGGTTCTGGCAAGCCCACCGGTTCTGCGTCAGATGAAGCTTTAATAATCTCGTGACTAAAAGCACAAACATCAGTTAATACAAGAAATTAGTGTTTACTGTTTAGTTACCAATAAAACCGGCCAAGTGGGAGTTGGACTCTCGCACGAAGGATTCTGTACCATTAAGACTATTCTGTACAGCTGAGTCTTAGTAATAGGTTCCCGTTTTACCCTTCGGGTACGGAACCCTAAAAAGGCAGAGATGTGCCTATATTTACATCAACATTGCAACAACACGTCATACAGACGATTCATCAGAGACAATAACGCTCTTCAAATTTTACTGTCGGCGACATTTGCATGAATCTCATCTGGGGTGGATTTACGAGTGCCCGTAATTTGAAATCCTCTTTATTGACACGCGCGTACATGCGTGTAATAAGTTAGGAATGCTAATATGTGTAGTTTGTTATAACAAGCCCTGAAAATTTACGACCTTCGTCGCAGAGGTGAGATTAAAGTAGATAAGTGTATTTTTGAACAATATTTATTTAGGTGTGTTTACCGTTGACAGATTGTTTATATCGTTTCCCTTAAGTTTCTCATAATTCTTTTAATTTTATATTGGCCTTAGCTTCTACCGAGATCTGAAATCCCTACACTACTATTTATTAAAAATCTTTCAATCAACGGACGATTCTTACTCAGTGTCCAAGCATTTTTATTTTATTAGTTATCATTATATTTGCAGTTTCATTTTTGTTTAATTCAATATAATGTTTCAACAAAACCTACAACAGAAACTGTTAATCTTATATTCCAAATAAAAGGCAACCTTTAAAATTAAAGCTGCAGGCGTGTTTATTGTGTCTTTGCGTCTTGTTCGGGGCCACGTTGTGTCAGAGCGAGGGGGTTAGGGGGCGAATGCATTAGGCAGTATCTTTTACGAGTATGCAAATATAAGAGCAAATTGGACGGTAAAATCTAAGCCATGGCTTATTATTGACATGGAGGAAGATTCCAGGCTGATTGGCGATAGCAACGACACTAACCAAGTTGTCGAAGGAAATGAAATTTTGTTAGGAATAGCTATTTGTTGATCCTATTAAATATTAAGGAACGTGGTTTAACTATGTTGAGGTCAAATGAATAAAGTAAGAAAATAAGGGTTAATTTTTTGAAGGTTTTTGAGTATTTTGGTGTAAAGGACTGTAAATTGTGTAGGAAAAAGCGAGTCCATAAATATAAGAAATTCTTATATCGACGTTTTCTATTACAATTTTTATAAGAAGAGTTTAACTTTCACATAGAACAGGATACACGTGTTCAATGAAAAAGTTCGATTAAAAAGTATCACAACCAACAATCAAACCGCAAATGAAAAATCTAACTCTGTATTTCAAAACCCATCGCCTATTCAGACATCGCCTAACAAGACAACGTATCATTAGGCTTTAAAAGCTGCCCATGTAATTGATTTCATTGTCAACGGTTAATTAAAAAACGGACGTATCAAATCCTATCATCATTTAAATCGATTTAATTTTGTTCGTTCTTGAAAATAGCCTGTGATATTTGATGTGTATGTGATACGTCCTAAAATTGAATGGCAAACTGTTGTGCGTACAGGAACAAACGATTGCTGTAAACACGACAAAAGTTTTGACAAGCACGCGAAACACAAACCACCAAAATGTAGCATTTGTTTGATAATTTCAACCTTATGTCGTCTCCCTTAGGGTGAAATGGAACGCGGTGAGGAATCCAAAATTTAAACTGCTAGTTGGGCACAACACAAAAGTGTAAACGCTCAGGTGCGTAACGAACTAATTAAATTGAATGCCCGCATTTGATTACACAAATCAAATGGTTTATTGTGTGAGGGGTGAAATGAGAAATCGCTAAGAAATTTCGTTTGTCACGTTTCGGCCGTGTTTCCGGTGCTTTTTTGATGATGGGCCCATTATTGTTCTCAGTACTCTGCACAACAGAGTAATAATTGAATTGTGATTTATTTTGTCCAAAATTAAATTTATTTTGAAATAATCATTTTTAGAAATTTTTATTAAGTAATTTGAATACTGTAATCTGTTTGATTTTTTTTTAATAAAAAGAGCCTGCGTAGTGGTAATTAGTTTTGGAACTGATTTATTATTGTGTTAGATTGGAAATTATTGAACGAAATTATGTAATTATGAAGGTTTTTAGGTTGAAATTCAAAATTAAATACATGAAAAAATACCTTATTGTAAATACGAACCGAAATGAGGGAAAACTTTTCACGCACTAGTAATTTAAAACGAGAATTGACAATTTTTTTGTACGCTCGGTAACAACACTTATTGAAAGTGACACGATAAGTTTGGGACATAACTGATAATTGAACCAATTTAAAAATGAAATAAAGAATGAATAATGACCAACATGAAACCTTTTTCTTTCCGTACGAGAAACAAAATTCAAAGCTTTAAAAAAAGAACGTGAAACCTCAAAAAGTAACACAGTATGTCTCTGTTTTATTGAAGCTCTATGACGTACGCACTCCCCTCGCTCGGCACAGGTGTCGTCAATTCACACGCGGACGTAACGCCGGCTTTATGACGTCCGTTTTTTTTTATTTTCCGACAATGATTACACGGTACTGGACCTACTGGACTTTGTTTACAGTAATTTAATAACCGAAATTATTGAAGTGAGGCAAGTGAAACTTCACGGTACAGCAGTGCCTCGACAAACGTGAACAGGTATTCTATGAGACGAACGAAAGGATTCCTACAATTGAAGACCGTTCGAGGACCATCTACGTCGTATTAAAAAGCGAGTTACGATCGGCCGCCAGTGATTTTAATGATGTTCAAGTATGTACTGACAGTAGGAAAACCTTCCGCAGAAGAAGCTGCAAGGAATGAGCCAGCCTCAATACAGTAGATCTACGGTATGTTGTACAGCTGACGTGTACAGTTGGCAGTGTTGACGAAAATATCAATGTCCCCGCGGGCTTGTAAATAGCCGGGCGACGAAAACGCACGTCGCGACGGAAACGGTTTCGAATCGCGATAGCGTTCATTTAATGGGGTCAGTAACAGCACCCGTGAAGTATCCCCACCGGTAATTGTGGCTCTTTGATTGCATCTACGATGGAATTGTCCGACGCATATGGAGGCGAGCCGTGATCGACGCGTCCGGATTATGCGGGTCGCGTGCGGTTCACCTGCGACGAATTTGTGTAACAATATTAGTGTCATTCTGTATTGTTACGGTTGTTACATTCGGTGGGCCGGTCGGCGGTTCTGGGCCTTAGATATCAGGTACTTGACAATAGTGTAAATATGTCACGACTGACGCACAAATGTTGCTAAATACAATGAAAGTATTACTAACAATAAGTATTACAACTATGTAACTATGACAAAATATTGTATATGTAAATATAACTAAGTATTCCGTACTAAGAAACAAGAATAAAAAACATATACAAGAAATTATTGAAAGGAGAAATAATTAAAGCGAATTATGATATCATACGTCAACTAAATTTTTCGCTGCTACTGGGGCTTTATAGTTATGATTTGAGAAGAAAAATTTTGCGTATTCGTCTCAGTAGAGTTGTACCTGGGAGGGGGAGTGTTTTATTATTGCTCTTATCTTTTGAAATCGACAATTTTTTTCGGCCATTTCATAGCTCGTCATTTATATCGCGACTGCTAACAATTAATTTAATTAGGAGCGTATCGCGTTGGGGCGCTTTCGGTGCGACCATTTGTTATACTCGTCTAACAGGTCGATGCCTAATGTTCTCAAAACAATGGCCCAAGGGAAACATTTTGATTTGACATTGTCTATCGACAGTAGCAGTCGAGTGCTGCAATTTATACATGGAATGGGCTCAATTTCTATAAACTTCGCTAACGTTGCCATTATTCCGTATATTTCTTATGAAAGATAGTGGCAAATGAAGAAGCAGTGTACTACCGCAGGTCTATTCATCTGCAATATCAAATAGATCGCGCATGTGGTAGCACTGCCGAAAATTACCTCTTATACAGTATATTGAGGATGTTCCGACAAGCTATAAAGTGAACGCTGTAAAGTGTTTGAAGTTATAGGAATGGAGACTTTTTTTATATGAAAAGTTGCCAAACGAGCAGACGGTTCACCTGATGTTAAGTGAAAACCGCCGCCCATGGACATCTGCTACACCCGAGGGTTTGCACGTGCGTAGACAACCTTTTTTGTGCTCCGGCTACCTCACTCACCAGACGAAACGCGAAAGTATTATACTTCCACTTTACGCCGGTCTTCTGTGAGGTCGTGGTACTTACCCGGATGAGCCTGTGCAACAGCCGAGGTTGCTGCGTGGCCCTACCACCGTTAAGGCCCTACCACCGTAAACTACACAACAACATTGACGATTATTATAAAAATGACTTATAACTTAATTTAAAATTTTAAAGTTTTGTTTTTGATACAGTTAAATGTTTAAGCCTTAGTTAAATTTAAATTTCGTATCTATTACTTTTATCCTATGGATGGGAATATAACATTAAACGTTGAACCATAGGATTTTCACAATAGATTTAACTGTTATTTAACTGTATATAGTCGACGATGGTACAAATATTGGTGGTGTGAAGATTATTGTGTGAGTCGATATGTGTATGAAGAGAGATGACACGATATTTTGAAGTATAAGTAGCATTCATTAAAATTGACCTATTATCAAAAGGTCATCGCATTCAGATACCGATTGCCCATATACATCCGTAAAACACCATAAACCGCAAAACAATTTTCACTAGATGTTTATCGCGTGCGTTCCCACGGAATATTGTGAATTAAATAAAACTGATGAATCATGATTGTGATAATATTAATGGGAACTAACAGTTGTCTTCAACGATGGTCGTGGCCGCAAAACGGCCAGTATTAAAAGTGCTTTAATTTTACTTCATTTAAACAATAAACTTATTTTAAAATCATCTATTTTATTGTGTAAATTAGTATGAATCAACATCATAACCAAAATACAAAAATTCAAAATTGTATCTACTTTTAAATCATAAAAGAAAAATTATGTTAACGCAGCCATGATAGCATTTCCTTGTCATGGTACAAGTGTTAAATATTTGTGTATTATATTTTTTACGTTTACTTTATATTTGAATTTCTCAAATTGTTTTGTATAGTTTTATTTTTTATTTTATCTTTTATATTAATTACATGTCTCCGAATTTATATACGTAATCCTTGTAACAGTTTTCTTGATATTTTCCCCCCGACTAGCTAAAAGAAACTTCACTGAAAACCGTCTCTGCGGTTGCGGTCCACCGCGGCAGCAGCAGAGTGACCACCTATTTATCATCGCACTGCTTAACTATATGTATAATAACTATAGCCTAATGCTACTTATAGGCTTATAACACTGTGGCGGCCTGTCTACAACCATACCAGATATACAACCATTTCAGATATACAAAAGTACTCTTTGTCTACAACTGACATAAGAGCTAATCGCCGTCACACGGCGAGCCGTCATTTTTGAATACGCTCGGGCGCCATCGTGCATCGTCGACCGCGCTCGGATTTTCGCGGGACGTCAGTGAATCTGCGTACGTGACTTGAAGGATAGTCTGCCGTCCGCCTCGCGATTGCTATAACGTCTATGTCCCTGTAAATGTATGTATGTATGTATGTAGCTGTAAATTCCAAATTGTAATTTAGGACACACATTTAGGACACATTCTTTTTACACAACGTTCTCTAGTCCCAAACTAAGCAATGCTTGTACTATGGGTACTAGAAAACTGATAGACATACTTAAACATACTTTTTTTTTTGTAAATAAATACACATACATATATAAACACCCAGACACTAGAAAAAGACTATGCTCATCACACAATATTTTTCCAGTAGTGGGGATCGAACCCACACCCTCTGGCGCAGAAGGCAGGTACACTACCGACTACGCCATTCGGGTCGTCAAATTGTACAATATATATATTCAATGTGGAGTTAGTATATCTTTCAGTTCCATCGTACTAACCCACAACACTAATGCACTTTTTACTTTGATTTTTTTTATGCGAGAAGGTGGCAAAGGAGCTGACTGATGTTCAATGATAACCGCCGCCCATGGACGTCTGTAGCACCCGTAGGGTTGCAGATGCGTTGCCGCCTCTTAATAAAGTGGGCCCCGGATACCTCAATCACCAGACGAAACGCAGAAGTATTACACTTCCACTTCACGCCGGTGGTCTGTGAGGTCGTGGTACTTCCCAGTCGGATCTGCATATTCATGCAACAGTGAAATCTGTAGCGTGGCCCTAACACAGTATAATACTTGAATGTCTTATATCCCCTTTGTGATGTTAAATTTCTTTATTTCATTCTTTCTTACTTTTTTTCTAATCGTTCAACATTTTTCTACTTTTTTCGATATGTGATATTTACTCAAAATATTTGTTTTCTTACTCATTTTACCAACATAAAGCTGCATTATAATAATCCTTAGTTTTAATGCTGTCTAATTCAATATAAGCTTATTTTAGGCTCTTATTTAACTTAAAAATCAACCACCGGTTTACTAAAGCTTTGGTAGTTTTTTACGTTACGACCTGAACTGCATGGCTATGAACAAAGTAAATTGCTAATATATTGTGAATAAAATTATTTTGCGAGAATAATTCGTCGATGTTACGAAAACACTACAGCATCTAAAGTTATGAACGACAATTAGTCTTTACGTTTCTACCGTCATGGTGTGAAAAAGTTACCATTAACTTTTTGATTATTTTTTTTATTTCCTATTTTAATAGGATAATTAAATTAAAACTTAAGGTCTTGCAGTGTTTGTATGCTTGTCTTAATTTCATAAATCACAGTACCAGTTTCTTTAATTGATTAACTATTACTAAAGGCTTAGTCCTTAATATGCTTCCAAAAATACATCACAATGCATTTCGGTAGCTAATTGTAGCCTAAGTGATTTCTCATCTTCATCCCTTGAACGTTGTCGGGAATTCGTTAATTCGACGGAAACTGATGCTCGGGACGAGTTCTTGCATATGACATGAGCTTACCGTTTCAATTAACAATACTTCAAGTCAGTTGACAAACGGCTAACACCTCTAAAAACGCTCTGCTAAAGATCCAGTCTATTTCTGTAAGGGCACAAGTAATTAAGTGAATTTAATGTGCTGACACGTCATTATTGACACAGAACTTGGTTTATTTACATAGGGGGTGGGTACTGTGACATTTTTCTTTGTACGCATGTCGTGCGACGATTTCGGTTGTCTGTTGTTTATGAAGATATCAGCGAGGGTGTAGATGAAAGGGATGCTTAAAAGTTAAGCGTTGACAACCCTGAATAAACAATGTATTACGAATTACAGAAGTAAGTGAGAGACGATTTTTGTGGACTATTTACTTTGTATTTTTTTTGATAATTGGCGTTTAAAGAGTTACTGTAACGCATAATCGAGTATTTTAAGGAGACTTAAGACTACATAGCAATTATAAACATCAAAATGATACTCTGTTATCCGCAGTTTCGCATTGCAGCTGTGTATTTGATTATCTATTTATTACCTTTGGCCCTCGGTGTAGACGAGGCCATTCCCTAGCAGTTTGAAACACGTCAAAGTTAATGGTTATAATTTTTTTTACTTAAACTTCATTGGTTACTGTAACAATGATTGATGAACTTTTAAATTTCTTTTTACCGTATGTATTTTTTATGTTTACACTTTTATAACGTATTCAATAATCTATGAACATTAAATTCTTAACTTACTGTGTACACTGTTAATACTTTGAAGATTTTTTAGTCATAATATTTCGTTATAGACACACTCAAGTAAACTAGATTAGTCCCAACTCTTTGTTGGCCCTGGCTTATTGCTGTTGCAGCTAAATATTGTAAAGCACTATCTGTAAAAAGTTGAAAGCCTTGAGTAGAACCTAGTGTAGGTATAGTGAAGAACCAACCTTGATAGGCGAATTAGTCATAGACTGGAACAACTGTTGAGAATGCAAGACAGAACTGTCAAGTGCGAATAGGTCACAGACATAGCGATTTGTACGAATTTAATTATCTTGTAACATATTTAAAAATTAACAATTTTAATGCGTTTTTATTTGTCATACGGATATATATATTCTAAACTATACATAGTACTAGTCTGCGAGAAAACTACAAAGACTACTGTCAAATACATGACGTAGTTTTTATGGGTTCAAAAAGTGTGATAATAACGGCGCTGTGCCTATTAGAGCGTTGACGTAGATTATTAAATTTTTATACTACTGGGAAAACGTGGATTAGAATTTGATATAAATATCAATTTGAAACCTCGATTAAAAACAGATAATCATATATTTAACAACGATTGGAACTATTGAAATACATTGTGGATATTTCAAATAAATGGCACGCTTCAGAACCTTCCATCAGTTGTTATTTCTGTTTGTTTTCATAACGAAACTTAGCAAGTATACAATTCATTTATATTGTTAATAAAAAGTATTTTAGGTCTGTTACAATGCTTATTAAGCCAAGCATTAGTCGTTTACGTTCAACGAACGAAAACCGTACACCGAGACGACTAATTCACTTTCATTGTTAACAGATGCCACAGATTATGCTCGACATAGATGACTCAGTTAAGCGGATTTATGCATAAAAACGTCTGTAAATACTGTGTAATAAGAGTGTGCAATTACAGCGCTTTGCAAGCGAACGAAGGCCCGCAATGTATCATTGTTTCCGAGTATCGCACGCATCGGAGGCTTTACGGGACACCGGACAAAGGATGACACATTAATGCACCGAATGGATGTTTAAAATGCATTTTTACACGCATTTAATTGCCCCGCTGCCACTAAAGACTCCGGAATCGTGTATGATTTGTGTTATACGCTTAGCTAGCACGAGTCTTTCACTTTTCGTGTTTGATGTATTTCCGAAATGAAACACTTATGGTTTCCTATAATTTTCCATCGTTTACGGTGGTAGTGCCACGCAGCAGTGTCGGCTGTTGCATGAATAGGCAGGGCCGTCCGGGTAAGTACCACGACCTCACAGAAGACCAGCGTAAAGTGGAAGTATGACAAATACTTTCGCGTTTCGACTGGTGAGTGATGTAGCCGGAGCCCATTTTTCAAAAGGTTGTCAACGCATCTGTAACCCTCGGGTGTGGCAGATGTCCATGGGCGGCGATATTCACTTAACATCAGGTGAACTGTCTGCTCGTTTGACAAATTTTCGCATAAAAAAAAATCGGCTAATATACGAGAAGCTCCTATGAAAATTTACTTTTAAACGTTTTTAGTTCTACCAGCATGTATTAAACGATTTAATAATATTTCAGTTGAATTTTTACTCTTTTTCATTTGTCCAATTGATAAAGAGTTAATAAATAATAATAGAAAAAAATTATAGCAATAGCCTTAACCTTAGCCAGAATGATAAACTTTTGAAATTCTAAATTAAAACTTGTTGACTGCATTTCCAGTTTTTATTAGTGCCGTAAATAGCTGGACTTGACATACTAAAGTTGCTGGAATGACATAATATCTATAATTAAAAATTAAGAAACATTTAACTTTTCTTTTATTATTAATAAAACGCATTGTAGAAAAAAAAAACAGGACAGAGCAACCATCATAAAGAGTTACTTGTCGCGTGTAAAAATATTGCTGAGGCTGAAAGTAAAAGTGCAATACAGACTCGATAAACTTTTGTAGGCAGAATGCACAATACAATTGAACCTGTATGTTAGCTTAAACATGATCAACCCAAACGCACCACTGACTTATCGCAGCGCCACTAACGGTTGTGTTTGCTTCGTTTTTGATTTGTGTATCCGTTTCGTAAATAGACCGGCGTTTCCTAACTGCTAAACAAATGACTGCTGTCGACAATACAAATGCCCCTAGCCCTAATAAGAGCTGCGGAGAAGCGGAGGTAAATTTTTGATTGATACGCAGACATTAGCATTTAGTCGGCGCCATGTGGTAAGCTTTAGGCAAAGAATTAAGCGTACAGTTGGCGGCAGATTATCAACTTCTACGGCTGATAAAGTGATAAGTACAGTATTGTGTGATGTTATCTTTGGTTTTGACTTTGATTCTGATTTGGAGTCAATTCGATAATGTTTGCCCTAGGTTTACACATCGCACCCTCAGGATGGTTTCGTAAGACTTTTCTTTATCATACCTAACTCTTATATCTCCTTAAAGTAACAGCATGCATATGCCACCGTGCAGAGGTTATTGGGGTATAATCTGTCACGAGAGTCTGTTGGGGATTGGCGGACTTTATATATTATATTTTGGAAAAAAAATATATTATTTTGAAAACATGCCTGTTTGTTTCCTTAAGATGTTTTCCCCACTGCTAGTACGTGATAAGCCATCGCTTAAAATTAACGCAACTAAGATTTGAACTCGGATTCAAATTTTGGGCGTTAATCTTAAATCACACGATGTTCGCTATCAAACCGTTTTTGATGTTACCTTTTGGCTGCTCTAAGGAATGGGTTTCAAAAATCTTTAATATAGTTCTTCTCTAATTAAAAGTAAGTTTCCTATTTTTAGAAGAGTTTTGTTCTATATTCAATAAAATGGAAAATAAATCAAAATAATTTTACAGTAACATCCTCGTCTCTATCTAAACATACCTATCTTGTAAAATTCTGTTTAAAAAGAGACTCTCCTTTGAAAATGTCCTATAAGATAGACATTATCTTAATATGAATTATTACATTTTAATTTTTTTAAACTTGAAGTTATGGTCAAAGAATTACATGCGGTTAGCCAGGAAATTGGCTTGCAACTGAACACAACAAAAACAAAAACAATGACAAACAACAAAAAAATACCCATAAGCGTTGACAACGGTCCTTTGGATTATGTTGAAGAGTACATTTATCTAGGCAAGCAATTATCTTTCAAACGATCTAGACACCGAGATAAACTGACTAGACGTGTGAACATGGCCTGGAACAAATTTTGGAGTCTTAAAGAAGTTCTTAAGTCAAAGATTCCTGTAAGACTAAAGAAGAAAGTTCTAGACTCGTGTGTACTGCCTTCTCTTTCTTATGCATCACAAACATGGATATTCAACAGACACACTAGAAATAAGATACAAACCACCCAAAGAGCCATGGAGCGGAGCACTCTAAATATAAAATTGAAACATAAAAGGACAAATGTATATGTGAGAAATACAACTAAAGGTATAGATGCTCTACAACACTGTAAAAAACTAAAATGGAAATGGGCTGGCCATGTTGCACATATGAACAACGATGGACAAAAAAGATAACTAATTGGAAAGGGCCACCAGGAAAGAGATAAAGAGGTAGACCAACGGAAAGGTGGCTCGACGAAATACTGAAAACAGTGGGAAATGACTGGATGGAAATAGCAAAAGATAGAGATAAGAGTATGAGGAGAAAAATGGAGGAGTCCTTTACTCTGTAGAGAGACCCTTAATAATAGTGATTAGTTTTTTGCATGTAATAATGAAATTTATTTTATTTTATTTTTAATCTAAATTATTTAAATCTAATCAATTTTCTATTTTATTAATTTTAATTCATGTTTTTATTATTGCTAATTTAAATTTAATTTATATGTTTTAATTTAAATTTATTAATTTAATCACTTCTATTTTATTTTAAATTTTCGAATTGTATTAAATATCACATTATGTAATTTTTCTATTAAGGAATAAACAAGCCTTTATTATTATTTATTATTATTATAATTTTTTATGATAGTAGATTATAGAACATGATTATATCGACGTTAATCCTTACTAATATTATAAACGCGAAATTTTGTATGTATGGATGGATGTTTGTTACTCTTTCAGGCAAATACTACTGAATGGATTTTAATGAAACTTTACGGTAATATAGCTTATAATACATCAGAATGACACATAGGCTATAATTTAAATACATATTTTATGTCTTTCTGTCTGAATGTTATGCCTTCAGCCTATTCCACGCAGACGTAGTTGCGGGCAGCAGCTAATAGAAAATAATTATAACGACATTCATTTATTTCATATGATTATGAAAGTTTAAAATTGACACCTCCACTATAAAAACGCCTTTAATGCTTAAAAGACGTCAGTTCATAATCGCATTATATCGAATGATGACGTCACGGTGAAATACGCGTGAAACGGTATCGATTTCAACGGAGCACTTTCTTAAACATCAATCAGAATTAACTAAGGGATGACGTTAATTAATAAGATGGAGCAACGTATGACAGTTTCGTAACTTATCAGGATTATCTGAAAATACGATTCGTTGACAGTTAATGTTGCTGTAATCGAGATAACTTGAATGCAATTTTAAATCCTTACATAGTACTTAAATATAGAGTTAAACTTGATGTTTGGTAGAAACACTTATTTTTATCTACACTTAGTTATCTTTCTTTATATACAAATTATTTATACTGAATCAGTGATGACGGATATGTGATTTAATTTTCGCTATGTAACTCATCAAATATATAACTTATATAATATTCGATATGAGGTGATAATATTTTTAAAAGAAATTATGTTTTATAGGATTACTTTTTTACTAACCAAAATTTTTATGAATCATTACATCATAAAGTAGACACCATTACAAGGGCTACCGGAAATTCAATGCGATAAAACTTCTCTTTCCAATTTAATAGCGTTGGCAACACCTGATTTTACGACCGGAATAAGGCAACAAATTAACCGTAAAAGCGTCCAATTTTAATACCTCATAATATATTAGAAAAAACCTAACATTTGTTGTTTCTCGTTGAACAAGTGTGCGCGACGATCCGTGCTACAGATACATAATTATGTTTTTCGGAGGTGAATAAAATTTCAATAAATTATAAGGCTTTTTGAGCGCTGTTCAGACTGTACGCTCTCCCGTTTAAAATTTTCTTCTGTCCTTGCACTGTTTTGATAATATTAAAAAAAAAAAAAAAAGAAAATATATTCTTTAACATACTATCACGTATTGTATTTTTCGTTGTAAAGTTTTGCTGTTTTTATTTTAATAACATTTTTTTCACAGTAGTATGAAAAAATAAATGGTAATTTATTTTAGTTTGGGTATACGTTTAAGCTAAAGGTTTTGAAACAATTACAAGTTTTTTTTTACTTTTTAATTAATTTGCTTGCTTAATATGCCCGATGCTAGCGAACCTTAAGAAAAAAAAATGAAAAGAAACTAATAACTAAATTAAAGCTGGTGATCCACAATTGTATTTTATTCAATTTACGCAATATATAATTGTTATTAAAAAGGAAGATTTTACTAATCACTTCTTTAACAATGGGTTTTTTAGTTCAGTGTGAACGACCTTTATTTATTTAGATTAGGATTCAATTGCCGTGCGAGTGGACATATGTCTGGTGAAATTAATTCCGCGGTATGCAAATGCGTACATCGAGCACAAGTGTCCAATTTTCCACAAGTGTCCTTTAAGTTTGAATTGAATTGGAGAGGTTGATTGTGAGTCAGGTTGCAACGAGGTAGGCGTAGATTTCGTGTCTTTACGCGATTATTACACATTATTAAATGAAAATATTTTACAGATTTTATCGTATTTAATTATTATTTTCAATTCCCGAAGTTTCATTATATAATCCATACTAATATTATAAATGCGAAAATAACTGTGTCTGTCTTTCTCGCTTTCACGCCAAAATTACTGAACAAATTTAAATAAAATTTGGTACACAGTCTAGAGCCTGAGAAAGGACATTTTTAATTGATTTTTTTTTAAGAAAGATATTTATTTATGGGCTTCAACGCGAGCGAAGCCGCGGACGAAAAGCTCGTAAATTATAAAGTTTCATTTGACAAAGTTGATGTAAGCTCTCAGTTGATAATCATTGTTGGAAGTTGTGGTTAGAGTAGTCTTTGAAACTATTCGATATTGTCAGTTTTAACAGTAAACAATAAATAATTGTCTTCTTTATTTTGGCTGTGGAAGTTTTTATTTATTTTAAGTTTTTGTTTATGTTAAGACGGTGTCAGTAATTCCATCGATAGTTATAGTCACTCAGTCACTCAGAGATATTTTAAAAGAGATTAATATACTCACTGTTGCGTCCCAATATATTTATTGTAATATCTTGTACGTTAGACATAATCTTAAATTTTTATTAAAGAATTGACAGACTAAATTTTGAAATAAGTACAAATTAATTTAACCTTTGTTTCGTCTACAAAAAGTAAATAATCGTTCATAAAGTGTGCGCATGTATAATTAATCCCACAATCGGTTTAAGTATGTAATGAATTTAAACGCAAAATTAAAAGCGAACTTATGGCTAAGGCATATTATACCATTGCAGAATAGCTTGACGACGCCAATGTGTGGGGTTAATGCTGTTGATACTCACGTAGGTTAAAAAACTTGTTCTATTATATTGTAAACAAATCGTTTTAAAAAGAGCAACTGTTGAGTTTCTTGCCGGTTTCTTCTCAACAGAAACTGCTTTCCGAACCGGTGGTAACTTACGAACGTATTAATTTTATTTTAAAATTTTGACATTTCATAAGAACGCGCAAGCTTCTATGTGAATAAACATATTTTTGATATTGATTTTGATATTATAGATAGAGAGAGAGATAGAGAATAAACAGCAAGACACAAGAAATACACTATATTCCTCAAACAATATTTTTCTTACTATCCACCACGCCAATTGGGTCGTCAATGTCGTTATGCACAATTTTAGAATTTTTATATGAAGATAAAGGTTAAATTAGGCTAAGGGTGATGGATAAAAACTATCGTGTAACACTTAACAAGAGTTAAGTAGGACAGATGAACAGTACACGCAACTATACTTTTTAATAACACCGTTAGATCAAAAACAAAGTTCCCATTCTTTGTGCCGTATTTAAATAACCGATTAATATAAATTATATTATTATAAGGAATATTGTAAATGGATTAATATTCGACCGTAGGATATTCAGTGTGAATGCAGAGGGTCGTATATTAAGGCTTTAAGTTTATTGGGCTAATTGTGAGCATCACCTCAAGCAAACATTGTTTGCACGTGGACACGCTGTGCGAATCTACAATAGCCTGATGTGTCGCCAATTCACTAACGTACTACTAGCAATAAAGCCCAATATTACCACACTGTTGGAAACAGGCTTGCACAATACAAGTACGAGCTAAAACATACAGCGATTTCATTCTAATGTGTGACTGGACATATCCTTTATAAGATTCCATACTTTGACGAATGAGGACATTGTATTTTTATTGTTCCGGGAGATTTTTAAACGAAATTTATTTTAATTCCATCTAAGAACTAACGAATCACAAAATGTTTTGCAGTGCTGGCGTTCAATTTAATTTTATAAATTCTAGAATACCAAACTGGTATGGTAACACTCAAGCAACTTATTTAACGTACCTCGAGTAAAAAAGCTTTAATAATATGCTCTATGCCCGACGAAGGTGTCTTTATACATTCAGCAGACTGAAAACGGAATTGATCATCAATAAATAGTAGCCTGGATAACCTACAATATTGTAATATTATAGCGTAAAACTATGTAGCGCTACATTTGTTTAAATAAACTAAATAATATAAAATTATCAGTTTCATTCAATAGGAAAATATATTCAAGTACTTTCCCTATAAAATGTTACAAATTCCACATGCATGACTTTTGTATGGTAGGGTCTAGCCAGTTCCTCGAATTGTACCTTTTCCACGAATTCCGTGCGATGAAGATATAGACGGACTAAGAGCGCAAACATCTATCATCAAAAACCAAAAAAAGTAAACATACAGACAACAGATCTTGATCAAACATGACGCCATTAGTGAACGTCCTCAGCAACATTGTCCACACCTCTGATTGGTGGAGCCGCTGCCGATATTGAAATTTACGACCAGACATTGTGCAATCCCCATTACGTTTCATAACTTTATTGGTCACCGCAACGAGGTTCGACTTCGCGTGAAATTCGTCTCGGAGCCCGAAGGCCCGCTGCCCCGGTGTGGTCTAGAAGTGCGTGCCTAATTTTGCCCCAAGCAAAATAGAGGCGTTCTTGTTGATGTATTTATCGTCGCATTGTGCGTGGGTGGTTCATTTTTTTTCCACTTTAATTCTTCCTAAGGACACGTTCGGGTCCAAAGCGGCTTGTTTGAGTCTGTCTCACTTTCCATATTATCGTAATGAGATGTGAAAGGGACGACATTTTCAAAGATTTGCGACGCGACGTTTTATGTTTGCGTTGCGATTTGACATGAACGTTAAGTTCAGTTTTTTATTGTTTCTACGTGTGTGGTGGGCTGTGTGGCAAACGTTGGCAAATGCTAGCGATGCTGATGATATATATATATTTAATAACTAGCGATAAAATTGATATAGCTTTCTGAATCATTTGCACTAATCTGTTAGTAACATATTCGGACGAATTAACTCGTCTTTAATTACATTATCAGATACCATTGGATCTATGAATATTCTATAGTACCAAATGGGTTTCTAATATATCATATTCGATGGAAAAATGCAAAGCGAAGACGCAGATCAGATAAAAATCGGACGAATGACAGATGTAATCTTGAGTTTCTTTACTGATGGGTTATAAGATGAAGGATGGTGTATTGCACCCGAATCAGATGAGCATATAAGTTTATATTTCATACATGGGGATGTAAAAAGGTGTAAGGTATTGCGGAAGGTATATACAATCATAATCATATCCTGTCCCATCTCAGCGGCATGAATGCACAAACTTAATCCAACCTTCGTATTTTTAATTGCATTTTTATTATAGAACTGACTGTAGGCTTAGCTTGTAACACTATTTATCTTCTTAAACGATCGGGATCAAAACTAGGCGCTAATCTCGCTCTAACCCTAAAAAGTGGCATGTGCGCCGTTCACCGACCACTTATCCGTTATAAATACATTGCAACTTTAAAAGGGCCGTTTGAAATTCGCAAACTGTAGCGTCTGTCGTTACGCCCTCCATATTTCACCCTTCAGCGGCCCCGGATAGTGCAGTCAAAAGGTATTGAACTTTCCAATGTACAAAATCATCGCAACTATAACTTTAAATGTGTTGAAAGCATACTAGGCATTTTGGATATTTTTTTTAATCTGTTATTTTTCATAAGATTATTTATTCTGTTAAAAGGAGATTCTCTATTAAACAAAAAGAAATTGTAACGATTGTATCATGTCTGTTGTATGGCTGCCCCACTTAAATATTTTAATAATTTGTTGTTACAGCGGCAACAGAAATACATCATCTGTGAAAATTTAAACTGACTTACTATCATGGTCCAAGAGATATAGCCTGGTGATATACAGAAAGACAGACAAACAGCGGAGTCTTAGTAATAGCGTCCCATTTTACCCTTTGGGTTAAGGAACAAACCTAAAAAAAGATTGACAATTTTAAGCTCTTTTATGTCGAACCTGAAGCATGAAAATCCCTAATTTACTTTATTCCCGCATTATCTCATATGAAATTGACAAATTTGTGGTGTAGTCAGAAATTTTTCAAAAGCCAGAAATATCACCCAGTGTATCGCGGGCCCAATTCATCTATGCCGTGTCCTTAATACCGATGGATGGATACCAAATGCTATAGCTCGAGTCATCGTGAGTCTACTGATCACTGCTGGGGGATGAACGGTATGAGCGACGCTTTTATGTACGTTTGTGCGTGAGCAATTTCACTCGAATGACTCATTTTACTCCATCATTCCTCTTTATATAATCCATTATTTTACTTTTACCCTCATTCTTTTGTTTTTTATCCGTTGAGTATAATAGCCCGGTTCATCTATATGCACAAAGAAAATCTAAAATGTAGTTAGTGAAATATTTATAATGTTTTTTCTTATTTATAATTGAAATGTACGTAATGTAAGTACGTATTTAATGTAAAATCATTTAAAATAATTTATTATCTTTCCATTCCCTTCGTTTGCAGATTGATAATTTATAAAATTTCTATCAACAATATTGCAATAAGAATTAATTTATTTTATATTTCTTGATATATATTTTACACAACGTTATTATCAATCCCATGAAGAAAAATGTCAGTCTATATGTTATAGTAAAAACGAAGTAAAACTTGAACAATGTAAAAGGGCTTATTGATTTAATTTATTGCAAGATACCTGATAATTTTTCGGTCCAAAAATTTTGACATTAGTAGATCAACGTGCAATCCGATTACACAATGCAACTCGATCGGCCGAGCCGTAATCGAAGCGGCATGCAACACCAGATGGCGTTGCGTTGCAAATTACCGTGCTTAATCCGTAATGAGCTCACCTGCGGCCGATCGTCGACATGGGGGTGAACTTTAATCAGTTAATAGTAGAAATAGTTTAAGTGCAGACTTTACTTTTATACACGTATTGTGTAATCATTATGACTCTCCAGTCATTTTCGGGGTAACAAATGAAAGCCATAAGATATCGGAGGAGAACCATTATTAGTCATTGTAAGCCGTTGTCAGATTTGTTTCAATTATACAGGTGTGAGAAAAGATATCCAATGGAAATAAAACCGTTTAAAAACTTTTAAGTTAAACGGTTTTATTTTATGTTTTTTTTTTTGTTAAATTTTTTTTTTGTTAATATTGTATTGTCATCTAAATTAAATGTGTGTACCAAATTTCAGATCAATCTGACAACGGCAAAGTGCTTAAATTTCAATTTCTAATTTTGACCCAAACAAACAAATTCCGTACGGATCGAGCTAAATAAAACCGTTTAAAAAAAATATTAACTACTTTGACATTATTTTTTATGACTTGTGCTTAACTTTGCTTTATTATTATAATTTTACTTCTCATTATAATGCTTCAAATATTTGCCAATCGACGTTGTAGTGAGACATTGTTAAATATTTTAGATTTATTATTAACAATAAATTTTTTACTGCATTCTGTCATGTCAAATGTCAAGTTATAAGTTCAACAGCCTTAAGATGTGCACTTTCTCAGAAAAGGGTAACAAATGCAAGCTTCCTTGAACATTTTCTCGATGTTTTTTTATTAACTTCATTTCATTATATTTCTTCTGTTATGAAATTAGACCTAGATGAAATTTAATTAACCACTTCTCGTGGTTACAATTCACTTAACAACAATGTAAAGTCAGGAATATTTTCCACGTCACTCCCCAATCTCAATCTCAATCTGTCCTATCATATCGGCTATCAATCAAAATAACGAATAACTTCCCGTTTCCTTAATTTCTCCCATTCGATTACCGCATTAAGACGTTAGAAAGTGTCAAGTCAGCGCCCAAGCCATATATCTTATGACCCCAGAATTCACTTTTGCCGAATTAGTCGTCGCTGGGCGTACTTAATTTGTTATATGCGTCACTCACTTATTGAAGGTTAGATGGAAAATTACTAAAGTTATCTCTGATTCATATTTTTAGGGTTCCGTACCCAAAGGGTAAAATGGGACTCTATTACTAAGACTCCGTCCGTCTGTCACCAGGCAGCATCTCATGAACCGTAATAGTTAGACAGTTGAAAATTTCACAGATAATGTATTTCTGTCGCCGCTAAAACAACAAATACTAAAAATCCCTACCATACTACATGATTTTTTGACGTTTTTATAGATTGCCCGTTTTTTGTTATTATTACATTACATTAAATTACTAATCGGTGTTTCAAAATTAACCAACAATGTATGAGCCACAAGTTAACGTTAACGTAGGTCTTGAAGTTGTCATCAGGGTCCCTTTCAGGGATTTATTTACTCATATCAAGTCTTGCGGAAGTTGGCGATCGGAAGATTTGTCTAACAAGAGTAGTGTAAAAACTAATTTACTAAGTTTACTATTACATATGATGATTCCAGTATTGGGTGTAATATAAATATAAAATTATTTTTTTAATTATGTAGTGTAACTATGACATAAATATAAAAAAAATCATAATTTACTTTGTCATTTTCCGTTCCGTGAATATTCCTTCATTACTAACTTCCGCTGCAAAGCGCATAAAAAAAAAAGACAAAAACGGAACGAACACAAAATTACAAACCATTTGACATCTGACACCGCGAATATTCAAATTAATGCATTATCGATATGAACAAAGGTGCACTTGGGTGGAAAGAGGGAGAATTTATGACACCTCAGTGCTGTACATACATCGCGTACCACACAAAATTTTGTTCACGCTATATAAAAAAGCGTAAGCAATACACACCAATTCTAACAACACACAAAAAAGGTGTACGACTGTTTCCCAGTCTGTGTCGCGAAAGGGGGCGGGCTGGCTTCAGTGTACGCGCAGCTTGTGACACGTAATTTACGCGTAAATCAAATTTGACCGGTGGGTGGGCCCCGTTGTCTCGCACATATGTCGGTGTTTCTGAACAAACGCGATGATTGTTACATTTCTGAGTGCCGTCGCGTGTCTAGCTGTTTTCGTGATGGAAAGAAATGACGCTCTTCGGGTGTTTTAGGACGGCGTTTAGAGACACGCATGGAGCGTTAATCTCGCAACGAGGTGCGTTTTTCGGTTATCGATTCGGCGATTAGCCGTTATTGGATTAAGTGTGTGGATACTGCAATTGTATAAGCCACCGGAGAGAGGGCATCTAGACGCCTGTACGAGGGCTGCAGTTTAAATGTTTAAAATCAAAATCAAAATCAAAAATATATTTATTCAAATAGACGCTTGCGCGTTCTTTTGAATCGCCAAATTTTACATCAAGAATTATATATATATATATAGGTTCGTAAGGTATATCGACTCTTGTAAAATTGTTCATTGCAATTTAAGTTCTTATTTAAATCACATTGTTTGTTTTTCAATATTTAAGGAATGCTTCTTTTAAAAATTTGAATTCTATTGCAAGTGCACACTAGTACAAAAAATAATCATCTCGTCGTAATATTCATTGCATAATGTTACTTGAGTGTGTCGGCATACTTTAAAGTTCTCTTGCTAGGTGGCGGCAAGCGTTGCTAAAAATGCAATAGTAAAGAGTTGTCGAGATTTTCACGCCATCATAAGATTGCCTCGGTAAGATTGTCTCGGTGCGTTACTCAGAAGACGTAGTGCGATAGACGTAATCCTGAAAGCATGGAACGCATGTTTATCTATTAAATTCATTTAAAGAAAAACGTATATACCTTCTCTCTGTTTCTCTTTCTCTCCATTTTTTTAACAATGTCGTATTTTCGTTAATTATCCGGAGTTTTATTTGAACATTAACAAAACATTGTTTCCAACTCCCGTGATTTTTTACAAAAAGTAATTTTAACGAATAAATGCTTGCCTTGCTGCTAGAATGGGGTCGTGTAAATTTTCATGCAATTGAAAAATCATGCAACAGTTATTTAGATAGAAATCGAGAAAGGGTGCAACAGTGGTGGACATGTGACAATAACTTGCAATTCTGCCAAAATTGCACTCTTATCTACATATTTTGTACGACCTTATGTCAAGGTTTTTTATTTACTGAACGCGTTTAAAATAACTTTTCCTTTTATCTATTCCTTAATACATACTAAAATACTTACTCTTTATTAATTCATTCAATTGCCAGAGAGAGGCTTTTTAGGCTAGGGATTATAGTTATTATCCTGGTAAAATTTAATTAAAAGTAAATAAGAAAGATTAAGAAAAATCATTCGCAAACATGATGTTATAACACTTAATAGCATATATAATATTAAGGGTTTGTAAGTGCAAATTTGTATTGCAAAATGTTTGAAAGCTTTGAAGACATGAAAAAAAAATCGTAGCCTCGTACTGAGTCTAAAACTGTAAACTTTCTAAATGAAAGGGATGCAGCCTAATACATCAGACTTCTAAGGTTCTTCAGTAATTTTAAAGTATTCTGTCAACAACTCCGCGATATCTAAAGTTAGATCGCTGTAAAAAGTTTTGTGTCCATAGTTTTTGAAAGAACAAAAATATTTATTCTATGTAGACTTGGTAAATTGGTATCTTTGAACAAAACACAGTTTGAAAACTATTTGTAATACAACTAGTGGTTTTAGCGAGACATTCCACATTCATTGACACGCTGAGGGTTCGAACAGATTAAAAAAGGAGCTTTAAAACTTTAACCAAACAAACTGTTACGGTAAGTTCTACCGCACCATACTTCGAACCCATTAATCGGAATCGCGCCGAATTATCTCGCTAAATGGCCCCTTATTAAAGTCGACTCCTATTTTACGCTTACACTGGCTTCCACGAACAAAAAAAACATAAGCCACCCCACTATTTAGTGAAACCGCTGCATCGAGCACCTGTGAGGTTCCCAACTAAATTGTACAATGTCTGATGTTTGCCACTTGTGAATTATTCCATACGCTCCAACATTTTGCGGCGTTTGTATTGCAAATTTATATTGAATTTAATTGCTGTTTGTTACCACTATACGTTAACTTTAGTAGTTCAAATATAAGATTATTTCAACTGTATGTTTTCTAATTAATTATAAAACACATGGTTTAATTTATATATTATAAAGAAAGACGTAAATATTTTTTTCTATCTTTACTTTTTTGTAATACACGTAGATGTTTAGCAATTCAATTATGTATTTTAATGAAGTATAAATATATAATTGTAATAACACTATATAGCTTATATTCCATATTTACGTCCCTAGTAAAATATTGTTTATGATAACTTCAGCGAAAGTTAAAAAATAGAACAATATTCTTTGTCATTTTACGAGATTTTTGCAAGAGAGAAAATCAGTGAAAAACCAGGCGTATTGGTTTAATATTGTCACCCAATGTGTAATAAGAATTAGTATATTCGAATATTGTTTTTTTTTGTTGCGAGAAAGACTTCAAAAAGAACGCAACGTTACTAGTCGAATGACACACTGTACACCCACCCCGCTGTAATAATAATGAAGAATTATTGTTTTTAACGTCACACTCCAGTGTTTTGTATAAGGATTTCCTTCTTATGTAAGTCTCTTCAGCTCTTTAATAAGCACGTTTCCACAAATACTATTGTTTGTATATAAATGTTTCCGTGTTTTCTTTATGTTTATTAATGTGTAACCATCGTAAGTGTAGGACCCTTTAAAGATAGATTTCCTCCCATTTTATACGTTTTAAAACAATAATTATATAATATTAAACAGTTTTTTATTTTATATTAATAATATTATTCATAGGAACGCTGCAGTTCCGGTAAATATATATTAAGCATGTTTGACTTATATACTTATCACTATACAACAACAATATACTCATCGAAATTATATATCCTAGATGGAGTGATGACCTATGCAAATATGCGGGAAGTAGATGGAGGCAGGTAGCTCAGGATCGTGATTCGCGGTAGTCTATGCGGGGGGCCTATTTTCAGCAGTGGACTCAAACAGGCTGAAATGATGATATAATGAAAATGATGATTTTGGTGAAATCATAAATTTCGTTTTCTCAACTTTATTAGATAATATTGTATTAAATCTCTAGTCATGATTTCAAGTTTGATTATTTGCAAAAATGACATTTATGTAAAAAAAAATTGTTTGGTTTATTTTATCAATCTGTTCTAATAGCAGATAGTTAATAACATATTAATATGACCTACATTTCAATGAACAATATATTGGTAGCAGTAGTAGTGCATATTTCCGTATGCATTTATAATTCGAATTAAAATAAATCATTAACCTATTTTCGTTGCTACGAGTTCCTTAAATCCATCGTCGGCAACTCGTCTCTGAATTTCACTTCGATACTTAACTTTTACAGTGGTTGTGCATTACCTAATAGAGAGGACGGGCTACATTATCTCCGGTGACTTGTGAATACTGGCCCCTCGTAAAGTGAACTGACATATAAATCATTGCTAATACGATTTCGCTTCAACATATTTTCGCCCCAACCTCCCCTGACAAAGATGACGCTTGAAGATACACCGTAACTGTTCTGTTAAGGTGAAACCTTTTACTTCTTCTTAAAAGCTCCCACTAATGCCTAGGCAAACAACAAAAAAGGTCAAGGTTTTAATACTAACGCAAACAGAGATAGCTTATATCAATATTTTTAATTCCTACCACAGTTCATTTATATCAATAATTTAACTATGGTTGGACCATGGAACAGTGTTCACTGTTGCACGAATGGGCAGGTCCGTCCGCGTTAGAACCACGACCTCAAAGAAGATTGGCGTAAAGTAGATGTCGATTGAGGAGACGATTGAGGTAGCCGGGGCCCACTTTATTTAAAGGTGGCAACGCATTTGCAAGTGTTGAGTTCGAGTGTTGCAAATTCCCATGGGCGGCGGTTATCATTTAACATCACGTGAACCGCCAGCTCTTTTGCCAGTTTCTCACATTAAAAAAAAGTCACCATCGTACTGCACCTGCATCATTTGCGCAATGACCAGTGCTTCCTTCAATATAATCGACCACCGGCAAAGCATGGCTCCTTTCATCATCCTAACTTCGACCTTCGACCGATCGGTCACCCCTTAGTTTCTTAAGTAATTATTATTAACTCCGCTACGCAACCAGTAATTAGTACCTATAACTATGACGCAGTTGCCAAGGTATTGGCTTCAGCGCCGGAGATCATGGGCTCGATTCCCACACGGGAAAACCATTTGTGTGACCCATAGATAACTTTTCTCGATCTGGGTGTTTGTTCCTAAAGAGAGTTGACGACAGGCAGCCGGCCGGTCGAAAAAACCTAGCTAAAACCACTTACAACATGATTCACATGTGGTTTCAACACCACCTAGGTGGGGTAAGGGCAGGAGGATGATGATGATTTAGTGGAAAATTAAATAGGCGCTAAGCTCGTCACCGGGGGTATACCGACAACAATATGATTTTTGCACATAAGAGATCTGAAAGACTACAAGAGTGTAGGAAAACTCAATGAGCACAACCCACTGAGGATTTACATTGTAAATATGGACGGAAAGTCCAAATCCTAGGTACAGAACAGAGGTAAAGAAACATGATGAAAAAACCGGTCTAACACTTTCGCAGTGAATATTTTGTATTATTTGTTTAGAAGTGAGTATATAGTATTGATGCTAGAAATACAAAAGTGTGTCTGTTGATTTTCGATTTTTCAATGTTTCAGGTATGATTTGGAAGGATATGAATGCCGTACTAGTCAAAAAGAAGAATTACTGAACGCGCCTATTTATGTTCGGGTTAGAATCAAACCCAACACCATTTAGTTAGCAATATTAACTTATGATAATGGATTACTATCGATAAAATATCAGAGCTACATTTGAAACATGGTGAAATTTCTTTGATATATGGCAATAGATACTATATGAAGAAATGACATTTATCAGAGTACCCTCACTACCGGAGTAGCCCTACTACCCACTGTACACAGGAGATCTTTGCCCAGCAGTGGACCATATAGCTTATATAGTGTTACTTTACACACAGTGATGTAGCGATGTAGCCATCCTTAAATGATCATTACCAGCGCAGTGGTAGACGATGTGACAAAGAAAGCAACCCTTAATTACGGTCTCCCATAATCTTCCAGACAAAAACAATAGATCATGTGCGCGCACCAACTGCCTGTTTACAGAGCCCACGGCTAGATGGCGTGCATTAGTTGAGTCAACACGGGCGTAGACTGCGGCTTAATCCGCTCGGTGGCGCCCCCTATGGGCAAACAATCAGTGGTCGTGTTTGAATTGTTTGTAGTAAAAATTACTTAATACATTCACGATCAGAGTTAAAAAATAAAAGTGGGCTCTTAGACATTACTACATTCTATTTAGATCGACTAAAAATATTCATATTTTCTGTATTTTATGGCCTTTATATCGCTCGAACACGACAATCATCATATCAGAAATTAAGAAAAATTTATCTTTATATATATATATATATATATATATATATAATTCTTCTGTACGTGTATATGTCACTGAACTCCTCCTAAACGGCTGGACCGATTTTAATGAAATTTTTTGTGTGCCTTCAGGTTGATTCGAGAATATTTTAGATTCGTAATTCGTTTTTTTTTTTTTTTGTTTTTTTTTTCTTTATTTATAAGTTGTGGTCGGATTTAAGTCGTGTCAACAGGGCAAGTTCTGTCCGGTCCGCTAGTATAATTATATAATAAAGCACATATGAACTTCGTTCTAACAGTTTTAAAAAATAAAATTGCGAACGCTACACTGTAAATCTTATATCACCAATAAAATAAATACTTTAATTTTCGATGTTTAGAAGAAAAGTAAACATAAATTAAACTTTCTTTTTTAAATAAGACAACCGTACTTTGTTTCAAAGTTACTGTACATAAAGGTAAATCAGCCAATTTCCGTTCACATCAGAGGCATCACAGAGTGCAAGCCTTTGTACTTGAATTACTCTGTGTGTTGTACACGTCGGTTGTAATGTTATAGATGCAGTGAGCAGGAAAGCGGCTAGTTCGGCAAACATACGGACAGAGCAGGCTTCAATCGAGCGTACTATATACCGATAAGTAGTACCTGCCATTGAGTACAGTTGAAGAAAAAAGTGATAAAATGATATTATTATTATTATATAGAAAAGAATTCAACGGTAGTATGTAAATATTTAAGTGTCAAAAGCTACTAGTATATGTTCGAAATTATTATTATTAGATCAGCTTTTCTCTCAAAAATGTAATTTAAATTAAAAAAAAAAACGAATATGATTATCATTGGTTTTTTTAATTTTTTGGTGAACCAATAACGAATTGCATAATGTTTATTGATTTCGATGGAGTTTAAAAACATATTCCTCAATTATTAACCAAAATAACTTAATTCTTAAGGGATTTCTATGGTCAATCAAAATGTCATTATTTTTTTATATCAAATAATAAATTCTTCAGGTCTAATACATTAGTGACCGACGATTAGTTCACGGTTATATTGACATATTATATAATTACATTACTAAGTATTGTGCTAGGGCCACGTAGCAGATTCTACTGTTTCACGACTGGGCTGGCTTGACACCTCACAGAAGACCGGCGTGAAGTGGACGTATTACTTATACTTTAACGTTTTGTCTGGTGAGTGGGGTAATCGCGGGCGATAATAAGGTTAGCAACACTGAGGACACGACACATCAGCAACCTCACACGTCAATGAAGGTTTACCACCTTCAAGACTTTCAAGTTAATTAAAATTGGGATAACGTTAGATCTTCCGTAAGTATCAGAGCATAGGCTGTAGAATTCCTGTGGCGATTGCCAATGGAATTCCACGGCGAATTCTAAAGGCGTCTGCTGCCTTTAGTTTAAAATTGCACATTTACTATTAACTACTACTAACTACTTTATCACCTATCTCATATCTCTGCCGTCAAATTTGACAAATATCGAGACAATATTCACATGAAATTACATCAAGACATTGCCTGGACTTGTCCTGAAGAATCCTCTGAATCGTTTAATAGAACACTTTAATTTAACTGTGCAGTACTTTTAGTGTATTAGTAAATGTGTTAATCGGAAAGAGTATGAAATTTGAGAGCTAAATAAACCGTTCTAGTATAAATTTTAAATTTTTATAGTACTAATCTCTGCACATGATATTAAACCTTAAAATTTGTAGAAAAAGTACGAAAATATTGTTGATGGCTAAAGCGTTAGGCCGCGAATGCCGAATTCGTGGGTTCGATTCCCACAGCGGCGACAATCTTTTCGCACTTTTTCTACAAATTTTAACGTTCTAATATAGTTCAAGACTGCTGACATAATTATGCAGAAGTTCTATATGGCGAATTGTACGTAACAGTACGCAAAGCCTGCTTAATATCCGTTTGCTTACTTTGATATTTGTGCGGGGGCTTAGCGTGCGTTGCCGTACGTATTTGCGTATTGGCGTTGCGGATTCGTGCTCGCCAGCAGTCAAAGGGTTGATTTGAGGCGCGCCGAGATTAGCCGGGTCAATTAAGCGGTTTATTGTACGAGTGGCTCTACACTTGAGATACAATGCGTCCGAATTGACTCCGGAGCCGCCATGGTCGTTAATGACCGGATTATAATGACGGTGGATTGTCAGAGCAGGTCTGCGATAGGTCGATAGCTATAATTTTGATGTGAAAAACTCTGATTGATTTGTTGGGTTTAGAGTAATAAAGAGTAATATTACAATAAAATAGGGAGAGAGAGAGAGATAAAAAGTTTAATTATTTGTTCTAAATGAAAGATAGGATTGTAAGCCTTTAACGCCCATATTAATTCTCAGTTTAAGAAGGTAACCAATTGAACATGTCAATTAATTATCAATTCCGTTTAATTCCACGTCTCTACGTATCTACTTGATTTATTTGTTTTCTTTCATATCTACCCGTTTAAAATAATTGACATTTTCACAATTTTAAAACAAGATTTTGCAAAATTTATGTAAAATCTTGTTCTAAATGTATGAAAGCAACGCAGTAAAAATGAAATTTTATGCCGTATTCCAAAGAAGAATGAGTTTCATTTAATTTAATTTAGTTTTTTTTTAAAGTTCAAGAGGTTAAAAATTTTTCAAGTAAAACATAAAAAGAATTGTATACTTCGTTTATGAGTCTTAATATTTTCTTTCCGGATTCAAATGATAGATACTGTGTATTAGCGGAATTTACGACCATTTCTAGTGATTTTTTTTTATTTTTAATAAGAAAGCAAACGGGCAAGTGATTGACCTGATGGTTAATGTAACATCGTAACGATTATGGATCAATTCTTTAGAGGATGGGCCTTCGATTTCATGCACTAGAAAAAAATACAAAAGTGTAACCTTACGCTGGTGATGAAGTTGATGATCAAAAGTTACTATCAATATTCTTCACGCTGCTACTCGCTGTAACTGTTAATTCTATAGCAACTGTATAAGCTTAGGAAAGTGAGACATGTGCGACATTTCAAAACTACGCACTCAATTCTACGATAAATTTCTTAATAAAACCCAACCACACGTGTGGGCCATTCCCGTCGTCAACATTTCACAGTCGCGCGCAAAAGTGACAAAGCTGCATTCTTTAACGCTCTGCGTGTAATTACTCAAGCGTACGTTGACCCCGGCCACGCTGCGTCTCTATAGATAATTGTTTCAACTTAATTCGTAATATAATCGATGCAGCGAGCTCCATCATGCAGGGCTGGATACGCGTAATCTGTGGGTCAGTCGCGAAGTCACGCCTATTTGATTCACAGGATGTTCCATTTTGTTTACTTTGATCACGTTCCGTAAATGCTCAGTATCCGGACAATCGCTTTTAATTCAGTATACTATGTGTTCACATCTGCCGAATCGTTAATTGAAATATTTAAGTGTTGACTTATCACGCGCTCAGAGGTGAAACGGAGTGAGGAAAACATTTTAAAGAAACATTCATCATACAAAATAATAATAAATAAAATTATTTCCAAGACACCTAAAGCCCACCAATTTGCGTAGGGGTCATGAGGTGGACTATGGCTTAGTACCCTCTGTACAAAGGAGACTTTTTCCGAGCAATGGGACGTGTATAGACTGTTACTTTACTTGCTTACCATTCCCAGACTCAAGTAATTCAGTCAGCGACTTATAGAACAGCGATGGTGGTGAACGAACAGGTGGTTTTTCAGTTTGTCCATAGATATCCAGCATATTCATGTGTCAGTTGCTTGGCCAACCATTAAGATAGTAAGCCCCATAATCCAACGAAAACTTTAAAACTTTTACCACAGTTACTAACTGCTATGTTATTATATAGCTGTTTTAATTTTAAAACAGCTATATAATAACATAGAAAATTAAAAATAGAAAAGCTTACAAATGTCATCAAAACAGTAAATTTGCAACATCCTGTATTCACGTTTGAATCGAGAGTGCGGGACCGTCATTTATCATCAGGCAGATTAACTGTGGCTGTGTGCACTTGTTCCATTTAAAATCTACTTCCTCGTTTTCTTTGTTAGACGAAAAAAATCTTTCGCTGACCGCGTGCGTTTAACACATGCGCGTCTTGTTAATTTGGTGACATTAGAAATATTACGTCGTATATTACAAGTCATAAGTGACCATAATGTCTCGGTCACAGTAAAAATTTACAATTTTACATTACGACTCGGCATTAGTCGTAAGATGTACTTGATTTTATTTTTTGAGTACGAAACATATTAGACTACGACAGTCAATCATGTTTTTTTTTAAAAGAACAGACATTTGAGTTTGTGTGTGTATATACATATGTGTATAATTTAACACTTGATTTGAGGCCATCAAATATTTGTTTTTATACGAATAGTTGCCACGAGCAGACGGGTCACCTGATGTTAAGTGAATACCTCCGCCCATGAACATCTGGTACACCCGAGGGTTTGCGGATGCGTTGACAACCTTTTTGGAAATTGGGCTCCGGCTACCTCACTCACCAGACGAAACGCGAAAGTATTTGTCATACTTCCACTTTATCTTCACGCCGGTCTTCTGTGAGGTCGTGGTACTTGCCCGGAGGAACCTGCCCATTCGTGCAACAGCCGTGGCTGCTGCGTGGCCCTACCACCGTTAAATGTTTTTTTTTTTCATTGGAATGTTAAATTTTTCTATTTTTATTTTGTTTTTAAATTGAATATTCTTTATTAATTGAATCTTTAAGGATTTGCTCTTAAAAAGTTTATGAATTAAGAACTCGACACAAACATTCAACAACGATGCAATCATATTGTCACAATTTAATAAGACATGGTCCGACGCCTCCGAAATAAGAATGAGTTGGCGGGTCGATTGTAACGGATCATTTAGAGTTGACCTTTTTTATTATTTGAAACAACGGTGGTCGATCGCGACCGGGGACTTAAATTAACACGGTTGGTCAATATAATGACTGTACTATTAACAGTGAAGTGCAGAATAAGTGACAGGTATCAAAAAAAAAAATTAAGGTTTAATTTTAGTTATACAGCGTGTCGTTACCATCGCGACAATAAATGAACACACATATAGGGGATAACTTTTTAAAGTTGTATTAAATATTTAAATTCTTTAAACATCAATATTTACAGAGTTATTAAATTTTCCGAAACAAAGAATTTTAGAACATCCTTACCTATAAAAGCGTAACGTAAAGTTCATTTGTAAAGGTCACAAAGCATATGAATGGGATGAATGAATTTAAAAGAGACAAAACATACTGTTAGAAGGAGAGGCTTGTAATATGACGCTGTGGCGCGAGTTGTATAGGATGTTACAAATTTTGTTTCTTTTTTACTTAATTAGTTTGTTTGAAAAAAATTTTTTTTTAATTATGGATTTTGTTTAACGTTAATATTTTTTTATGATTATTGTCAAGTAGCGTTAGACGTGTGTTCATTTATTGTCGCGATGGTAACGACACGCTGTATATAGGAGATGTTGGCTGGCAATCTTAATTGAAAATGAAATATAAGTGATATATTACACCAGTGAAATTGCATTCAGCAATTCGTCGTTCCGATATACGCTCAAGCAGTTCATATAATTGGTGAGAAAGGCCAGAAGACTACATAGACCACAAAACAAATTTCAAAATGTCCACTGGTTACCGAAATTGTTCAAAATGCTAAATACGAAAAAACCACCAACCCATGTAGTGAGTTCACACAGGCTGGATGTATTTTGTGTCTGTGACTTTGTTTGCGATAGGAGACGCGTTCAAAAAGACAAGGGGTATAATAGAATTAAATTTGGGAAATATGCCAGTACTTCAAAGTCAACTTGCGACTCGTCACTGTGCGAACGTTTATACTACTGTACTTACTGTACTTGTCTACTGTAGTAAACACTTGACCTATATTATCTTGAGCCCGAATTTCACTTAAGACAATAATAAATATAAATATGACAATGGCGGTAATAAATATAAATATGACAAAGTAAAATTAATTCCGAAAAACATGCGAACCTTGCAAAATATATTGACGCCAAATGAATTTACTATTTCGCGGTTAATTTTTTCCTTACTTGTTTCCCCCAAACGCCCGTTTTTTTAAGGGTTAGAAGTTAAATAGGGGATACAATTATTGTTATTTTTTGCGCAACAATGGGCATGTTTGTCATTGCTTGTCATATTATTTTATGGTTTCATAGATTAGACGATGACTGTCGATACGCGTGGGAATGTGTCTTTTTTACATTGTCTTCTTTCAACTTTTTTGACGATAATGACATTGAATTTTTATTGAGAAAATGTAGTACCCCTTTTTGATTCCTTTACTGTTATAAATTTTAGAATGCCTCTAGGGAGTATAGATCTTGCACCTGGAAGTTGAAAAGAAATATTAACGTCATTTATATTTACTTTAGTATGTGACACAGATGGTAAAATATCTGTAAAATCAAATAAATTGGGATAACATGCAGCAATATTTAGAAAGAAAAACAGTATAGAGCAAGGACAATGGCTCTTTGTAATTATATTATTAAATTTATAAATGTTAGATTAATTTGTGTTAAGAGAATTTATTTTAAAAAGGATATCTTTAGCAAAATCTGTCTTAAAGTTTTTTGTTTTCTTGTATAGTGTTCAGTCATAGATCAAGAACAGGGTTACAAGATTTGGGCGTTTTTGATATTGAAGCGAAATTGAAAATAAAAAACATCCAATTCACGAGCTTACGGATTTTTCGATACTCTGGGCGAGAGTTGAAAGTGACTACACGCATGATTCTTGTAGACATACAACTCCTCATTTGAGACATGACACAAAGGGTTGAAGTATAAGTTCTCATAAACAATGCAATAACAATACGTTAATATAGCTCACGGAGTTATGGCCGTTATTCCTTGGGGATACAGTCGAGAATGGTTTCGAGGTAATAGGCTCAAGGGAGAATTACCTATGCTTCGTGGTACACTCGGCGGCACAAAAGCGCACAATATGGCTAATGGCGGAGGCAACTAGACGCAACTCATTCAGAGAACAATTACCGACTTAATAGAATAAATAGAGTAATCAGGCTACTTCAGCGCAGGAACTGAGTGTTTTGGTACTAAGCGTGCGCTGGTGTACTGTGCGTCGATTTAAATAAATGTTAAAGGAAGAGAATATCAATGCGCATACCTCGATAATTTTATTTTATTGTTTCTTAACGGCACATATAGACCTGGGAGTAAAGATTATAGGATTTTTTTTGCAAATTCAAATATCTTTATTAAATACTCACTTATTGATTGTCAAAAAATTAAAACCGGTACGGGGAAAAGAATGTGACCTGAGAAGAATCGCTGAAAGAAACTCAGCGGCCCATTTTTTACCGTTTTTGACTCACGATTTTAATGTTTTGCATAAAGCACGTATACGTCTGCGTGCCTGTTGCGACTTTGAGTCCGTTTTGCATTGCCCAAATGCAACTCTGGATCGCACACTCTTCTGTCGTGTGGGCAGCTAAAACACAACCGAAACACGCACTCCAACCCAATCCCGGGAAACGGGCGCACCTTTTGTGAGCGTTATTTGGATGCTAATGTGTTAATTAACGGTTTTGCATCGCAATTATCGCCCGCGCACCCGAATACTAGTGTTATGAATATCGCGCTCGGGTTTAAATGCGGATTGATTGACCTTTGTCCAACGCCAACGGCGATGACAATCCGATAACACCTCTTTGCATTCATTACGCTTAATGACGTTACAACGGATTTCGGATATGGTCGGATTGTATTGATTGAATTATTGCCCGTTTTTGGACGGTGTACGGCTAGAAAATCAACGCAAACACATCAACACAAACGCATGCTCTACAGCTTTTTAAAAAGAAAATTATTATTTCATTTGTTTATATTATGATAACATAATCCTGTGTTGTATGGATGTTTTACGAACATGAATTTCACGTGGATTGTCTGTGGGTCACACAAATAGTTGTCCCGTGTGGGAATCGAACACACGACCCCCTGAAGCCAATACACTGACAAAGTCACGCCACGTAGTCATCAAAGCAAATAGAGATAGAGTTTTTAAAGATGTTATGCATGAAAATCTACGTATTGATTAGATTATGAACCAACAACATATTCAACTCTTATGTTCAAGTTTTAATGAGAATGTTAATGGTTCTGCTAAGATTCAAAGTAAACTGTGCAGGTAAGAAGGCTTACTAAGATATGTTTGACACGGTTAAATATAAAGTAGGAACATAAAAGTTTATTGCAATTATGGGCAAAAGTCAAAACACTCGACTAACAGCACATCACAATTAGTTACGCCTTACATTCTTATTTTGATCATATTACTCTTATATCGATATATTTATTTACAGAGTCGGTTGCGTACAGCTTGAGCGATGATTTAAAAAGAGTTTTTGTTACAAAGCATTAACGTAGCCATTTGCGTGACAGTTAATCAATATTTAGGGATTTTTTTTCACTTCCCGAAGCCATCAAGGGTCAGGATTAAGGGGCCAAGTTCAAATATGGAATGACAAACCTTTTTTTATCGCACAATTCGCCAACCGTAAATAATGCGATTGGGAAGACGGAGTGGCGTTTACAAATTTTTATGTTTCACATTCGGCGTTTTATTATTTAATACACTGTATGAAGTGAATATCGGCAGGGAAACGCTTTGTGCTGTGTTCATTTGGCGCGATAAAAAGTAATGCCACATTGTGAGCCGCTGATGAGGCCGCGAGATGATTCGCGCTTTTACGATCGTCCTTCGGATTTACGATGCTCTTAGGGCCGTTGAGCTTGGCGTGAGAAAGCCTCGACCAGGTGATGGTGGTAAGGTGACGTTTATTGCGTTACGTAATCGGCTCGATTTTTATCTTTACTAAGTATGGCAACAGCAAAACATATATAAGGTCAGGTCAGTTCTAATTTTTCGTGACTTTTGGGGATTATCAAGAACAGCTCGTAGTATTGAGGTTTGTAGCTGAGTGTTGCTTCGTGTTTCGTGGCAGTCTGTTGGGGACGCAAATGTTCACCAGTAGACTCTATCGGGCTGAAATGTTTTAATTACATCTATTTCGGTCAAGAGTTCGTATCAGGTACCAGTGATATACCGGCAATTGAGACTTACGGACTTTGTACGATGACAAGCTTACTCCATCACCGTTAGACTTACATTAAATAAAACCAACTTCCTTTTTTTTTTCGAAGTTTAGATGTAAGCCCCTTTTTTGTATTGTATTTTCTGTGGAAGAGGTTGAGTATTAAATCTCACCGACCACTGTGACCTAGAAGGTCTATTGTAGTCTATCCAGCGGAAACATTGTCCTTTGTTATCATTATTCTTTTACATTAGCCTGTGTTGTAAGGACGCTTTACACACTTAAATTTCACGTGGACTAACACCCAGATTCGAAACTATTAACTGTGGGTCACACAAAAAATTGTCTCGTGTGGATGACCCTTACAGTTGAACTTTTACACATTCCGAGATCTCATATGTTAGAAAAGTAACACTAGGGCGAACTGCGAGGTCATTAATTAAATCACACCCGCAGATCCCGCACAAGCACTTTGTACTCGTCACATAAACACGATAATGGGCATCTTGGCACTGAACCACACTCATAACCGTGCATCATACCATTAGCTTTATCTGTTCAATATCCCGATTTGTTTTTTAACTAATTTATTGCGTTTAGACACGGAAAGAACCGCCTATTTATGCTCACTGAGATATCGGACGACTGGAAATGATATCGACATATTTTTAAATAGGAATTAAAAAGACAAATAATTTTGGTACTGTATTTTATTGCTGGTCAATATTATATATTACGGACGTATCGCCTTTGTTATAATAAAGCATAGGATGCTATTAAAAACATCAAGTAAATAACATAAATTATTGAAAGGGATGATGAGTTGCTTTAATAAGTTATAGATACATTATAGAACTTGGCGATGTTATTTCTTAACTTTTTATGTTTCACCTTATAGGCAAAGACCTCACAACATTTAGTATGAAGTCTACGTGTTGTGTCAGTCAGCATTTAAAAGTCAATAAACGACTCTATTGTTGTTGGCAATTGAATTTCAATTTAAGGTAATAAAATTGAACCATTAAAATAACCGACTTAGCGCAGAGGAACAAAATTACTAAGTCGTTAGTATCGGTATGTATAAAAACTGTTTGGCTCTTCCGTTTTTCCTTGATCAACAAAAGGGGTCACTTGAAAGCGAGCGCAAGAAATGAGGTTTTAACAATGGGTGTTACATGTAAATTAATTAATAACTACTCTCGAACGGTAGTTAGTTTTAATAACAAAAATAAATAATAATTATCACTGGTGTATTTTAATACTCGCGATGAAAAAACATATATGTAAAGTTTTATATTTTAATATTTAAAGTATTATAATTTAAAAAACATTAATATTTAATTTAATAATATTGCAGGTTTCATTGTATAAGATTTTACATAAAATATTATGTTTGCACAGCATGAGTGTGTAATGTCTGTTTATTCTTCTTTTATATTATATTTGCGTATTTTCGTATGAGTCGTATGTACATTAAAACTAAAATATTATTTTAGTTTGATATCTTAATCAACAATAAGAGTGTTTCGATTTTTAAAATAAAGTATCCTCACTTCAGTTATGAAGCGCCTTCCTGAAACAGAAACAGGTGATTACTGAATTAATCATAAAAGTACTAAAAATTGTGAATACAAATACTATACGAAATATGGATTTGAGTTGGAAACAATAGTCCTAATAATTATAATTTTATTAAAGTACATAAAACTATTAGTAATTATTTGCGTTTTTAATAATCTTATGTTCTTTAACTACATTAGGTTAGATCAAGGCGGGTAATACAACTTTTTTGTGATAGGATTACCAAGAACGACGTAATTATGTTGGCGTTTTAAAAAACTTATGTGCGTTAACAACACTGAGTTAGATCGAGGCAGGTTAAATAGTAGAACTATTTATGCTATAGTATTGCGAAGAACGAAACATATTGCTTTTATTTTATTTATTTATACGATCACTACGAAGTTGCTACTAATAATTCTAGGTATTCTTAGCGACCGCAAGAAAAAACCGCAAAACGGACGTCGCTGCATACACCATTGATACTTATTCAATGAAGTAAAATAAAATGAAATAGGATCTACCGGTAATTATGGTAGTTATGTAGAGTCGAGGGGTAATTACTGCTTTTCGTTAAGGGTGGGTGCTACTGGTGATTTTTTTGGTTAGTTCTCTTAGTAACTCTAGGGAAAGGTGAAAAATTATATAAATACTTTTTTATACAAGTTTATACCTTTTGATTTTTGGTATGTCATAGTTAACAAATATTAAATATGTAAATATGTTTTGTTCAACTTGAAAGTAGCCCGGTGTTAACTACTAGAAATTTTCAATGTAAGGTCTATTTGGTTATTTTATGTATAAACATTTTCAAAAAAAAGGATTTATTGTAAAACTATGTAGAAAAAAATGGATGAAAAGTTTTTCACCTGTGCGGGAAATGAACCCACGTATTCCGGATTTACGCCCAGATACTCTAACCTCGAAGCCAAACGGCTAATTCAACAATAATCTCAACGTTTTTATCTAGTTCTCTAGTTTTTTTATGCATCATCATCATCATTTCAATCATTTCAGCCTATTTGAATCCACTGTTGAACATAGGCCACAGAATGCACCGAAGCACGATGCTGAGTCATCTGCATATATATTTAAAGTCATCGCGTACAGTTTCTCCTTAAGCGTCCCGAGATTTCTCAATGAACCGTCTAGCAGCCGCCGCCCTTTGTGTTTTGAAGTATAATGACGGAAAATTGTTGCAAGCGTATCTTTTGTGAGATGAACTATTCCAATCAGCGCGGCGCACCGGCTGAATTTAAAAGCGGACGATATCCCGCGAATTTCCCAGAATGCGACGCCACCCGTTCGGATGCCGGTTGGTTAATGTACCTGGATTTGATGATTGCGACGTCTACTGTTTCATGGTAAAAGCAGATATTTCCTCAGAATTACAGACAACAGTGATGGAGATTATTGCGGTTCAGATTAGTCTGGATTATTCTTTGATGCCCATTTTTTAAGGTATACCGCTCACAACGCAATAATAACTGTACCGTGAAGCTCTACGAAGAATAATATCGCTAATAATAAACTATATTTGAGATTATACGTTACTACATAAAATCTGAAAAGCTTGCATCGTATATCGTTGTATTTATATGTCATATCGTCTTTATTGTAAGGAACCACAAATGGAATAACATTTTGTTTTGTAATTAAATATGACAATAATAATAAATAAGTAAATAAACTAATCAACATGATTCCACTACATACACACAAAGGTAGTTTCATGTCCATATATAAATACAATAATATGTGCGATAAGTATAAAACAAATAAAACAAAAAAAGTTATTTTATTAGTTATAAGTTCATGTGATTATAACTTGCGTTGTATGAAATCATAGAACGATATACAATACTAAGTTTCCGAGCTTTTTTTATTTTATTAATTTATAGTAAACGGATCAGTATCGTTTGATCATTATATTGAAAGCTGCTGTTTACTTCCTCGTTTGATATGAATCTGCTTCCACTGTGACCTTCAATTCATTGCTATCGAACTTTGTCGTAATCCCACCACGGGATCTTTGTTCCTATAAAAATTCATGAACAGAAGAGATTCAACCTATCGTGTGTTTACTTGCAGTACCCGGTCCCCATACACATCCTTGAGATTTTGTGCCGTCTCTGATAAAGCCATATCAAAATAACAGCTGGAAACAATTAACTGATTTTACAATAGATGAATGACACAGCTGTATTATTTTTAGGTTAGGACTATAAAATTTAGTAATGAATGAAAAAATTGTTTTTTTCAGCTCCCCCATTCCCCTGTAAAATAAGGTAAAAATTTAGGTTTGCTCATTGACGGGACGTTTTGTTGGAGAAATCAAATAGCTAGTGACAGACAAAGAGTAACAAGTGTCTTACGCTGTCTTTACAGATTAAAAAATTTCCGGCCGATAAAAACTAAAGTAACGCTCGTACAGGCCTTAATTTTTCCTTTAATCGACTATGGTGACGTGTGCTACTTTGACCTGAATGCAGATCACCTCAACAAATTAGACTGACTTCTGAATAACTGCATTCGATTCGTCTTCAATCTCCGCAAATATGACCATGTATCGTCGTATCGGTGACAACTAAATTGGCTAACCATTCGACAACGACGCTCCCTAAGAGCCCTGACCACACTTTTTTCTTACCTTAATTCCCCATTTACTCCTTCATATTTATCTCCTCACTTCTATTACCTTAGCACAGTCAACACGAAGAATCTTCGCTCTAAACACAATCGTCTTCTGTTATGTCCTCCTCATCGTTCTGATTTTATCCATTCCTCTTTCTTTGTTCAATCTATCCTTCTTTGGAATGAGCTCTCTCTCAAAATAAGAATGGCCAAGAATCGCTTTGCTTTTAAGAAAATGGCACGCAAGTACATTCAGGGGAAATTGCCAGCAGTTTCATGACATCATCAGATATAAATGTGTATGTATATGTATATGTATATAATATATATGTTTATTTAAATATGTGTATTAAAGTATATATGTATATGTGTTTTACGGTGGTAGGGCCACGCAGCAGCCTCGGCTGTTGCACGAATGGGCAGGCCCGTCCGGGTAAGTACCACGACCTCACAGAAGACCAGCGTAAAGTGGAAGTATGACAAATACTTTCGCGTTTCGTCTGGTGAGTGAGGTAGCCGGAGCCCAATTTTCAAAAGGTTGTCAACGCGTCTGTAACCCTCGGATGTGGCAGATGTCCATGGGCGGCGGTTTTCACTTAACATCGGGTGAACCGTCTGCTCGTTTGACAACTTTTCGCATAAAATAAAAAAATAAAAAAAATATGTAAGGTAATACTTATTGTATCTTTTAAAAGTATTGTATGCTAGAATTATATTATGTGTTATATTTTTATATTTAATAATTATGTATTTTTTTCTTTTTAGTTTATAACTGTTATAGCAAAACAAGTGAATCAACGTAAATAGAATTAACTTACTCCTTAATTTATTGCTTAGATGATGTCACGCTTTAGTCGTTGCATCATCTAAGCAATAAATTATTATTACGTCCTGGGCTTACATATTGATATTAAATGTTATCACAGAAGACCAGCGTGAAATGTTATACTTCTGCGTTTTATCCGGTAGTGAGGCAGCCGGGGCCCACGGTTATCACTTAACATCAGATGAACCGCCAGATCACTTGCCATCTTCCTACATAAAAAAAATGTAACACATTTGTATCCATCAACATGTTTGGGCTTTCTACGTTAATCGATAGCCCATTGCGTTATCTATGCTTCAAAATAAATTATCTTGAGAACTTTCTATATCTCTATATGTATTCGTCAAGTAATATTCCAATGCAATCAAACCCTGACATTGTCGTATATTAAATTATTGTTATGACGTCTGGTTCCCATAAAAGCATGGAGACGCGTATGGCATGTACTTCTGACAAATGAAATGACCGCTTTCAGGAAATTAAACCATAAACCACGGAGTGTAATGGACATAATCGTATGATTGCGTACCCTTTTACATTAGTAGCCGTGTTTGAGGTACTCTGAGTGAAACATTTTAATATGGATACTGAATATATATATTGTTTGCATAAAAAGTCTATGCTCTGGAAATTTGGGGAAATTAGTTTTTTTATTTTTATTTATGTCGAACTGGCCACTACTTGACTGCCATCCCACCCGATGGTAAGTGGCGATGCAGCCTTTGATGGTAAGCGCGCTGGCTCAGTAAAACCTATTCACTCTTTATATATTTAGTTGAGTATACGTGCTTTTTTCCTCACTGGAACAAAATGACTATATAAAAGAAAAAGGAATGAAAATAACATTATAAGATTTTATTAATAAACCATAGCAAAACATCGCTGGTAACCAAATTAGTAAGAAAATTCTTACAGAATTTTATGTATTTATTTTGAAAAAAAAAAATACATGATACTGGATACTATATAAGTACCCATTGCATCTTGTATAATATCATCGAGCTAGGCAAAGAATACTAACCTCATGTTGTATTACAATTTTAACAATTTTATCACTGCAGGTATTCCATCGTCTTTAAAGTAAAACGGTAACGCGGATTATTTATCGAAATAGTGTAAATCGTTTTTAGAAATGAAGTAAATATTTTTATTGGAACACACGTATCTACTTATAGTGGCTTATCGACGATGACCTTGAATCATGTTAAGCTTATCATGACGCAAGTCTGGAAGGGCCACGGAACACTTTCTGCTGTTGCAAGAATAGGGAGGGGAGGGGGGGGGGGGATAACCACGCCCTGACAGAAAAATGGTTAGACAAAGCGATACGCTTCGTCATTTATCACCCGTACAGCTAAGGAATGGAAACAACCTGCCAGCGTCCGTCTTTCCGTCCGAATACAACGTAGGCTCGTCAAGGCAAGAGCGAATAGGTTTTTACGGAGCTAGCGCTCTTACCATCAAAACGTTGCATCGCCACTTACCATCAGGTGGGATGGCAGTCAAGTGCTGGCCAGTTCTGAATAAAAAAAAATGACCTGAATTGAAAGCAATGAACTTTCGCGTTTGGTTTGGTGAGTGAGGTAATTGGTGCCCACTTTTTCAAGGTTATCAACGCATTTGCAAGCTATCGGATGTTGTAGATGCCCATAAGCAGCGATATTCACTTAACATCAGGTGAACCGCCTGCTTGACTACTTTTCAAATAAGAAATAAAACACTAAGTCTTGAAATAAATAAACAATACATTCCCCGGTTTCGTAACCAGACTTTTTGAGAATTTAAGTTTGAATAAGGCAAATTTAAGTTCAATAATTGTATGTTTCATATTTGAATGTAAAACAAAAAACACTTACCAGACAATTTAATGGTTCAGTAAATAATTAAGGAGTAAGCTTATAGACGGTGCATTTTCACCGTCACACACTCTCTTTAAACGTGGACATTTGTAGGTCTTAACCACCAATCCGCTTATCTTAATCCACACATAGAAATGAGGCCAGGAAACGTGCGTTTTAATTAATAATTGTAATACGATACTGGCAAATAAAAAAAATTACGTCTAACACTGAATTGGTAGGATGTGATAATAGATAGCAAAAAAAAAAGAACCGTAATCTCTAGTTGAACATTTTTAGGGGTAAATCGTTTCACTGATACGTCTACAGCAGGTGACGTTGCAGTTGTAATTTAGTGTAAAAGGTCTAGTCTTTATTAACTTCGTAATCATGTAATGGAATCGAAAAAAGGACAACAACATGAAAAAATATTTCGTTGACGAAATATTTAAAGGCTTACGTGTTTAACAGATGACATAGAATCTAATTGAATGTTAGAACTGCTCATTCCGTTTATTGTGTACTGTAATTGCGCGTACGAAAATTTGTAATACAGAATTATTGGTCTGCACCCGTGAAATAGGACCAGGCCACATTTGTAAAATGATTATTTTATTGATTGATTGATTGATTGATTATTTTAATGATATTATGAAAGCTTGAGTAAAAGTTTATGTATAAACATATAAGAATCATCGTTCGAACAATCTGTGGGGAGACTATGTTCAGCAGTGACTCGAACAAGCTGAAATTATTATGATGAAAGATCTTGAATATGTAACCACTTACCACCGAGATCCTTTATTTGTCACGTAATAAAAAAATGTTATAGTAATGATAGCCCAAGGTTCTGTGTCCAGTGAATCATTAATATAATACAGACTGAAAGCAAAAACATAATTTAAAGTAAAGTAGGAGTTTGATATACTACAAATAACGCAATGAGGCATGCAATACTGTTTACTAGATGCGGTTCAGTATTTCCCTTCATTCAAAAACCGTTTAATGGCCACGCAATAAGAGTTCTTCATTATTCAACCAATGCTTTTAATGTTAGCGAAAACAGTAGAAATTAACGCAGCCACGAAAGTTGCTGCTAAGCTGCTCTTAGACTTTAGCAATACCATAAAATCGACAGCATGAGACTCTCCTTACTTCTAACGACATCCTTATTATGAAATTAAATAAGGATATCAAATCAAATACCTTTATTCAATATAGAAGCATTACACTTACTTATTGATTGTCAAAACGCTGCCACCAGAAAGAAAAGCCACTAACCTGGGAAGAACCGGCGAAAGAAACTCAGCGGGACTTTCTAAAATAAAAATAAAAAGATCTAAGGTATAAATTAAGTTTACGAATCTCCATTATGATTGTGTATCATTCAATTTTGTAATTGTAATTTTTAATTATATCGCAAAATAACTTTAAAAAAGTAAAGTAACTGTCTATATATTCACTGATGGCAGGGACCCCACTGTTCAGAAGGCTGGCAGACTTAACACATTATATACAACTTTTTACTGTTAATATTTCGAAAATACACATTTCTACACCGCTTAGTGCGTGATAAAAAAAAAAAAGTAAATTTTTAGTCTATACATTTCCCACTGCTGGGCAAAGGCTTACCCTGTACAGAATGGTATTGTGCAGCACGTTCCCTCACTTTTTTGTTGAAATTATTTTTGTGTTGGGGGGATATTCATTTGTTTTCTCGTCTGGTTGGGTTTATAGATAAAAAATAAACGTATAGATATATATTGCGTATATAAAATAAATATTATGAATAAAAATAAACATATAGATGTAAATAGATTTTCGTTATTATTATTATAAATGTGCAGGTTTTCTCACAATGTTTTCCTTCATTGTTGAGCACGTAATAAGTCAGCACTTTAACATTAACAATTTCATTCATGGCACCTCGATTTGAACACATGTTTCGCGATTCATAATGAATTAAAAGCTAGCGCCCAAACACTAGGCAGTTTTTAAAATTACAATTAACAATTTAATCAGTGTCGGTACCGAGATTTAATTAGGGTAGAGGTGTAGAGGTAGGTGAGTATGTTGAATTAAAAACGAGAACGAACTAATATATCACGAATTTTAAATAAAAGTCATCGGATATCAATTGTTATGTATAAATGATACACTATTATCGAGCTTGTACTAGTGATCCTTGACACTAATGTATTGCCATCAGTTATATGTGTGCAAATTACAATATATTCCACATGTAAGTATCAAAAAATGTATGACCATTGAAACGCAAGATAAATATACGTACAGTAACGCTAACAAAATGGTAGTAAAATGTAAATTGGTTCCATTATTTATTTCCAAACACCTTCGACGTGTTATTGCGATTTCTGGAGTCGTTAAAAATTTAAACACCTCGGTGCAATGAAACCCGTCGTTATTTCTTACGGTTCAAAGTTAAAAATCGAGTGGCGAACGATAAAGTGACCTGGTATTACAACACTGTTCCCTCCACTTCCATTTCCTGCACCAAGAAACCAATTCTAGAGTCGTAAAATCGAATTAACCGCCTCGGCGTTAGGAGACTTGATAACGAACGATTTTATGACTTCCGATCTTTCCGTTCATTATTTATTGTTTTAATAACGTTCCGTTTTAAAACTCCGGGAAACAGGTTTAATTGGAAAATATAAAATATTGTATTAATAAATATCCCTATGCATACCCAGCAGGGACGATGGATTTTCGAGTTTACAGTCGGGGATTCGAAACCCAATGGCTTATTTGAGTTTGAACACTTTGAATTTCATGAAGTGACATTTAAACTGTCACATCCCATAAATCAAAACTGTATTTGTAATATGCGGGTCAGAAACATACAGAAAAAGAAGAATTATATCCTGACTCCGTTAGAGCAAGAGGCTATGAGTTCTTTTGTGTTGCATACAAGAATAATATTTTTTTCCTAAAAGCGAGGCGCATATTCACCAAGTTTTATGGCATGATGTTTCTGAATCTACACTGATGTATAAATTATTGCCAATTCTAGTTATTATGGGCAGGTAAAAAAAATCCGTAGAGTCCTCTTTTTTGACTCACTTTGAGCACTCGTGATGGAGTGCTCGTAGAAACGAAGACTGAATATGTCTCTTTCTTGAGAAGAGAATTACGTCACCTAAGTGTACCCAATGAGAGTAGAGCTAAATAATGAGATATTTTGTTTTCATATTTCATTCTTTCTTTAAATCTTTCTTCTCTTTATATAATTTATAGTTTTTTAGTCAATGCAGTGTACCTTACATATTCCGATAAATACAATAGTGATAAAACAATTATAATTTATACGCTGTCTATAGTCATAATTGTTTTTTTAGGAAATGATTTTATTTCGCCAATTTTGCGATTATTTTTCATACCATCATCATCGTAATTTCAGCTTGTTTTATATTACTAGAAGAGTGATGAGTGTGAATGCGGTTGGAGGGTGTCAAGCTAGTGAAAGACCGAGAAAAGTTTGGATGGATGGACTGTCGAATGGGTGAGTACTGTATGACGGCTGATAGAATCAAGTGAAAGGAAAGGACATGTTTTGCCGACCCCGCCTAGTGCCGGATAAGGGCACGAGAAAGTAGGGAAGGATTTGAATCTCATATTAGACATATTAAAAGTATCCCGATTATAAAACAAAGCTACGTCTTTTTTTTTAAACACCGGATTTTATTTGAGATATTAAGGACCTCATCGTCGGATGTCAAATGCAGCCCCCATGGACATTTAAAAGCCTCTCACCTTTTCCCACAACACTTCACGCTGATCTTCTGTGACGTTATGGTACTTTCTCAGATAGTCTCAGCTCTTTACTATGGTATGGTATTTATTACCTCTGTCTAGAGGAAACTTTTTTTTTATGTGAAAAGTTGCCAAACGAGCAGATGGTTCACTTGATGTTAAGTGAATACTGCCACCCATGGAGATCTGCTACAGCCGAGGGTATGCAGATGCGTTAACAACCTTTTTGGAAATTGGGCTCTGGCTACCTCACTCACCAGACGAAACGCGAAAGTATTATACTTCCACTTGACGCTGGTCTTCTGTGAGGTCGTGGTACTTACCCGGACGAGCCTGCCCATTCGTGCAACAGCCGAGGCTGACGAGTGACTTTTCCAGAATGACTTTTAGAATCTGGAAAAAATAACACTTTTAACATAAATACTTGACTTTTAACGCGATGTCCATAAATTTTATCGCAAAATGTACCTCGCTTTCACCTTGGGTAAAATAATTTAGAATTCAATTTTAAATAACAACTACTGTTGACGACACTAATTCCACGTAACTCGAATATTAAATATAACAACTCCCCGGTGAATACGAAAGTCGGTTTATTGTAAATTAATAACATCCATTATCGCGTGTAGACATGAGATTTACGATTGCTCGCCCAATGTTGGCTTCGAAAACTTTTATAGATGTATTTATAGTTGTTTTAATTTGAAATACTGACATAAAATTTGCAAAAGTTGACTATCGGATCGCGTACGGTTGAGTTGTTAACTTAGTCAGCGCACTTAGATGATTCGTTTTCTCAAATTTACGTAAACAATTTAAAGGACTTAGTTCGGAATGTGATATAATACAAGTATTTAAATATTTGATTTGTCATCGCTATGCCTGTGATTTCTTAAAGCTTGAAGTATGCCTTTTCTCAATAGCATAGTATTTACCAAACAAAGTAACTACGATTGTATTACCTATTTATGTAAAAGGTTGACATTGAATTACTATTTTAAATTATTGTTTAGTCAAATTACCTATTAAAAATAGAAATAACATTATATTGAATAAACAATTCTAATACAAAGTCACATAAGTAGTTAGTAGACAGCATCGTGTTGAGGCTTTCGTACTCTGACCTTTACGATATTCCGTCATGCTTTCCCTGTAGCTGTCAATGCAGGAGGTCAGACGCTAACGCTATTAATAAGCTGCCACGACCTCTGGGTAATGAGAAAATAATAAATTTCCCGCGCAGCCAGACACCATTGTTGGTCTGAAAGCGGCGGTCACGGACTTGCGGTCAAAGTACTGTGACTCATCGCTTTTTTTTGCTTGTACTGTGGCGTAGTGCCGTAGCTCCCGTAGCACTTCTACGCCGCAATGACGTTATAAATAAATGAGCGTTCTGTCGCCTACGACGCGAAACGGTAGGCAGGGATGATTCTGGACGATCCTGATACAGTTAGTATTTTATCAGAATAAAATATCGTCTAATTCATTGTCATTATAGTTATCATCATGAACTGTCCACAAAATCGCCGTAAAAAAAGGAGTGGATCTGATTAATATTTTAATTACCTTAGTAATATAACACTATAAGGTTCACAATGTACGTACAATTCGTTCTACATTGAATTAATGTAGCGCACTACCGAAGTGCTGACGTTGGAAAACAATTTCAATATTTGACTTCAAAACTGCGAGTGGAACGTTGTAATTTAGCGAGAGAAAGAAAATTTGCCTTAATTTCATCAGAGCGAATACCTTCTCAAGTGCAATCGCACCTGTACTTTGCTCTGCAGACGTCTGCAATAACACTGCAGCCTTCTGGAAAGTTCCGCTAATTCGTTATTGTAAGTGGGAACGTCTTTGAATAATATTTTTAATACAATTATACACACGGGAGTTCTGAATGAGAAGGTACATTCCAGTATATGACATATGGGTTTCAATCGCGCAAAATAATGTCTATGAATTTAAATACTTTAACAGTATCAAATTCAAAGTCAAAGTCAAAATTCCTTTACTCAATATACGCTTGTTTTCAGCCGTTATCGAACATCAAAAACCCACCACCACTACCGTATCTTTCCTGATAAACAACGACCAGCATAGCATAGACTCACTTACTTTTACTCTTTACTGAAGATGATTTAAGCAATCTTTGTATTAACGTTACTACAACGACTGCCAAATTCAGTGGAAAAAGACTATTCAATCTGCACCAATTAAAGTATTTGTAAAGTCATATGGATGGTAATAGGACAGTGGATTCCAGCACGATGCTTTACTAATTACTTTGTTTGTATTTAACTTTAAAAATGAAAATAATTATAAGCACAACGTTAATATTTTCATTTTAAGGTTAAACGGAAGCTCCATGTAAATTGGAACCTAGAGCGCAAGTCGAACTCTATAAGGCTTGTTTATTAAAGAACTGACTGTTATTACTACATGCCCTTGTACCGCGATGAAACCTAATTATCCGTTTGCAAGGAGTATCGCATAGAAATTATTGCAAATGGGAACTGAAATAAACTTCAATTAACCAGCGCACTTCTCGCCGAGCAGACGCCAGGCAATTGTTTACGTTTAGTACGTGTTTATTGTTTCGACTTTGTGTAAACGAACTCCCTCTCTGGGAAAGTCTTATTACATATAAATATAGGTAACTATCGCTTGAGCTTTGATGGAATATCTTAAACGCTAAACGTAACTTGGCCTATCTCATATTTTAAGTCGACGTAATTATTAAAAACGAGCTGTTACCGGAAACATGCTGCCTATTTATGTTAAATCGATTTACTCACTGATTTTTTAATGGATTAATTACCAAAAAAGGCTAATTCGTCTTTTGTGCACCTCGCTGTAATAACGCAAGTATACTTGGCCTTTAATTCAACTTGAAAGTGAATCTTATTTAATCGTTGTGTTGAATAAAATTATTTTTTTGAATTTTTACTGAACACCTAAAATTAAGAATATTTATTTAATGCTTAAATTGTAAGCGTTAGAGAAAGATTAAATAATTATATTATACGTACGTGTTACCAACTATATCATGACTCAACACATGACTCGTCCTAACCTAACTGTCGTAAATTCACTCAAAGTTATCGTGAATGGACTAATCGTGTCCCCGAATATTGTAGCTTACGTAGGAAATAAATAAATAAATATTATAGCGTGGATCTTGTATCATTCTTACATAACCAGCTCTCATTAAGCAGCAAAACCCACAGAAGTTAAATACATGATCCGTGCCAGGGTCGCATTATCGGGACAACAGTTTCTTAGATATTTGAGTACTGGGGAAGCTTGGACAAATAGAGCAGAAACTTTTTAATTTTATTGCATCTTGAAACAAAATTCTATGCTTGTATGTGTTCATGTGTTTGTGTTGTTATATATATATATGATTGGTCGCGCCAATAACGGTAGGTTTCTTCGATAGAATTTAGTGGACTGTATTGGTACATACAATAAGCAGGGCTAGGAAGGTGGGCGAGATGCACGTACTAACCTTGCGACGGCAGCCAAGCGCTCGCGCTCCCTGGGATGCTGCCAACACCGGCGGGCACGCCACGTAGTTCGGTACACGCACTTTGCAGCGTTCATTAAGTTCCTGGATAGCCACACTCCACACTCTCGACTTATCGTAATCGCGGAAGGGCGCGATACATCAATAGGAAGCGTTACTAGGACTCAATGTCCGGGATAATTAAAATATAACGAGGAGCGCAATGTCACTCGTGCGGTTGCGGGATAACGACTTTTTTAAACTATTGCCGCCGCGCGGTGCTGGCGACGCCTTAGGCGGCAGTACGTGCAATAGGATGAGTAAGGGAAGGGTAATGGATGTATGTACCATATATTAATTTAATTATTAAATTATGCTTAATTGGCGTAACCAATGATTTTTATGTTCATTTGTGCATGTGTTCAGATGTTATAGGATATTTTAATTCAATATTTGTCTATTTTCCGACAACAGAAGTTATTGGAGTATTGTAAGTATATTAAAAGCCGTGATAGCTTAGTGTCTGGACGCTCGCTTTTAATTCAATATAGTCGAGCAAACTGAGTTCAAATCCTGGTGCCAGCGCCAATGAAATTGTCAATTTTAAGTGCTGAGTTATCACGCGCTCAGCATTGAAGGATGATATCGTGAGGACCTGCAATATTTTCGAAATAATAATCGAAAAAAAAATATTTCGAAGAATAGTGAAGTCCGCCAATCTCCGTACACGGGAGGCGTTTGTCTAGCTGTGCATTTTGTATAGGCTACAACATGATTTTTTTTTATTAAAACCTATTAAAGCATTCCTGGTGAAGATAACTGATCTTTATCGTGATCAGAATCATATAGCTCATAACAAATGAATGTCCTATTTTTAAAATCATGTTCTTTATTGACATTACCAATTTTCGCTTAATAAAAACCTTTAATACTGAAATTATTCAATTACATGTAGATCTCTCATATTTCTAACGAGTTGGAACCGAATTATTGACTAGCAGCGAAATCTACATGACTTCTATAAAATTATTTTGCTTTCTTGATGTGTAAAATTGAATAGCTACGAACTTTCTCTGAACATCAAATACTTTTCCTCGGTCTTGATCACCTGTCAGCACATTTTAAGTGCTCAGTTCTCTGCTCAAAGTCAATAAATGAAGCCGACAGTTTGATACAAAATATCGTAAAACTATGCGAATGCAAAAAATATGTTTCCATTGAAAGCTTCGAAACGAGAAGGTTTTAAAATGGCTTCCAGTAACTCCTACACAATAGTGTCATAATTGCGTTTCGCTTTAAAACCGCTGAACATCAGCCTTTCTTAGTACCGCGTTCGTATATATAGGGAAACTATCGTTTGTTTATGACGAATCGTCGTTTCACAGAGCACTGAAACTACAGAGACCGCAGTTAACGGAATTAATATATGTATTCTTGAATAACTTTTCTTAAATGCACTTAAGCATTTTCATTTACCTAACATTATTTAAAAACGGAGGTTTCGTCTGGTCTCTGAGGTAGCCGGGATCCACTATTTTTAGGTTTTAACGCATCTGCGCTCACATGCAATGCTCAAATTCACAACGGTGTACATGGGCGGCGGTAAACACTTAACATCAGGTGAACTGCCTGCTCGCTTGATAACTTTACACGTACAAATACGTTAATTAGTTGCAGACATATTATATATCGAAAAAGTTTTTGCATTCTTTGACTAGAAGCTTGGGTAAAATATTTAAAAAAAATGTAGTCGAAACACCCTGTAGTGTACACGCTGTAGACTTCACAGGAGTAACCAAGGTTCAAAGAAGAACAGTGTGTAATAAGTGTATTTCTACATGTGAATTTCGTCAGGTAAGTGAGGTAACCATCACAAAATTTTTGTTGATCTCACAAAATCCCAAATTTTGAAAACAACATCCCACACACCGTCCACAAAATACCAAGCATTTATATTCAGTTCCAGACAAAATGGCATGTTAAAGTTTTGTGTAATAATTTCATGTAATTTATATTTCAGTGAAAACTTATATTCCATTTTTATTTCTATAATAATTTCAAAGAGCTCATTTTTCAAAAGTAGTCTGTGCATTGGCCAGACGTTATTATTTTCAAATTAAGCTTGTTCTGTCTGTATGTAAATTGCAACTTTACAGGATGACTTTGATGAAGCAGCCTCGTTTGTGTTTTAGACTATACCATTACTGTTTTCATTTTTACGTTATTCAAGTTGACTGTCCTTTTAATATGACAAAAAATGTGAATTAAATAAAGTTATATTGACATTCTGTGTGAAAGAGAATATAACTTTCATACAGCTTAACTTCTCATACAGCAATATGCCTGTAAGTGAAAATATTAATAGTACATATTTAATAACGTCTTCTGACCATGGAATAAGTTTACCTTTATCAATAATAAGCTTCTTTATATTATTACATATTGCATTATTTGAAAAAAATTTACATAATATTACATTGTAGGTAACTGTAAACAGTAATATGTACTGTTTACAATTACCGTTCTGTGGTAGGGCCACTCAGCAGCCTCGGCTGTTGCACGAACGGGCAGGCCGGTCCGGGTAAGTACCACGACCTCACAGAAGACCGGCGTAAAGTGGAAGTATAATACTTTCGCGTTTCGTCTGGTGAGTGAGGTAGCCGGGGCCCAATGTTCAAAAGGTTATCAACGCATCTGTAACCCTCGGGTGTAGCAGATGTCCATGGGCAGCGGTATTCACTTAACATCAGGCGAACCGCCTGCTCGCTTGGCAACTTTTCACATTAAAAAAAACTTTAAGATTTAAAAAGTATGACTTTATAAGGGAATACATCTAATAGCTTTGGACGGTTATTCCTGTTCTAATGCATATGCCGCATCGTTTAACCGATTCTCTCGCTCAAACACGATCAGCCCTAACACGATATCTGCACACCATTACGGCTTTTCAGCGTAGGTAGTCGCACCATAATGTAATACTATATTCATTTAACCGAAACTGATTGATGGCAGTGACTTGCTCTTGCCGCACTAGACGACTCGAGCCAAGTTTTTGCCGTGCCGGCTTTTTAGGGGTCGTTACGTTTATTTCTATGGTGTCTGACGTTAAGTTTGATTTACGGCCGAACGGTTCGGAAACAAAGCGATCGCGTTGGCCACGGCGTTATGCTCTTCGATTTATTATTACTATGAGTTTGGAGAAGGTACATTTTCAAGTCTATTAATATGTTGTACTATTATACTTACTATAGGTCACTGTGTGTTATATTTGGACTTCTTTTAACCGTGGTAGGGCTACGCAATAGCTTCTGCTGTTGCAAAGATGGGCAGGCTTGTCCGGGGGAATACCGAGACCTTATAAAAGAACAGCGTGAAGTTGAAGTATTATACTTATGCGTTTCGTCTAGTGAGTGAGGTAGCCGGGGCCCAACTTTGTTTTAAAATTTACTTAGGCTTACCGACTACACATACAAAAAATTATTAATAAACATTGACAGTTACCAACAGAATTATACTTTATATGTATTTAATATACCTTAAGTATGCACAACATTTCTCTATATGAAACTTAAAATTAAAAGATACTAAAATATTATTTAAAAACATAAACATTATTCTATGCATTACAATTAACACTACTAGAGGGCCAAACATTTTATAGTTTATGGTTTTTATCTCGAGTTTGAATGTAGTATAGAAATAATTTTGATAAAAAATATTTTAAATGCTTGTTATCACTAATAGTACCCGTTTTATGAAAACTCAAATAAGATCAATAAAATAGTTTCATTATACCGTTTAAAATAAAATGTCTAATTTAAAGATATTTTTTCCATTTGTTTAAACGGTTAGTTTCAATTAATCAGATTTAATGGCCGGGAACCATAGATGGCCATGTACAAATTTTTATAAATCTAATAAATCATTTTCATTTAATGGGTTAGCCGTGGGCGTTAAACGCATTGACTTAGTAATAAGGCTATGTTTTCGTGAATCGAATATAATATTCAAAAATTTCCTTTAAATGACATAAATTAAAAATATAAATAACATGTATTTTGTATCATATTGTCATGTATGAATAGAAAATATTAAATACATATACAATATAGTAAGTATACAAAATCACCAAAAAATAGGTAAAGCAAGGTATAAGAGTAAAGAAAAAGAAATTAAAGAAAACAGGCGCCCCTAAAATACAACATGTTTAGAATAGACCTTAGGATTTAGAAATAAAAAGTATTTGCGATACAAATTCCATAACGATTAAGAAAAAAGACGACTACTACGCGGTGCTTTGTCGAGGCGGGGCTTCGAAAAATATACAAAAAAAAAACCCACCGTACATTTGTTCTGCGTGATGAACACAATAAAACAAAAATATGCGGAACCCTTTTCATTAAAACCTCGCGTCATTAAAATGCGCCCGATACTCCCGTTGTTGTGTCTGTTTTTTTTTCTGCAAATCGCTGTACACAAAAACGGGTATCGAACCTAAGCCCTTTTGTTCTCGGGACACCTGCGCCATAGAGCCATGGGTGCTCTTCACAACAACAGACGAAATAGAGTCTTATGTGTGCGGTAGGTCATTCCATTTTATTCTTTCCACTAATACAATTAAAGTTCATTTTAAAGTATGGTCACTCTAATTTTTTTTTACTATTTGTAGGTTACGAAAATGTTAAAGGGTACCCCCAAGGACTCTAAGTGTTTGAAAGTGCCACTTGTTTCTGACTCATCACTTCATTTAATGGTTTTTTTCGTGACACTCCAAAAAATCGTGGTTATTAGTTAATTAACTTGTGCGTAATTTACATAGAGTAAAGCTAGCTTTTGTTATCCGAGCTCATGTAAGCTATCTGCACTCGTTTTGTACTAAAGCATAATATTACATAAACATATAAGGTATATTACACAGTATATTACACGACACAGTGATTATCACGATTATACATATAAACATTTAAGTGGTTAAGAGAATTTACAATCCGCGTACAAGGAATAAAGTCATAATCCCAAAGAATATGATTAGTGCCTTAATCGATGTTTTAGTCCTCGCCACTATTAATTTTCTTATTTCAGTTTATCAGTATGATTTAATAACATGAAATGATATTTTTGTGTTACCGTTTATTACGTGAAAGTTTATTGACCTCATTCAGATTAAACACAGAACACGGTCCGACGCTTTCAACTGTAACTCCAGTGACAAGCACGCTCCGAAGGCGAGAGCAATCGCAGAGTAATATTGCATCAGAGGTGACTCACCGACACACCTACAGCCAGTCGGTGGGTCGGTGGCGTCGTCGTCGCGTCGCAAAAAACCAAAACATTACTGACCCCGAACAAGTTCTGGCGAAAAAAAAAAAAAAAAACAGGGAGCACGCTCCGTTAACCGGTTTCGAATAAGGAAAATGAACTTATCAAATTGTTCGATGAACAGCGTCTGTTCGCATTAAAACAACGAATTATTGATCTGTCTCTGTTGTGGTATGATAACGAGTCGGGTGTATTTACTGTTTAACTGACTTAAAAAAAGGTGACACTAAATACTGGCACTTGTACGCGTCTACACAACTGCAAGCAAATGGTATATATAATTTTAAGTACCCGTCGTGTCGTATAGAGACGTATTTATTAATTATTCTTTTTTACTTTAAAATTCACATGGATCTAAACCGATTTTCAAATGAGTCTTTTTTATTTTATAAGGTGTATCTTAGGGTGCTATCCTATCGACCATGAAGTTTATCGATAAGTAAGAAAAGGCCTTTCAAAGGAACCCATAAGAAAGCATTACTCGGTTGTTTTATACCGTCAAAATCTGTGGCCTCTGCGTCTGTTGCAGGATTTAGTCGGTGTCGGTGGTGTGCGAGTAACACTTTATTCTGTATTTGCACAGACTAACCTGCCGTTCAGGCAGGATCTGCATTCACCTCACACATAATCAGTTGAATGTGCAGTTTTAAATATAGTCGGAAAATTGTGCGGTGTCAAATACGTATTTATAAAAAATATGATAGCAATTGAATTTTTCAATACTGTACTGTACAAATTATTCTGAATATTAACCTAACTTATGTATTCGATGTATTATTTTAATGTGAGAAGGTGGCATGCGACGAGGCGTGGACAGCTAAAACAGTACTGGGTAAAGGCCTCCGCTATGCAGTCGGTATAAGGGCATAGTCCAACACGCGGCCCTACTGCAGACTGAAGGATTTTAGCACGTTATAAATCAGCACTTAAAATTAAAAATTGGTGCCCGCACCGGGATCGAACTCAGGTTGCTCGAGTTTTTTTATCCAAAACTGGCCAGCGATTGACTGCCATCCATCACCTGATGGAAAGTGGCGATGGTGGTGAGCGCATTAGCTCAGTAAAAGCTTATTATCTTGCCTTGAAGACGCCTATGTTGTGATCAGAAGGGTATATTTAATTAAAAGTGAGCACCCGGACAGCCGTGATAGCTCAGTGTCCGGGCGCTCGCCTTTAATTCAATATTCTCGAGCAACCTGAGTTCGATCCCCAGTGCCGGCACCAATGAAGTTGTTAATTTTAAGTGCCGAATTATCACGTGCTCAGCGGTGAAGGAAAACATCGTGAGGAAACCTGCATATTTTCGAAATAATAACAAAAAAATATTTCGAAGATATGTGAAGTCCGCCAATCCTCAGTGGGGCCCTGTGGTGGACTATGCCCTGATACCCTCTGTACAGAGGAGGCCTTTGCCCAACAGTGGGACATGTAAAGGCTGATACTTTACTTTACAGCACATACGATAATTAATGTTATATTAAGATTTAGATAAGAATTGCGACCACTTTGATTGTTGTCATAATATGAAATTGATTTTGGGTTCGGATAAAGATTTATCAATATTTGTTATAACTTGAATGAACTAACATCAGTCGCTTAATAGTCGTTAAATATCTAAAACTGCTTAGAGATATACAATGTCCGTATGTATACAAAAGATAGTACTATAAAACATCAAATTGTCTACTAAAAAAGGATGTTTTATAAACAAATTTGGAGGTTGTTTAAGCTTGTTTTGATATTTCACGGAATTAATGAATAAAAATCATCCTCAAGAACGATCCCAGTCATACGCACGTCGATGGAATGTCGGCCAGTTTCCGTTTTGGCAGCGGCCACGATCCTCTTTATAACGCTGTCGATCTCTTTGTTTTTAAAGATTTGATGATTACGATTTACGAGTTTTGTACTAAACGGGATGAAAATGTTTTTAAGTTTACTTTTGAAATTTTCTATGGCATCATTACGGTACGTGTGGTAGAGCAACTCAGCAGCTTCTGCTAATGGACAATTACACAGGCTCGTCAGGGGAAGTACCACCTCACATATTGGCGTGTTGGCGTAAGTGTTGTACCTTCGAGTTTCTGCTGAGTGAGGTAACTGGAGCCCAATTTATTAAAGGTTGGCAACGCGTCTGCAAGCACTCGGGTGTTGTAAATGTCACAATGGGCGGTTAATTTCAGGCGAAATACGTTTCTTCTTTAAACTTTCCATACGGTTTTATTGTCTTTGCTGTATGTTGTATCTTGTAGCTTTTAGCTGTTCTGACTTAGATCTAATTAATACCTATATATGTATATATGCAGTATGCAGGGAGCGATAAATCAATACTCGCCGTTTTGTCCGTGTTTTCAGGCAATGAAAAACTGCTACAATATCATTTGACTACGAAGGTAAGTTCCGCCACCATCCACAAGGGAGCCACCATAGCTGAAGTGGGAAATCAAAAAGTCCCGAAACCAGAATACCACGGTTCGAGCCCATATGATTCTTTCATGTTTTCTCTCTTTTTTTTCAAGTCCTTCTTTTGTGTGAAAAAAAAAAACGAGAAAAGGGCGATCATCCAGTTACTACTTTATATCGGTATAATTTTATCGAACACCGAGTTTCTAGGTCACGAGAAGTCCTTAGGAGAAGAGTCACGCTTTAATACATGCGTGCTCTGTCAGGCGGGTAGACGGCTGAGGGCCGTGCCCGCTGATTATGCAGACCACAGCTTGGACACTCGTCAATTGTGAAGTTTGCATCGACAATTTAAATCACGATGTTAAATATGATATCATCTCATTAATCATCTATTATCTATCTTTGACGGATTTATGTGTGCATTTCATTTGAGCGTTATGATAATTATTATATGAAATGTAATATTTACATGACGTAATAGCTATTTAAAATTGTCATATTTAACAGCTCCACTTGTATCAAAAGACTATCGCCATGAACGGAGCAAAAGTGTACAGTGAAAATATCTATACAGATAAATAAAATGGAGTGTCTGTTTGCAATATTAAAATAATCGCTTTTTACTAAATCCATGTGGATGTATACACGGTACATATACCAAAATAACATTTTTTTAAATTTTTGTCTGTCTTTCTATCTGTTTCTTCCGGCTAATCTCTGAAACGGCTGGACTGATTTGGACGGGACTTTCACTGGCTGATAGCTGATGTAATAAGAAGTAACTTGGCTACTTTTATTTTAGATTTTTTTTTATTTTAAATTCCACGCGGATGAAGTCGCGGGCACAGCTAGTATATCAAGATAATTTCTACTTAACGTATTAACAAATCGAACGTTGGGAATCGAATCCATGCGTTGATGTAACTGAATTCACTTGTTTCCTTTTCTCTTGATCTGAGGCAGACCATTGTCTTTCAAAGCATTAATTCAACATTTCCAAATGTGTCGGTCTGTTATCCGGAATCACAGGTTCCAATTCCACAGGGTAGAAAGTTTATATCCATTTATCTATAAAGATATACTTTTTAAGATTCGTATCGAGTTTTTATTTTAGTCACAGGCTAGAACTAAAAATTAATTTAGTCATTAATTATCAAATGCAATAATAACGGGTGGCCATTACGCCGACCGCCATTTTATTATTTAAGTAAAAAGTATGCTGACGTATAAATATTTATCGATAATGCAAAAAAGGACAACCTTCACCATCAATGCGAGATAAAAAAGGTCAGTGGAGTAGGTATAATCCGAGACGATCTAGAAAATTCGATTACGTTGGAACATAACGGATATGAATATATTCATAATACCGAGCGACCTATGATTTGAACGCATAGCAATAAACAACAATGCCCATCTGCAATTCCGAGATAACTCATACATATTGGCGTCATCTCTGACATAGTACAGGTTTTTTATGTGAGAATGTGGCAAGCGAATCGGCGTTTCCCCAGATTTTATGCGATAACCGCCGTCCATGAACACCTGAAACACTCGCAGGGCTACAGATGCATAGCCACTCTTTAACAAAGTGGGCCCTGGTTACCTCACACGTCAGAACCAACGCAGAAGTAACAGTTCCGCTTCACACGGATCTTCTGTGAGATCGCAGTTCTTCCTCGATAATCCTGCCAATTCGTACAAACATCGCAGACGCTGCTTAGTGACCCTTTTTTTGTTATCGGGGGGAAATCTTCGAAAGATACCCTGTCACTTTATATGACAGGGTTTTGTGGGGTTCTTACCCACTATACCCACTAAAACCCCCTCGGTGGCCGCCTTCCGTACATTTGGAGGGACTCCGGGATCTCCCATGGAACGCACCGGACACACGCACATGAAATGCTTAGTGACCCTAACGCAGTTGATTGTTCTGAATAGTTTCTATTAAATTACTGTAGAAATCATTGCAATATAAAACTGTCTTATGAAGTTTATCGAGTTGAATTTGATCTTTATATTCCCGGATTAATTTCCATTTCATGAAAAGAGTTCCGTGACTAAGGATGCTAATAATAAAATTAAATATGAGTTATATTAAAGATCTTTACAATGTACAATGTAAAAATCTTTAATATAACTCATCATATTTTTGATTTCACATAATCGAATTCTGTGTGAACAACATTTCCATGCAATTCACATGTTTCCTAATTATCATCGGAATTATTATAAGTGTGTTTGCTAAACTATGTACCATCAATCAGTCAATAGTTTGTTCTATCATAACACGATTAACAATAACGGCGTCTCTCTCTAGCTTGTTGTTAGCAGAGTCTATCTCTCTCTTTCCACAATTATTCAACTTCATTTGAATCAAATATCAATATTCCGAATCGCTCTGTCATTTTTTTTCTTATGTGGTTACTTATCAAATTGACCGTACAAAATATTCAAATTTTATTCGATTGTTGCTCAAGGAACACAGTTTGCTGGATTCTAAATGCGAGAATTAACACTTCACTGTTGTTGCAATTTGCATACAAAGAAGGTAACCGCTTGTTATTTCTTCCCCAACGGTATATCACACGACAAGAGTGAGTATAATGTGTTCTTTTTCTATTGTAAATCGATAATAATTTTGTAATAATGGATCTGTTGAAATTGGTTGAATTGATAATGTTTTATGTTTGTATGAGGACAATGATATTACTTATCTGATTCTGAGCATTATTCAAAACGCATCACTTTTCAGCGTAATGCCTTATATTTTAAACAAAAATATTTCTTTATTAAATAAAGCATTAAATGTTTTAAATAGACGTTTATTTTTTATTGAACAAATTTATATTTATATTTACTTTTTGTAGAACAAATAAACTGACGCCTCGATCTTGCTCTTTCTGTAAAAATACCGCCTCCCTTGTGTTCCTAGACAAAAGGAATTACTAACATAGTTACGTTTTTGTTGAATCGTATTATTAAAAAAGTAATTATTCAGACGTGTTTGAAATATTGTTTACTATTACTCTAATACATGAATATGTATAGGTAATGGAAAAGTTACAAATAATAAAGCTACCTAAGAGGTGAAGTAATGACTCTTCATACAGAACTTTTGCTGTTTAAAAAGTTAAGAGATCCTAGAAAATAAACAACATCTTTACTAAAAAGACTTGGAACCTACGGGGATCCGCGGCGAAATTCACAAAAATAAAACTGGAATCCGCAAAAACGCCGAGTGCAAAATCCTTGCGCCTGCATTTTTGAATAAATCTCCCATTCAGACTCTGATCGGCCGGGATTACTACGACAGTCCGAGATTTGCATTCTCCCCGTTCCTCCGCACCGGATTTAAATAATTGCAAATGACAAATGCCGACGCATTAGAATAACTCGAAAGTTTTTTTCCATCCCCGAACAGACGTCTAATTGCGTGTGAGAGTCTAATTCATTTACATCGCGAAACAATTTCGCCAAATCGATGCGAGTGCCGTGGTTGGGGAATCGCTTATGCAAATTTCCACTGACGTGAGAAAATATTGACATGTTAAAATATCCGATGGGATTATCATAAGCGATAGGAAGGTGGCGCTGTGTGAATTCACTGAACAAGTGATTCCCAAACAAGTGGGAATGGCTCGCTTATGCAAATTATAGTGTGGGGCTAATATTCGCTAGTATCGTAATATTCACTTCATCATATAAGAGAGTAGTAACTTAATCTGGAGAATTGAGCAGCGTTGTAGTCACAAATATCTTCGGTCTCAGCCATCGGTTAGTTATTGCTATTCCTTTGTACAACAATGTTATGTCACATGATATGATCGAAAAGCTATATGAAATAAAATGCATTGAAAAATAATATGCTTAAATTTTTTTTAATTCCGTTGTGAATAAATTTACTATGTAAAATAAATTTTTATTGGAAATTTATGTTCTCATTTTTCATTATAACGAGCGAGCGTTAAAACGCAATATTTTTGAATTAGGGACAAGCAGTAAGTCCGTGCAAGTAGCATCGCCTTACATGATGATGTCCGCCGTGAAGTATATCAACTTTTGTCTTCTGAATGCGGTAGCCCACAGATTTTTTTAGAAGCTCATCGATAGTGATTATTAACGTAAAATAACATAATTATCATACATTTTACATAATAATTTTACTTTAACGTAAAATAACATAAAAATCACTATCGATGACTACTACAACCTTACCAACCTATGCCTTTAATTATGTGTCATAAGAAAGATTGTTGCCTTAGAATTTTTTTTCCAGGCCATGAATTCCATTTGAAAGATTACAGGCTTGCCAGAAATGAGCCCGAAAAGACGTATACATGATAAACAAAGTTAATTAGGGTATCAATAATCTTATTGATACCCTAATTTATTTTCGTAGTCGCATCATTTATAACTGCCAATGGACTAAGAAAACTGCTATTTAATTATGGCAATCATTTAAATAGACAGGTGGACACTCCCATTTATTTTTTTATGCAATTATAGACAATTTACACAATTTCAACCTAACACGCCAAGATTGTGATTTTGTAGTATTTCCACTTATATAACCGAGTACATGCATATGCAAGTACCGCGGTAATTTATTGGTTTCGAAATGCTAGTTCAGAATCAACATTGGAAAATGATTTATGTAACCCACAAAAAAGTGGGTATCCTTTGAATGATAACACACTCTGGAAATGAAATTGTACACATATTTGAATTTTTTTTGGCAAGTAAAAAAATAAATAAATGTCCCGCTGAGTTTCTTACGCCGGTTCTTCTCAGGTCAGTGGCTTTCCTTCCGAACCGGTGTTAGAGTTTTTTGACTATCAATAAGTAAGTGAATGCTTCTATATTGAATAAAGATATTTGACTTTTACTTCACGTCCTTAATAAATAGTATCCAACAGCAAAGACAATGTTTAAAAACAGAATGACGAACGTTTCATCGTTCGCACTCCATTCCGTATTTCATTAATTATAGTTCCACAAATTAAAGTTTAACAGAAATCAATTTGGCCGCAAGCGCAATTAATTCGACCGCGCAAAAATTAACAACACCAGCTACAGACGAAAGGCGGACTCGTAGCTGATGAATTAGTCGAATGGGAGCGCTACAGTGCAGTTTTTCGGTGCAACACCGCCTGGAAATTGCTGCGGGCTTCATAGACGCCATTAATCATGCCCGCGACGGACAAAGGCCGCCACGCCGCAGGGTTGATAAATAGCAAGCGAACTTTGATATTTGCTTGTGGACGTAATAAGCAGAAATCGATGGCACAATCGTTCAGGGGCAACAAACTTAGGCGTGTACTTCTGAAGTTTTCTCTCGAGTTTGGGATGGACGGCGCTCTTCCTATATCCTTACGTACTTGATACATATAATGTAGGTTAGATTTAATTCTGGTAAGATTTATGGAGTCAAGAGTGTTTAAAACACCACGATATTTAAGTTACGTGGGGCTGTACACAAGTTGCAAAGAAGAAAAAGTTATTGTAGCACAAAAAAGCTGTAACCGGCCTACGTGTACGGCCAGGGATTATTGTCTATTTATATAAGTATGTATTTTTTTGTGTTTTAGAATTCTAATAGAAATGCAGAAAATATCAGAAAAGTACCCACTATCAGCTTGCTAGCTGCTGTTGAGTATGAGTAAACAAGGCTTCAAATTTAGAAAATCTTAATAGAAAGAAATTAAATATCAACATATAGAAGTTGTTCACATGTAGCACGTAACTTAATTGACGCAGTTAAAAAGATTATGTTATTCATCGTTTAAAAATTCGACATTGATCCAATCCATAGCAAGATGATTGGCCTGCGTCAAGTGAACATTCACGTTCAGGTCTCGCGATTTCAGTCTTGCGTAGATGATGAAATTAAAACGGCTTTCTAGTTTCTTAGTCATACAATCCTGCATGACAACAGATCTGTGATGTAAAAATATTGAAGGCAACCGTGTCAAGATCTCGTATCTGAGTCACGACTTAGTTATTTCTTATTACGTATGTGATGTAAGTTTTATTTCGGTGGAGTGATATGCAAACATTACTCACACACGGCTTGCTTTGGTATTTACAACTAATGGTAAGTTGTAAATAAAAATACATTCTAGTCATTAAAACTAATGGGGCAGATAGAGAATAAAAGTAAGTTAAGTATTGTCTTATTCAATCTAAAACTTTAACTGTATAATACTTTTAGACTCCATCCAAAAATAACTAGATTATTCAAGAACTTTTAATTAAACGGAATGGAACAAATTTCAAAAAATAGGTCTGAAAAATTTTTTTATCTCCTCCACCCACATACTTTTGCAAGACTAACTGAATGCAGTAATGAAAGCAATGCCATGTTTTAGACGAGATAAACTTTTTTTTTAAGTGGACGATAGAAAATTGAGGCAAAAATCAAGCGTGCTGTATCAATCATTAAGACAGAATGATCCTGTGACCTAAATTGCTATGTAAATTCATTTTCCATACACAGTCACGGTGAAAATAAAAACACTCGAAAATGCCAGTATTATCATGAACAGAGCCCTATAAGATCAGCGGAGAGTAAAATAATTTATATCTTTTCATTTTACCAGTAGGATATACCATCATGTTAGCTCAAGCATCCCGACGGGTTAGCCCATTAACGGGATAACACAACAATCAAAACTGCAATCTAGCAAAATTTCTGGTATTTTGTCTCCATTGGCGGTTGTCGTCACATCCATCCTTTATCATCTATTTGAAATCTAAAAAAAAAAAAAAAAAAAAAGAAAATATCAAAACATTTCTTAGTTAGAATTCAGTCATCTAACAACCCTGGAGTTGACTCAGTGGAACCGCAAAACAATAGCGGGCATCAGCGTTGGCGCGAATTAATAGCCGCGGCACTAAGTCTTGTTTAATGAATACTGCAGCCAAATGCAAGGTGACTGATACGCTTCGCTGTTGTACAATGATTATTATATCGCTCCATTGTGCTTTGTATACGGTAACGTAAACTTCGTTATACACTAACGTGTCTGCTGATGGCTTTACCGTGTTGTTGGTTCTGGTCTCCTCATTTACATAAAAGATTGTCTTTAACCATACTGAACTTTTATAGTAACAATCTGTGAATTTATTTTTGGTGCTAGAAGTTTTTACTGTTAGTTATAGTCTCCTATTTTATAGCGATGGCGCTTTAGCTGTATATTATGAATATGCTAGATGTGTCTGAATATCAGAGCTACTAAAATATAACTGCGGTAGGATCACGCAACAGTCTTATCAGAATGGGCAGGTTCGTTTAAGTACCACGACCTCACTGAAGTGCGTGAAGTACAAGATTGATACTTCTGCGTTTTGTCTGGTGAGTGAGATAGGTGGGACACACATAAAATAAATCAAATATCAGATCATTGCAAAATTGGATGTTTCACGATGTAACTTCAAGCTGCTGTTGTGGATATCTAAGACCGGCCGTGAGCAGCTTCACCATTCGTTGTTTTATAGAAGGACACTCTTCAGATTGTAGCTGGTATGTCAGACCAGCAAACAGTAGAGGCATCGTCCCTCATGGGAGCAACTAATGAGTTTTCTTTCGCATCTATTATGCGAATGCTATTATCACTGTTTCCTTGTGCCTATCTTATGGTGATATGGCTTAAGGTAAGGAGCTGAGAATTCATCGAGTAACATTCAGGTCCTGAATTATTTACTGATAATAGTTTTAGTGACTGGTGAAATAAAACGCTTAATGTGTATCAAAGATAAAACAGATAGGTCAAAGACCAGATATACATATAATCATATAATGGTTTATGATAAAAGTGCCATGTGAACTTCCTTGTATAAAATATTTTATCAAAAAATATAAAATATACATTCCAACATATTTGACAGAACAAATGTACACTGACATTAGTCATTATTGCAACTTAACGTTTGTCTTTTCATTTGCATGCCAGTAGCGTCTGGGACATCTGGAAATATGATTCCAGCTTATGAACAATTCCCGGCTCAAGCTGGGCTCTATTGTTCAACGTTGATGTTATTGATTGTTTAAAATAACTAGGAGGTTTCATTCTGAATTCAAATTAAAATTTTGCTTGCGATCTATTTGAAAGCCAGTTCGACGTTTACAAGGCTACCTTTTAGCAACATCAGTTTGGTTATATCCCTACTTTTTAATTTTCAATCCTTGGACTATTGAACAATAAAAGTATCCGAGTGACTTTGTTTTTGTTTTTACGGTACAATCACATTTCTGTCGGTAATATTTCTCGGTTGAGTTAATCGTTTTCTCTACATATAAAGCTACTCGTTATAAAGCGCTGCCTCACCAACATAAATGGAAAAATTTATTTTTAAAAAAAATATTTATTGAAAAAAAAACCCGGATCCAGTCTTTTTTTTTTCAATAAATAAACTTTATTCAGAAGAAGCCTAATTACATTTTAATTCCTTCTTGACCCCCAAACTATCTCCCAATAATGAGAGCCGTCTCCAAGATGCATGAAAGTAATATACACATGTCTATTCGAAATAGCTGCTCATTTAAAGTTCTAAAATAAAGTTAGTGTCTTTACTTTGTTTTTCTAACTTGACTGTTCAATGTTTTTATCTTTACAACAATTATACATATGTACCTCGCATTTAAAAATGTATTGTGATATGTTCAATTGCGGTAAGGCCAACAGTCTTCTCTGTTGCAAGAATGGACAGGTCCATCCGGGTAAATACCATGACTGAACAGAAAACGGATGTGAAAAAGAACGCACAGTTCGTCCCGTGATTAAAAATAATACTCGTCACTGTAAAAATTAAGGCAGTCAATATCTGAATACACCGCCATCGACTACAACGAATGTCTGGGCAAAAGAGACGGGGCATCCCCCTTAATCAACTCCAGTTACATGTTCCTGATGAAAAAAAAAAAAGAAAGAAATAACGCATTCGTTGCTATACACAAACAGAGGACATAGGGAAATAATGCGCCCCATAGAACAGACGTGCGTATGACAATGGATCCGAAAACAGCGAGAAAAAAGTCAAATCATTTGGACACCTGCGGACGATTTCAATGTACGCATCCATTACCGATAGATTAGTTACGTGTCGACATTCACAATCGATTATGCACCTAACCGACCCGAGATAAAAGCAATAATCCTTCAACACGTAATTATGCTGGTTACGTTTCCTTTGGGGTTCGTGCGGTTATGCTAATTGAAGTGTCAATAAATTAATTGTATTTACCTCAATGCTGCTTGTTTCGTTTATGTAAAAAACTTTTTTGGTAATGAATTGTTTAACGTACCTAATATTGCAGAAATTGCAATTATATTGGTTATATTGGTATCAATCAGAATTTCAAAACATGACAAACAATACTTGGCCACTATTCGAAACCAGATACAGGTAAATTATTAAAAGCGGTAATTTATGCATGTGTAATATTGTAACGGTTTAGCAATATACTCAATGTCCCAATGTCCATATCTCAGTCTATCTCCTTCGATATAAAGAGAGTTAGCACTATATTTATATCTCTATCTGTCTCGTAGAAAAGGAACGGGAGATCCTACTACATATATGTCGTTTATTACGCAAGGCATAATGTAAGCCGTTGGAAAATTTTCCACATTTTCCGTCACGCGAGCCCGCATGTGCGTGTGATTCACGTGAAACAAAAGCGACCTTCGGCACAATAATGCGATGCAATGACAGAAATATTATGTTTATGAACAGCCCGAGCCCGACCTCGGACCTATGTTCCATTTATGCTTGCATAATCGGGAGGATGCAATAGACTGCGGCGGTTTTGGATCCAAGCTATGCTATGTCTAAGTTATGTTATAATTGCCGCTTCAGTTATTTCCGAACGGATTACATTGTAATTATAAATGTGGGAAGATATGCATATTTTATAAGGTTACATTTTTTGTTTGTTTTGAAAAATATAACCTCTATACGCAAAAGTTTCTCGTTAAGAGGTGTATTAGATGATTTATTACCTAGTAACAATAAGGATAAATGTTACCATCAAGAATAAATTATCTGTATCCATTATAATATTGTTAAATATGTAACAACCCTATGACATCAACTATTTTAAACTTTATTTTTAGTTCATTAACTTTAAGTTTGAGAAGGATTTGCTAAAACTATTCAACATATTAGAAGCGCATCTTCATTATCACTCTTTAATTTGTCTTTAATAATGTACAGCCTATTGTACATAAATAAAGTCGATTATTCACTTTAGATAAGGTTTTGCAAACTGATAGGTAAAACTTCGCCGACAAATGTTTGTATGTAAAACCCTTTCGTGTTTATACGACTTTAATCATGCAAAGTGGTGAGAACATTTACGAAAAGCAAACACGTCTGTCAAGATTCGCACATCGTCCGACGATACTATGTTAGTCTGAAATTTAATCCACGTTAAAAGATGTAAGCATCTCTTCTTAGAATATAATAGGTATCTTAGCTGGTTTAAGAAACCTATTTTAGTTTATTAACTAAATGAAATATATAAAAATTCTTTTAATTCTTTGCATGATCTCACATTCTAGATCGGATTCTTTAACTTATGTATCAGAATAAAATAAATAAAAATATTCATGTATAACATAACAAGTGTTATGTTTTTATTCATTTTTTATAAACAACACTACATTATTATTGTTCCGCCCACTCGATACATCACTAGGTTGCATTTTATGCCCTTTAGTGTCATATCACCAACACTGTCGGTGGTAGATCGTTTTGAAGGTTGTTTTAATAAGTAATAATTAAGTACGAACATCCTACTTTACCTTGATCAATTCTCAGTTCTGGTGTTCTACGAAACGGCGGTTAGGCGTTAGTCATTGTTTTGTTTCAAATACCATATCTTTAGAGGAAGCGTCTCGAAGAGGTGATTATGGATGCGGGAGACACGAGTCTATAATTTACACCACGCCTTATTGTAAACCACAAACTCATCCGTTTGCTCGTTTTAAGCTGCCATTCCACTAATGGCTACATGATCTATGAGCGATGTATGCTGTTTGTAAACAAAAACGAGAACGAATTATTTTTTTACTGACAAAAATCAAAACCAACTTTAAATATCTCAATCACTATAAATTTTCTATTTGATTTTAAGTTCCCTGATGTATCTCCGGTGTAAAAGGTACAATGCCAATGGAAATGATATGGAACTATACGGGAGATAAATCTAACCTTTTGCATTAAAATAAATTTTAAAATCGGCACATAAATAATAATAATAACCCGTCTGGTTGGGTCCTATTTATGTATATATGTAGTATATTTTTATATGTATATGTTTATTTTTATGCATAATATTTATTTTATATATACAATGTGTATCTATACGTTTATTTTTTATTTATAAACCCAATCAGACGAGAAATCAAATGAATATCCCCCAATAATAATAATTCTTTATTTTCTCACCACAGTATGTATCACAATAGTATTTCAAAAGGTGGATGTACAAATTAATTTTCATATTGTGGGAGACTGATGCACCAAAACTAAGCTCAAGGCTTGTATTATTGGGTCATCAGGTTTAAAAGACGTATCTTTCAAAGACATTTACAATTTCCATTTTAAAATGAGAGTTAATGAGAACATAAAGACTGTTAATACGTGAACATACATATAAATTAAAATTAAATCTAACACTTATGATCTAATCTAAATGACTCAGTTCTGAGGTATCAAACAATAAAAACACGTCACCGCATTGAGAGCCTCCTCCTTTTTTGAAGTTGATTGAAAATGGATAGTGAAGTATGGTAAAAAGAGTACAAGAGATGTATGTCTTTAATTAAATGTGTCGTTTGAGAATTTGAAGGCAATTTTTAATCAATATTAAAGCGCCAATCTACTATAATAACGCGCAACAACAGAGCTCTATCATTTTCTTTATATAAGCAGATAAGCTTACAGTTTTAACGGCAATTGTTATAACATCCCTAGACTTTCAAGCTACGGTTACATTATTTATTTTAATACATATACTTTTTCTAAGCTTTAATCATTTAGTCTCATACTTGGTACGATACGCTTACATAATATTCGGTATAGAGGGCATTGATTTCAGGCTATTAAATAGTACTCTCGACGACGCCAATGTGTGGAGTTAATACTGTAGATACTCACGTAGGGTAGAATAAGACTATTATACCGGTATTTTATATTGTAAACTGATATCTTTGAAAAAAAGCAACTGTTGAGTTTCTTGCCGGTCTCTTCTCAACAGAAACTGCTTTCCGAACCGGTGGTACCTTACGAACCTTTATGTATATTTTTTTATTTAACATTTGACGATTCATAAGAACGCGCAAGCGTCTATTTGAATAAAGATTTTTGATTGATTGATTGAGTAATCGTTAGTAAATTGCGAATTTTCAAAGATAAACAAACATATTGAATGAAAAATAAAAGGAAAACTGGAAAGAGGAAGATGACGAATTACATAGAGTGACAATATGAAAAAAATGGACAGACATCCCCTGATATTGTGAAGAAGGAAGGCATCCCTATGGCTTCCTTCTTTGCATGCTGGCGCAGAATAGAAAAGAGTTCCGAGTGGTGGTCGCCGACATCTGATAGGATAGGGCGAGAAGTAGAAGAAACACAATATTTCGTAGATAAATAAAAACTTTTCATTTATCTACAAGAATGAACAATTTAAAGTATCATCTTTGGTAAAGAGAACTAAAAATAAAAATTAATCCCAAAATTCATTTATTGTTTGTAAGAATATCGAAAAATAGCGGTCGGGACTAAAGCCATTTGTTAAATTTCAAAACGAACAAGCAAAACATAGTTAAATTTACATTTAAAAACCAGCCAATGAAATGAAGGTATGCGACAACGACGTCAGAAAACCGAATACATTAAAATGTAGTCAAGATTCCCGGTATTATAATGTCAATAAACTGCATTAAACAAAGCCAACTCGCTGGCCTGTCGTTATCGAGCATTTCTACAAAGCGATTAGCTTCACCATCGACTGCGCTCATAAACCTCGTAATCGTTCCTACAGGCACAAAGGAGGTTTTTTATTTTATTTTTCATTAAATTTTGACGGCTCGCACTTGTTATCTTTAGTGTTGTATGGATCATGGCAAAGGCGTCGGCGATTCATTTTTATTTTTTTTAATAATGGTAAGAAAAAACTTAGTATTTAATACAAGATTATACCTAGTGAAAGTTAGAACAAGTTGTTCGTGTCTGACAGTATACATGCAACATCTCTCTCAAGGTCTAGACAGTTCTACCTCTTTAGGGTAAAATACGATTAAAAAAAGCTTTAGCAAAATGAAGCTCTTGAATACTTACGAAGGTTAAGAACTGCGAAGTTCAAAACATAATTACATAAAATAATATTTTGTTAGACAGTTCGGTAGCATTAAATAGCACAAGACCTAGCAAGCCTTTTGGGCTCAGTTACACTTACATACTTTAAATAAAAATAGAAAAATGAAAGAAACGTACGAAATTTATTGAAATATAACATTATCACGGGGTTTTACTATTTTTTGACTTCCACAGAATAGAATCCGGATATGGCGAAGCTATCTGTCATACATCCCAGTTAATCCCTATGTGGTTCCCAATAAAACAACCCGTGAAGTTTTAGTACATAAATTAGCAACTAAGCCCACCGTCAAATTCATAGTATTTATTTATTTATTAGGTCTGCCAGTAGTGTTAAATTAAAAACAACACTATATGGAACAAGAATTAATGTTACAGTTCAATGTGCATATAACTAAGAGGCAAACACAGCACGCTTAAAATTACAAAAACAAGTATGAACAAAACATTGTTAAGCTCTCTTATCACTGACTTAAATAAAAAAATACAATATGTATTTCTAAGGCGAAGAGAAAAAAAGTTTAATTAAATTACAAGTTTGCTTAAATCTCATACCTTGCGCTAACCAGAGCTTTATCTTCGGTAAACACTAGGTTCAACTCATTCGTGAACACTCTACATCTTTCGTCATACTTCATTACTGATAACGAGTCGATCTTTTGTTTAACTTAATACGTAGTATGAAGTTTGTGTTTCGAGACGTATCGGTCACTACCCCTATAGCGTAATCGGATTTTGATACGTTTATATTTTAGTGTGGGCATAGCATAATTTATCCATAATTATTTTTTCATTCCATATTGACATTTTGCATAATTATCTACTGCTTTATGATACATATTTGTTTTGCAATAGGTGTGTGTGTGTGGTAGGTTCCTATTCAGAAACACTTAAATGAGAAATGTTATCGCATCCTTCATAAGTAACACAAATGAAAGAAGCGGTAAAAAAGCTGTATAATTAATAAAAGTAATTGACGAATACATTTTGTTGTTAGCCGAAATTAAACCTTTGATCAGATAGCCATAGTAAGTTACTTCTAGTTCGAATTGGCTTATTCCATAAACAATTATTATCACAGTCAAGCTACAGACAAATCAGAAAACTGTCTGAGTATTACGAACAGAAGCGGATAACGGATCCAATAAATTGTCGGCAAATGTACATAACTTTAACTTTGGCGTAATTCAATTGAAATAAATTTTAAACGATAGAGAAAAATCACCTTTGAATTAATCAACAAATAGAATTCGGCTGTCGCTTATAGTTTCCGAGAAAATAAATATTTAAAACTTGTTATTTTCACTATTTATTTTTTCGAAAACTATAAGCGACCACCAAATTTTGTTTTTTGATTAATTCATTAGTGATTTTTTCTATCGTTTAAAATTCATTTTAATTGAATTAGGCCAAATTTAAAGTTATGTACATTTACCCTCGTGAGATGCGTTGCCACCTTATAATATAGTTATTCCCGGCGACCTCAATCATCAGACGAAACGCAGAAGTATAAGAGTTTTTACCTTGATCCTAATATTTTAACTATTACTGAACTTCAATATTAACAACTATTATAACGACAAGCAGCACTAGTGGTTATATCACCGTCCGGGAAAGAGGCCGAAATCCAAGTGACCGCTGCTCCATACGACCATGTGTCCCTTGGCTCGAGTAGATAACGTCATATCCGGTATACAGTGTTGCCAGCGCCAACAGAGTATAACACCTCCACTTCCGTCTTCTGTGAGTTCGTGGTACTTACCCGGACAGACCTGCCCGTCCGCGCAAAAGCGAAGATTGTCGCGTGGCCCTTGCATGGTTTAATCATTGACTTTTTTTTGTTTGTGTTTTTTATGTTACAAAGTGGCAAACGAGCTGGCGGTTCACCTGGTGTTAAGTGATAGACGACGCCCATGGACATTTGCAACACCCGTAGAGTTGCAGATGCATTGCCGTCTTATAATAAATTAGGTTCCGGCGACCTCACCAGACGAACCGCAGAAATATAACACCTGCACTTCACGCCGCTCTTATGTGAGGCCATTGTACTTCCCCGGAAGGCCCGGCCCATTCACGCAACATCGAAGACTGTCCCGTGATGCTACCATGGTTAGTCCACGAGATCGGCCATTAATAGAACGGTCGCGTTTTATACTGTAAACCAAATCCCAGCTCAGCCAGTAGAACTGAGCCAAGGCGTGATAACGGCCAATAAAGACCGCTTCACCGGCGTGTAATGCTGAGTAAGGTCTCATACAATGTAGTTCTGAAAGTCAATTTAAAACACTGAACGCCTTCAGTTCCGATTTACGAGCCACAGTAATACATACGGCTATTTGGGGTTATATGGCGTTTTGAAGAATGAGCTGTGTGCACAAAGTCATGAATTTAAATCGCTTCCGTATAATTTTAAGAGTACTCGGCGGCCGTATGGAACTTTTCACGAATGGACATTTCGTACAAAACTGTAATTTTATTTTTTTTCACCAATTTGATAATTCATAAAATCCTGTCTGCTACTGCGGCACTTCTTAAATCGTAATGCTTCCTTAAATGTATTTTCAATTGAATAAAAAAAAGATAAAAACATAGTTTTAAACAGAAAAAAAAAAACTTAGCTAATTATCCAACCCCTTATGTTTCTGGTTGATTATTTTAAATAATTTACTCTCTTTCAACACATAAGTTGCATCACATAACGCGTTTACCACATCTGTTGATGATACCTGATAGAAACAAAATAGATACTTGAAAGTATGAGTTTTAACTTTACTGATTTAATCAAAAAATTAAGAGTATCTGTAATAAATTATTGATTTCGCAAATGCTTATCATTTTGATTTTTAAAACGATAAACATTTGCGAATGTTAACGCAAAGGATTAACGAATAATCTTAAGAATAATAAGTTAGGAGAATGAAAAAAAAAAAAAACAGAAAACGTGTTCAGCTAGAATATAAATAAGTTATTGTTATAATAAACCATACACGTATGATAAATAAAGTCATAAAATCGTTACACAACTTTACGACGAGATAAAAGTTTCGTTTTAAAAAAGAGTACTGCGCCATTGTGCTAACATTGTATTTTATTTTTTTAAAAGATGGCTTAAACGTCCAGAAAAATTACGAGCTAATCGATCATTACATGGTTTTATTCGAAATAACGGTTGATGATACGTGACGTTTAGGACGATGCTCTATTTAAAAAAAACTACGAAGTGTCAACGGACAAAGTGTTGCCAGTTTATTGTTAGATGTAAATCAAAACCCTCGTAAATCTAAACGCATTCTTTCTCTTCGGTTTGATGATGGGAAATTGACTAAAATGTTATTTTTTAATGCCCCTCTATGTGCGGACCTTGGATGGAAGTTTTAATACGACTTGAGAGAAGGAACACTAAACGATTAATTATACTTCTTCACCGAAGATTTTAATGCATTTTTGTGTTATCGAACTAACACCATTTATTCTGTTTATGCTGTATATTATATTCACAAATTCAATCATATTATATTTAGAATTAGAATGGTAGTATTTATGAGGATAGGTGGGGCACTGTACAAATCTTGGACATCAGGGCTTCATATCACCTTAACAAGAATCATTATAAATCATAAATTGGTATTGTTATAGTTACGAAAGCGTCATATTTTCTGCATTAACTGTTTTAAAGTCTTTAAAACGCAAGCTTTCAATAGGGAAGATTCGAATGAATTCAAAAGTCGGAATAGTTTTTTTTAATGCATTGATATTCTTGGAAAACTTAAAGAGCGTCATATTTTCTGAATTAAATGTTTCAAAAATTACATCAGCGCTAACTATTAGGTTGTCAAACATAAGCTGTTTTCAACGGAGAAGATCACAAAGTCTGGATATTCATTGGCAACGGTTGGCACTCAATACGACACGAACAGATTTTATACTAAGCGGCGTGATGGAAAACAATAAATTATATTTTTCATGCATTATTCACTCAGCAGTATTATTCTGATAGCAGCATAATGTTGGAGACGTTCTTGGTTCTCCGCCGAGAGTATTTTGATAGAGAGAGCCAGACCTTTGTTTTAATATAAATTAATGAACTAAAGAATTGAAATTGAAGCTATCAAACGTGTTTATCATAACAATTCTTGTTAGTATTTTCCCTTTTTTCCTAATTTATTTGGGATAAATAAACAATGACACAATAAAGAAAAATAGCTTAAAGTAAATATAACAATACGAATTAATTAATTGTGACAACAACACAATTTACCACCGATTACTTTTCCAATATTGAGTGATAAACGTCAACAAGAAGCCATGACACACATTATAAATGTAATTTAATAAATTGGACAATAATTTTACCGCTTTCTTACTTTAATTTCATACTATGGTGATGATCTTATACGTTTATTAATAATAGCAGTTCTGTAAATACTACATGACATGAGAATATATCAATTTCGGTAAAATATCTGTTATATGCCAGGCGATATACCGGTTATCGCTTACCCGTGTTTGTTCGAGTCTTTCATCACCATCACCATCATCATCATATCAGCCGTAGGACGTCCACTGCTGAACATAGGCCTCCCCCATTGACTTTCACTTCGACCGGTCGTTTGCGGCCTGCATCCAACGTGTCCCTGTGATCTTAGCTGTTCGAGTCTTTGGTAATTTGAAAAACTGGACACACGTTCTGTTCTCGCATACGGCCTTGTCAGCACTCTGTAAAAAATCTATTAATAATGTCTACACATTCAGACTTATTGTGGCAAAGATTATACAGTAGCATCATTGGAACAAAACGAATGAACATGTTTAGAAAACTTGTAATATTATTACAAGTTGCTTGTTAAATTAACAAAAATTTGTCACACGTCTCATTAAGGTTGCATTCTCGCAAACGCTTAGCTCCAGTTTTCACTGGTTTCAAATGATGTAGGTTCTATTTCCGCTAAAGAAAATATTTTATATGAGCTACTTATCTTTCATCAGCAAATAAGGGTTGTAAATCACATAATAAATTGCATTCCTTAATTGAGACACAACCTATTTTGTGTTTTAGTGATATTTATAAATATTCAACTTTATATGTAAAGAGTATATTTGTATTTTTTTTATAATTTTAGGACATATTTTTACACAACGTTCTCTTGTCCCAAACTAAGCAACGCTTGTACTATGGGTACTAGAAAACTGATAAACATACTTAAATATACTTTTCTTTTGTAAATAAATACATATCATACATATATAAACACACAGACACTAGAAAAACACTATGTTCAACACAATATTTTTCTAGTAGTGGGGATCGAACCCATATTCAGAAAATAATGATTTGATTATCGCATCTACGAGACTAAAGTTATTTCATATCTCTATATCTAAGTTTATTATAGAATTTACTTGTAGCGCAGCATAGATAATTCCTGAAGGGATTGAAGGTAATTTAAATGTAGATAAATAACTAAGACAGATAACAGTAAGATAGAAAAGAAATGAGATATAAGATAGATAAAATAAGAAGAAATAAAATAGATGAATAACTAAGGTAAAATCCACAAACTTCATTTCCTTTTGTCATCATTTTTATCATCGATAAATATCAAGTGATAACGGCCACCCATGGACATTTGCAACACCCGTAATTTTAGAACCATATCAAGGTTAGAGCTATATTATCTGTCCATAAGTGCAAAAGCGAAGACTCTTGCGTCACCCTACCATATGCAAAGTTATCTTATATTATATTTAGCTTTTAATAAACCAGAATGTTTTTGGCTGTTACAAAAGTATTTTTGCTATTTATAATTGCTTAATGTAATTGTTCTTAATTGGCAGTCAATCGTGCAACGCGTTTGGTGCGTGCGGCATACAATACAATCTAAGGATTTTCCGTCACAAATATTAGAATCTCAGAATACATTGTATGGCATGTATACATATATCCCAGTACTGTACCATCATGTCCACGATAAATCATATATGGTTAATATTCAACGGTCAATTTGTCGTACTCTCGCATGTGGGTGCTTTTTTTTAATTCTCTACCTCCGTCGTGAGAGTTTGTCGATCGGTGTGACTCACCAGCGCCGGCGCATGTTATACAGGTCGATTGTATTTTACTTCAGAATTCATTCTCCAGTGTGATATATTAATTTAGTAAAAGTATTTCGTCACTTGCCTTGTTTGCATAGCAATGAATGAGTGAAGAAGAATCTCCAAAATCAGGTGAGGTATTACTGTTAACTACAGCGCTAAGCTTAGTGAAGGAATGTCGTATTTAATATTAAGTAATAAAATCATACGTTCAAAAATAGTTATGTGTTAACATAGCTAGTTGTACTCGATATTATAAAGACGGAACTTATACTCGCGTTCCGGTAAATTCACAAATGTAGCTATTGTACTAGGTATGCCCGGAAGATTTAGAATTAATAAACACGTTATAATCAATAAAAAGTTTTCGTTTGCTCTCGACATTATATCATGAAAATATATTTCTACTCTGGTTGAAAATTTAAAATATAAATAACATAGCAACTAACATATGAAGAGACTATAAAGTTGTTCTTAAATGAAAAGTAGCTCTCATATTATGTAAATTTGTTCTATATCGTTTGTTTTAGGCTTTATTTCCGACTTTTGAGGTAACTTGCTTTGGCAGTTGAAGTTTGGCTTAATTTTCTGTGCACAGGTACTCCTGTGAACAGAAAACAACAGGAGTTTTTCTTGAAACGGAGTATTTCTTGAATTTACGGATATTAAATCAGAATCTAGATTGTTCTGTAGAATATCTGTGTAATAAGCAGTCTTTGTAACTAATTATATCTTAACATTCAGTGGAGGATTTTTTTCAACAAAGGTAATGAAGTAATACAGAACGTACATGGATACGAAATTGTAAAATTTTACGTTAGGTTAGGTCAGGTTAACAGCTAGTTTGGAATTAGAGCGATGGTAATGTATGTGCAGTCTTTACGATCTCCAAACACAATACTGGGATATTGTCACAGACTCGCGTCTAGACAATGTACACTAGACGCCATAGATTGGTTTGGCTTGTACTTGGCACATCTCGCTGGGACTGCATGATGTTAACTTACACCAGCGCTGTCACTGCACTTAACTAATTCACTTCCTCTCTGTATTTCGGGGCAACGCTCTGCGGAACCTGCAAAATGTTTCGACACAAATGTATGGTATCTGTATCATAGAACGATGTAGTTAATATGTGCTTTAATAGTCTACGGAGTGAAACGCTAACTACAATTACAACATAAACATGAGTTTATACGAAAAGTATTTTCCAATTGCAATCAGTTCAATTACGTTAATTTGTGGCTGCAGTTGTAGTTTCGGACGAAAAATATATTGTAGTACATTATCATCATCATCATCATCATTTCAGCCTGTTTTGAGTCCACTGCTGAACATAGGCCTCCCTCATAGACTGCTATGAAGTACGATCCTGAGCCACCTGCATCCATCGACTTCCCGCACATTTGCACAGGTCGTATATTATACATTATAGTAATATTTTGACAGTCAGAAATAAGTAATTGTAATGTTTTTGTATTAAATAATCATATTTGAATTTGAGTTGTATTCAGTTTATCGCATGTCATACGATTACTTTGGAACAAGGCGAAATTAAAAATCTTTCTTAGGTAAACAAATTATTAATCGCTTTACATAACTTCGTTAAAATTTCTAAAACATATAAGCCGTTATTCACTGAAAAATATATTAGGAAAACTGTGAAAGATGTTAATACCAAGCAGCTTCCAGTTTGTCATGTTAAAGTTCACATAAGATATTTAACTCAAATCATTCTTCAACATATTCTTTAATCCGATTTTAATTTGATATCCGTTAAGAAACGAAATTCTATTGTAAAAAGTGCAACGTAATTCTCTGTTTTATTTTGCCTAGTTTTGACTTTAATAAGAGAACTGATAATTAGCTACTGTTGTTCAACTTTTATTATCAGCTCTTTTACTTTAGGTGCTATAAAAACTGTTATTTAAAACAGCAAGCGGGACAAGCATTTGCATGTAGTGAAAGTATTTACCGCAGCAACGCTAAAGATGGGCTATGACTCACGTACGACTGTTAAAGAACACCCTGTATATCATCTGATGCAACAGATAAGGCGAGTACACACGGCGTTAGCTTTTTTCCACCGGTGCCTATTCGTACCACCGTTCTACTTTGCGACCGCGTGACTCATCCGTCCGGATGAAGCGGAAAGCAGTGGACGCGTGTTGAATATTAATTATTTTCTTCAAGCATTCGTTCAATTCATGGTCACGGCCATTGTTGAAGATTTCTACACTTCATTATTTAATAAGCATTTGTTTTTTCCAATTTATTTATTTTTTAAATATGATAGGGAAGGAAATTGCTGTAGACTGATTAACGAGAAATAAAATTATTTTATTTTTAGGGGTAAAAATTATAAACATTGGGTTTAATTTTCTGGTTTATTAGGCGTTTATTTTGGAAAAAAATGTATTGGAAGTCTCTATGCCACTTCATGTTCTTCCGCTCTGTTGACCAAACCTGAGACGATGTCTTCAAACATTTTTTATTTGTACCGCTTGACGCCGAAAATATTTGACTCCTAAACGATTCAAATTATAATTAGGAACTTTTGAATAGTTAACATCTCACCAGTGACTGATGCTATCAGGAATTTTCAAAACAATCCACAATATGCCGTATTGTAAGGTAATAGATTTCAAGTGGTATTTTTGGAACTGATTAAACGGTACTGCATTGGCTCGCGGTTGACCTGACAATGTTAATACAGCGAGAATGACCAATATTAATCTTAAAATGTCGCTTATTGTGAACGAATGATTGCCTATACCATGCCACGATTTATTTAATGTTTATTAACTATTTAGTCTGTGGAGGGCTGAAGTGAAGATGACTTTCGAAATACATGACTGTGACAATGATGAATTAGATTTAATTATTGTTTTTTTCTTATCTGGACAGTTCCAAGCTGTGCGGTGGGTCTACGAAATTGTATTGTAAAAAGTGCTTCTAATGATGGATCAGAAATACCTCGATTAATATAATACTTCTTTTGTGAATGTATACTGTCACGATGGTAGGGACCAGACGGCTAGAAGTTCAATTGCGATGTTAGTTCGCAGCATTTAATCTTAGCGATATTAATAATATTTACGCTTTTCAGAATTCTTGTCCACAATACTTACTGTATTATGTCTAAGTTCGGTTTACGCTGAGATACATATTTGCTAGCATCCTTTAAACTAAATAAAGTATGTGAAAATTGTATTAAATCAGATAGGGCCTGCCACCAACATATGTCTGGTTCTTAGATGTACCTACATGTTACATTATTTGCAGACCACATAGTTTTATCTTGAGAGAGTACCTTTGGAGATAATTTTATAACTTGAAATGAAAGTGAAATATTGGAAAGGCTAATCAACTTCGGTTTTCGTTCGTTTTATTAATTAGTGTATGCATGTACAGGTGAACGTACGATACCTTTATTCGCACGTATTCATATGTTCCATCTATCTTAATTGCTTCAACTGAAACTGTTGAAGTTCGACTGACCGACGCCATCTCCCCAACTGCACCGGATGATATTCACGCCGACTACCATCAGTGGAATGGCAGAACTTTAAATTTAATCAGCTCTATGCAACTTCACACAGACCGTGCCGTTGATTAGTTCTGGTTAGTTTGAACCGTATCGCGATCGAAGTTTATCTGACTCACATACCGTTATTGTAACGTAGGCATTACCTAAAGGTGGATCGCCTTAACGTTTTCGGGTATAGCAGTTTTCTCAATAATTATAATTATGATCAAAATTTGTAGAAAAAAGTACGAAAAGTTTTCCGACGTTGTGGGAAAATCTCAACGTTGTTTTTTAGCATTGAAAGAAATACTTGGTGCAGCCATTGTTATATTCTTTCCATCATACAAACAATTTCGCATATCGTCTTGCAGAAATAATTGAACAAGAGATGTCGCCACTGCTCTGCACTTAATATTAAACATTAAAATTTGTAGAAAAAAAAAAACATAAAGTTTTTGCCGTTGTGGGAAACCAACCCACGTTTTCGGGATTCGCGCCCTGACGCTTTAGCTACTAAGCTAAACGGCTGGCTACCTTTCAATAATATAGGCGCAGGATTCCTTACTCATTAGACGAAACGCAGAAGTATAACACTTACACTCCTCACTGGTCCTCTGTGAGGTCGTGGAACCTGCCGAATGAATACTGCTTCCTGACCCAACCGCAATAATACTATACAATAATTGTAAGCCATTGAAAGCAAATATAATACAGTAACTAATAAAGAAAATAATTACTCACTCTAACACGTGTAAAGTAACATCTTACAAAATATGGAATCTTTCAACGTCACAGCGAAATTTTTTGGCGATTAAAATTCAAATAATTGAAAAAAAATGTGATTAACATAGTTAAAATAGTGACATAGTTTTCTAATATTTGGGTGTTTACATAATTATCTAAAATAATATGTATTTATTTACAAAAGTATGTTTAAGTATGTTTATCAGTAATCTAATACCCCAACAAGCTTTGCTTAGTTTGGGACTAGATAATGTCGTGTAAAAATTTTTCAAATCATTTATTTATTAACTATAAGCCTTTCACCAGACTTCATATGCGGGAGAGTTTGTTTCTTGTAAATCCAAACGTGTTTTAATTTGTCAACTTTAAAACATGTGCATTTATTTAGATCATATTGAAATGGCAGAACTAACTTCAAAAGCTTCACTAGAAGTATAAAACGCAATCAGAATTGAAACTCGCTTACAAATTTACGAAAGGACCTTCGACATAAATAAAAGGACAACTTTTGTATGCGGAAAACCCATGGTTAATTGTAAATATTTCGAACATTTAGCCTAAGTGGGGAACATGGACGGTTGAAACTTTCCGAGGTGGCTTTTGTTAGCAATATTGCTGGTTTCCAGTTCAAAGAGGTAATAATTAATTTCGTTTCGAATATTTCATTACTGAATGAAACCGGCCCGCCCTTTGTCTCACATTCATTATACGAATAATTAACGTACGACCGCTCTGTAGTGGCGAGATATGAACCTGCATTTTACACGCGGCTTTAATTATGAACGATTAATTTGACGTACCTACTGATATTTTTAGGAAATTAATTATAAAACCCGCCCGAGTAATCAACAATTCGCTCGCAATTTGATGCCTGTTGATTTGATTCTCATGACCAATAATTATTCTTAGTAAAAAAAATAAAGTAACAGCCTATATATGTCACACAGCTGGGCAAAGGCCTCCTCTGTAAAGAGGGTATCAGGCCACCACGCGGCCCCACTGCGGATTGGTAGACCACATATTTTCGTAATATTTTTTTTAATTATTATTTCGAAAATATGCAGGTTCCCTCACGATGGTTTCCTTCACCGCCGAGCACGTGATAAATCAGCACTTAAAATTAACAATTTCATTAGTGCAGGCACCGAGGATCGAACTCAGGTTGCTCAATGAATTAAAGGCGAGCGCCCGGACACTGAGCTATCACAGCTTAGCATCATACATTTCGCGTGGCCGTAGAATTGATGAATTAACTTCTTCAAAATAGTTGATAACATACAAGAAAAAGGGAGAAAGATATTTTTACATATGATATATTTACAAATGATATTATCGAGCAAATAATTAGTAAAGTAATCGTTACTAAGAAATCATAAAACGTTCCAATTTAAAACTAGTAATTGCCTGTAACTACATCTTTAGGGCTGTTAAGGGAATTAATCATTTTTGAAACAAAGCCTTAAATGTTTGATAGCACACCGTAACTAGTAGGGGTTGATTAAAAAGTTTTTGTGTAACATCGACCGTGTTTTTTCATCTCGTCGTAAGCGATTCGTGAACACGTTAGTTGAGCGAAGCCAAAAGGGTTTCGCGAACAATTGTTAATTACTATGGCTTACTTAAATACCACCGATGATTAACTCGAGCCGCGCCCGTAGGAAACAGTTTGGCGCGTCATGAATCATCATCACGGCTGCATGCCGATTGGGACTAATTAGATGGCGTGAGTAATACACCGTTACGGACATCGCTGACGTAATATGAAAAGTGAAAATTATAACTATGACACGTCTTTATTTACCAACAAACTGGTACTGATTTAGTAGCTACTCGTAAGTAATGGTATCTTGTATTAACTGATGTTTGTGCTTTCAGTCCCGAGACTATTAAAGCTTCATCTGACGCAGAACCGGTGGGCTAGCCAGAACCCACGGGTTAGTGTAATGGTATCCTTCAATTTGCAGGCAAAAACACTCTTACTTTAAAATCTGTAGGTTTGTATTAACAGCACTGTTGTCATAAGAAATAATTAAGTGGATTTTTTTTGCGGAACTGCTAGGAAAATATTGTTTAAATTGTTTTTTGGTTTAAATAGCGTTAGCAATTTAAAGAATTTGCTAAATACTTGAATTTATTATAAACAAATAATCGTTAGCTTAGTTGACAAAGTAAATATTAGTAGGTTTCTTTTTGTATTATCTCGTCTTTATATTTTGTATATCAGCAAATTACCAACCCGACCAAAACGCGAACGTCAACAAGCGTCGCCCGCGAAACGTCCTCATCGACCTGGTCGAGGAAGGGGACTTAGATACGCCGGACCCACCGCCGGGGGTTCCGCCGGACAACACTACACCCACAGTTAGTGCAACAACAAACACACTAGTTCGCCTTCGCCTCCGAGCACGGCGAGACCAACACAACGCGTACACAAGGTACACCCGCGTTCAGGGCGGTTCTCACGGCCCCCAGCCACCGATTAGCTAAAAACACAGTCGACGGCCATCGGGGTCTCGGTCCGCACCGCAACTTCGATGGCCCTTAGATGACATGTCGTAGTTAAACGCACGCATGAGCACATGCGCGGCCCTACCCACAGCGGAGGGCCCTAACCCGTGGGTTCTGACTAGTCCACCGGTTCTGCGTCAGATGAAGCTTTAATAGTCTCGGGACTGAAAGCAAAAACATCAGTTAATACAAGATACAAGATTTTGTATATCGTCTATATCTAAGCATGAATTTTACCTTTAACTCTGTCTTCTGGATTATGTTCGGTTTCTCAACCGACTTCGTAAAACCTCTTTTTCGAAGTCGAGGTTGAAAAAATTAGGTCCGTAATTCTGTCTTCCTTCCTTTGTTTAGTATTTTTTGTGATGCCCGAATCCCGGCATTTAGAAATAGATTTGTAACTCTTTCCTCATTGGAAAGGAGATATTTTCAAAAGGACAGAAAGATCATTTCTAATGGACCTTGGACTTCGACCAACAGTTAACTCCTTAAAATTGAATAGTAACTCTGTTATCAAAAACTGTTGCACAGTTAAACGTGGTGGAAGCTTTTGCAATGGAGCTCAGGCGCTCCGTCTAAACAAGCCTTCATTCAGGGTTAATTTTCAAGCAAAATCAAGCTCATTACTATCTAAACCAAATATTTATTGCTACCGGGTGCATAATATTTTTAAACTATTTCTTCTTAAGTAACAATTGCTCTTATTGTTACTTTTGTTGTTTCTTCTTTCCTAGTCATTACTCAATGGTATGAATTTTATCCTTCGATTAAGAAATAGCCTTAATTTAATGAATATGTCAAGCTTAATCTTCGCCCAGCCCGCTTGGGAGTTTCTTATATGTAAGCAAACTAAGAATGAATTGTCCAATCAATAATCGGAGTCATTTCAAGTTATAAAGAGTACATCGGCTTATTTTAGGGTATTCAAATAAAGTAACATCAAAGTTTAAGTAGATATCATTAAACTATGGTACTATTAAACTGTGGTTGGTACCTTACGAACCTCTATGTATAATTTTTTATGTAAAATTTGACGATTCATAAGAACGTGTAAGCGTCTATTTCAATAAAGATTTTTGATTGATATGTCTATAGAACCCAAGAATCAGCCCAATTACCGTTTTCATAAAAAAAAATATTTTTAACATCAACGCTTTTTTAAAATGTTATTTTTTTAAATTTCGTATATTGCTTAAATCTGACATACATCATTTACGTTTACGACAAATAAGCAACCCACATATTTATCAAATACTTTTTCGATACTCAATTTTATTCACGTTGAATCGTTTTATTTATATTCCTTAAACATAACTAGTTTTAAACACATAAGACCGTAGAGTGGATTGATGGACCAGAAGATAATTTCGTTAAACTTATTTTATTATGAGCACATAATATTTTTATCTATTAATAACAACTGACAAAAAATTTACATTTGAAAAAATTAGCAACCTTGGAAATTAGCAACTAACATACCGGCACCAGAACTGCATGAGCCACAGTTTCCCGAAGCAGGCTTTTAAGATATATATAGCAATGCTTCGTTTTTAATTGCATTTTTGTAACGAAAGTTAAATTATATTAAGAAACAGTCCGTCATAACGAACGCAGTGATTGCTATATCTTTGTCGTAGGCGTTTTCGCTTCACGGCGTTTTACACCAATCGTTCGGATTAGTGAATTGAAGAGGTCTGCAGAAGCATTCAGAAACTTTTGAAGACCTCCCTTTGATTCTAAACAGTAACGAGCATGCGCTGTGCCTTTGGAATTTTTGTTAATCAATATCATTTTCTTCTCCATAAAGAGCAACTAGATACAGCATCATAATTCGAAGTTAAGAAGAAGTCTTATGTCAAGTATGGTCATCTATCTAATCTAACTCCCTTAGCTTTAGGCAGCGGCGTCACAGCAGTATAGTAAAACTGTTAGTAGAAATAAGTTAGGGGCTACAAAAAATATTTATGTAAAGAGTGAAGAAACAAGAATACTGATTTATGTCAGTATTACAAATACAGAGATATCCTCGCAACATCATAAAAAAGCTTGTGCTGATAAAATGCCACAAGATTGCACTGCTGTTTGAATCCATTTAAATACATTAGACTAAACACCGTGTGCGATAAACGTGATTAAGGGCCCGTACACACTGCAGTCGTCTAATTTTCCTTTTCTTTTTATTCCATTAAGTTTTGGTCATTCACTCTTTTGCTCAGTTTTGCTGTTGCATAGGAGGCTCGCTAGGGGTTTCAGGTACCACGGCCTTACAGAACTGTAAAGCAGAAGTGTTCACGATTTTGCATTTCGTTTTTGAGTTAGCTAAGCGGTGCCTACTGTGTGTTGGTGGTGCTGATGTTTATGATCAAATTAACAATTAACCGCCTTACCACTTGGCACTATCCTCCATAGACAAATAGAAAAAATTTGCATTAATGCAATTGCGGATTTTACATCTAACAACATTTTATTCCTACATTTTCGGATATAATTATACACAATTATTGTGGACCAAGCGTAGATTTAAAAGTCAAGTTACTAATTAAAATTTCAGAAATGTTGAATAAAAATTCAACATTTCTGAACGTATATTTAGGAATTAAGGTTATTGATAGCGTCTTTATTGTCTTGTTTCAATTTAGGTATAATAATGAATAAGGCAATTATTTAATATTAGAAAGCAGTTTGAAAAGATCAATCATAGATTGTTTACCTATACTCGTCCTATGTAATTACAAATTAATGGGTCTAAGGTAACGTATTGTTACTATACAAATTAGATCAGTAATACACAACGCCTAGATCGTTGATTTAAGGAAAATATCCGAGGATTCGTATTCGAATTCGATAGAATCAGTGTCATAGTTTTGTCCAGTTTCATAGTTTTGTCATAGTTTTATACCCATTGCGTGTCAAGTTTGCTGTTCCCGTTGCGGTAACCTTAGCTATTTCTGTGTACTCTGAGGGTTGAAAGAGGTGATTTGCGTTTCGTATTTAGCCCTTCAATAATGCGTGCAGCTCGAGCGAGTGTCATAAACTAATACGTTCTCCGCCAAAGAATCAAAGAATATATCACAACTTAACAGCAGGTGGAATAGAAGACAACAAACAACAAACATTGGCCAGTTCCTAAATACAAACCAAGGTCGATGATAAGAATGAGGAATACGTTGAGTCGACTAAAAGTTTTCTGTTTCAGTTGTGGGCAATGAACAACAAATTAAAAATATAATCAATGATCACGGAAGTAATTTATAATATCGCATATTCATTGCTCCCATGTTTTCATAATGAATCCATTACTTTAACTATTCTAAACGCCGTCGATCAGATATAAACATTGTATACATTTGTTAATGCCAATGATATTACTTGTTCCTTATATAGTAATATATTTACACGTTTGTCAATCTTAATCCAGTGCCTTTATTTATATGCGATAACTTACTTAAGTAGGTGGTTTTATTTAAGCTGAGTCTCGTGGTTAGGATTTTGAACAGATATCAGAATGTTACAGTCTACAGATTGCTATTTATATTATCATTCTTTACCTATTTTCCATATTCTATTCCTAATATTCACGTGTTGTAATTAGGTATTAGGTCTTTACTGCCACCTGACCCGTTAACTATTTTTAATGTGTACTTACGAACAATGAACATAAATATACAATAATACCCATGGCCGTCATTAAATAACATACATAAACATGCTCCGTACCTACTAGATTCGTAACAACGAAAAGTTAACATGTTAAAGAAGGAAATCAATGTAGAAGTTAATCTTATTTATAAAATCTTTGACGGCCGCTAATAGTAACGAGTGAAGAGTGAATTTTAGTAAACACATTACGCACTATACAGTTACAAAGTGAGACGGATAAGACTATATTTGTGTATTGAATGTGAAACAATAAGCATTCGAGTGCTGTGGGATCCTTTTAATGTCCTAATTGCGGTTATTCATGCTCGAGGGGCGTAACGCTAAAATTGCGACCATCAAAATCTTGCTAATAATTGCATTGCTTTTACGCAAACTGCAACGTTTTCGTGCGTCCCGCAGTTCCATAATGCCAGCCCGTTAAGGTCCAATTCCGTATATAATATCAACGGCTGTGGATTTGTTGGCTGTGACACGATATTTGTGCCAAGGGAACGGTGTCTGCTGTGTTAATCATATATCGCAAATGATGATCGCTTCTCGGAAATCTTGTTTTCACTCATTGCAGTGCCTGTTTTTTTGTTAACACCGTTTAATTGAATTCGGACCACACCGTTGTGATCTTATTACTTGGGTTGAAATTTGAGCGCATTTTTAATGTTTTTATATAGCTAACCATACATATGTACCAATCTTAGATAGGTACTGCAAATGTTTTATCATGTCACTAAATGGTGAAGAAAAATGTTAAATACCCAAATAACACGCGTTGTTCACTTACAGTGGTAATATTTGTGTGTATAACAGAAGTCAATATGCTGACTTATTTAAGCATATTGACCCCATAAAAATGGGCAGGGATGACTACAGTAAGTGTGACTCAATGCCGATGTATGAAATCTTAGTATTATAGTAATATGAACGATATTTTATAGATACGCATACAAATCACTAAAATTTTTCAAATATTTTATAATTTCGATTTATTCTAACATTGATTAACACAGTTATTATCATACAGCAGTTGAAGGACGATAAATATTTTAATAATAATCTTTTGGACATGGTTTCTTACACGGCTTGTAGCTACCTTCAGAGCAAAGGTAGGAGCGAACTCTCTTGGCCAAAGGACAGTCCAGTCTACCGCAAGGTCCATGGACGTCCCTTTTGTTTACAAACTGACCGTGCTCATATTTACCTTTGACAGTTTCACCGTGAATGAACTGATGCTGGCTGCCTCTGAAGTCCATTCGCTTAGGGCAGTTCGTGCCACCGCACGGCCCTTTTGGGAAGCCCATAGCCAAAATGGTGAGTTCGCTGGCAGTGAATGGTGCGACAAATTCTTCAAAGACCTGAGGCTCTTCGACTGGCTTTATGGGCTCTTTGGTTATGTCTGGCGCTCCGAAGAAGTAAGCTATAGGCGGAACCGCCTCTATCGCTGTGCCCTCCCAATGTCTTACCACCTCTACGTCTTTGAGTTTTAGGTCATCGGATAAATACTTGCGTCCCGGTATTCGTTCCATCTCAGGCAACGCCACGAAGTAACTGACCACGTTGTTACCCAGGCACGTCAAGCGTAAAGAAAAGTCTATCTCACCGGAAGCCTTCAAATCTTCCTCGCACTGCAAATTCCTAGTGAGTTCCACTGTATTAGTTATCATTTCAGATCTGGACGAGTCTCTGAATTCACCTTTATCCATGTTCACGGGGTTCAACTGCCCAGATCTTTTCAGGCACTCGAAGAAAGACTCGTGCCACTCCACTATGCAGAAACCTATGCAGTTAAATCCCTCGTCCCTGTTCCAAACAGTTATGTAAATGGGTGTTTTACTTAACACTTCTTCCAGCTTCGATGGTCTCGATATAAACATAACTGAGTTGCCGACGCCAAAGTATGGTGGTTGTGGTAAAGGATCAGAAGGTAGGACAATCTTTTTCGGAACAACTTTTTGTTTGCCCTTCTTTTTCGCTGGCTTATTCTTTTTCTTACCTTTCTTCCCTGTGTCAGGCGGTTCCGGCGGCGGGGGAGCAATGAAATTATCGTGCGCTACGTAAAAGTCAAAAAGCGGTAAACAGTTCATTTGCATAGTACAAGTTTGCATAAATTTCATTTCTTCTTCGGAAGGTTTAGGGGGTTCTTTGCCTTTTTTACCTTTCTTCGCTTTTTTCTCACCTTTTCCCTTTCCCTTTTTAGCGCTAGCTGCTTCAGCTGCTGCCAAAGCTTCTGCTTCCCTTCTGCGTTCTTCCTCTTCCAACTTTAATTCGTATTCATCGTTTTTCCGGTGGTTCTATTTTTAAGATAATTTTCTTAACAAAAACTTCTATCATAAAAATTTGTTCCATTTTGATTCTGTGGACAAAATAAAACCGTATTACGAGATTATATAAATGACTTTATGATTAATGGAATATTGTGGGAAAGTTTGTTTCAGAGAGACTGTTAGTCAGTTTGATCGGTGGCTTAAAAGTTTATATTTTACGTATACAAAAAACAGAGGACTACACCGATTTAGACAAAAGACAAGTACAAACATACGCAACACAAGAAGATATAGAGTTAATTATTGCTCTTATGTAAACAGCATGCGTAAACTTACGTTTGTCCCGGTTTGAAAACTTTATCTTTCAATTAACGGCGAATAATTTACATTGGCTTCGTGCGGATTATACGAACTTAACATATTTTAAATTTGGTTTGTCTATTTGAATTTTTTTTATTTTTCTCATACGATGGTTTTTATGACATATTTATAAAATAGATGTTGAAAACGCATAGATTTTGTGGTTATGTCACATTTGACAATTCAAGTTGTTCATTTAATCGTTGAAATGGGTGAATTGAAAAAAGTTTTTTCATTCGGCATGTCAATTTTCATCGCAGAAATGTGAATTAGGTGTAACACACTTTTTACTGTACATCAATAATCTAAAAAAGGAACATTCACGAAATAGCGGTGTCAACAGTGCTCAACAAACATCACACTATGCACACATTGAACAAGTTAGACAGTTATAGCCATCCTTGACGAGATCGACGGCGTCGAATGGGAATAATAAGAGATAAAAAAAAATAAAAAAATCCGAGGCGTAGTCGAGTTCAAATGGCGGGGTCACGTTTACGCACGCGGGCAACGTATAGGGAGGGAGAGGGGGGGGGGGGGGGGGGGGGAGAGCGCTCGCGCACAAGTCTGTTTGTCACGGATCTAGCAACGACTGGACCGGTCTGGTGCATTAAGTTTGAATCAATTTTATTTTATTTTTTTAATTCAAATTAAAGTAGTAATGCCCACCCCAAAAACTGCCACGAAACTCAATGATTGACATGTTTCGTTTGAGTTATCGTTGTGATTCGATATTTGAAACTGCTATGCTGCTTGTGTACTAGACATAGCGATAGATTCGCCAAGCATTGTTTAAAATGCCACAAAAAAAGCAATGTAGTTAAATACGTTGAGATTTTCGTCGGTGTTGCAATCGGCCGTTTAGCGTCAGGGCACGAATCGGGAAGACGTGGGTTCGAATCCCGCAGCTGTAGACCGACAGACTGACTAGCTAATATTTGACTGCCATCCCCTCTGATGGTTAGTGTTGAAGTATTTGGTAGTTAGCGCACTAAATCATATAAAAGCTCTTGGTTTTCGACCTCACTTTGTAATCGCACTGCTTTGGCGTCTTTACACAGGCCAGCTGTTTCTTTTCAAGTATTTTCTTTGACCATCGTTGTCGATTTATGTTGTTGTTTATTCGTTTCCTTAACCATGATTAATGTGCCATGAATTTTGGCTGATAATTAAGACCGAGAACAGGATAAAAATTATCCACGTCCGCACTTTGCAAGTGTTCATTTGTGAACTTTAACTACTTAATGCAATCTTAAGTTTGCGATTTATATATATAACAGTTCTCTTCCATGTTTTACATTATCTGTGTAATGCGCACGAGCATATTTTCCGTCCCGCTCGCACGTTGATATTTAAATTTAGAATTGCGCTTGTACGCCACACGTTTCGCAGCGCACCTACTTCAACCGCGAAGCGGGCTGTGCATTATTCAAACACCAAATCTAGGTTTCTTAAAGACTTCGCTACATTCGAAGGACAATTAGAAAACCTAGTAATAAGTTACCTATAAAGTAGAAAAATGCATAGAGAAGTTCAAATTGTACAAATATCATAAAGAAAAAAAAATGCACAGGACTAAAGTAATAATTGTAGATAAATAATTCCTTGAGAAAGAAAACCTGTGTTCATTTTACACTTCTTACTTGTGGTAAACTCGTTTTTACTTGACCCAATAAAGTAAAAAAGAAAGATCGCTACAGATAAATTAAAACAACATAGGGGATACTTCATATTGCCACAAAAATTTCATGAACTTTATCAAATAAATTTAAAAAAAAAAACATTTAAGTGTTCGTAATTAACAGCCGCATGTCTCCAAATTCGAAAGCAATTTGTATGTCGATTTTCTCGCTCTGATTCACTCCGCAAGGAGTCGAGTTCCTTAAAATCCTTCCATTGTAGGTCACATCACAAAAGAATCGGAGATCAATTTAGAAACTGCCATCTTTTGCAATGATGTTCAGATATTTCCGGTTTTTCGTATAACTGTTTCAGATTTGATATTATGTCTGTTATGTTATCAGATGACGACCTATTGTCCAGCGTTGATGGTTGCTCCCCGACGGCTAAGTTAAGGTTTTATTAATAATTTGTTTAAAGTCATGCAGTTTACGTAATTGAAATTTCCGTCACATTAGATAATGTTATACTTCGGTAGAGTTAGTTTAAAAACATCATATTGGTCGATTCAAATGCATGCAATAACGTTATCAATTCAATTGTAATCAAGGAAAACGAAGGTCACGTGAAATACAAGCACTAAATTAAAAATCCACGGTGGTGATTTATAAACACTCGTACTTTTCTGCAAATAATACAATTTATTGAAAAAGGTACGATGTACGCATGTCACTGTTTATAACAAATTAACCCCGTGACTAAAGTGTACTGGAGAATAGAACTAAAAACAATAAGAAAGTTCAAGAAGAAAAAGACGACTGAAAAGAGACAATAATTTAAAACACACAGAAACTATTAATGTATTGTTTTTTGGTAGAAAACATAGTAAGCCATCTAAAGCTCTATTTCAACAGGTTATCGATATTTTAATCTGTGCGCTGTGTAATAAAAAGGCTGCTATGAAATTTTCCGTTTCGTCCGACGATCGATAGTGGAGCGGAGGGGGGGGGGGGGGGGGGCGGTTGAGTAGAACCGGTAGTCGGCGCATCGCGCAGCTGCGCATGCGCAGTGTAAGGGCGCATCCATAATGTGGCCGATTTTATGTTGTTTTTAAGTGATAAGGTGGCAAGCGAGCTGGCGGTTCACCTGATGTTAAGTGATAACCATCACCCATGGATCTTTGCAACACCCGTAGGGTTGCAAATGAGTTGCCACTTTAAATGAAGTGGGCCCCGGCTACCTCGCTCACCAGACGAAACGCTGAAGTGTAACACTTCCTCTTCACAGCGGTCTTTGTGAGATCTTGGTACATTCCGGATGGACCTGCTAGTTCGTGCAACAGCGAAGACTGTTGCACGGCCATAGCACAGTTGAATGATTTGACTCTATTTGTTTATTTACTTAACGGTGGTCCTTTGCTGCACGATTTAAATAATACTACACGGACGAGCCTGCCTAATTGTGCAACAGCTTCTGCTCTTGTACAATTGAGCAGGCTCGTCCGTGTAAGTACTAAGGCCTGACAGAAGGCGTGAATTTGAAGTGTTACGTTCGCGTTTACTTTAGAGAGTGAGGTAAACGTGTCCCACTTTTTAAGGTCAACACATCTGCAACACCTTATGGGATGTAATTGTTAATGAGCGGTAATCATTCTACATCAGGATTCACACCAGTAATTTGATATAAGCAAGGAAAGGATATAATGACTCAAGTAACAGTCATGCATTTCCAAGTTACAGGTTAACCAATGTGTCATAGAAATTGTCTCGTAGTTGGTAATATTTTATGAAATAGCGTGTGTAGGTTGTTTTAGAATTTGTCTTTAATATTCATTTTGTATTCATTATTCGCTTAAACATTTTTTCAAACATTTGTGACTTAGTGAATAAGAAAGAAGTAAATGTTTAGTATTTTCGCTTATTGAGATGATGGACTGACAAAAACATTATGGAATATTACTATATGTGATCCGGGAAACTACGAATTCGACATTATCTAATTAATTTTTCATTATTAAATCTCAAGTAATAAATTGTGACTACTGTTCCCCTGCAACAGACGACTAAAATATTAGGTATGAGTGATTAGAGAGGAGAATTTAACTGCGATTCCTTATTCAAAACAACGGCAATCGATCCGGTGACTTCATCGTCACCATTTCGGCCTGTTCCAGTCTACTGCTGAACATGTGCCTCCGCCACAGACTGCCACGAAGCATGATCTATCGACATCCATCCATGGATGTTCCGCACATTTGCACCGATCGTCTATGCAACTTGTGAGTCCTACCTACATTGGCCAGGCTGCCACTCGAGAACCTTGCTTCCCTATCGGTTATTGGGTATTATTTCAACTCAAAACATAAGTCGAAGCACGCAGTCAAGTCACAGTGATGAAATAAAAGTATTTAAATTCATTGCTTCAATATTTAATAAATCATACTCCTATCTAAACGCGCCTTTTCTTTACTTACTATTACTACAAGACTTATTATTATAAATAGGTACATAGTAAAGAGGCGATTGTGAGGCTAGGTAACGGGGAAGGTAGGTTTTGTAGTGATACATATATAGCATAGCTGTAAAATATACCTAATAACTATGTAATGCTACATTTCTTACTCTTCAGTTTTGAATAAAACTCTAGGCTCTAAATATAAGCTTGAGCGTAATACCAATGTATTACTCTATATTGGAACTATTTATGCAAATACGTCAGAAGGTTATCTATCACTTTCATTTTCATCAACAATCACTTCGTTAAGAGTTTCTTAGATTTGTGTACGTGTGGAGTTGCAGGTGGACCAACTGACTTGTAAAAACGAGGGTCATCGCAGCGTCTGAGTAATCCTCAAGAGTTAGTGGCATTCTTAGGTCTTCAGTTTGAGACTCTTGTGTATTAGTATTTAAGCAACTTTAAAAAAAAGATGAATGAATGAATATACTTTATTGCACACCAAAAATAAAAACAAACAAAAATTAAAACTTAATGTAGAAGTGATGGGTACAATGGGCGGCCTTATTACTAAAAGATATTAATAATATACTTAGATTCGATGACTCCGTGGCGCCGTTGCCAAGGTATTGGCTTCGGCGTCGGGGGTCGCGGGTTCGATTCCCACACGGAACTACTATTTGTGCGAACCACAGATAGTTGTTTCGCATCTGGGTGTTTGTCCTCGTGCAATTTATGTTTGTAAAAAAACGTCCTTACAACACAGGATAATGTTATCCTAAAGTGAGGGCAATGTTTTTTCTACATATTCTATTACTAAAGTTGCTTAAACGCTAATACAGAAGAGTCCCAAACTGAAGATCTACGACTGCCACTAACTATTGAAAATTACTCAGACGTTGCGATGACCGTCGGTTTTACATGTCAGTTGGTCTCCCTGCAACTCTACACGTACACAAAGCTAACGGTAGATCAGTGATACTTTTTACTCGCCCTGCGGAGATGCACGATAGCGATAGCGTCGAACAAGATAACAATTTGCTCTTTCTTAAACTTACTTATTAACTTACTTAGAGTAGAAATTGTATCGCAAAGAAGCTATGTGGTCCATTAAGCGGGAGTGCATGATGTTGTTGGTAAAGGTGACGTATTATATTTTAAGTTAGAAAGACAAAGGTGTCCGTATTTATTTGAAATTATTTGAACCATGCAAATGAATGAAGATACTATGATATATATCCAATTATTTTAAAATTTTGGAGAGTAGTGGTAATTGTAACTCTCATATTCTTATTTTATGCATCAAAAATAGAAAAAATATATTTGCTCGATCTCATGTGATTTTTTAATTGATAAAACATATTCGAAAATAATTTTGTGTCTTGAACAGAATTATTAACAACACTAAAAGTGAAACAGATGTGGATGCCACATTTTAAAATTTTTCTCTTTAAATCATAAATTAATCAGTACATTTAAAACACGTTTCAAAAGATAACTTTGATATATTATACTTATCTGATAAGATAACTTTTGATTACAAATCATCAAGATGAATTGGCGTAACGACTAACTTAACTAATTTTGAGGAATAATATTTACGATGAAGATAATCGCATCATTTTTTTTTATAAGATGCAGTACTAGATAATATATTGTCATTCAAACGCTTTGTACTTATCGCTACTGTTACTAAATTTGTCACAGAAAGCATATCTCAAAGGATAGGTAGTAGCAGTACTATTAGACATGACTCAGGCTTTTGATCACATAGAACATGACATTTTACTTCAAAAATTAGAAAAGTATGGCATACGCGGTGAAGCAAATCGTTGGATAGGTAGTTATTTAAAGGACAGAAGGCAATGCACTGAAATCTGTAAGATGGTGCTTAAAAACAAACAACTACAAAAATCATCATTATAGATCAGACTATAAAGTAATTAAATATGGTGTTCCGCAAGGTAGTATTTTAGGCCCCCTTTTATTTTTAATATATATCAATGACCTCCCTCAAGCTACGAAAGAAAAATGCACTCTTTTCGCCGATGACACAACCCTAATAATAAAAGCTAATGACGAAAAAAATTTTAGTAATCAAATCAATGATTCTATTCGTGACGTAGTTAAATGGCTAGATATAAATAACCTCAATATTCATTTTGAGAAAACAAAACTAATACAATTTTCGACATACAAATCCAAAAAAATAGATATTAACATTAAATTTGAAAATAAATCGATAGTATAATTGGAAAGAGCACATTTTTAAAATTTGTAGTAAATTAGACCGATTTGTTTATGCTCTAAGACGAATACGGAGAACAGTTTCGCGAGAGGCAGCTATTTATGCATATCATGGATATGTTTCCTCAATTCTAAGCTACGGTTTATTGTTATGGGGTAACTCTGTCGATAGCCAGAAAGCATTTGTAGTACAAAAAAATGTATTCGTATTTAATGTGTAATAAAAAAATTATATAATTTTGTGTATAAAATGATTATTCAATTAATGTAATTATAGGTGACATATATAACAATTTGACAATGACATGTATTCTTTTGTTTTTCTCTTTGACATATGTATGACAATTTATATAACATTTATCGATATTGTATTTTTTTAGTTTTTATTAAATTTTAATGTCTAAATTCAAATAAAACTAATTAATATTTGCACGCCTATCAAAGAGGCAGAATAAGTGAACTTGTGTATTAGATTTAAGACCATGTTATTACCTTATTCTTGCAAATAAATACATAAATAAATAAATACTTATTCCTTTAGTATTATTACAATATAGGGTATTATTTTTTAAATAATTCATGTCTTCATTTTAAACAAAGTATAAACCTAACCGTTCTATGTAACAAATAATTCTCTGTATTACGGTTTTAATACAAAATATTTTAAGGTTTTAATTTTAGAACAAAAAACTTCACTCACATATTACTGAAGTGCTTAATCTTCTCATCAATATCAATTGAAAGTTCCGTTCCCTATGGTCGGAAATTCATTAAAGAATTCGAAGTTTATAAGAGGAGGTTCGTTTAAAAGTTACTTTAGAACAGACACGATAGGTGCTATTATCGAAGTTGGAAATTATGTCTTTTTTTTACAAAAAGAGATGGATGAAAGTTGGAAATTAAAGATGAAAGACACATTTCTGGCCACAAAGGGACAAAGGGACACAAATTTTTAAAATGAAAATGAAAATTTTTACGCAGCATGTAAAATTAATGAAATTATTCCTTTTTGTTTAACAAGCCTTATCTACAGTGGAGCCGTGATAGTTCATTGTCCGGGCGCTCGCCTTTAATTCAATATACTCGAGCAACCTGAGTTCGATCCCCGGTGCCGGCACCAAAGAAATTGTTAATTCACTTATTGCGTTCTCAGCGGTGAAGGAAAACATCGTGCGGAAACCTGCATTTTTTGGAAATGATAACAAAAAATATTAAAGATAAGTGTATCCAGAGTTGAGTCACGTGGTGGAAGATTTCTTTGCTCAGCAGTGGGACGTATATAGGCTATTACTTTATTATTTTTCACTAGTGGTGATTTTTATTAAATACTTATTGATATCGCCCCTTATATCAGACAATGCAAACTCTATTTGTTTATTTTTGTAAGAAAACCAAGCATCTTTAACTTTCCTTAAAATAACGATAGGATGTAATCTAAATAACCTTTCACAAAATAATGAAAAAAAAAACACAGCACATTATAAACCTAACTACTTTTTTATTACCACATTATAATGACATTTATATTAAATTTTCTAGTGCTAATCTTTGCACTTTATATGAAACAATTTTTTTAGAAAAAATTGACGAACCCACCCAATTGAAACGCATGCCTGCTTAAAAAAAGTTTTAAACTTGTATGTGTTTTTTCTTTGTTGTATGAGTTAGATAACTTTTAGAAAAGTTTAGGGTTTTTACTATATTAGTTCTAAGTAATGTATAATTTATAAGGTTCGAAAAATATTACCCTAACACCTTTTGTTACTTAATGGATGTGCAATAAATAAATAAATAAAATTAATAATGCAATAACCTAACTTCAAAAATATCTACACTTTAATGAGATGATTTGTGAGTCGCCAGTAAAAAGAGGACTGATCTTATCACGTATTCAGTTGTAGCATTTCTTTTACAGCCGGAATTTTATCGTCCTTCGTATTTTATTTGACAGCATTATCAACTCAGAGTTTACAAACCTCCCCTCCGAACACAGGTGGCGCTGTTTTCACAGTCGACCCAACCTCGGTGTTTGCGCTTCAATTAAAACAAGGAATAATAAACATGAGTTGGTCATTTACGTTAGTTGGCTTTGAACTTAACGATCGTTTGGCGCAAGAAGAAAATTTAAAGCTAATTAAATATTTATTTTACTTAATGTACAAGCAAAGTTCACTTAATGGCTGGAGACGTATCTTGATCTTCGATAGCGAACTCACATAATCAGTTGATTGCAAGAAAGGCATTCGATATTTCATCCGCAACAGTCGTTGCGGAAACAATAATATAAGGTACATACGTCGACGTACTTCTGCGTTTTGTCTGCCGCCTTATTGAAAGGTGGCAATGTATCTGCAATCCTACGGGTGTTGCAGATGTCCACGAGCGGCGGTTATCACTTAACATGAGAAAGTTCTAATCACTGCATACAAACTAAGAGCAAAATTTGCTATTTATGTATTATGAGACAGATAGAATAAAAAAGAAACAATAGCGCTATCTGTCGGAATTTAAATTGCAGTATTACAATCAAAATTTAGATAAAATAAAAATTCATTTAATATGTAGTGCTGCGAAAAAACGCTGGCGCTTAAGAATTGCGCTGCATTGGGGATTACACGAAATTTATTAGATCTGATTGAAAATATTGTCGGTGAGTCCATTTTATGTGCTTTCTTTAATGACGCTCGTGTTTACTGATGGCAAATTATACTTAACATAAATCCCGCAGATGAGAGTAGGGCTATTAATAAATTGCGTGTTTAAACCTCGAAAAAACGGCACTAAATTTCTTCAGATTTATCGAGACGATTATCTTTATGAGTCCTTAGTCTGTCTTCTCATAAGACATCCTTTGTACAGAGCTTAAGCGTTTTACGTTGCTGTTTTGTTCTACTTAATTTTGGACATGGAATACGTTTATAGGATGTCTAAAACTGTATTTATCACAGACCTAAATAGTTCTATTTTTCTGCAATGGTCTGATGGGTCTTATTTATTTTCACGCCTTGAAAAATCAGAAGAGGTCAGAAGAGGTCTAGTTATTTGGATATTGACCCCAATCGAATGTAGTGCATTTAAGCCTGTCACTAGTGACAATGATTTGTCTGTAGCCTATTTCTTTTTATACTAGACGATGCGAAGTTTATACATATATAGAGCAGATTTTTGTTTTTACGAAGATAACAATTATATTCGCCTTGATCGATTTGCGTCAGCCAATATAACTCGGAGTTTAAAAGTAAATAAGTTAAATTGTGTAAAATTAAAGCAAAAACCTTTGCGCCTCCTAGTTTATATTTTTGTACGGTCACCTTTAAGGACAACTTTGGGATTGAAAGATAGAGTAAGCTAAATACAAAGCTAAGACGGTCAAATTTCTTGAGCTTTACCTAAAAAGTAAATGGTACGTATCAAGCATACCATACATTAAGCTTATGATACTAATGATTGAGGATAAGAAATAAAGTTAGCGTGTTTATAGCTTACTTTCCATGTTTAAAAAGTTCCTGTGAAATAATTTTAGGCATATTTTACGGACCTACTAATGCCATGCGTACTAAAATGCGTTCGAACTTTAAAATCATGCATTAAAAAGTACACTTTCGTAGAATATTAAAAAATAGATTCCATTAAACATGCAAATTATGCTCACAGGAAATTTTAGACATGCATAAAATTATCTCGTAGGAAAATGCAAATAATACTTGACGTACCGCTTTGTATTAGTTCATGGATATTTTGCCCCAACTTAAGAGCACGTATGACCTCACACTAATTGATTTAAGTCCAAAATACATTATACAAACTGTCCTAGAGCGTAATAACAGCCCGTATTTAGTCTCAAAACACCTTAGGTCTAAAACAAACTGGGGAGAGCAAATACCGTTAGAGACGGAACGCCAATATAAACTACTTATGACGGGGCTTAATTGACATTGCAAAGGCATATTGTCCGTTAGTTAGGGTTCTAAATAAACTTGAGTGTTTAATTCAAACACAATCATTGACTACAACACGTTCTCAGATAAATGTAAATATATTATATTCGAATTAAAAATGGCTGATAAATATACTTATTATCTTTATCCTTCGTAATGATAAATTAAAAAAAAAAATATTTGATTTATTTTTGCAATAAACATATTATTGAGTTCATCTATTTTTATTTCGCAGTGATATTTTGTTACTCTTTTAATGCAATTACAATTTTATTGTTCACTAAAAAAAATCACTGGAAATAGCTGCAAAATATATTTAAAAAGTAAATCCGAAAACTAGATGAAGGTGTCTGCTTACATAGAAAATTGCGATATTTTTATAATGGAACCATAAAGATTAGTTCCACTGGAAATACAGTATGAATTTCGTCCTCACTTAACTCACTTCGCTCTGTCAAAGCAAGCATAACAAAAGACGCCTGTTTTAGTTCGCTCGAAACTAATTGGTTATGCAAAATTTGAGTGGCCCATCCAAGTCCCGGCCAGATGGGATGAAGATCAGCGAAAACATCGCGCTGTGGAGAAAATAATTGGGCACCGGCGGATGAGTTTTATCCGCAAGTGGCCTTTGTCTCGTGATCTGGATGAGTGGAGGTTTTTTTTTTTAATTTCGGGGCAAAAGCGTCCGCTCGCGGGAACTACTCAACATGTAGCTGGAGCACCATTGAAGGTCGTCGAGGGCGTTTCGACTGTTCGCGGTCAATTTGAAATTCAACCTCGCTGTCCATAACAAAACACGTAGTATAACAAAGTTTTATTGAAAGGGAAGCCGATTCAGGTGGCTCAGGATCGAGCTTTGTGGCAGTCTTTGGAGGAGGTTCATGTCCAGCACTGGACTAAAACAGGCTGCGATGATTATAATGATGATGACAAATCAACGTGTTAAACCATATAAGCTAAATTTTAGTTTCAATTTTTGCCTTTATTTCAAAATAACCGTGAAATTTGACGTCACTTGGTATAACAGCGCCAAGAATTCTAACTGGCCATGATAACAGTGGGAGTATTCTCAAAGGCAACAAACCTGTACGAAGCCGTTGGGTTCAATTTTTAAATTTATTCGGCGCAGTTTCGAAATTTTATTCAATTACTCGTAAATATTATATCTGTTACATAAATTTGTACGGATGTTCGTCTGTCGTGAGAATTGTTTGAACTTTTGTTATACATGGCATCGCCTAAAGCGTCATTCGAATAGTATTAGATGAACATTACTAATATGTATGTACTTGGAAAGTGGTATAGCCACTCATTACCAGTACTATGAAACACCAAGATTTACAGGCTTGAGATCACAGCATGTATGGTCAACAATAACGTTGGTTTGATCCACGAGGAAACTGATGACACATTACTACTCAAGAATCCCACAGGAAGCGTTTGTAGGAATTGGAATCTGTATTACCTTCAACTGGCTTTCATCAAGAGTTACTATTGAAGCACTTTTCTTGCTGAAAACAAGCTCAGCCCATGAATAATTGTGTTATAATTATTCGAATATAAACATTTCCATCATAAATAACTTCCTCAAATTTAGTGACATCATCGAGATGAGACATCTATTGCGTCCATTCGTTGTCCGTAATTTTTTACGCGCGTATATATTTTTTAAACCCATAGAGTTGTAAAAATAAATGAACCTTCGTGAACGCTGGGGCGAGGACAATAGTTGGGTCATTATGCTCGGTCATTTGAAGCTACGGATTCGATTTGGGGGAAAGCTACGGGCTAGGGACGACCTGTGAACACCCAAGTGTTTGATTGTAAAAACCCCGAGATTTATAATTCGTGTCTAAGTTTACACATCGGTTGAAAGACAAGTGATATGGACACTGATAATAATGTGTTAGAATATTCAAATCATTCAACTTATCATGAGACCATTAACTGTAATTTGGTATCGAAAATAATGGATGGAAATTATGAATACGAATTACAGGACTCAGTGTCCCTCCAGATTTTGCATCCATAGACGACCACTGCGATATTTAAAAGGAACAAATTTATTTTACATTCGATTAGAGCATCAACAAAGAAAAGAAGTAATCACAGATTCATTTTTACCCATCTCCTAGGTACGGAAATATTTTAGTAGGACATTTTTACAGTTGAATTTATACAAGGCAGTAATTCCCATTAGGTAGTTATTTATCAAAACGGGACTCTCGTTTCATTCCCGTATCGGCGTTCGCGTAACAAGCGTCGCGGCGATTTTCCAGAAATTATGTCGCCCGTATATCGTTACATTAATTTTAACGACGAAGCCTGAAGCGTGCCTCTTTGCCACACTGGAAGGGGACGAAAAGGCCTATTCAGATGTGGTCGCTATAAAAATGGAAACGGAAAAATGCCCCATTCGCAACTGGAGGGGCGGCGTAATTATTATGCTGGCTGTGGTGACCGATGTGACGGTTTCGAAGATTTTAAGTTTTTTTTTTTTATGGAGAAAAAGGGGCAAACGAGCAGGAGGCTCACCTGATGGTAAGTGACAAAAAGATACGGAAGACTACGCTCAAAATTATGAGGAGTATTAAATATCACGGAATGATATTCCTCGAACCCAGAGAATACTTTTTTGCCCATAAAAAAATCACTTCTAACTTGGTGTATACATAAGTTAAAAGAAGAACTCCTTTAAGTTTTTACTCCTTTTAAGATGTTCCAAGGTTAACAGTGGTAACGTGTTGCAAATACCTGACGCATGAAAATAGATAATGAATATTTCTTACCCACTCATGAGAATAAATAGTGTTTTAGTGATATATTTTCATCTATTACACTAAAAACTAAAAATTCTTTGTTAATAGTACTTAGAATTATTCTGTCAGATTAAGTGCAATCAAGTGTGTTATCTAAATAAGGTGTCTAATCTTTTCAATTTTTCCAATCTGTCACAATTTTTTCACAAAGTTATTTTAAATACAATTAAATGTGTTATTATTGTCATGTTAAATAAAGAAAAATCTAGAAGCAAAAGATTTGTTAGTTGAATTCAATTTTCTGTGTGGCACGGTACTTATGTATATTGTAATTGTTATGTTTATGCCGCAGTTGTAATACTGTTTGTACGATTTAACGTTTAAGATGGGACTCGCGAATTATTTCGAGCATATTGCTTTGCTAAGCATCCACAAAGAAATTTTAATGCTTTTTTTCGGAAGAATTGCCATGAACGCGGATAATTTAGGATGAATAATAAGAAGCGTGGTATATGTCGTGGTATGTTTTGTCATCTAATTGTACCCTTACAAGTCTTCGATTAAAATCTGCCAATGTAATATTTAAATAAGAAACTTGGTTGTAGATGCCAAGCAAATACTATCTAGTTTTAGAGGGTACTATGACCCTACTCCTAGATTTATACCCAAACCCTACCTAACTAAATCTGTTGTAAATGAAAGCATTTGAGTCACACGAATGTGTTAATTAAAATTAAAATTAACACTAAAAGTCGCTAGTTAAGATTAACCGTTACTTGTACAACTAAGGATCAAAAATAATTAAGAACTAGGTTTCAACTGTTGTGAGTACTGGTCCATGACAAGATAATCATCACGGAAAAAATCACGGATGTAGCGCGTGTCGTGAAATGAATTCATTTCGAGGCAATTAACCATTAAACCAGCGTAGCAATGCATGTAATGAAAGCACACTACATCGTTATGCTAAAGATAATAAAGCGTATAATTGCTCAAAAGAGGGCTTCTTCGATGATATGGATAAGGTGCCGCAAATAAGAAATAGTGGGCTTTAACACGCGGTGATTATTGAAAACAATGATCGTGGGAAAAATTCTTGCTTAACTGTAACGGGGAAAGCAGACGGGCGGCGATTGTATGCTGAATCATACTGTTCAGAGCCAAGGAATGCTCGCCGTAAGAGAATTAATTATAACACCTTCACAATTGTTCTATTTCCATTGCCTGTCGGTCAATTTATAAATGTATACATACATACATTATGCTCGCAGAAATTCTTGTAGTCTCTTATGTGGTTAGTGGGCTCGTTCTTCAGCAATGAACAGGAATTCTTGGAATACAGCCGGCAGTAGCTCAGTTAAAATCCTATTCACTGCTGTCTTCGTGATGCCCACGCTTATTGAACGGAAGGCGCCAAAAGCACATTGAACAGGGTGAACGGAAATAATTTATGGTAAAAGCAGAATACTTTCGCTTTTGATTCTGAATGTTCTTGCTTCCAGACGAAAGTCGTGAACATTTCAATAAAGTTTTTTTTAGAAAAATGTAACAACAAATGGTTCGAAATCATTAAACGCATACTACCGCGTTAAATGAGAAACGTATCAAACAAAAGTATACACTAAAATACTCACCAGACCACAAGATATCGGTGTAAATAAATAATGCTTGATTTTGTGTAACCCTCACACAGTATGCTTCTTCTTATTTTCTCATGTTATATTTTGAGATGATCTTATCGTTTGACGTCATTTCCAACCTATCCACAATTTCCTTGTCGGTGAATTATAAGTGAATTCTAGTTTAGCAGCCAGCGATAGAGATTACAGCGGCGGATGTGAACTGATAGTCAGACCCGACGGAGGAAATTGCTATTTCAATATTGATAGACTATCCATATGGTCAGTTCTACCTGAGAACCGATTAAAGTCTTCAATATCGGATATTCTGGGAAATACTAAAAAGGGAGCAAACCGAGCTAATAACGGTATTTAATATGCACACTTGACAAACTCGATGAGGATGCGATAAATTATAAATACTTACTTCCACACACGCCACGCAACAGCTTCGTCTGTTGCATGAATGGGCAGGTCCTCTTAGGTAGGTATCAGGACCTCACAGAAGACCGGCGGGAAGTCGAAATGCATTTCGTCTGGTGAGTGAGGTAGCCGATTCATTAATCGATGACAACTAATGTGCAACCCTACGGGTGTTGCAAATGTCCGTAGGTGGCGGTTCACTTTACATCAGGTGAACTGTCAGCTCGCTTGCCATCACATTAAAATAAAAAAAGATTTGACATTTAACATACATTCTGTAGACTTTCAAAGTAACATCGAAAGTAGAACTTGGACTAGCCATATCCTATCATGTGTGCAGACTTGGTTGCGGCCGTGACCCCTATGGATGTTGGCTGTATTAATCCGTGGCTAAAGGTTATGAGAACTGCCCTGGATCGTGTTGGTTTCACTGTGTTTAGTGTGTGAGTGTTGTATAGCGCGACAAGAAACAACTCATTGCTTAACTTCCACGTTAAAACATCAAAAAGTAAAAAACGCTTGACTAATGTTTTGCAGTTTCAACTTCGTAAACTGTTGTTAGCATTGAGAAAGAAATTGAGATAAAATCCTTAAGTGTTTCGTTAAAATTTCAGTTGAAGCCAGTGTTTGAATCAGGGTCCGTAGACAGAAGTAGATTCAATGTAATATAAAAAAATTAAAACACTAGTTAATCAGTTAATTATAATTATGTTTTCTTTTCATGTTTTTAATGTAATGAAAATGATTAATATTAAAAAGCGCGCAGAGAAAACTCATTCTGTATAGCGTAAGATTCTGTAATTAGTTCATTTGTTAAATTGGAGAGTTATTACAATAATAATCAAACACGAACGTCATGATAAATATAAGACGGTTGTAATAATTCAAAGAATAAAGCGGATTCAGCACGTGCTTATTCTTCATGTTTCACATACGATTGCAAGTTTCCTCATTTATTAATGCCATTGGAATTTAGCACATATTACAATGAATTAAAGTTGGACTGAACCGCATAATTGATATAGGTTCATAATGTAACAATAGGTGTAGATATGTTCGTTTTTATCGTACTCAGCGCAGCGCTGGGTCAAGTTCAGACTTGCAGTTAAGTCAAGCGTGAATACCGAACATATGATTACCATTTATTCCAGTTATGCGGCATCTTATGATGTAGCGTATAATTACTACACGGATATTAATTCTATGTTAAGTGAGCGGGCGGTTCACCTGACAAAAATCACAACACACTCAATTGCTTGGGGTCGTGTCCCATATGCCCTACACAGCCTTACCATCATCAACTAAAAATGCACCATATATTAATGATAAACAAGATATGTTTTAAAATACACCTCGCCGCAAATCTCGAAATAACTTCGAGCTGCGTGTATAGTATAGCTCGAGTGGTAGTTCAGCACAATGTACGGAAATTTTCTGACAGACATGACCATTGAAATCAGCTATTACCAGGGGTATAGTAGATCCGATAAGGCTCAGGAACCTCCAAAGAGAGAACATATTCTAACCTAAAAAGCTAACTTTTCAGCAAATGTTTAGTAACTCTTCGGACGTTCCAAAATCCTATGCTTACTGGTGGGTGTTTGCTTACGTCCTGACCCTCGAGCCTGAGCTACCTTGTATAGAAGAAATAAACACACCGTCTCTCTGTCTACTCTCAAGGCCAAATTTTTAATATTATCATATAAATATTAATTGAATACACAATATTCAAATTTTAAATGACCCTGTGTCTACGGATTTATCTCGTTTTTTTGTTACTTGAGTTCTCGACGTTTTGAACCCTTTACACTATACATGGTCACAGGAAAGACTGAGATGTTGGACGTCTGAATGTCATTCTTTACCAAGACTCCGATATGCGCGGGTTGGTATAGTTTCATTTAATAATATTTAGCAGTCGCGTATATGTAACACAATATTTAACTTATCTGAAATTATTAAATGAAATAGTTACAAGACTACATTCAACAACAATGTATTGTTTGGTTCAATTCGTATGTTCATTTCGTTCAGCTTATGAATGCTCCCTTCGCTTAGTATTTCTATTAAGGTCTGTGCTAATTACGCTGTCAAGGTCCCGGGCCCGTTTCGAACCTATTGTCTTTGTCTTTGTCTGATGCGGACTAAAATTATAATGCAGATTAGATATTGCCTCAGTTTCTCGTTTCACCGATTTATTGCCAATTATCTTTTGAACGTTCCGTTGATAGTTGTTGATAAACATAAGTTGTTGTTACATTGATGCCAAGCGACGATGTTTGAGGATTATAGTATAGATATTTATTAGATAACACAGTAGCATCTACTGGGGTATTTCTCTGACAGTTATTAAATCAAGTATCATAGCATATTGGCCTGGCTCTTGCATTGGAGGGTATGGTTTCGATCTTTACTGCTGGAAAAATATTCTGTGATGATCATAATTTTCAGCCTTTCTGTATCTAACACTCTTAGGTATTTACTTACAATAGAAAAGTATGTTTTACAGTTACTTAATACCCATGTATAAAAGTATGTGCTTTGCTTTGTTTGGGACAAGATAAAGTTGTGTAAAAATATAATTATCGGGTATATTTATTTAAAAAAAAAAGGATATTACTAAATGCTGAAACTGTCACTTGGGCGCTAATCTAACTCTAAACAAGATCTAATGAATACTGGGTATAAATTCAGCCAAATATTCTCCGGAGGGATACCAGCCAACAGGCCGTTCAACTGGTGTTAAATGATTACCACCGCCCATTGACAACCGCGATTACCGTGAAGTTGAAGTTGTGTCACCAACTTTTTTGAGGGGAGCCTCGTTTACCTCACTCACCAGACTATACAAAAGCCTTTAATTTAAGCTTTTTTTCTGAGAAACACTTACCTAAGAATTCTATACATTTGTTTTTAGCAGAAGTTGCGTAAATCTACCAAATAAACTTGTTCCAATACCCTTGTATATAGCCTTCTAAGTCATGTTTCATCCCGCTGGTTTTGTTTATAACATTTTGAAAGACTAATAGCTAGTCCGTACGATTTCTGCCGCGAGAAACGTAGGTCGAATCGGGGTGTTAAATGTAATTATGTAAATTATATAAAATACAATATTATTATTAATATATAACCTTCCTCAATTATTTTTTTTTAAATCGGACTTATGGTACTAGAGAGATTAGCGTGTTCAAAAAACCATAGTCTTCAGCCTTATTATATAAGTATTAATATATAGATGATAGGTTTGCCGTATTGCGAAAGTAAACGTTAGATAGATTCATTAGATAATTTTCTTTGCACGTGAAAAAAGCTATGCTTTGTTGTACCAGACGGGCGAAGCGAACTGCTAAATATTCCGAACTACTTCACAGTCCAGAAACTGAAAACAGACTCGATTTATTTTCATCGCCTATTTGATTTAGGAACACTGAAACGGGAGCGAAAGCGCAGCCCACCTACGTCATAAACATCGCTACTCCGTTAAATGCCTTTGTCTATTCTCCAGTGGTTACGGACGGCCGCGCAATAAATCCGATCGGCTTTAAAATCAATCTCCGGGCGGGGCGGAGGAAATGCCAACAAATTAAACGTTAGTTATTACGTTGTTACGAATCAAGAGGGCTCCCGTGACTGCCGTTATGGCGGGTTGTTTTTATATTATCGAATTTTATCGTTGCAATGTTCCGTCGAATGGATCTGTGATGCACCTAAATAGTGGATTCCCAAAGTTTCTCGCAAACCTGCACCACGTTTTATGACGCTTACGCGATACTTACGCGAATACTTTCTCTGTGTTATTTTCGCACAGCGTCCTTGTCTTTTGACTGGCTGTCTGTAGTCTTGCCTTTACCATTTCAATCTTTCAGTTTTAACTTACTATGTTTGAAAATTACAATGTCTAATCGAAATTTGCAAGAGCTATCTTTATACTCTGGCACATTCCCCAAAGTAACAGTCAGGTGAAATTATACGAAATTTTACATGCTTCATCGCCGTAGAACGACTTATTAGGAGGTGGTAGAAGGGAAAAATCTTTAAAATGTATTGAATACTTATCAAGTGTTAAGAAAAAAAGCTCTGCTTTTAATACTATCGTTAACAATCAATATATTATCCGTTCGATTATTTTATATATCTAATATCTACTATAAACTATCCAAACCTATCTAAACCCTAGACAAGACTCACGTAATATTTTTCTTTATATATTTTTGTAATACTAATTAAATAATAATTATGACAACCGAAGAGTCAGTAACAAATTTTAGAGGGCTATATTATACTATCGTTATAAATTAGAAATACAAACCATAATAAACAAAGCTAAAAAAAACAAGCAAAACATTCTTAGAAAGTGATGTAAAAAGTCAGTGATCTTTGTCACCCAAGCGATTTCACCTATTATCCTAATCTTGGAGTCGAATAATAAACTGACTTTAACTACCAATAAAATATTTAACACCGTCACGATCCTGAAGTAGCTAGATCAATGATGCTTCATGTTTTTTGGGGTACTTAAACAACCAATGTAACCTGAACCCTCGCGCTTCTCACATTTAGTTTACAACCGAGCTACTCCATCCCTACCAGGCCGCTTCCACAGACCAGTCGCTTTGGTGTAATATTATAGGATGCTTTTTTATGGTACTATTTTAAATATGGCGTCTCAAACGACGCCCCGGCTTTACAATTTATGGTGACTGTAATTTTCGTTGCGTCAAGACAATGGTTTTAATTATTTCGGGTGATAACTGGGAATCCTATAAAAAGTTTAATGTCGAGTGTTGAACGCGGGGCGTTAAAGACTTTAATCTCGGCAGCGAATTTGTTTATACGAAAATGATAGGTCTTAAAAATTATTTCAGATCCTATAACGTAAATTCTTACACAAACTGCTCATCTACACTGTAGTCACAACAAATAATGATAATTGTGTTTCGTGTTCGAACGAATAGGTTTGTCTCGTTCGACTATGCTAGTAGTCTGGACAAGCCCATGGGAACTTTACCCTGTCTGCGGATTATGCTTGTTGAAGCATCACATTGTCCTTTAGGTTGGTAACGGAAGATACGTCGAATACAGAACAAAAAGCGTCTCATAAGTGGTAAAGCGAACAGAAAGTTGTGGCATGAATTGACATCATATGTTTTTCTCACCGACAATGTGCCTCCACTCACATTGTAGTCGGAATGAAAAAATGATGATGTCAAAAGGTGGCAACGCATCTACAACCCTATGGGTGTTGCAAATGTCCATGGGCGGCGGTTATCACTTAACATGAGGTGAACCGCCAGCTTGTTTACTGCTTTCTCTCATAAAAAAAGCGATGGAGTTTTTTTTTTTTTAGTATAAAAAATCTTTCGGGATCGCATGAGCGTTGATATCTTACAACGGGGAGTGTGAGTCTCCATTTACCTTGCTCGCCGAACGAAACGAAAAACTAAAAATAAAATAAAACTTGTACATCATTTTATTTTGTCATTCAGCCTGTTATCGAGCTATTGCGTTTATCATAATGAGCTCATCATTGCTTAATGAAAGCTAATCTAAGTAGCCAGTTCGCAATTAAAATTGCATTTTAAATAGCTAAGAATTTGGTCATGAATTTGAAAATATCGTTTAACATTAAAGCGTCGTTGCGTAGTTGCAAACTATGACTCAAATGATTGGTGCGCTATTAGAAATGCTTTCGTTTTCTTTTTCAAAACACGCCACTTCTGTCGGCGACTGTACTCCCGTCTGAATCCACATAATACTGTAACTGCTGTAAAAACACATAAAACTAAAAATAAAGCGCTGTGTACACTATACGTCAAACTAAACGCAATAAACAATGTCCAAAGAACCACTCGGTTATAATTGTCAGGTTTAAACATCGTTACGGCGGTTTAAAGTTAAGTTATTGTGTGACGGTTTATTAATACCGATTTACGGTGGCGCAGTCCTTTGTCTCTTTCCCTCTCACTAGTTTCCGATTGGTCTTCGATTGGTTTGCGGTGGTTTGATATTGCAACCATGATTTTTTTAACTAACATTTCTAAAACCATTACCAGGCAACTTGGGTATATTAGTAACTTGGGTAAACAAGTCTTAAAAATTGTTAAAAAGTATAAAAATAATAACTCTTTCTTATTAATTATATTGAATGAAATTATTGTCAATCATAATACATTCATATAATCTAATTCCGAATAATTAATGTTGTATTTATTAGTTGCAATACTTTTTAACACATCATATTTATAAATTCGCTTTGATTTTAGGTGTTAATTGATTGCAAAGAATTCTAGAAAACTTGAGCAAACTGATTTTATAATTGAGCATTATAATTCATCATAAACGTTGATAACAACGAAAAAAAAATAATTTAACTATTAAGACATGCACGTTTGAATTTAGTTTGCCCGCATTCGCTGCCTGGGAAATCCAATAACGGAACCATAACTAAAACACCACGCATCATTAGATTGACGATGTCACCATAATTGAGAATACCATGCGATACGTTTATTAGGAAGTTTTTATGCACGCGAATCAGTGTATACAACACATTTTCTCATTTAAAGAGTACTATTTATAATATATATTATTACGTAAAAAAAAAACTTTGTAAACATTTTTACGAAAATTTCGCGGACGGAGGGGTATGAAATTGTCCAAACTTATAGTTTATATTGAGAAGGAATGCAGAATGCTAATATTTTGTTAAAATTATACATAAAAATACATTATCAATAAAAAAATTCATTGTGCTCTGTTTTCGTCTGGGCGACCACTAGTACTTATAAAAGCGTAAGTTCTTGAATTAATGTGGTAATTTCATAAACATAATTATAATTACTAAAAGGAATTAAATAAATATGAATTCTGTATTACCTCAAATTTATATTCTTTATCCTTGTTTCCTTGTTTAATTTATATTCCTCGTTTTATTACATATATATTGTATATATATCTAAATGTTTATTTTTTTTGTGATAAGTGTAGGTTAATAAGTTACGAATTGTTATCGTTTATATTGTTATTACATATTTATTTTATATATTTATATTTAGCTTTAATATATTTATATTAAAGCTTTATTGTAATTATTTTATTATTAGTAAGGAATTCGACTCGGTGACGCAGTAGCCCAGCTGTTGGTCTCGACGTCGTGGGTTGGGTTCGATTTTGTTCAAAATCTATCTGTAGATAGAATATTGGAACCGTCTGTAGATCGAGTTAGGTATCAGGTTAACTATTATGTAATAACGACCGATCTAATTGCAGCGAGCGGTCACTCGCTTTATTACCGGATATAACGTCACGGTGTCTTTCAATACGTTTCATTGTTGTTTTTTGTGCGTCTAACGAGTCATTTAGGCGTCATTAGGTAAATACGGGGCCGTATCCTGTCCTGTGGAAAGCATTACCGTAATGTTAGATTATTAATTTGAAAAACTGGTTTGGTTCTCGCGCAAATTATTGGTACTACAACGCTGAGCAAATGCGTTTAAGCCTTGACGGCGAGTAACGTAATTGGCAAATGAGAAATTATCCAAACGTTCCTAATGTTTGTGTCGACCATAAATTTGAGGTAAAAAAGATGGAAGAGACGGTAGGGTTTGTAAGCAGGGTGGAAAGGGAGTCTGTTGATGGACTCTAGGTGATGAATGTAACGTTTATGGGTATCTGTAAACGAATGTAATTATACTAAGTTTGTTTATTATGAGCCGGTGCTTAAGGACTCCGAGGAATTTTACTTTCTATTAGAGTATTTTATGAGCCCACATAGTTAAGATAGCATCATAGTTTTGTGTATATGTGTAATAATTCCGCATTGAGATGTGAAAAACTGATAAAAAATCTTCGCTCAACGTATATTTAATTGAAAGGCAGCAGGTATATTTACTCCGTAGATAAAACAAGTTTAACTCTAGTGCCAAGAAATATACTAGTTAATTCAAAGCGCTTTTTTGCCGAACACATAATAAGATGTTTAACTCTTGTGCTGAGAAGTATAATAATTAGTTCAAACCGCCATGCGTCATCGATATCACCATGATGAATGCCAGATTTCACTCATTCGGAACGCACTTTGTGCGTGGCTGTTGTAAAGTTGTTGTAGCTGTTACCACCTTCAAGAAGGCATTAATATCGAAAGGCGAATGGCCAAAGGCGGTGGTCATTATGTAAAATCAGGCGATTATCCCTTGTTGCCATTATCTGCCTACCTCGCTTTCCATAAAAAAATAGTAGTAATTTGATAAATAATGCAACAGATTTCTGTTACTGTGTTATTGCCCCTGATTAATGTACCTGGAAAGTGTTAATCTTCTTCTAATTTATTTATAATTTTAATTTTTGGTATGATCCGAAAATCGGTTAATCGTGCCGAGTACATGCCTATTTCGTTACATGTCTTAATTATACATTCTTTTAATTGTTAACATAACTATGTTTGTTAAAACTAAATAAATAGTCATTAATTCATAACATTATAGGCTTTCAGAACTCATTTAATTTAATTTAAGTCATCTTTTTAGGTCTTCTTTGTGAATCATTCCTCGAAGGCACACTTTACGTGACTGGCAGCGCTTAAGGTATCAACGAAAAAATGTCAACATAAATCAAAGCGAACTTCAAAGAGCGATAGCTCCGGGTGAATCGATGAATTCAGTTAAATCATCGTCCGTTATTTTGGCACGAGCGCTTGTATTCTGTCACGCGAAACGTAGATTAGTGTACGTACAGATAAACGGTATGGTAATCCGTAAATTACGAAACAACTTGCCAGTGTCGGATTTAAACCAGTCAGCTTTTTAGGAGCTGGTTAACCAGCTACAAGTACATACTTGTGTATGTACGTATAAAGCACAGGACAGACAGAAACGTGACTAAATAAAAATATGATTTACACGTATTTAAAAATGTAAAAACAAAACTGTAACAAACTTTTACCGCTACCAGGTTTCGATCTTGCACCTTCCGTATTACAAGGCCAGACGTTCTAGCCACTAAGCTGTCGACTTCCTCACCGTTTCATCCGCTTTGTTTTATTGTAAATTTTAGGAGTACCTGGCTCTATCTTGTGTGCTTACAGTAAGAATACTTTCTAAAGTTTAATTTTTAGGGTTCCGTACCCAAAGTGTAAGATGGGACCATAATAATAAGACTCTGCTGTTGTCTGTTTGTCTTTCCATCTATCATCAGACTGTATCTCATAAACCACGATAGTTAGACAGTTGAAAATTTACTGATAATGTATTTGCCGATATAACAACAAATATTAAAAAACAGAATGAAAAAATATATTAAATGGGGCTCCCATACAACAGACATGATTTTTTTTTTGCCGTTTTTATAGATAATGGCACGGAACCCTTCGTGCGCAAGCCCGACTCGTTCTTGGCCGGTTTTTTTTACAATGAAACACATTTAGTAAACCCCAATAGCTAGCTTGTTAATCCCGGACCTAGTAAACTGTGCACACGTGCGCGTTGCATTCATAATGCAAACAATATGCCTATGTTCAAAGATCTCCAGTCAAGATTGTTATTCGCTTTGTATTACAGCTCCTGAAGTGCTTTTAAAACCGTCAACAGGGCAAATCACTATTGACAGATTGTTTTTAGAAAAGCTTAAGAACACACGTGTGTGAATAAAACGGCATAAGTTACCATTTTGTATGTGAATGAATTTTTAGTTATACTTCTCTTGGAGCGTTTGGGAAATATGATGGAGTGAACTTTTACGATGCGCGACATCTAAAAGCGTTACCATGGCAACTAATAACAACCTTTTAATAACAATCACCTAGTCCATGTTTTTTTAAACCTATATCAATTGCATTTAATGTCTTTATTACAAACAAAGAGAGCTATTGGCACACGGGATATTTATTTTTCTTTTTTTACGGTAAAGAATTATAACTAGACATATATTCACTACATATGTAAGACGTGCGTACATAAGGTCACACACACATATACGTTTTTTTGTTTTTTTAAATAAGATATGTGTGGTAGCTGTACTCGAATAATGTACGCGCACTAAAAACCGACATTCGCGACGGACGTAAGTGATTTTTTCGGCGTCCGAAATTCGTCACTGTTTGGGCTTCTGCTCGTATCGAATGTTTACGCTCCGAACGATTTGGCCGAGAGATCACAATCTGTGTGTGCACGGCAATTTGGATCCACTAAATACAGAGAATGAAAACGAATGTTTATTGTTTGCTAGCTGCTGCCCGCGACTACGTCTGCGTAGAGTAGGCTGAAGGCGTAACATTCAGACAGAAAGACAATTATACAAAAATATGTATATAAATAGCCTATGTCTTATTCTGACGTATAAGCTATAATATTTTAAAGTTTCATTAAAATCCATTAAGTAGTATTAGCGTCAAAGAGTAACAAACATCCATCCATACATACAAACTTTCGCGTTTATAATATTAGTGAGGATGGAAAAAGGAGGCAAACGAGCAAACGGGTCACCTGATGGTAAGAAATCGCCGGCGCTCATGGACAATTGCAACATCGATGGAGTCACAATTGCGTTACCCGGCCTTTACGGTAGGAGCAGGCTCTCTTCTTGAAGCTCGCTAAGTCGTATTGATCCGGAAATACCGCTGGCAACGACTCGTTCCTCAAAGTACCTGTGCGGGGCAGAAAATTGCGTTAAAAACGCACAGTGGTGGACCGCCAACCATCAAGGTGTCGATGGTAATTGGTTTCACGAGTTGTACGCTGATATTCACCAGCAGGTATCAACCCGAACAATTCCTCAGAGAGAGATGCTGTAATTTACAAGTTCTTCAAATTGTCTTTAATTAGCTTTGTCGTGTTCAATTTTCACTGTTAATCGTTCCGTCTTTAAAAGACTCGTTTAATGCGGATTTCTAAAAATGTAATTGCACAGGGGATGTAATGGAACTAATAAATAAACACATCATCAAAAAGCAATCGCCATAAGACAAGATTAGTGGAATTGGAGCATATATCTTTACTGATGACTCGAGCGTTATCTAGACCAGCATTACCGATCAAGAACCAATAAAATTAACACCATTTAATTGCCTTGTGCGTTTTAAACAACAAGAAAAGTCCCTTCAAAGAATTTTTATACTCTGTACAATCCATGTTACATAAAACAAATCGCAAAAGTAAGACCTGCAATGTACAATGTCATTTTGAAAAATAAATCAATACAGCTAGAATCTGATTTTATGGATTTAAGGGCCTTTAATTTTTATCAATGTTTCAAACGTTTTTCAACATTATTAAATTATTCGTTACTGTTCATCAACTCGATTAGGGCGTTTCACTCAGTAACTCTTTGTGATATAACGTAACGAGTACCTTAGCATAGTTTAACGTAAATTGCCTGTAACTGCATTAACTACCTGTCTCTGTGGGGTAACTGATAATATATTGAAATATTGAAAGCCTTACTTTGTTTCATACTCGGTCAAAGGATGTACAAAACTGCTAGGAATAACGAATTTAGCGGTCGGCCTTTGCGGACCAAATCAACTGAGGGCTGTTTGAAAAGGAACAATGAATATAGTACAGTAACTTCAAAGGGACCAGTTGGCAAAAATCAAAACACAACAAAAACCGAGAGCACGACGCGAAACGTGTAACGCATAGTACGACGAAATGTTCGAACAAAAAACTAATCAATTCAGTGCGGGCTCGAAACAGGCAATTTGGCCCAACTTTTTGCACTTTCGAATAGAGAACCACCCTTTTGCACAACAGGTAGATTCACATGGAGCGCAGGAGAAATGCATTTTACCCCGTTGTGTTACGGTTGGTTATCGGTTGACGGGAATTCTCGAAGCCCTGACCTACCTAAAAGTTTTTGCCTTGAGGCGTGCTTTGTCCCTGCACGTGTTTAGCTCGCGAGCCCTTTTGTGTTTGTCGAAAGAAGTTTGTACTTGTTCGAGTTAAGTAAGTGTTATTTTGATTTTTAAGAAAAACTTAGTTATAACGTGTTGGTAGGTAACGAATGATGCAAATATACGTGTAGAAGTCATCATGCGACTACTTGTTCCTGTATTCTCCTTCGTTTAACTTTGAAAAACAATTTTTTCATAAGAATTTGTCTGATATTTAAGGCCATTTTTATTTAATAACACAAATCAGTAATTTAAATTACAATGAGCGTCGAAACACGTACCCAATATATATAATATATTGCGTACGTGTTATCATACCCATTGCAGGAAATATGTTATAATTTCTTGTATTACATTACTAAATGCCGGGTGGCCATGAACGCTGTAAAGGGTTCGAAACGTTATTAAAACGAAAATAAACGCGATTAATTCTTAACATAGTTTTCATTTAGAAAATATGTTTTAATTATATCACATTTCAGTATTTTAACAGTATTTATAACAACATATATTTGATTTAAAAATATAAATATAATATAAATATAAATAGCTTCCAATACGTTTTCGGCCCCAAAATAATTTTAAAATAAGCATAAATTTAATATAATAAACTATTATGCATTTTTATTTCACAAATATTACACGTATCAATTATGTAGAACTCTAATTTTATACGTTTAAAATAAGACTTTATTCAAGCCCAATACACGTACCTCGTCGTTAATCGTACCGAAATATGAGCGTTTCAAATTTGATTTCAATTGCTTCATAAGCAAATCGAAAACGTTCACGGCGTCAAAGCGACCACTCCCACGCGGATTGAAGAAAAGAAGACGGAGAAAAAAAAACTAATCCTCCCCATACAAAGGGCTCAGCTGTGTAAACATCGTAAGCTACAATAAGATAGGTCGACGGTTCCACTTTGACAATTACGGGCAATTTCGTGACCAAGCTTCATAAGAGATCATAGGACCACAGTTGTTACCGCCTGTTCGAGAACTGTTTACTAGTATGTCCAGCTACAAACTCAAGCCATTGATTCCCTATAGGAGGACACAGTAAATAATTATCTATGCTTGTTCATATATTATTACAATAATTTTAGGGTTCCGTACCCAAAGGGTAAAACGGGAGCGTATTGCTAAGACTCCGCTGTCTGTTTGTTTGTTTGTCTGTCCGTTTGTCACATTAACCGTGATAGTTAGACAGACATTTTCAAAACAGAACAAAAAAGTATTTAAGTGAGGCTCACATACAACAGACATGTATGTTCCCTTTTTGTAGATGGTACGGAACCCTTCGTGCGCGAGTCCAACTCGCACTTGGTCGTTTCTTTGTGAGATTGTTCCGAGCGAGTGGTTGTTCACGTGATGTTAATTGATGACCGCATCCCGTGGACATCTACCACACCCGTGGGTTCCGAGTTGCGTTGCCGCATTTTTTTAAAAACTTGGCCCCGTTTATCTAACTACACAGACACGCTGAAGTAGAAGACTTACCTTTGCGCTGGTCTCCTCGGATGAGCCTACCCATTCGTGCAACAGCTAAGGCATGACTAGGGTCATGTGGTAGGCCGCAATTTTGTACTTTGCGTATCGTCTGCCAAGTGGGGTAACCAGGCCCCACTTTGTTGATAGGGGGCAAAGTATCTGCAACCCTACGGGTGTAACAAATCCATGTGCGGTGTTTATCATTTAACCTCAAGTGAACGGTTGAAATAAAAAATAAAAAAAACATCATGCAATCCTTAACATTGTTAATTAAAAATGTAATGGATAATTTGCATGAAACTTTGAAGGAATATGATATTTCAGATACAAAATTAATATAACATAATTTGGCAAAGGAAAGGAAAGATACCAAACCGCAAAATCAAATAATATGTACTTATATGATTAAAACCTCATTAAATTCACCTTTATTAAACACTAGCGGCTCGCCCCGGCTTCGCACGGGTATTTAATAAAATTTTTAAAACTAAAAATTATCATACACATAAAACATTCCGAATATTTCGTCTTTGGTGAATAATTTTATGAATTTCTTCATCTTAATGAAATACCCTTGAAATTACGTCATGAAGATCGAAAGACCGCTGACCAGATAATGGTTCCGCTTTAATTACGGGACATTCGGGGTTACACGTAAAAGTGACAAAATAAGTCTGGTCTCCCACAGCTTCGGACATAAATCATCCCATTTTTGGTTTGTTGACCGATATTTGATGGGCCAATGTCTTAAAGATGGCAACTCATTTGCAACCCTACAGATGTTACAAATGTCCATGGGCGGCGGTTATTACTTAACATCAGGTGAACCGCCAGCTCGTTTGCCACTCTATCACATTAAAAAAAATCATGTTTTACTATCTTTATTCAATATAGAAGTATTACACTTACATATTGTCAAAAACACTACTACAAAACAGCCAAAAAATTGTCTGTTTTATGGGAGCCCCACTTATTTATATTTTTTTGTTTTTTGGTATTTTTTGTTATAGCGGCAACAGAAATTCATCGTTTGTGAAAATTTCAACTGTCTAACTATCACGATTCATGAGATACAACCTGGTCACTCTCTGGTATCTCATGAACCATGTTAGTTACACAGTTGAAATTTGATATGGGTATTTGTTTCCAAGGAGGGTTGACGTCAAGCAGGCGGCTGGTTGTAAAAATATAGGCAAAACCACTTACAACATGATTCATGTTGTGCCGACCCCACCTAGGTGGGGTAGGGGCAGGAGGATGATAATAACTTGTATACTTGTCACTCTATTTTAAAAGTTCGCGTCAAACAAAGTCATTTGAAAGAGGCTATTGTACTTTCGGATGTTGGTTAAAAATGATCTGATGGTGAATGATTTATTTGTAAAAAAGTTTTTTATTGGTTGTGGCGGCTCCTCAATATTAGGGGGACTAACTTTTCCAGAAGCACAGCACACCATTTGGTTCATCTACCCATTTTTGGCAGAACACTTAGAGAAGATCTTATTCGTGGCTACGATTTGGGCGGAAGACTGTTGAGCAAAATGCATGAAAGCTGATCTGTTACTTTGAGCTAAATCTCGATTACGAACTCTAGTCGTTGACGTTTGTTATCTTTCTCTCTAATCTCGTATACGTCGGGAACGCTCAGATCTCGATTCCCTAGTGTGAATTTGTATATTTATATTATTATACTCATCAAGCCACTGCAAACACTCTACTTGACTCTCTCCGACTTGTAAGACGATTTTCAGTTTCCGGTAAAGATTCCTCATTATGACGTATTTTTAATGTCCTCGCCTGCGAACTATTTCTAGAAAGATGAGATCTTGATCTTTTGGGCATTTTAAAATGATAAAAAAATTAAACTTCCTCAGTATTTATTAATTTGCTAACTGTTGAACAGGAATTACCAGTACAAATATGATTGAAATCTTATAAGAACTACTAATTCAGTCACCAAGCTGTTTGGATAGTTAAATTACAATATACTAACATTTTTAATCTTGCAATATCTAAGGAATGGAATGTCCGAATTTAATAATTCAAAAAGTTTTTTAAAGATATTGAAACAGTCTTAAATATGAAATAATTTTATAAGGATTAATACCGAGATACAAATAAACAGCCTTTGTTAGCGGCGGCATTTCAATCAAAATTTTAAAATAAAAGAACACTTGTTGTAGCATAACTATAATAGTTAGACATATGCTGTCGCGACACTTTTTGTAAATAATGATGTGGTCTGCAAAGTCGTAGTACATTACTTTATTCTATCATCAATAGTTTTCGCAGCGCACGCGATGTAAAGAATATTTTAGGTAATTTTTGTACACCTTGTGTAACATTATTGGAGTTTTAGTAAGGATCCCTAATTTTTTGAAAATATTATACAGCCCATGTCAAACAGGGATAATGTAGCTTCTCAACAGTGAAAGAATTTTTCAATTATTCGATACATACAAACAATCAAATCTTTCCTCTTTATATAATAGATAAACCAGTCTCAGAATTGAAATGAATCGAACCTGTACTACTAAACTGTACGCAAAGAACTTGATAAACTCGTAAGCAGCCTGAAATAAATCAAAACGCCCTCGATAGAAGCATAATGTCTTCAAAGGACATAAAACGGCCGACCTAATTCGGTCCGGTCCTTCAAAATAGACGCAAGATCTAAAACGAGCTAGCCCTAAAGCCCTAGATCGTGGCATAACACTTAACTGCCGTTCAATCAACCTAGATTCAGTTTATCTGCGTCGCGGATTCCTTTGTTTTGTGACCGGATCGAACCGGTTTAGAATTTACAAGCTGTTATAAAATTGAAAGTACGCAGAATTTGCTCAGTACGGTGCTGGTAGGCTTTAAATTAAATTATGTGTTGTTTTTTTTTTTCGAGTAACGTATCTTCACCTTCAAGGACATTTAAAGGTCAGGTGTATTCTCGAGTGGGGTACAAATTCCTGTCGATATTTAAGAGATTTATATCGATTCGTATTTCGATTTTCAGTGATGAATATGTTATATAAATAGATTCCTTGAGTCAAAACTGACCATATAACTATTTTTGTTTTCTATTTTTTGCTTAAACATTCTTAACGACAGTGATAATTAAAATGCTAACTAAACTTACTTCTAGGTAGGTACTTAAACTGTAAACAAAAATTAAATTGAAAACATAAATTCTTACAGAATTCATTGTGTATAAATTATTTTTAAATTCTCGTCATCTAGAACACTTGCATTTGGATGATAGTAAAGGACCAGAAGGTATTGTTTTTTCTGTAGTTAGATCAGGCACAAGTTTTTACCAGGGCCTCATGGAAATTCGGCGTGAAGTGGATGTATTATATTTGCACTTCGTGTGGATGAGTAATTGGAAAAATACATCTGCAATGAATGTTGTGCAGCTTTGTGAGCGACGGTGATCACTTAGTATCAGATGAACCGCTTACTTTCTGTAAGTTTCCATAATAAAATCGCAATAATCTCTAGGTATCGTCAACATTTTGATAATCTATTGGCTCGAGGAAATTAAATAAATATACATAAAATTGTCGATTCTAACAACTAACTTAATATTTATTTGGTTGTGAAGGTAAACAGAACAAATAGAATAATTATGGATAAGAAAGAGATAGAAAATGAAAGAGAAAAACAATTTCCAGTATGACAGTCACGTGTTTGTATTAATCAATGGTAAAACAGGGAGGTGAAACACTACTTCGACCCTCCACGGTGGTTGAAGTCAATAACAATGAAACTGGTAATTTTTCTTACAATGTTACACACCACCATATTACGCACAACCGATTCCGGTTTCTAAACGTTCAATAATAGCTCTGTTTATCTCCGCTGTCTAATGGATCTGCCCTTATCTGTTAATGGGTTTACAAACTTTCGATTTTTTCGACAATGTGGTTTTTTCAACAATCGTGCGCTTAGGGCCTTCTAGGTGAATATTATTGTAAAATATCGCTAAGGTAAAGACACTCATGACCGAACTCTGTTTAAAATTTACTTTTTTCGTTTAAAATGTAGGTACCCATCAATTTACTATGATATATTATTAGAGAAATATTGTGCACTAAGTTCAAGTTTTAATAACAGGTAATTTATCAATATTAAGTAAGGAGTGACACTCATAAATTTTATGATGAAGTAAATTCTACACAAACAATAAATTTATTTTTAATTATATATATTTAGAATATATCTCCAATAACGTTCATTAAATTTTATTCACGTTTTTTTTTTAAGGAATCCAATAACAATATAGGTTCTAAATATTTGACTGCTAACCGACACTAGGTGGAGAAGAACAAAAATGAGGGAGAAGAACAAAAATGAGGAAGAAGAAGTTTGTACCTAATCCTAGACATACTAGATGCAACAACTATTTGTAATGCTTCTCCAAGTAAATATTAAAAATAACATTAAATATTATATTCCGTATACATCTATACATCTATACAGATAAATAAAATTCGAGTGTCTGTTTGTAATATTAAAATAAGCGCTTTTTAGCAAATACATATGGATCTATATACAGTACGTATACCAAAATAACTTTTTTTTAATTTTTGTCTGTCTGTCTGTCTGTCTGTTTGTTCCGGGTAATCTTTGAAATGGCTGGACCGATTTTGACGAGCTGATGTGATAATAAGTAACTTAGGCTACTTTTATTTTATAGCTTGTGTTTTTTAATATATAATATTAAAAAAAGTCGCGGACGAAGTCGAGGGTACAGCTAGTTTATTATACTTGTATCATAGTAACGTGTCTTTCTCCGATAACGTCTTATTTTAATGCTTCTTTATTTATATACAGTTGTCCGTTTCCCGGCAATGTTATCTCCTGTCCACAAAACGTCCGAAGTGGCCGAAAAAATGTTTACCAGTTTTTGTACCACTCAGCTTTGGCTGATAGATTTTGTTTTCTTAATGCAATAGGCCACTGCTTCGGATCTATATTTGTTTAACGTTTTATTACACGGAAATATGGAAATAATTAAAGATAGGAACTGATGAACACATCAGTCATAATGTATCTGTAATGCTTTTTGATAAAACTTTTAAGCGCTTTAATTTTAAATGTTCTTTTTGTAAATATTAATTTTATTTTGTGGATAACGTTATTATATAAAATGTATTGCAAGATATCCATAAAAGAAATAGTTTTTGTAATTATATTGAAAAAAGATTAAATTTCAACTTATTTCATATCTTCAAATTGCTAGTTTTCCTTTGCAGGGTAAAACATTATAAAAGCCACCATAGTCGGAAAAAAATCGTATTTTACAAATATTAGTTTAATTTATTTCTTAATTTAAAATTTAATTTAGCTCGGATTTTTTTATTTTACTTTTCAAATTTATTTCTCCCATATTTACAACATTAAACCTATCCAAATATCTCGGAAAATAAATATCCAACTCTTAACCTAATTCCTTAAAATGAAATACCTCGGTAAATAAATATGCAACTCTTAAAGAACTTCCTAAAAACCCTAAAACCCGGCCGGTTCAGTTTGAAAGCGACTCCCTAACACTAGCGCCATGCATAAGGCACGCGTTAACACTTCACGGTTTCTACATTATGTTCCCATGGCTTTCGCTACCGTGCGCGCACTTGCATAACGGGCCTAATGAGTGCCCGCAACGAGCCGGCGAATGGTAAATAATACGGATTCGCAAAATAACAGGTGGCATGAAAACGATGCAATCCAACGCCATAACTCCAAACACGTCGGATTAAACGAGTAACGCTTAGAGCTGCTCCTCACCCTACATACACTCCGCTCGTAGGCTCTTAGACCATCAGATAATGTAAAACATCTTTTCTTTGTGCCTTAGTTTTACCATCTCATCTGGTTATGGCTTTGCTATTTTCTAAACTATGATTCACAAGAGTCTACAATCTCACGCGATCGAAGAATAATTACAGCATTACGGAATTTTGATATTTAATTCCCTACGTCTCAAACCCTTTCCAGCGTTTACGGTCGCGGGACAGACGGAGTCGTAGCACGTCTTGATGTCAAACTTACCCGGGCCACCGTCAATTTTCAACCGACTCCAAAAAGGAGGAGTTTCTCAGTTCAACTGTATTTTTTTTTTGTTTGTTACCTCAGAACTTTCGACTGAGTGAGCCTGAGTGACTTTGATGATTCTTATTTTAATTGAAAGCTGGTGCTTTGCATATTAATTTCATTGGTATTGGATCTTGGGCTCCGCAGATACCAAGGGAACACTTGAAAATCAATTAATAAATGAATAAAGAGCGAGATTTGAATTCGGTTTGGTTTTCCGTTACTGAAAAAATGGACTTGTGTTATTTATTTTTGTTCCGATGTACGCAAAAGGAGGTTATTCTATCTTGAAAGTTCGAAACGTCGGGAATCAAAAAATCATTTCATTCATCATTCATACATCAGTTTCATTTAATATGTCTAACATTCGTGTAAAATCAAGATATCAATCTGTATCTACGTGAGTTATTTTATTTAAAGCTCTCCTGACGATGAACGATGAACTGCAAGTTATGAGTTGTACCCACTCTATGTGAAATAGAAGTATCGTGCAACGAACTCTTCGTGGTCCGAGCCAGCACTAATCTGGACCCATCATTCGTATTGCAATTTATTAAAGCGATCCGCGGACGTGTGTCCCTGTCCAACGATTCTGGTGGTTTTTTTCGTGGTCAATTAAAAACACCGACACAAGTTGTGGATATTCCGAGGTGATTTATCGAACTGTTTTCGGGAATACAACTTTGACGATGACAAAACTCTTATATTCTACCTAAGTACACTACGATGAGATAACTGTGAAATGTATTTTACAGTGTACAGAGTTTTAAAATGAAGGAAAAAAATTACATTGTTTACAAAGTCATGTACATAGTATTTTTTCCAAATCTGCATTGCTTTATTGTCTCTTCAACTCCATCATTTTGTTTTCATTCTATAAATGTTTAGTTACTGCGATTGACGCTGTAAATTAGTTGAATAAATTATAAACTAACGCGAAACGTTTTTAAGCCGAATCCACAAGGTCCTGTGAGAAAATGCTCGAATTAACATAACAATAAGTCATATGAACCACCGAAAAGGCACAAATACACACACACTGATATGACACACTGATATTAGTTACGACAGTATGTTCAAAAAGCAATAAAATTGGAGTTTTTATAGCTGTATATTGAAACACTGACCATCGATTATAACGGCTTTCGCTCGCTTTCATTTACTTTAATCCCGGGGCGTTTTTAATAGTTTTTTAAGCCCTGTCACTGTTCCCCAGGCCGGAATATTTCGAAATTCTCTTTTATGCACGTTGGCGTACACTTTAAATATGGAATGATTGAATTTGGAATATTGAATAAACGTGTTTTTTGTCAATGATATTCACATTGAAGTAAGATTAATTCTCTCTTCAAAAGGAGCTTCTAAATGAAAACAGCTATATATGCTTTTGATGGGCTAGTATATCCACCATATACGGCTGTACCACCACTAACCATTAGACGCGATATTTCTTGCATGTTTAGAAGTTCTTAATATTTCACCAAACTTAAAAATTATAAGTGACTGCATTAGAACGAGATAAGCTACAATTTTCTTTAGTCCTTCTTATCTTTTGTTTCTCTTTTTCTAAGATTTTTAATGTTTACCTATTTGTAAATGTTTCAGTAGTAGAGTAATGACTCTGCTACAAAAATATAATCTTTATGTTGAACATAAATGTATTCTCGTAATAACGAGTGTAGTAACAAGTTACGCAGTAATTACATCAACATAATATTAAGAATTCATTCTAGCCGAAACTGTCCGTGATAAAATTATTAAACGATCTATCTTCCCCGAATAAAAGTAATGTTTGAATCCAAGTGAAAGTCTCTTGTCAAGTACCAAAAAAGATACGTCTAGCTACAAATCTATAGCGCGTGAGTTAATTCACTTCCGTTCTCCGTGACTCTACCAGTAATTTTACTGCACAGCTCTACCACATGGAATATTCATAACTCTGGCGTATTTCCGATGCTGATTTTTCGCACACCGCTTAATTGCTCCCCCGCCGTGTGTCGTTTCATTAAAATTTGCTTTCAGCGTATTCCGGATTCCGTTTCATCCGAGCGCTGTGAATTCGCCTCGATAATGTTATGATAATGCGGGGAGAGCAATAAATTCGTCTAGTGCGCGCATCTGCGCCATTTAATTGACAACGCGGGCGCGGGCTTATTAATCCGTTTATGCGTCGACGTTTGTGATATTAACAAATGCGTTGATTACTCCGATACGGCAATACTGAAATACTGAAACGCTATAATGATTGAGTAATTGAGGTACGCCTATTCGGCGCAGGGCTTTCTTCGGAATTAAACTCGTTAAAAGACTGGTCATACGGCTGCACATGGTCTCCAGTGAGCACGGATGTTGTTAAAAACATAATTAATTAATAATAATAATAGTAATATCAATAGCCATGCTTAAAAATAGGAATCGACTCTTTGAACACCTGACCAGTACTTGTCATCCGACCTGAAGTTAAAAATTATCGCATCGTGATTTGATTATTGCCAGTCTCAAAAAATATTTCAAGAACAATTTAATATCTAATAAACATTTCGGAGTAGTGAACATAGATGTAATGCGTATAAGAGAGAACAAGAGTTTTGAGAATACAGAGTATCACTCTCTACATTCGATCTAGTTTGTATCCATCCTAACCGAGTGAAGATCACGAATTGATGAAAACAATCAATAGAGATTATCAAACAAAGCGACTACTTGACGACCATTCCCATTCTCCGTTAGTTCGGATTCGCGACCATGAGATCACCTTTGCATTAAAGCACAAAAGTATTTGTATGCAAAAAAATACAATTTTAATTTATTCGCAATTGAATGTCGCATTGATATTGTAAACGAAGCGAGCGCTTATTGCGTTTTAAACAAAATACATATATGTAGACATCATCAATCGTTGCTAGTGGTATTGGCTGAGTGCCTTGGGAGTAAATACTCTGATGCAGCGGTGGTAGGGTCACGCAACAGTGTTGCACGAATGGGCAGGTCCGTCCGGGTTAGTACCACGACCTCACAGAAGACTGGCGGCAGGTAGAAGTATTGTACTTCTGCGTTTCGTCTGGTGAGTGAGGTAGCCGGAGCCCACTTTATTTAAAGGTGGCAACGCATTTGCAACCCTCCGGGCGTTGCAAAAAAAATGCAGAACAGTCATTTTTGAGTCACAAAAATACTTATCCCGTGTTAGTGTGGCACTGAGGCTAAGAACAATAGCTTGGCAACCATCCGAATCAAATTCCAAAATTCTTCCAAATTATTGTTAGTGGTAAACAAGGCAGTTTTTTTTACATATGAATTTCTCATGATTTGATGCTATTTGATATGAGAATGCGTGATTTTAAATCGGAAGTTAATAACCAACTATTAATTATCTGACCAGCTATCACCAAAAATATAAGACCGATTCTGAAAGTTCTTACACTGAAAAGGTACCAAGTTAAATCGAAAAATTTGAACAGTCTATATTTATCTCAAAATTACTTAAATGTTTTTTTTTTCACCAGGAACTAATCGTACTTTTATTTTACTTTCCGTGCAATGTAGAGATAAGCAAGCTAGCGGTCAAAAAGCAATACAGCGGTGATATACATACGATGTCTTTATTTCTGAAGGCGTTGGCTCATCATCAATAACCTCAACATCGGTCGGAATACGTCCTACTTCGAATTGGAAAATAAATTTATTAAATATCAATTTCTGTAATCTGCGCCAAATCCCTCCGTGTTGGCCACGGCATGTCCATATCGTTTTAACTCGAATCCTCCGCGAAGGGCAATCGGGAGACACTGGCAGGGGGCGTGAAATCGCGAAGCGGCTACCGCAACGCGATACACAGACGTCCCTTTTTGTCCGGGCTTACGGACCGAGACCGCTTTTTGGGCCTTTTTATTTTTATACGTTTTTACGAAGAGCCAGCGTCCTTTGCAATGAACCAAGACATCGCTCGACCGACTGCGTCTGGCTACCTTAAGGACGCCCGTTTCAACACGATGATTAGGGGCTTGTTGAGTGATCCCTGGACATCGGGATTTCATCTAATATTTGATGAAGAGGTAAAACATACCCTTTTTTATGTGATAGAGTGACAAATGAGCTGGCGGTTCACCTGAACTTTAGGATAACATTACCCTGTGTTTTAAGGACGTTTTACAAACATAAATTTTACGCGGACAAACACCCAGATGCGAATCAACTATCTGTGGGTTACACAAATAGTTGTCCCGTGTGGGAATCGAACCCACGACCCCCGACGCCGAAGCCAATACCTTGGCAACTGCGCCACGGAGTCACCTGTTAAGTGATAACCGCCGCCCACGGACTTTTGCAACGCCCATGGGGTTGAAACTGCGTTGCCACTTTTAAATAAAATGGGCCCCCTGCTGCCTCACTTACGAGACGAAACGCAGAAGTGTTACACTTCTACTTTACACCGGTCTTCTGAGAGGTCCTGGTACTTACCCGGATGGACCTGTTTGTTTGTGAACATGGCCCTAATCGGGATCAAGATTCTACTGTTGCGCTGATCGGCAGGCACTAGGGGAACACTACCTCAAGGCAGAATACGTGTGGTGGAGGTACTCTTCTGACGCGCATACAGTCAGTGAGGTAGCCGAAGAATGGTGTGCGGTGGAGGTACTATACTGACGCGTTCCATCCAGACAGTGAGGTAATCAGATATTGTTGTGCGAGGGTAATTACTTAACGTGAGGTGAACCGCCTGCTCGCCTGTCAAATTTTCACATAAAATAACGTATCAGTCGCGGTTACACTGTTTGGGTAACTAATTTGAACTCATAAAAGACCGGTGTAAATTAGAACTTTTGCGTTTCGTCTGGTGAATTATACCATGTACCTAAATCAAATGAACATGTATCGAGGCCAACCTTTTTAAAGTTAGAAAATTATTGCAACCCCTGAGCTTCTAGGAAATTTAAAATAAAAAGATGAACATATTTCTTCCCTTTTGATTGGTGACTTTCGTTGTTTGTATCACAGCAGTTACACATTTCTTAAATGAAATTGTTCGTTGACCTCGTAGACACTAAGTTTTATTAAGTAAGAGAAGATTTATTAAGTACGGAAAAGTTTTGTAAGTAAATATTCACAAATTAAATTATAAAATTGACTTTTCAGGATTTCTGTGAATCCTGATGAAAATGACTTAGTTTATTCATATATGACAAGATATTTAAAACCAGATAATTATGTACGTTTGAATCTACGAAATCACATATTAAAAAATAAGAACGAATTGTAATATTGACCTATTTTCGAAAAATGTTATTAGGGTAAATTACTGAAAGAGATATAAAAAGTGTAGAGTGCATACATGTAAAGATCTCTTTATTATATCAGAACTCTTTTTACTTTTTATCACAAAACATTCTCAGCTTCATTTTTTTACAAGAAAACTGAACTCTCTTTAAAAAACACAACACTATAAAGTCTAGTAGCGCCATCTATGAATGATACACGTTAGATAAAACTTCCCTAATACAATAGAGGATTTTTTTGAACGTCTCCCGAATTATTTAATAACTAAACAAGTAATCAGTGAATAATATATATTGTGTTCACCGGTAAATTTATAGATCATTATGAACAAAATAGAGGAAATAAAACTAAGTTAAACGTCTCGATGTAGAGTATTGAAAAGTAAACGTATTATCCGAGTTCACGTGAGGAATCTGTACTCGTATAAATAGGCATAAATAGTATAATATTTTTATATGATAATTTGAAAGAGTTTTCAGAAAGATTTAGTTAAGTCTGTAGTCCGTCTATTTCGATGCCTTAATATATAACAATTGGGCTGGGTTATATATGTCGCTTTAGCCAATATACCTTAAATTATTTTTAATTTAATGTGCATATGAGTAAAGGCATGTTAATTTACTCCCCCTTTACCAGAAGAGATGAATTGATCAAATAAATTCTACTTAACTGCACAAACCAAGCTATTACGATAAGCAACTCTATGAAAAAATATTGATATACTTCAGATAGGCCTTGCTTTCAATCGGTCAAAACTTGATACACATTATAATAACAATATGGCATCGCTATCATGCGTTGTGGTCACTTATATTTTCCAACGGCGTTGCTTACTCATTGTAGCGACGACGTACTTTCCTCTTGCTCTGTTCACGCGATCACAAAGCAGGTATGAACTTGAACGAGGTACAATATCGATTTGTATGCACTTCGCTGTGATTCCGTTCGGTTGTGTGATCGCTTTTTTTTTTTATTATAACTAGTTCTTTCAAAAGAGGGATTTCTCGCTCCTTCCCGCTCGATTACTTTTGCCTTTCGCTCAATACTACCTTATCTTTTAGACCTATAATTCTACTAAGGATTAGTAGAAGCGTTAAACAATTACTAGGTTAAAATAAACCATTAAAATTATTTCTTTTTTTCCTTATCGATTATTATTCGATTATTTGACCTAATAGTTTATTCATGATTTTGAATCGATAATAAAATACTTTCATCCTTCCATGAGAAGGTGCTAAATATTTTATAATTAAAATAACGTTGAATTATGACCATATAGCAACATTTAAAATTTTTGGGTTAAACTTGTCAGGTCTTGTACAAGTGACGAGGTCACCGCAGTGGGTTCGAATATAACTAATATATTTTTTTATTTTATTAGAACTAGCTTTTCGCCCGCGGCTTCGTTCGCCCTTAAATAAATATATTTCAACCCTTTACAACACTTTTTTCCAATAAAAAAAATAGCCTATGTCCTTTCTCAGGCTATCTGTGTGCCAAATTTCATGTAAAATGGGTCAGTAGTTTTGGTGTGAAAGCGATACAGACAGACAGAGTTACTTTCGCATTTATAATATTAGTATGGAGTAAAGTATAAATCGTCTACGCTTCTATATATTTTGCGAGTTCTGATCGCCAAGAGTTAGATAAAGCGGTTATGTTATTAATACTGTCGTGCTTTATTTACTCTATAGTAACTTAGTAAATAGAAACTTTTATTGGAATAACTAAACTAAATAAGGAAGTTTATAATACAGAAGACCGAATTAAAAAAATACAATAATATTGTTGACTGTTGACAAATTATTATAAAAAAAATTATTTAATATCTTTTCTCCTCAATACTCTTACAGAACCCTAACAATCGATATAATAGAAATATATAAAGAGATAAGTAGCAATGGATATTAATAATTTAAATGATTATATTACACTTTTTGGTAATTATCGAATATTTTCTTATAATAACTTAGCTCTTAAATAATGGATATCCGGGTCTCTACGATATGTAAAGTTTTTTTCATGGTAAGTCTAAATAAAAAATGTAGTACCAAAGTTTGAATGGTTAATTACTTTCGTCAATGTAATTCCCAGTACAATGAAAGGTGATTATTCAATCGGTTTTTATTAAAAACATATTATCACAGGATTTCGACTTGAGGTCCCACCGACTCCAAATAGCTTCCTTAGTCTCTAAGCTGGTATTGTTTAAGAGATGGAATAGTGACTTAATACATATCGATTTAACCTGATATCAATATTAAAATCTTAATGTATTTCAATTGACAAACATTGTAGGATTTGCTTGTAGAATACACGATGAATTTGAAACTGTTGGTAAAATGTTTAATAGTTTTTTAATGATTTGATTAACGAATTGATGATTTTTTTTTAATTCCGGAAATAGTCTTATTTAATAATATGCCTCATTAACGTGATGAAATTGTAATGTGAAATAATTAAAATTTTTCTATTTAATTACGACATTTACTCAAGATATAGTTGACGTTTGAGATATTAGTACGTATGATTGTTTAAAAAAACTTATTATGAAATTTGTGATTCCAAAATGTGTATTTTGATTTTCATGGAGTATACTAGTATATATAAATTTTTCAGATGTATTTTCTTTTGTTTTCCTAGGATAGGTTGGTAATTGCCTATACATTTGACTAATTAGATAATGTGTTCTGATAATGAAAGTGTACTGATGGAATTTTTGTGTCATCGTAAAAATGTTATTTTGTGCCCACTAGAAATACTTACGGATAAAATCAATCTAGTCATAAAGCAACCTTTCATTTATGTATTTTGTGAGGATCATTTTAGCTGAAAAACATAAATATTGTTCGATTTTCGATGTTCGATTTTCCATTTTCACACGTGACATCTACGATTAGCCGGTTATTGGTTGATCTATCTAAACATCAAAGTTTTTTCTATTACGTGTAATATTGAAGTGATCGAAAATTTAAACTGAATGTAAATCTTTAATGTAGTAAACAGAATTGTTTGATTTACGGCGTTGCGTAGATTTAGCGCGCTTTCGAAACTGCTTGGTAGACCACGTCGTTCGTATTACTTTAAATCTAAGTTGGCAATCAATTTTACGGCCGATACCTATTCACCCGGTCTAAACAAAGGTTTCCACTCGGCCCCAAACGCCAATAAACCCAAAAAAACACCATTAAGTTGCACAAAACGCTCGCGGCTCGACCGCGCCGTAAAATGCTTTTTATTTGCGCTAACGCGGATCATTACAAAATCGCCGCAATAAAACACACGGACCTAACTACGTCACTATCGGATCGGTCGCATCAAAGTCGAATCGCTCGGCCGACGTTCGCGGTAAATGGAGATTCGCGCGTGTTACGAACAAAGAGTTACCCAGCTGCCGTCCGATACGCGGAATACTCGGGTAATGCCACCTCGCGCGCTCAGAGCCGAGTGAACGCTTTCCGTTTAACAACCCCATGCGATCGGCTCCGCTGTCCTTACGTCACCTCACCCCATGCTAAATACGCCGTCCGATTGGCCAATTCACTTTGGCGCGCTTTCTCGACCCGCGGCGGGAGCTTTCTACATCGTAGCATCTCCCTTACAAAGGCCCTGGTTTTATTCGCCAGAAAGAGAAACAGATCAATCCCCCGTGCGCGCTTTCACAATGATGTAACCAGTTTGTAATGGGACAGCTAATGAAGCGCAGCACGAGTGGGAGGGAGACGGGGCAGTGTGCCGTTGATTGTAGTAGTGGAGTGCGAAGGGAACGTGCTACCGTGCGTTCAACTATTTATAATCAAATGGCGCTGCATCGGTGTGCGTGCGTCCGCACGTTATGCACCGCACCCGCACACGCCCGGGGCCCGGAGCGAGGCAATGATGTGCACGAAGTGTTATCCCTTATTACACGTTTCGCTTCCGCGCCGGCCGCACGTACGACAGCGGAGCGACCTCCTTTCGTGCCGCGCGAACTTTTCAGTTTGTTTACATCGGGCGCTGCGATGCACGCCGCGCCAGCGATTGTGTCATCGACCGTACGTCGGACACTGCACAGCGGGTGACTCACGGACAATGCTCGCCCCGGAGTTTTTTTGCGCCGAAACGTTTTTCGTGAGCTCGTGAACTATCCGGCAAAGGGAAACGTCGTCGGTGACAAGACTGACTGTGACGAGCCCGGCCAGATCGTGTGCCGTTCGTGTGTCGAAGTGAATTCTCGAGGGGGACCCTCCGGAGAGTCGCTGAATAATACGGCAAAAGACAATTTCGAAAGTGGAAAGTTTTTCGGGGTGCACTTGGAACTTTTTTAAGAATATCGTAGCACTTTTCTTGTAAGTTCACAAAACTTGTCGAGAATCGTGATTAGAATTCGTAAGGAAACCGGCGTCAATTCAGCGGTGAGGACTCGAGAACCGAGGGCTGTGGACCAACGCGCCGCACAGCATTTATGCATACAAAACAAACGACAATCTGTCCACGCTCCTTCCGCAGAAAAGACACTTTGAGAGACAAAGATGGCTATAGCATTCAACCTGCCGAGCGAGAGAGAGGCGACAGAGGAGAACTTTTCACGACTGAACCGGCTTTTAGCCGAGCTGTACGAGGTGCTATGCCACATCTTGGTATCACGGCAGCCTGGCCCAGAAGTCCAGGAGAATCGGCGAGGTGAGTGCCCTCGGGAGCCTAACATACCACCTTACCACTTAAGATGCAATTCGACCTACATCGTGAACCTGGTCATGGTTGTGGCCATCCTAAAAGTGTCTCTCGCATCGTCTCTCTTCAACACAATAAGATAAAAAACGAAGATTGTACTAGTTAAGTATTGTTAACGGTGATACTGCCTAGCAGATTGTGGACTGTTGTTACATATTTTTAAGTCCATCCGTTCTCTTTGCCCCGTTTTGTTTTGTACATTCCTTTGATCGATCATTTCCGAAGCGTTTCGTTTCAATGTTATATGTTGTGTCAAACTGCACTTAAATTGTAAATGGTGGTACGGATCGAGAACTAACGAAAATCACTCGCGCATGTTGGCATCCGAAATCGATCCTTACGTTTCTGCTTTTAAATTTCTGCTCTTGATTTTAAATTTGAGTGAAGTTCGACAAAACGCCAAATGTTATTTTTTTATTGCCCATTTATAGAACGTACGAATAAATCCCTTTCTATTGCTTAACATTCAAAAGCATTGATGTATATTTGTATTACATTTTCTGTATCTCTCCAAACGGTCATATTAAAGACCAACCGTAGCTATTTAACAATCACAATAATTATTGTAGTGTTGTTAGTTTTCGATTTAGTTACTTGTTCCATTTGATCTCTTATTTTGTTTTTTTTTTATTGTCGATTTTATAACGATATTGGTTAGTTTAATTTATTACAATATCTCGAAGTAAATATATCTTAATCTGTAGCATTTATTTAATTTAAATATAATCTTGGAACATTCAAATATGGATCTCAAATTTTATTTTAGTTCCAAAATCCGATAGTCATAGTAACTTTCGTTTTTAAGCCATTTTTTTATATATTTTTTATATTTTCCTAGACGCCAAATATTAGTTAAAATGTATTGCGGAATCATGTTAAGATTTATATTCTGTGGACAATCGAATTCGTATTTCTTTGTTATTTTTAATACAACATTTTTTTATTCAAATGTAAATATTAGCGAGAGTAGTTTTTTTTGTAATGATTTCGTTCGAAAACTGCGGCGCTCAGTCTTCAACGAAATGTAAAATATTAATTTAATAAAAACTGTTTCCTAATTTGTATAAATAATTAACTATCCAATGACGCTATTGTAGTACTAGCTTTTTTAACATGTAAATATTGCATTTAAATTTGTGATTTCTCAATATAAGCATTCTCGACAAACATTTCTATTATGAATGTAACTATTATAATTTACAATTGCATATAAGTGAAGCATGTAATCAGAATTGCGTAAATAAACTGGATTGTGTTTAACTTAATTCCCTATCATTTTATTGGGGACATTGTGAAATAAACTTATTATTTTGTAAAAAAAAAATCAGTGCTTTTTTTTAATAGTCCGAGTAGACACCCTTTCACACATTAACAATGTCAAATAGCTTCTTGACTACTAATAATTACTAGTGTAGTGCGAAAAACTAATTCGAAGTACATTTAAATGTTTCTTGGCGAGCACGTGCTATTAATAATTCGAACACGAGCGAACATCGCCAACTCGTAAACAATGTAGAGCCATTCTCGTCAATCGAGTCAAAAATGTGCCGTTTCCCGCTAAAATTAGACCGAGACTTGTTCGGAACGCTGTGAGACATGTCGTGACACGTTCCGATTGAAACAATAGAGTATAAAATGCAAGCGTCTATGTGAATATAGATATTAAAAAAAAATTAAAAGAACGAATCAAGGGACCTTTTTATAATGATAGAGCCCGTTTTATAACGATGATTTTGATAGATAACGTTTTGTACTTTAGCAACTTAAAGATTTTAAAAAATCCGCCAAAGATCCAATTAAAGATTTAAATTTCTTTAAAGAAGCCAAGTCTCACGATAATTTATGGGCATTTATGTAAAATAAAAGCTTAGCTCACGGTATTACTTTAAGTTAAATGTTTCCAAAAAGAATAGATAAATAACAAAAGGAAATAGAATAAAACTAAATAAAAGCGAAGGCACAAAAACAAACTTAATCTAGTGTGAACTTGATACGACAGTTGAGCTTACTTAAGTCGTGCTTTAAAGTCACGACTCTACTCTCTACGAGAGTCGCAATGAAAGCGACACCAAAGTAACAAAAAGATTATTTTATAACACTGCTTTAGCGGGATCAAAATAATTCCATTTCGAACTCGGCTTTTAGTCGTATTAGAAAAGATTTCTTAAAAATATAGAAGGTTTAGTTTGATTCACAAAAACTCTACAATCATACATAATATGTAAGCTAAAAATATAAAACAGCACTAACGAAATCAAAAAAAAAATAGAATTTCTCATAAAATTTTTCCTTTTTCCTATAAGTAACGGCAAGCAGTGCCAGTGCAAAGAAATAGTACTTTAATGTGTTAATGGTATGGAAATCATATTTTTGGTGTTGTTCATGTGAGACAATAAATAAAATCTTATTAGAATTAAATACTTACAATATACACCAATTCCTTATTAGTGGAGTTACTTTTTGAAGAAATTTTAAGAACAGAAAACACAAATACAAAATAACATTTGGAGACTGGTTGTTGACAGTTAATGATAAAATAAGTTATACGATTTCAGAGATTAATAAATTTAGAACTTCATTAAACTTCACCAATTTAAAATCAAGAAGCAAAACTTTTTGTATTTAGATCTCTGTGATGGTACTATCAATATTTTGTCTGTGTTTATTTTTTCTCAACAAAGGTAAGTAACGCTTTTCTACGATTCCGATTTGTTTCGATTTAGTTCGAGACGCTTCAACAATTCCACTGATTATAACGCTTTTTGTCGAAAATGCATCAAGAAAGTTCGAAGCGTCGTAACATTTGCTTCTTTTTGTTTCCTGAAACAAATGGCAGAAACATTTATTACTGGAATTCATAACAGTAAAAAAAAAAATAAAGTAACAGCCTATACATGTCCCACTGCTGGGCAAAGGCCTCCTCTATACAGAGGGTATCAGGGCATAGTCCACCACGCGGCCCCACTGCGGATTGGCGGACTATTCATAACAGTATGATAATATATTATTTGCGCATTATAATAACAAAGTAATGAATTATCTAATAACACACTTCTACAAAACTTTTGTTCGATTTTCATATATCTATAGTATGTTAAAAGGTATCATTCTTATATTTCGAATTGGAAACGTGTTACTGGATTTTTCCTAATTTACACTAGCATTTACATCTTGACACGATTGAATTATAATTTTTCTAATTAGGAGTAAACCAAAATACATAAAAATTAAATAGACGTGATTGTTCATGTTCTCAAATAACAAGTTCGAAGAAATAACAACTTCAGCGAGGCGGGAACTTTCCTTCATCGTGACGTAAGTAGAGTGAATTTCTTTTGAGGAACTTAAGGCGAAATGAGAAAAAGTATTGCGATTAAAAAGCATCAGCGGCGCTGAATTATTTACTGTCAATGTACCATATTTACCCCTAAAATCAAAATTTAAGGGCTGATAATAATGACTTTTCATTACTGAATCATGTATTCATTTTAAATGTGGTAGGATGACGCAACAGTTTTCTCTGTTGCACAAATAGGCAGGTCCGTGCGGAAGTACCACGAGCTCACAGAAGACAGGCGTGCAGTGGTTAAACAAAGGTTATTTACATTCATTACTAAAGGGAAAAAGTACAAAGGTAAAAAATATTTCTATGCGCCGGTCTTCTGTGAAGACGGGATACTCTTAGCTCGGTCGGGCATGCTATCACTAAACTTACTGAACGACAAGTTATATTCTTTCGAGTTCAAAAAATTTCGAAATTGAAAATGACCATTCCTACATAACGCACACGCTCCATATCATTTCGGGTAACTGAATTCAAGTACCTTGTACATAAAAAGTGTTGATGACTCCGTGGTGCAGTGGCCAAAGTATTGGCTTCGGGGCCGAGGGTTGTGGGTTCGATTCCCACACGAGACAACTGTTTGTGTGACCCGAAGATAATTGCTTCGGATCTGTGTGCTCGTTCCCAAGGAGCAACATAACCAAAAAGGCTTACAACATGGTTCACATATAAAACGTCCGTACAACACAGGATAATGTTGTCCTTCATTATGGGGGCAATGTTTCCGAGAAGTCTACAACAGACCTTCTAGGTACTACCCAACCCCTTCCACACAAAATCAAACAAATTGTTACACTGACACATTAGTTTCCGAACGATAAACCGCGCTAGTCGGACGGCCGTTAAATTATTGTAGGTAGCTACAGTCGGTATGTTAATTTCTGTTTATTTATGCCCCCAATTAACACTTTGATCGGCCAACTAGTTCGCAATTGCGGTCGGTCCATATTCCGAGATGAATAATAAGGTACAAATGGATTCATGTGAACGTTCCGTTAAAAATATTCATACGTCTACCGGCGGCGTATTGTTTAGTTGTTACCAGAGTATTTCTCTACAAATTGGCAATATTCCCATAGCGACAGTGATTATTAGCATTTATTAAATTTGTAAAATCGGATGTTATAATATGAACAGATTATTTGATGGTAATGATGATAAAAGACTCGTAAATTTTTCTGAGAATATGTAATAGCAGGAGTTTCAGATCCGATATTTATTTATTTATTTATTTATTACACTTACACACACAACTATCATTACAGGCTGACCCAATGCGATAGTGTTGCCTAAAAAATATAAAATAGTCGAAAGAAAATATAAAAAATAAAAGCTAACAATTTCATCAAACCAATTATACCCAGTAAGACTGTAATACACAAAGATAAAAAATCATACTTATAATTTTATGAGTAACATGGAGTATTTTTGTACATTGACTTTGTATTATATTTTAAATTCCACGCGGACGAAGTCGCGGTCACAGCTAGTATTATATAAAAGTCAATGTACAAAACGGTACCTTTTCTTTATTCCGAAAGAATAAAAGGGAAGTAATCAATAAATATATTAAAAATTAAATTTAAACTCAGATCAAACTGAAAAACAACATCTAGAGGCTTCCGTTACCCGTTCATCGAAAATATCTAATGGATGATGGTAAAACCGAAGCCTTACTAAACTTCAAATTTTATTTTGGGTCAGTAAGTTAGCGTTGATTGATTACCAAAATAATGTTATACATATTTATTTCTTTATTTATTTAAGCTTCATTGCTACACCTTAGCTAAGGGCTACAATGAGCGGACTTAATGCCTAATGGCATTCTCAACCAGTCAACCCTTGTCATGGTGGAAAGTAATCTACTCGTATAACATTATTTTCAGTCTAATATCAACCTAACCATTACACATGTATCTATTATCAACGCGTATTTGAAAAAGTTCCAGAATAAGAAAAAATATTGTCGTCACAAACATGATTTGTCCCCAGCGAAAGCTGTTTCCGAAATCCGAATGAAACTTTAAGGTGATTTTTTTCCATAAACCGCTCAGTACCCGACCGTTACTATGGAAGGGGAATGTAATGTATTCCACAGGTGTTGTCCCAAACAGGTGCCCCTGTCCCCTCTTTTTTTTGGACACGTCCAGACATGTTCAATGGAGCTCTGTCTGAGTTCATTCGGGTACCTGATTCGGTGTGTTTTTTTCTTGCCACTGCGCTCGGAATGAATAGTAATTTGTGCCTGACAGATTTGCGTTCGAAGATCTATCTGTTGTAGTCGAAGTCTGTTGGTACGAATATTTATGGGCTGTTATTATGCGAGGAATTACATTGGTAAAGACTAAAATTGTCGGTCACTGTATGTAACGCTATATATAAACGATTTTTAATCAGACTTTCTTGCTGTATTTGTAAAGATATAAAGCCTACAAGAGTAATGTGCTATTACTTATACCGTTTCATTCTTTTTTTTACGTGAGAAGGTGGAAACCTAGCTGGTGGTTCACCTGATGTTAAGTGACAACCGGCGCTCACCGCGACACGACTCTTTCAGATGCATTTCCACCTATAAGTAAAGTGGCCTGATAAAGAATATAAACTTTAACATCATTTCTAGTTACGAAACAGGCAGAATATAAACTAAGGTAGGTACAGTAAACACTAAATATTACCCAAGTTTCATCTTAGAACTTCGATTAGATTCGGAGCTCTTTAAAAATAAGATTCACTTCCCGCCAGATAACAATACACACACAGTTAGTGCAAACTCATAGTTCGTCCTCGCCTTAGAGCACGGCGAAATCAACACCATACATACACTAGGTACGCCCGCGTTCCAAGGTTGTTCCCACCGTCCCCAGCCACCGATTAACCAAGCACCACTTCGTCAGCTATCGGGATCACGGTCCACACCGAACCTCGATAGCCCGTAGGCGACACTCCTTAGCTAACGCACGCATTAGCACTGGTGTGCCTTAACTACCACTACTAACCTACCCACTGTGGAGGGTCGCAAACCCGTGACTTCTGGCTAGCCCATCGGTTCTGCGTTCGATGAAGCTTTAATAGCCTCGGAACTGAAAGCGTTAACATCACTGAATGCAAGATACAAGAATAAGATTCACACAATGTTAATGATATTTATACAACGTGACCTCACGATGTTCCTTCACCGCTGAGCACCTGATAAGTCTGCATATAAAATTAACAATTTCATTGGTGCTGGCACCGGGATTTGAACTCAGGATTCTCGAGTATATTGAATTAAAAGCGAGCGGCCGGATACCGAGCTATCACGACTATCATCTCTATTAAAGCATAACATAATTCTGTTTATACAAATGGACAAACCGATTCTATACAGGCGCGTAAGATGGCATGATGGTGACATAAGTATATCATTGATTCTACGATCCTTAATGCAAAATAATAACTATAACTAATCTGCCAATTGAATAGACATTCTCCCCTTCAAGAGAAAAAGAATTTCGCAATACACAGGCGTTTCTCGTATATCAGGATTTTATTATTTTTCAAGTTTTTCATCCATGGTCAGCCTCAAGAAGAGTTCTTTGCTCAACCCATTTTAATGTTTATCAACCATAAAAACCAGAATGTTTCGAAATTGAACCTCTACATGTTTTTTACGTCTAACGAAATGCAAGAGTTGAACCCTGGACTAAAGAGGTGGCCACATTGCCAGTTGACGACCTGAATGGCGTAGTCGGTAGTGTACCTGCCTTCTTCGCCAGAGAGTGTGGATTCGATCCCCACTACTGGAAAAATATCGTATGATGAGCATAGTGTTTTTCTAGTGTCTGGGTGTTTATATATGTATAATGTGTATTTATTTACAAAAGAAAAGTATGTTTAAGTATGTCTATCAGTTTTCTAGCACCCATAGTACAAGCATTGCTTAGTTTGGGACTAGAGAACTTTGTGTAAAAAGAACATGTCCTAAAAAAATATTCAAATATTATTAAAAATATTATGCATCAGGATCCCCATTTAAATTCTTACGCAACTGATGCCAGCTCCGTAGCTCTGTAATTGCGGCCACGTGTGACCAATTACGACGGAGACAAAGGCCCTGCCATCGAAGTGTGTATTCCGTGTTGACATTGTCTCACATCGCACTACCATCGTTCGCATACTACTACAGCTAAACTTATCTTTGTCAAATGATATTTTTAGGTTTCAAAAGAACTATCACTGACTTGTCAAAACAGTTCCTAACCTGCTGGTTTAGTTTTTATGTACCTTTGTTAAATTATGTTATTAGGTTACAAGTTATATAACTGACCTGCTAAAACAGTTTTCAACAAGTTACCGCAACAATGAAGCCAACTTTAAAAAAGCCTATTTGCTTCGGCATTCAAAACATTCTTTCGTTTGAGTTAAGTAATTTCTAAATCATGGAGAAATATTGGGTATTTTTACTGATAAGCTGAAGCATAACATTTTATGTCTCATAGAAACATTTAATTTGTTACAGACAACTTAATAAAATAAGCAATAGTTAGGCAGGTATATCAATGCACATAATTATTACATTTGATGTTTTTTAAATAACGAATCCCGCGTTAATATAAATCCTGTACTGTGGAAGTTTTCAGACGTGGAACAACGATTTATAGAGCACAAAAAGTCGCGGCGTGAAATAGAAGTTTGCATACATAATCAAAACAAAATCGCTCTCTGTACAGTCACATATACAATTAATTTCCGAATTTAACCGTAGTTAATTTTATTTTTAAAACACTTCCCAGCTTTGTGGTAACGGCTGAGATGTCAGGCGTCCCGGTGTCATTGTTAACTCAAGATACCGTCAGATCGAAAATTATTCATTTTATTCCGATCCACGCAGCAAACTCTAACATTATAATGAAGTCTTGCAGTGTTGTTTCGCTCACATCTGTCATTGATACTGGGTTTCCAAGACAATGGTAGAGTCATCCATCTTCATTATTGAAGTTTGGATGTTTCTTTATATTACCAAAATGTGTAATATTCGCGCAGATATAATGAATTATTATACAAGTAAATGAATTACATAAAAGAAGCAAATGTGAAATGGGAAAACGCTTAGAAACTTACTAGCTCATGAATTAACATTCGAGCATTAAATATTATCAGTGGTAGTACATATTACGTTAACATTTGACAAATACTTCTACTGGACAGATGGTTTTAGGGCTTAGTCCACTGTAGATTGGCAATTACAAATAATTGGCAATTACAAAAAATTACAATTACAAATTTCAATGTTTCATCTATTTTTTCTTTGATGTGAAAAGTTGCCAAACGAGCAGACGATTCACCTAATGTTGAGCGAATATCGCCGCCCATGGACAACGGCTACACTCGATGGTTTGCAGATGCGTTGACAACCTTTTTGGAAATTGGGCTCCGGCCACCTCACTCACCAGACGAAACGCGAAAGCATTATACTTCCACTTTACGCCGGTCTTCTGTGAGGTCGTGGTTCTTACCCGGACGAGCCTGCCTATTCATGCAACAGCCGAGGCTGCTTCGTGGCCCTGCCACATTGAAAGTTTAGCATTATCTTAAAGTAAAGTAAAGTAACAGCCTATACATGTCCCACTGCTGGGCAAAGGCCTCCTCTATACAGAGGGTATCAGGGCATAGTCCACCACGCGGCCCCACTGCGGATTGGCGGACTTCACATATCTTCGAAATATTTTTTTTTTAATTATTTCGAAAATATGCAGGTTTCCTCACGATGTTTTCCTTCACCGCGGAGCACGTGATAAGTCAGCACTTAAAGTTAAAAACTTCATTGGTGCCGGCACAGGGGATCGAACTCAGGTTGCTCGAGAGTGTTAAATTAAAGGCGAGCGCCCGGACACTGAGCTGTCATAATTATCTTAAGTGAAACAAAATTTATAGAAAAGTAATTAGCAGTAAGGAAAATTAAAACTTGCTATTTTTCGAGCCCTTCATCATCATCAGCCTTTACTTGCCCACAGCTGGACTAGGCCTCCCTTAAAAGCCAAATGACTCGATCTTACGTCCTTGTATTTTATGTGGATGGGTTATTAACGAGATTATAAAGTTGGAGCCCCAACGACCACTGACATCTAGAAAGGTCTATTGTAGTCTTCCTTTCGAAAACATTGCCCCCTAATTTTTTATTTACATGACAGAAAGTTAACATTAAATGAATAAATATAAATATTTTAGGACACACTCTTACACAACATTCTCTAGTCCCAAAATAAACAACGCGTGTACTATGGGTATGATATAACTGATAAAACTACTTTTAAACATAATTTTCTTTTGTAAATAAATACATATTATAACATATATAAACACCCAGACACCAGAAAACACTATGTTCATCACACAATATTTTTTGAATAGTGCGGATCGAACCCACACCCTCTGGCGCAGGAGGCAGGCACACTACCCACTACGTCATTCGGGTTGTTAATATAACCGATGACAAATGATAATACGAAATATTGAACAGTTTTAAAAATCAAAATTACTATTTGTTATGATTAGTGAAAAACATAGCATTCCAATATAAGAAGAAGAAAGTACAAGCTCTTTAAAATGCGATAAATAACAAAACGTAAGACGTGTATTCGTAATAAGTGTCCTGTGTTGTAAGGATGTTTTACATACATACATTTCACGTGTTCAAACACCCAGATCCTAAGAAAACTGAAACTATTACGCCCTTGGTATTTAGTAGCTGCCAGCAATCTTACGCAAGAGTTCTCTTTTGAGTTTGATTGCTTTGAACACAATGAAGGGCTATTTGTTGCATAGATGCCGTACCTATCTATGAGAATATGTTTAATGTTACCAGCACTTCTAAACAATATATTACATGGATAGGAATGTCCAAAGCGACGCTTATATCAAGGTTCATGAACCGTTTACGAGTACGTGCGTAACCATACAGATATACATACCGAATTAATGGTGGGCCGAAACTAGCTTGCTTATAAAGACATCATACTTTTATAATAACCTCGAAACAATGCGCGCTTAATAACTTAACTAAATGTGGGAAAACGCATGCTCCATTGCTTGAGAAACGTAATGGCTGGGCTTATTCAAGCTCAAAATTATACCATTATACGGCGGCTTTGTTTTATTGACAATTAAGAGATGTTGCACTGTGCGTACGATGCTAGTTTGAAAGCATTTACGTGCATATTAAACATTCCGCTTTATTTGATGTCATTAAAGAGCTGACGGAGTGACTAGTGAACTTTAATTTAATTCTTAAACGGGTAAGACTACTGATGTGTACTTCAGAAAAGGGCTCACACCAAGGTTTTGGAATGAAGTTTCTTATCACGCGGTATGGGATTTGGCGATTGGGCCGAACAATGGCGTAAGAATTTTTTCGTCACGAAAACACCATGGCAGCCAATAAACAGCTTTTTGATATTTACCTATAATTCCAAGTTGTTTAATTAAACCCTTATCAATTGCAATCTTTTTGCAAAAGAAAATAGTACTTACACAGAAAATATAATTTTTAGGTAAGCATTTGAAATGTAAAACGTTTATTAATAACAATATGCTACGAAACGAACTTTGTTCCAACCGAGTGGTCCACGACACTCACTCAACAACATGGCGTCGCAAAAATTAGAACTAGTCTTTATCTTTTTGCTAATATTTAATAAATTAAAAAAATCTATCTCCGTTTTCGATTCTCATACATCCATATATCCCATTTTGTAATTTCGTCTATCGCGTACAGATCTCATGAACGTATTATTAATAATGTTGTGAAATCAGTATGTGCGAACGCATCATTTCCAAGAAAAACACGCTTAGACATATTCGGCAGAGAGGTATAAACAATAAGAAACAATCGGCCCAACATCCGGTTCGGGTGCCGCCACGCATTTCAAGCTTAATGAGAATTTATTGTTATCACCGCAGAATTGAATTTTGATTGCCCTTAAAACCTTAGTGTAGTGCCCTTGTATGGAGCTTAGCCTGATTCCATTGAATCGAGGCGAATTTGAAACCACTAAAACGATAACTTCTCTTTATTATGTTCCGAAACCTACTTTTGATCGAAAACGTTTACCGCTAACGTCCACGTAAAAGTTTTTTTGACATCGTTATTAAGCACACACGAAGCTTGGTGTAAAGTTAGAAGGCTATGTACAAAATAAGACAACATACAATATAAACTAAGGTTTTTTCATGTGAGAAGGTGGCTAGCAAGCTGGTGGTTCACCTGATGTTTAGTGATAGCCGCCGCCCACATTGCTGAACATTTGCAACATCCGTAAGGTTGCAGAGCCATTGTCAGCTTTTAATACAGTGGGCCCCGGCTACGTCACTCACCAGACGAAACGCAGAATTATGACACTCTCACTTCGCGCCGGTCTTCAATCAGGTAACCTAATTAACCACGCAGTAGTGTCCAACTGTGATAGGGCCCCGCAACAGTGTTCACTGCTGCACGAATGGGCAGGTTCGACCGGAACACGACCTAACAGAAGACCGGCGTAAAGTAGAAGTGATACACTTCTGCGTTTCGTGTGGTGAGTGAGGTAGCCGGGGCCCACTTTATTTAAAGGTGGCTACCCATATGGCCACCCTACAGGTGTAGCAAATGTCTATGGACGGCGGTTATTTATTTATTTATTTTTATTTATTTAAAATTTATTGTTTACACCTCAACTTAAGGCTAAACAAAAGGCAAACTTAATGCTAATAAGCATTCTCTTCCAGTCAACTCTGGGAGTAGAGAAAGTTTGACGCAGGTGCAAAATAAAATACGCGTTATCACTGAACATCAGGTGAACCGTCAGCTCGTTTGCCACTTTATTACATTAAAAAACCTGAAACTGCTGAGTATTAAAACATTGCAGTTACAAAAACTATTTACAGTTACGTTTAATACTAAATAAGTTACATGTTACCTAACAAACCTAGGCCACGCGGTGTGATGCCAAGAATCTCTGAATAGTTATGCTTAACCTTTGAACAAGAAAAGGACCAGCCTTCTTGTAACCTGTCGCAGCGATGAGTGTATGACGTAAATCTATAAAAAAAAATTAATCATGATGTACAATTGATCTTTAAAAAGAAAAAGTCGCATTTTATTTTAATGCCAATCGAGACGGCTTTAGCAACTCCTACATAATTGAACAATTATACGAAACATTGCGTTTTAATTAATAGGATAAATGGTAAAATACATTCTTTCAATAATAACTCGTTAAGCTTTGATCTGGAATTACGGTCACATATTTGTGACCGTAATTGTCAGAAACTACGCACTTTGTACGGAAATAAAATAAATGAGTATGAGAAATATATAACGAACGAACATAAATTATTAATTTGTTTTCAATTGCGCAATTATGTGCACTTCACAAAATAAAGGAAACGTTTAATAATAAACGTCACTTATATCGAGCCGGGATAGCTCGGTGTACGGGCGCTCGCCTTTGATTCAGTTTACTCGAGCAACCTGAGTTTTCGAGTTCGATCTCCGGTGCCAGCACCAATGAAATTGTTAATTTAAGTGCTGACTTTTCATGTACTCGGCGGTGAAGGCACCTTCATATTTTCGAAATAAGAACAAAAAAATATATTCTGAAAATATGTGAAGTCGGCCAATCCGCAGTGGGGTCGCGTGGTGGACGATGCCCTGATACCCTCTTTACAGAGGAGGCCTTTACCCAGCAATGGGACATTTATAGGCTGTTACTTTACTTTACTTTTTTACGCTTATCACGGTGACATTACTTAAGTCCTCGTTATTATAAACTTTATATACATATATTTAAATATGTCTAAATATTGTAAATTTATTGTTCAGTATAAAGCATAAAAAAAAGCAATTTCTACTATTAGCACTACTTAAATATTTTTTATTCCGTTTATTAGTATTTGTTGTTATATTGGTAACAGAAATACATCGTCTGTGAAAATTTCAACAATGTAACTATCACGGTTTATGAGATATAGCCTGGTCACAGACGGACAGACAGAAAGACAGCGTTAGTAATAGCGTCCCTTTTTACCCTTTGGGTACGGAACCCTACAAAATAACTAAAAATGGTATCCTCTGTGCCAGTACTCTTTGTTTGTGAAGAATACATTAAAACTTAAATTGATAACGGTTTAATTATTAACTTGGAATCATAGGTGAATGTCAAAACGTGTTATTGATTGTCATGGTAATACCGTGAAGTTAACCAATTTGCAACCAAATCGATTATGTCACTTTTTGTCAGTCTGTGTGGGCGCGCGTAGAAAAAATTTTACTCTCATATTTTGTTGAACGCGTCAAAAGAGTTATAACTTCAAAATTGCATTACAAATTTAACCAAATATGGCATATTAAAAAGTAGACTTACAAAATATCTTAATATCGATCTCACGAAAAGCAGCTCGAATCTCGAAATAAGGTCAAAGTCAAGTAAATACGCAGTAGTAAAGACTGTCTGCGTACACTTAGAGAGCCAGTAGTGTAAGCGAAACCGGTTGAAGAGCGAGTAATCGCTACCGATATTGATCACAACATTGACTGCCGTCTCAGCGGTCATTGTACCCGCTTCCCCACTGGCTATACTAAGGTTCTATTCCAATGCCAAATGAAATTTATATACTTAGGTTATATTCCAATTCGTAATTAATTTGTTTAGGTTATATTCCAATTCAAAATTAATTTATTTAGGTTATATTCCAATTCAAAATGAACTAAGTATACAGTAATTATTTGATAAATGTTTCATTCTTAATACCGCCTCATTTTTTTTTTGGCAAGCATATTTTTTTGGCTAAGAGAATCACGAATACCGTTTATGATTTTTATCTGGTATATATTCTATCTATATTTATTGATACATTTACATCTTGTAATTTAAAATACTGTTTGTATAATAATTGTTAACTTTTATTTTTATCTATTAAAAATATATTTTTATTTGCAGGTAAAAATCATTAACCTTCATTCTTCTTCCAACTTCTATGACAGTAAGTACAGCATGGTCTACCCAGCATATAATCCTTGAATGGGTACGAAACAACTTTGATTTTTCTTCCAAATTAATCATAAGCCCGATGAAAAACTTAGTTTTCAGTTTTTTTTTTTTTTTTTTTTTTTTTTTATTTCGAACTGGCCAGCACTTGACTGCCATCCCACCTGATGGTAAGTGGCGATGAAAAGTGAACATAGTTTGCTAAAGGCACAAATGATTTAAAACTAATGATTAAAACAAAATCATCAAAAAAAATACTAAGAACTTTAGGCAAAAAGTAAGGTATCCATTTCCAGCGATATGATTGACCATTGATTACAAAATAATCAATGCAGCACAGACTCAAGACACGTTTCAAAGTAGAAATAGTACTATAAAGGCTTTTAATAAACCAAATCTGTGCCAAAACATCATCAGATAAACATGCCGAATGAACTTATTACCCACAAATATAGAAATCACAACAGTTCTCAGATCGAAGACAGTTAAACCAAGTCGACCATGAAGTTTGATCATATCCAAATCTACCTCGGCTATTGTAGCCCTGAAACGGAGACAGTGACACTGGGCCCTGGGATTACAAAACTTTTTTTTGCCCCTCACAAGCCTATTATGGTCTAATATCAGCTTTATTGCTGGGACCTTAACGACGGGAATTAATTTGATTAGTTTTAGGGAGAGTTTTTGTGGAGCGTCGTCGATCGATCATACAAAGTTTATAAGGCGTCGGATTAACTTTCGATTCGAGAGTAATTCAACACGAGGCGTTATGAGATGTTGCTCAAAGCGAGCGCTTTACCTAGTGGTCTGTGTCGCGTTTGCTGCACATAAGGGCCAATTTTGACAACACAAAAGTTGAAATTTGTATGAAAATTGAAGAAAACTTTTTCGGCCACGTATTTGGGATTCGCGCCCTGATGCATTAGACACTAAGCTGCATAACATAGAATACGAGATAGTTTGCAAGTAATCTAAAATTGTTGTTATCATCGCGATGGAGATCTAATTCTTAATTTAACTCGTGCAGGGACGCATTGTGTTAATCTGCAAAATAAAACTTAGACGATACCGGAACGAAAACATAAATCTTTTGTAAGCAACACTCAGTGTAAGCCAATATCTGATGTAGCTTCAGGCAAAGTAACATTTGCCGTCGCGAATGTTGAGATTGCGTAATTTAACCCGTATGCCCTTTGAATAAGGTTTACAATCCTTCGTTCTTAAATGCCATAAGCTAGCAACAATATTGCGCTGGAAACAAATAACAAGAAAGTATGGAAGCAATACAAAACCTTATGGTGCTACGCTTCATTTAGCAAAAGTATATCGAATTCATCATCTGTAACGTCTGCCAGGAGTAGGTTTTTACTTAAAAATTGTGCTAGGACATAATGGCAGTGCACTTGGATCGCATCTTCTCGCTTATGGTGCTGCCCCTTGATAAATTGGCACTTTGCAGATACTTCCCTGCCTGGCACTCCGTCACGTGTTCCATTACCGCCACGGGTCACGGTTATAAGTTAAAATTATTCCGACTGCCGTGGTGTGATTTTTAATGAAGTAAATTTCATATCGTGCTTCAAATCTTCGGACAGATTTTCGGATACGCTTAGATATACGGTTAACTTATCACTAAGAAATTTCGGCTGTATTTACTGTTGATTTAAACTTGTTGTTCGAGTGGGATTCTAATCTAAATTGAAGAAATTTGGCCCTTATACACATTTACAATAATCAGCATTAAGCCTAACCTTATACTTGTTACCAACGTCTTGCATATAGGTATACGAAAGGCTCTTGGCTGCAGTTTCTGGACAAAGGAAGTTTCACACGTATTTGATACTAACTTTTCTCATAATAATGATTTTTTTTTTTTCTATTAATGAGACGAGAACATTCGTCCGTGCCGCTTCGTTCAGATTATAAGTTTGGTGAGTTTAGACGATTAATTTGAACGATGTATAATGTTTTAAGTGATTGTTAAAACAACCAAAATTTTTGAGACTTTTCTCACTCGATCAGAATTTATGTATCATACACGTCCTCCTCCACATGAAAATGTTGCCAGATAACAATCAAGTACTTTTTGTGGCCTCAGTTCCAAATATCGTCACATGCATCTTTGAAACTTACTCCTAACGAAAGCACACATTTAATTTAATATTTATTGATTTTCAACAATTCACTCTCAGTAATCGTGCGTCGACGAAACTTTTCATGGATGGGAAGCATTAAAGCCCATCCAGATAACATTTACCGAGCGTCCGTCGGGCGTCATGTTTAACCATAAAGATCGCATATTATTACGACCCCATTACGGCTGGCATTACGATAAGTAACAACCAACATTTGTAAATCATAGGACGTTAAAAAGCTGCCATCAATCTGTTATGGCTTCGCGGCCATTAAGGCACGTGACCGAGAATGGCAGCCCAGGAATAGACACGAAGACTGTTGATAATTATATATGGGATTTATGCCCCAACTTTGTAGATGCACCTGAGGTGTGAGGCGTGTTCGCCAATGCGTGCGAGAGAATGCTCATAAGAATTTGCATCTTTTGTGTGAAAAAAAAATCATCGAAAAAAATACAATAAATATATAATCTGTGCAATGAACACATCCCACTTCTTAAAGAAATCTTAAACGAAATTAGGGGCTCGAAAATAAGGTAAGAGGCGAAGATTCACGAGTTTCTTATCCATTCCTGTTTATTGTACTCCCTGTACAAACAAAATGACCGCTCTCGTACGCGTGTCGGTAGCAGGAAGCCCCAGTTGACACTTGAAAAGGGAACGCAAGCCCCACGCGACGCGCCTGCCCATCGTCAAAGTGACGCGCGGCTATAATGGCCCTGATGGCAGTTGATTGTAAAATAAGAAACATTTTTTTATATCGAGTTAATGGACGCTCCTACTGCTGACACACGGCAAGAAAGCGCAGCGCGTATATGTTTATTGGCTTGAATTCACAACTTCGCCTATTTTTTTTAATGCGAATAAATTTTTAAAGTAGTTGTCTCCGATTGGATGAAAATTGACCTTAATTAATTAAATTTTAATGAATTAATATGTTTGTCAGTCAATATTTACCTTACTGTCGGAAAAGTGCCTGCATGTAATTGACATTAGTACTGTCGAAGTAAACACGTTTTATTTGTTAAACACGTTTTATTTGTTTTATGTATTTTCAAGTCGTAGTTTTTATAATTTATATCTTTCTGCGTTACTTCCTCCTCAGTAAGCCAATATTCTTAAAAAGGCATCCAAAGTTTTCGATTAGGATACAAACCTAATAGACGTGTAATGTCATGTGAGGGCTTAAGTACTAAACGGCAAACCTTCAAGATGAGTTTTTTTTTTATGTGAAAAGTTGCCAAACGAGCAGACGGTTCACCTGATGTTAAGTAAATACCGCCGCCCATGGACATCTGCTACACTCGAGGGTTCCAGATGTGTTGACAACCTTTTGGAAATCGGGCTCCGGCCACCTCACTCTCCCGACGAAACGCGAAAGTATTATACTTCCACTTTACGCCGGTCTTCTATGAGGTCGTGGTACTTACCCGCACGAGCCTGCCCATTCGTGCAACAGCCGAGGCTGCTGCGTGGCCCTACCACCGTGAAATAATTGCATTCCTGACAAAATAACAAAATTTACAGTACACAAGTTAAGCGGCAGAATGTGTATCGAACGTCCTAAAATCTCTTTTTTCATTTTACATACATACCGTAATATAACAATCGGAATATGATTTTCTATCAAAGTCAATTCGTCATATGTTGATGCCAAAGAATTATTGTTTCCTTGAATTAAATTAAAAAAATGAATACAGCCACAAAAAGCGATTTAGAAATAGACACGAAAGTCATAATTACCTTGTAACCCTAACTTATAATGTTAAACTTGTAAAAGAGTCAATTGCTCGGCGATCTAATCGACCGTGTGTCACACAGAATAGAACGTAAGCGCATCTCGAGTGGTATAACTACGCACCAACGGCCCCGCACAATGTACGGTTATGTTTAATGATCGGTAATCTTCGGTTAATTCGCCCTAATGAGCAGGTTAAGTACCATCGTCTGTATTATATTTTCACCTAGTTAGGGCAGCGAACAATCTCGTTACTACAAACTGATGGAGTATCTTCTAGCTACCACTCGAGCAGTTACCTTGTTTTAAACGTTAATGTTTAAAAAAAATTGCGTCGAGTCATCGCATCGACCCTTAAATTTATCCGATGACGTCTTTCTATTCGTTTTTACGGACTTATTTTTCATTACATAATCTATAAGAAAGGTTGTGCACCCGCGGTACTTACGGTCTAAAGTATACTTTTATAAATTCGATATAAATGATATAGCTTTAAGTTTTAACTCTGTGAGTAATATGATAGGTTCTACCCAATCTTAACTCCGGTGACCGTCCGTAAAAATGAATACGTTTTTACGGACTTACTTTTCATTACATAATATATAAAAAAGGTAGTGCAACCGCGGTACTTACGATTGTTTCTACCCAACCTTAACTCCGACGACCATTAATCCAATAATCCATTAATCCGTAATTCCAAAGAAGTTTTACGTGGCGTATTGTCTCAAGTCGCAAATTGAGAGGAAATTTCAAATATACAGAAAGTCGTAAGCGCTTTGTATACTTTTAAATACCATGGTAGTTGTCTTGACGATGCTTTTATACTATAGACACTATTGTTCGTGTCCAATAACAGTGCAGACATCCGATGCGTTTATTACGCCATCTGTTGACGAAGTTAGCCAACAGTTAGCGCTTAGGGCTTTCACGGGTGGAGAGGGCGCATTAATCCAGAGTCCTAACTGAGACAAACGCAATATTAAATCATAAGAAATTACCGCGACAAGTAAAGAGAGCTTAACTCGGCTAAAGTGACGTCGTAAACTCGACGGTAGCAAGGCGTACACAAAGACTTTTTAACCCTCCATCACACCGTAGCTTATAATGTAGCCCAATATATAAAAATCCGTAAAATTAGATTCACTTATAATGTTTAATTGCGTAAATACAAGAAAATTATTCTGTTTTATTGATAGGTATTTCAAAAGCGTTTTTGTAGTACAAAAACTCCATAAAATATGAGATAACTTATATAGTTATGATCTTTATTTGTTACATAATTAATCATAATCTGATCTGTGATAGTTCATTGTCCAGGCAGTCGCTTTTAATTTAATATATTCGAGCAATGAGGTCAATCAGCGGTGCCGGCATCAATACAATCTTTAATTTTAAGTGTAATTCAATCAAGTGCTCAGCGGTGAAGGAAAACGTTGTGAGGAAACCTGCAGGTTTTCGAAATAATAACAAAAAAAAACATTTCGAAGATATTTTAGGTCTGCCAATCCACAGTGGGCTCGTGAGGTGGACTCTCTGTACAGAGGAGGCCTGCCCAGCAGTGGGACAAATATAGGCGGTTACTTTACTTATTTATACATCTATAGATTAGTGAGATATTCCACATTAGATATACTTGACGAGATGACTTTGATGTCAAATTGCCAAAAAAAAAGACGCTACCGTGTAATGACTAAATTACTTTAAATCGTTGTGCAGTTACAATTTAACGTACAGCATAACACACAGCACGCGAACTCATAATTTTCTAAAAGAAACTACACGTGCGTTACAATTTACTTGATAGCCCCATTGGCGTAGTTGGCTAGTGGGTGTGGGCTAAGGGTGTTGGTTTGATATCCACGATTTGAAGAATATTTTGCGATGAAAATTGTATTTTTCTCATGTGTAGAGTGTTTATATATCTAATATCTAATATATATATACAAAAAAGTTGTGTTTATTAGTAAATTAGTGTTCAAAGTTTTTCTAAGTTAGGTAGTAGACAAATATTTCGAAAAAAAAATATATGTCCTGAAATACTATATAATTCTGTTTGAGTATTTTAAATTATTGACGACTATAAAAATTGATACAATAAATGTCAAGAAAAAACCAGAAGTACCTTACCTATCAACGAAGGATACTGCTTTAGCTAAAAATTATAACTAAGTTGTTATTATTCCACAGAGGATTATTTAAATGATAAAATTTTATAAAAACAGTTTTCCTAGATTATATTTACTTTTGTATTGTTTTTTTTTTTGCATGTTTTTAATGTAAAATGAAATGTTTGTACACCAGAAATGGTAGAACATAAAGGATCCGCAGCCTTTAAGACCTATATTGTACTATGTTCTAACAAATAAACGTATCTTTCTGAAACTATGAAAGGGAAGAATCAATTTTTTTTGGTAATAGGAATTTGAATTTGTTAGTTTTTCGAATTGTTTGAAATTTTACCAAACTATTTGGTATCTCAAACGTTAGTGATTATTACATTTTTCCACGGTAATTCATCAGACATATTAGTTTATAGCGGTCCACGACAAATACGTCAGCGTAAGTGCTACGGTGTGATAGGCGGACGCGTTAAGTGGTCATAGTGTACTTCATCAAGCAACAACGGCAAACGGTGGTAAAGTTTTGATTTATTAGCCCCATTCCGTCCAACGGTAAGTTCGTGATCATTCCAACGTCTGCTTCGCTTAATGCATGCGGAAAATATGCTTCAGTGTAATGGGCCGTTAGTAGATCTGTTTGGTGCACAAGGGTTATCGGAACCACTGTGGTGTCATCAGAAAAGATTGGTGTGTTCAAAAGATGATTAATGGCACCGTGTTTTCATGCGACCAAGTCCGTCTAGTGGAGAGTGTAATTTTCTCTTACGCCAGGTGTGACTTGGATCCGCACTAACAGGGAAATTATTGTGTAAGAAAATCACTTTGTTCATATTATAGTGATTTTCTTGTATGTGGGTGTTTATGTATGTGTTATCATTTACCAAAGATGTTTAAGTATGTATGTTTGTTTGAGACTAGAACATGTCGTGTAAATAGATATATGTACTTACAATATTAATTTGGTTATTTAATGATGATGAGGATATTAATTTGTATGTAGCTTCGATTACACATCCAATTACCAGAGAAGGTAATAGTTCGGTGACCAGACTGATTAAATAAAATAAGTTGATTAAGTACCTAAATCCAAAACCTTACAGTAGATTTTGGATTCCGCCGATTTATGAAGGTAATTAAAAGGACATTCGAAGTGAAATGTTAACAAAAAAAAAATAACTTTACAGTCATCACAAATGAATGGAAGAGCATAAATAAAAACCTGGTTAAACTATAAATTAATACATATTTTTTTATTCTTTTTAGTGCTCATCTCTGTGTTAGTCTCTCTGTTTAACTAACACCGAAATTTTAAAAATTAAGAAATTAAATTTCAACAGCAAAGGTGACATCTCTAGCTTTCAATTATTCCTTGTGAAAAAAAACTATTTGAGAAAGTTTGCTTGCTTTAAACGATTCTCTATTGTGCTTTTTATATTGATAGTAACATCAATAGATTTCCCCAACACGTGCTACACCTCTATCTCATCTTATCGTCTATGCTTCGATTGTTTCTTCTCGTGAATATTGTGCCTTTAAATCTGACATAGTTGTATTGAATTACCACGAAACTGTATGACAGATAACTGTTTCCATAGTCCCGTACACGATTTCGCTTGTATAAAAATTTCCCACTTCATCGGAAACACTTTACGAAAAATTACTGCGGCTATATAGCCGATATAGGAGGAAGATCCGTGTTGAGTGATACATCGGTAATAAAATAACCCATTACTTAAAAGTCACGTTTTAACGTTTAACATTTTTTATTTTTACTTAACTGTTCTTGGGTTAACTTTGAATCGCTATTATTTATATTAAAAGACGACATTTACTAGGAACTGTTGTATTCTAAACAACTTTAAAAAATAATTTTACTGAGTATCATTTTTTTGCACAAGGCTTTGACTAACCCTGTTATATGTGATAAACATATTTCATAGACATGAATGCAACGAAGACACGCGTATGCTTTAAAACCTGCTGTCCATGTAATATGCCCAGCTAAGGGCAAAGTAAATTCTTATAACTACCCTTCCCTCTCGTTCATATAGAATCTTACAGCCAAATATACGTGGACAGTGCCAAAGAAGCGGTAGCGATCATCGCATGTCCTGTTGCAACATCAAAATCAAAATCAAAATCAAAAATATATTTATTCAAATAGACGCTTGCGCGCTCTTATGAATCGTCAAATTTTACATCAAAGATTATGTCTATAGGTTCGTAAGGTACCACCGGTTCGGAAAGCGGTTTCTGTTGAGAAGAGAACGGCAAGAAACTCAACAGTTGCTCTTTTTCAAAAATATCAGGGTACAATATAATATACAGGTATAATAGTCTTATTCTAGCCTACGTGAGTATCAACAGTATTAACTCCAAACATTGGCGTCGTCGAGATATTCCGAAATGGTATAATATGCTTTAATCATCAGTTGATTTTTAATTTTACATTTAAATTGGTCAAGCGGCAGACTTAATATCGACTGTGGGATTTTATTATACATGCGCACACTTTGCCCCATGAACGACTTATTTACTTTTTGTAGACGAAACAATGGCGTAGTAAGTTTGTCCTTATTTCTAGTGTTTATTTTATGTCTGTCACTATTCTTTAGGTAATAATTAAGGTTATGACGTATATAAAAAACATTACAATAAATGTATTGACAAGCAACAGTGAGTATATTAACCTCTTTGAAAAGATCTCTGAGTGAATTCCGGGCTCCGATATTGTAGATTGCTCGGACAGCTCTTTTTTGAAGAATAAATATAGAATTTATATCTGATGCACTACCCCACAACAAAATGCCGTAAGACAAGATGCTGTGAAAATAACTAAAGTAAACAAGTCTGGCAGTGTCGATGTCTGTTAGCTGCCTAACCCTTCTAATCGCAAAAACCGCGGAGCTCAGCCTATTCGCAAGAGATGATATATGGGGACTCCACTGGAGCTTTGAATCTACTGTAATTCCCAGAAATATAGCAGACTCAACTGGATTAATGGGTACGTTATTTAATATTAAACTAAAACTTTTCCTTCTTATACTGGGAAGGGTAAAAAGAATACATCTGTTTTTTTTTTTTGGCATTTAATACCATATTATTAATAGTAAACCAGTGGAGGATATGTGAAAGTGCACTATTCACGTCGTCATAATTTAATACGTTTCGGTCAACTCTAAAAATAAGCGATGTATCGTCAGCAAACAGTACAACATCACACAACCCACTGGCATAAAAGGGGAGATCATTAATATATACTAAAAATAATAATGGGCCCAAGATTGATCCTTGTGGGACTCCCATTTTCATCTGGGACCCAGCGGAATTAACATCATTTATAGATACTTTTTTGAATTCTATTACTAAGGTAAGAGGCAATGAGATTGAGGGCGATGCCTTTGAAGGAGAGTTTTATGGTCTACGCAGTCGAAGGCTTTTGAAAGGTCACAAAAGACACCTATTGCATCTTGTGACCTTTCCCAGGCGTTATAAATATGTTTGACAAGTGCGACGCCCGCATCTGTTGTCGATCTGCCTTTAGTGAATCCATATTGCTCATCGTGAAAGATTTTGTTCACATTAAAATGAACTAAAAGTTGATTTAATATTAGCTTTTCAAAAACTTTACTAAGAGATGGCAATATGGAAATAGGTCTATAGTTGCCTGGATCATTTTTATCACCACTTTTGTAGACAGGTATTATCTTACTAAATTTCATAAGATCTGGAAATATTCCAGAATCTATGCAATTGTTAAAAATAGAAGCCAAATGTGGTGCAATATATGGCATTATTGTGCTCATTAATTTTATGGACATACCCCATAAATCCTCTGTATTTTTAAGATTAATAGAATTCAAAACTTTTATAATATCATAAGTATCTACGTGATTAAATTTAAATGTGTGTAGGCAAGGGGTAACATTATTTCTTAAAACATTAATTGCGTCTGCGGAAGATGATTTTAATGTACGTGTGACATTAACCACAATGTCTGAAAAATAGCTTTCGAAACTACTCGCAATTTCGTTATCTGATATTATGGGAGTATTACCTATAACTAGTTTTATAGGTTCCCTGAATATCTTGGTTCTTCCAGATATACGGGTAATGATGTCCCATGTGGCTTTAGTTCTATTGTTTGAATTTATTATGCTATTTCTTATATAAATAGATTTTGCCTGAATACAGACTTTTTTAAATATTTTAGAAAATGTTCGTACCCGTTTAAGGAAGTTAGGATCGTGATTCCACAGCCTCATACTATATAATTCATACAATGAATCCCTACTTTTGTATATACCCACTGTTGCCCAGTCACTAAATTTTAATTTGGAATTCTTAACAATTGTGCGCGATTTAAAAGTATCATTATAAGAAGATATGAGAAAGTCAACCATTGATCTATAAGAGTCATTAGGGTTATTGACTCCTATATCTTTATTTAACATATGATGTGCCACTTTATCTCTAAAAGCATTTATTCTATTAGTAGTGACTGGTCTACACTTGATCTTAAGTTTGCTTGTATTAGCTTTTTCATTTATTGAAAATTTTAGCCCAAAGTGATCCGAGCTCAGATGATTTATAACATATTTATCATATACATCACTGTGACAGAATACATTATCTATACATGAGGAGGATAAGTTAGTAACACGAGTTGGTTCATGAAAAAGATTTTTAAGTTCAAATGAGTTAAATAAATTTAAAAGTCGTTTACTGGTTTGTGTTACTTGTAATAAATCCACATTAAAATCTCCACAAACTATTAATGATTTACTACTTGAACATAGTTTTTTCAGAACATCATCCATTACACACTCCAACTGATCGAAATCACCTGAGGGGGGCCGGTATACGCATACTATAATATACTGTTGACTCTCAACGCAGGATAATTCAATAGAACGTTCGACAGAGTGTGCCACTATATCCTGTCGATTTTTACAGACTATATCAGTTCTAACTAATACAAGAGAGCCACCGCGAATAGCATTTACTCTTACGAACGAACTTAACAATTTATAATTTTCTATATTAACAATATTACAGTGCTTATGTAACCATGTCTCTGTGAAACAGATGACATGTATATTAAATTTCCTAAGGAACAATTCAATTTCGGGTTCTTTGCCGCCTAAGCCTTGTATATTTTGATGCACAATATTTAATTTGAGTTGCCTAGGCGTTATCTCAATGTTAAGTTTAAACTAACATAGTTTGCTGAAAGATTATTACATAATAAAATATTCTTAGTTGTACTATGTACAACTGGGTTTTGTATATTATATGCTACTAGAGTAGCAATTAGTTTCTTATAATATAGTGACATCAGGCAAGACGACGCTGCAATGCTGCCTCTGAAAATACTAGGCTCTTATAAATGCTGACATACAAGATACTATGAATACTTTTAGGGCACTTTTACTTTAGTCTCTAACCAAGCAAACATTGGTAATAGGTAACTGATAAACATACTTAAACATACTATGTAAGTGTAAATATATACATATTATAGACATCTTAACTCCCATATACTTGGAAAACTTAACGTTCATCACACAACATTTATTTCAATCGTGAGCATCGAACCCCGACCCTTGTTGCAAGAGACACGTTCACTATCCACTATGCCAAACGGGGCAGCTCATACGTTGACAATCTCTTCGTCACGTCCACTGCAGGCGGGCGGGCTATCGATCTCGTCTATACACAATAAGACAATAAATACAATAATATTGAATTACAACTAGTGTTACCGCACTGGCGCGTGCCTTGATCGAATCCATCCGTCATAATATTAATGCATATATTTTCCTAGTGATGGGGTATTTGTCGTGAAATTTAAGACAAAACCTAGTTTCATACTTACGAAATTTTAATAACTAGTTAATAAATAATTAACGAGTAAAGTTATATATATTATTGTTACATGACTTTTATGACTGTCATGACATGTATTTTATAGATTTTACTTTTTAATTTTTAAGTCTCAGCGTATCGAACACTTAAATAAATTAACGGAAGCCCCGGCTAACTAAGACCTTAGGTCGTATTACATTTGAGATGTGACCATGGATGCTGTAAAATGTTGTACGTAGAAGACGGGAATTTAAAATCAAAATTTAATCCAATAAGCCTTAATGGCTTCGGTGCGGGGGTCGTGGGTTGTATTCCCAGACGGGACAACTATTTGTGTAACCAACAGATAATTTTTTCGGATCTGGGTGTTTGCTAACGTGAAATTTATGTATGTAAAACGTTTATACAGAACAGGATAATGTCACTACAATAACGGCAATGTTTAAAAAAAACAAATAGAATGTATATAAAAATGTAAGCATTCACGTGAATACAAAAAATTTAGAATTTAAAATAGCATTTACATGTCATATTACTTTCTATTACATTAAAATAATTTAAGTTTTCATCTCGAACCCAGTCAAATGAGCGGCAAAGTCAGGTATTGAGCTGGGTTTTCATTTCTCAATAGAATCGTTCAATTTTCCAAATTGTTTGGTCTTGTTTGGAATTGGAATTTCTTCCATTTTAGTTAGTAGTTTCAATGACATCCGTACACGTTTAATATCTGTTAACCTTTTTTATTATAAGTGTGTTACATAGTGACACGAATAACGTATTGTTTATACCATATTAGTCCGTTTTAAATTATCTTTAGATGCGTATTGATTTGTTTCGATGGTAAATTTCTTATTATTCCTTCCCTCAGCTTAATTAAAAACTCTTCTCCTAAAATAAAAATAACATAGTGTACTAAAAGCTATTATTTTTGTTTACAAAACAAATTATTTTCCAAGCCTTATCCATCGAAAGTTCACACAATGAGTACCCATAAAACATACAGTAATGGCTAATACAATAGTAATTACAAATAAAATATGCCTCAATCGACATAACACGAGCGCATCACTAGATTACCAGTTGTCGTAAGGAGAACGGTCTTGCGGTGTACGTAAAACATAATATTACGCGGTCTGTAAATGGAAAGACGCCGTAACGTGATATTGGCGTTGAAAGTTAATCTAATATTGAAATAGGTAACACTTTAGGGTTCGGTGAGCAACCGCGGAGAGGCGTAAGGATATCGCCCTAATTATGAGTAATTTTCTCTTTTAAACTATAATAAGTAAAAAGTAAAGTATCAGCCTATACACGTCCCACTGCTGGGCAAAGGCCACCTCTGTACAGAGGGTATCAGGGCATAGTCACTGCGGATTAGAGGACTTCACATATCTTAGAAACATTTTTATATTTGTTATTATTTCGAAAATATGCAGGTTTCCTCAAGATGTTTTCCTTCACCGCAGAGCACGTGATAAATTAAACTATAATATTGATTGCTATATATCCTATGATAGAGTAGAGAAGTAGGTAACATATAGTCTGTAAGGTTGCTAGGCAAAAGGCCCCTTACTACAGAGGGTATCAGTGCATAATCACCACGCGGCCCCATTGTGGATTGGCGGCCTTCTCATATCTACGAAATATTTTTTATTACTTAAAGGCTTTCTTTATGTGAAATGTTGGCAAAGAAGTAGGCGGTTCATCTGATATAAGTAATTACCGATGCCCACAGACATCTAGGTTGGGTTGCAGATTCGTTTCCAAAATTTAAAAAAGTGCAACGCCAAACGAAACGCGAGGTATAATACCTATATTACACAACGGCCTTCTGTGAGGTTGTGGCACTTTCCCGGATAGAGCCTGCTCATTAATTCAATGGCAGAAGCTGCTGCGAAGCCCCACCGGATGTGGTAGACAGATAGACGTATTTTATTTCCCAATATTTTATCCGCTATGTTAACACATATTTATTTGGACTTTATACTGAAAACAAATTTGGTGCAAAGACCATTAAAGCCAAAAACCCAATTTCTACTAGTCAACCTAACGGGTGATACGGAAAATCTTTATTTTAGACGCATTAATTACTAAATAAAGTAATTTATAAAAAGAAACAAAAACACTTCATTTAGATACTATGCTCTTCTTAAATATTATAAAATGATATAGTAGGCAACTTGATACAAAACTATCTCAAGATAATTATCATAAACATACAATATAACAGATGTATACATATATAAATACATTACATACTGTATTACGTGAAAGTGGATTGACTCTGCCAATGACCTTTTGCATCAGTGCTCACAACAATGCCGGAAGCATACTCGCTTTTCTTTTAACTATAGAGCTTTCTTCTATCAGTTGTATAACATTTTAATAAAAAAAAAAATAATTACAAAAAAGTGGATACATACGGAGTTTCTTTCGCCTGTTTCTTCTCCGCTAGAGGAACCTCATTACGAGACGGTGGTGGATTAAAAAAAAAATATGACTATCGATAGATGAAATGTAAGTTTCTTATGTCGATGAATAAATGATTTTTGATATCCGATGCAGTAATTCAGCCAACTATCACGTAAACCAGCGGTCGGTGTAATTTCGGCTACTGTTTTCATGTCGTATCATGATTGTTATGGGTGCAGCTCAAATTATTTGTATATTAGCCGTTGACCGCGACCTAGTCCACGTGGACCTCGGTGATGATGAGATGCCAACAGTATAAAAGGTGAGGTATAAATGTGATCAATAAATAATTAACTAATAAATAATAATTAATTAATAAATAATTCTAATAATACTTTAGATTTAGGGAATTCTATCTTATTGATCTACTATTTATATGCTTATGATCAAATGAAAACGAAATTCAAGGAGCGTTTCTGTTTAATCTGCGAATATTGTATAATTTAGGTATCCAAGGTCATAGATATAAATATCAGTTGGTCATAGAGAATATTAGTGATGAAATTAGTAGATAAGTCATTTATGAAATAATTTTTTTCCCAAAAATACAAAGATTTTCGAAAGAACTTTACGTTATTTTGCAACACAAGCTTATTTGTATTAAGAAGCTTCGTATAGAGCGTATAGTTTAAATTATAAACAAATGTTAACTAACGTGAAACTGTAGCAGTTTAAGAAAATTTCTTATATCTACAAATTTATTTTTCATTTTTTATGCCATTCAAAAAATTTATTCAATGTAGAGTCGTCTCTACCAATGTACATAATAAGGAACTTCGCTGTACAATTATTAGCCTTTGTCTGTCTGTTCGTACATTATATTAGGTGAATGCGTCGGGTTTGCTCCAATAATTTTTCGCTACTATGGTTTTTATCGTTGTCTTCTATTTGAATGGTATTACTGAAGTGGTCTAGTCGATTCAGCGATCTCGTACGGAGTTCGCGTAATTTGATGATTTCGGTATATGCATGTTTGTATATTACGTCTAGTATTGTGTTTTCGCAGTTTGTATTTTTAAATTGCACTGCAACGGGAATAAGTTTTGATGACGCTACTTTTATGTTCCAAAGAAACTGCGTACGTTGTCTGTAGGTTTGCATAAATGTGAGTTGGGATTAAAAGTGGCTGGTGAATTTTTCTTTTCAAACCTTGAAGTGAGGCTCTTAAACACTAAATAATTAACATTACTGAAAACATTAACTGGTGGTACTGAAAATATTAATTAATACTACTAACTAACATTAATGAAATTAGAATTGAAATTAGATAACTCAAATATCAAATTTTAAAGTTGGCTTTTTAAGCATAAAACAAATAAGTACGCTAATAAATCCTCTTTGTGTTTTGCCACCTGATATGAACTTGTAAGAGAAATTACTTAAATATTTCAACGCGTAAGTCTTTGCTACCATGCAATTACAACAAAACCTTAACGCGTGATTAAATACTTTATTTATAATGATATTAACGTGACTCGTAAAATATTAAAAAGCTCAATCATTTTATAAAATGGCCGCGTATAATATGTGCAGGCATCGTTTCACGGGATTTAACAACACCGTAAAACATGATATCTCCATTAAGCTTATGTATAAATGATAACAAAAGTTGCTGTTGCTGAAGCTAAAAAAAGTTTTAAAATTAAAATTAGAAATAAAAAAAACAATACTCACCATTACAAAATACGAAATAAACTCTGACTGTCGAAATGTCATTATATTCTTTAAGCCAAATTTACACTAATTTACACTAATTTACATATATATACAAATTTACACTAATTTAATTAAGTTTCTGTATCAAGTTACATTAAATACTTTTGAGTGTAGTATTATTTATCTGTGTTCAATGCCCTCAAATACGACGCTAGTATTATCGGACCTCACTGTTTGGTTTCCTCCGATAAAGGACTGTTAGTTTGTATATAAATTGTATACATTTTAAATACAATGTGTATATTTATAAAGATCAACACCGCCAACATGAATAACGATTGTTTTTAAGTACACTCCACTGTACACAACATCGCATAACATTCCGCTTCGTGCTTCCACACGGAACGGACGTTAATCTGAGCCGGAGGGCCCATGCCAACCGACCCGGAAGCCATCTTGCAACCGTTGTTGCTAATATCATTTCTTTTATCTCTCGGTGTGCACTGTTTGCCTCATCGTTGTCGTGTTTCGCGGTCTATGGTTAGGGAAGTCTCAAGCAAGAAGAGTGAAGAAAAATTATAGAAGAAAGAAGAAACGTTACAGAAGAACGAAGAAACTTTGCCCGACTTCCGAGCGGATAGTGTTAGTGTAGTGTTGTGCTCGTAGGCAGGTTCCTGTCCGTATGTAGAATTCTACACACATTCTCGTCTCAGAGGCGGCATTGTAATTTTTACCTGTGTGCTTGTTGCATTAGGCGACAGCTAGGTACTCACCCTAGCGCACCTAAAGCGCAGGCGATTAAAGGTTAATTTTACGCACACACCTCCCTGCCGCAAGGTGGGGAGGCCTATTTAGAAAACACACGCCGGCGGGGCGACGCTTGTGCGTCGTCATGGGTTCCCTCTTAGAGGAGTTCCTTCGACAGGAATGCCCCGAAGTATGGGCTAAATATTTAAGTTTCGCGAGGGAACGACGCCTTGTCGTCGAATTCTCCAGCGACAGTCCGGCTTCACCGGCTGCCGCCTCGCCGCCATCTCCGGTGCCCTCTGCGCCAGCTATTGTGTCGCCCTCTGCGACAATTGATACGCCCGTCGCGTCGACTTCCGCCGCCGCGAACGAACCCAACGCGCCTTCCGCGCAAACCATTTCGGCCCCCTTCCGCGCTGTCGTTCCCGACTCACAATCGGACGGCGGCTCAGACATGGAGGTCGAAACGACCCCCGCTAACAACGCGAACGCCGACGGCTTCACCGTCGTCAAATCGCGAAAAAAGGGCAAGAAACGGCCCGCTACAGACAGCGACCCCGAAAGCGAGGCCACCCCGTCAAACCGTCCCACCGCGACGCCCGCCAAAAAGGCAGCCGCGTCTGCCCAGTCGGAACCGACATTCGCCTCCGAGCGAAAAATCAAGCCACCGCCGCCAATAATAATACAAGATAAGGCAAATTGGCACCAGGTTTGTTCGTGGTTTGAACGCCACAACATCCGAGACCCCCGGTCAAAAAATACTAATATGGGTATCCGCGTGTACCTCGATTCGTCGGACGACTTCCGCCGCGTAACTAAGTACTTGCGCGAAGCTAAGGTAGGTTTCCACACCTACTCACTACCCGAAGAGCGTAAACTTCGGGTCGTAATTAAGGGCGTCCCAAAAGAGTCGGATGTCGATATGGCTAAGGTCGACATCCGCACTCAGGGATACCCTGTTCACGCCGTGCGTCGTCTCAGGCACCCTCGCACCCGTGTCCCTATGGACATGGTCATGGTGGAACTTGACCCTACCCTGGAAGGTAAGGCCATTTTCAACCTTAAGAGGGTCTGTGGGCTCAGTGACTTAGTCATCGAGCCCCCACGTAAATCAGGTGTTGTGGCACAGTGCCACAACTGTCAACATTTTGGCCACACGGCCAATAACTGCTTCGCTCATTCAAGGTGCGTCAAATGCACCGGTGACCACGGCACAACCGAGTGCACGAGGCCGAAAGATTGCGCAGATCCACCGGACTGCGTAAACTGTAACGCCACCGGCCACCCGGCTAGCTACAGAGGCTGCGCTAAGGCCCCGAAAACTCCCGCGAGGAAATCTCCCGCGAAATCGACGTTGCCCAAACCCGCGCCAGTTAGATTCATTCCGGCGCCCGTACCCGTCGTAAACGCCTGGGCGAAACCCCAGGTGGCCGCGCAGGTAACCGCGCCGGTAATCCCGGTCGCCTCACGACCGATCGCGCAACAGCTGCCCGCCTCTCAAACGGCGCCGCGGCCGCAGGTGCAGCCAATTCCGTCAGTTTTCGCGGAAAACAAGGACGACCCATTCGCGCAAATAGCTAACATCTGCAGCTTATTAGATAGAATCAATAGGCAGGAACTCGCCGTATTGTCCGCTAAAATAGCGGCCGCCACAACTGGCCACGAGCGTCTTAGGGCAATTAGCCAACACAAAACGCTTGTGGAAACCCTTTGGGCTTTTACGAGCCAACCGTAAAAAACAATAGTCCGCGCAATAAAACCGCGCTCCGCCGCGTCGTTAATTAGACCCATAAAAACACCTCAATGGGAAGTACAACCGCAGGTAGAACAAAACCTCGGGCTCTGGTTATTTCGTATTTCAACGCAAACGGCATAAAGGGTAAAAGGGATGAAATCGCGGAATTCCTTCGCGATTGTAACATAGATATTTTCCTAGTGCAAGAGACATTCTTTAAACCTAGTGTACGCGATCCCAGAATCGCAAATTACAATATTGTCCGCCACGACCGGTTAGCAAACCGTCTGTGAGGCACACTTATTTATTATAAACGGTCCTTGCACTGTTGCCCGCTCGACATTCCAGAGCTAAGTCAAATAGAGGCATCCGCGGTTAGGTTAGCGCTCTCCGGCCACAGGCCGCTTGTACTAGTCTCAGCCTATCTCTCGGGGAATAAAAACCTCCTTCAAAGCGACCTAGATACGCTTCTTAACTTAGGCCCTTCCGTGATAATTGCAGGAGATCTAAACTGCAAACACTGCACATGGGACATCAACAGCATCCCAAACAACAACGGAAAGCATCTCTTTAGCTTATCCGATAACCTAAATTTTAGTATAGTCGCTCCCGCGACTCCCACTAGGTATCCTACGGTGGACAACTACCAGCACGCGTCACCGAGTGTCCTAGACATAATGTTATTCAGGGAGGTCTCGCTCGACATCGAGTCGATAGAGACAATCCATGAACTAGACTCAGACCACAGGCCCGTCCTGTGCAAACTGGGCCAGAACGCCGGCGCGGTCCCTCCGACCAAATCCGTAGTGGACTGGCATCGTCTTAAGGCCAAACTCAAGGCCTTGGACCCCCAGGACTTAGTAGACTTACCCGAGACGATAGCTACGTTCGATGACGCAAATCGAGCGATAGCGAGTCTCCGCGAAACTATCACTTCCGCAGTCACAGACTCGGAACGGACGGTGAAACTGTCGGGCGACCGACGGTTTAACTTTCCGCCCGACTTGCGACTGCTAATTAGACAGAAAAATGCAGCCAAACGCGACTTCGACCGATACCGATCGGAATCGAACCGAACCCTGCTTCGACGCCTTCAGCTAGAAGTCAAAGATCGTGTATCGGAACACCGACATACAACGTGGGACACTCTCCTAGAGGACATCGAGCCATCGCACATCGCCTACTGGCGGTTGGCCCGCAGTCTGAAAGCAGACCCCCGCGAATCTCTACCGCCGTTAGTTAGACCTAATAGCGCTTCAGTAGCCCTAGATGACTCCGAAAAAGCCGAATGCCTGGCGGACAACCTAGAGCAGCAATGTACGCCATCGCGCGAACACACCGATTCAGTCCACCTAACGGAGGTGGACCGCGTAATCGAGACTAGGGCTGCGCTTCCACCGGAAGGCGAACCTTTAAATTCAGTGACCCCCGAAGAGGTCCAAGATATTATTAAAAATTTAAAACCAAAATCCGCCCCGGGCCCAGATAATATAAGTAATAAGATTCTCAAAGCTCTCCCTGGGCCGCTTATCTGTTTACTGGCGACAATTTTCAATACGCTTCTCTCCAGTTGCTCCTTTCCGGACGACTGGAAGCAAGCCACGGTTATCGGCATTCGCAAGCAGAATAAACCAGCCAATAAGCCCTCTAGCTATCGTCCCATCAGCCTCCTCAGTTGTCTGGGGAAGCTCTACGAGCGGCTATTGTTAAACAGGCTCAAAGAGCACGTGTTTTCCAACGGCCTTCTGCCGACGGAACAATTCGGCTTTCGAGCTAGACACTCTTGTCCCGATCAGTTATACCGCCTAACGGAGCACATCCTAAAAGGCCTTAACCACCCCAAACACATTAGTACAGGGGCTCTCTTCTTCCATGTCGCAAAAGCATTCGACAAAGTCTGGCACAACGGCTTGCTTTACAAGCTGTACACACTCAAAGTGCCAGATAGGCTTGTACACACCATTCGGACCTTTTTGTTGAACCGCTCTTTTCGATATCGAATCGAGGGCATCCTCTCCACAAGCCGCCGCCTCACGGCCGGCGTACCACAAGGCTCCTGCCTCTCACCCTTGCTATTTACGCTCTACACGAGCGACATACCTAGAGACCCCCACGTCAATCTCGCGCTTTTCGCGGATGACACGGCGCTCTTTTACTCAGATCGCAACCTCAGTCAATTAACAACTCGACTCCAAAGCGCCGCCGACCGCCTCGGCGATTGGTTCCGCAAATGGAGAATCGATATTAATCCAGAAAAAAGTGTGGCGATTCACTTCACTCGTAGCACCCCCAACCCCCATGCGCCACACCGTTACAAAGGTCCTCGCCAGTACAGAAAGTTGGGGCAAATATCACTATATGGCCAAACTCTCCCCTGGGAGAAAACGGTCAAAATATTAGGAGTCACTTTCGACTCGCGTATGACTTTCACTACGCACATCAATCAAGTCCGAAATAAAGCCGCGTTCGTCTCTGGCCGGCTACACAATTTAACGAATAAGCATAGTAAAATGCCCTTAAGGCACAAACTACTGTTATATAAAGCTTGCGTAAGGCCAATCATGTCCTACGCTTGCATGATCTTCGCACATATAAATCCTACGCGCATTAACAAATTGCAAGTAGTTCAAAGTAAGTTTATCCGCCGCGCAACCGGTGCGCAATGGTATCAGCGCAACGTCGACCTGCACAGCGATTGCAGACTCCTGACGATTCGCGCACATTTTAAAGATTTGACAAAACGGTTCTTCGATAGAGCCCAGCATCATCCCAACCCTCTGGTGGTAAGCGGACTGGCGGTAAACTACCAACCGGACACAAACGCGAACGTAAACAAACGTCGCCCGCGAAACGTCCTCATCGACCCGGTCGACGAAGAGGACTTAGATACGATGGACCCACCGCCGGGGGTCCCGCCGGATAACACTACACCCACGGTTAGTGTAACAACAATCATACCAGTTCGCCCTCGCCTCCGAGCATGGCGAGACCCACACAACGCGTACACAAGGTACACCCGCGTTCCAGGGCGGTTCTAACCGCTCCCAGCCACCGATTAGCTAAATGCACAGTCGACGGCCGTCGGGGTCTCGGTCCGAACCGGCGACCTCGACGGCCCTTAGATGACACACCATAGTAGTTAAACGCACGCATGAGCACATGCGCGACCCTACCCATAGTGGAGGGTCAAAACCCGTGGGTTCTGGCTAGCCCACCGATTCTGCGTCCGATGAAGCTTTAATAGTCTCGGGACTGAAAGCAAGAACATCAGTTAATACAAGATACAAGAAGACATCGCATAAAAGCACACTGCCAAGAAGTTAGGGCTACATTTCAAGGCTACATTTCTTACAAATATTCTTTGCTTAACCTTTTCATTCAAATATAACTACAAAGAATAAAATCGTCCCACCTCACCACAGTACTTTGACATAATTATAAAAATAGTATGTACTTAACTTCTTTGTCTGTAGGTCATGCTAATACGTCTACCGCTCTGCAATAGATCCTTCAGCACCGAAAAGCATCCATCCAGAAACCAGATCTACAAAAATCAATCAAAGCCATCAACCAATAATACAGTAATACTACAGCGATAATGAAATTGCATAAATGCATATGTTAGTTAAAATAAATTAGGCAACTAGTGAAATTCAGTTACTAGGTTACGATAGAAAAAATGATAAAAACATCCACATAAAAAAGCATTTGTGTAAATACACCTTAACATGATGCTATTGCTCTTATCTGCGTCCGATGCGTAGCGGTCGGTTGTAAAATTATCTCGCTAGTAAACTGCATGCATGCGCCACATAGTATGTCTATAAATGTTATATGTCACACAGACGTAAACGTGACTCTGTTATCGCCTGCTTATTATAAATTACAACTGCAAATTGTTTTTATTACAAGCAACGGAACGATGACTTCTGCTCCATCGTAGGGTTGTCAACTGAGCATATTTCGTAGTTGAATAGCGTAACCAAGTCAAGTGCCCATATATAAGCAAAGTATGGGAAATAAAAAAAAATATTAGAGAGTGCTTAATTTCTCTCGTGAATTTCTGTGTGTAACTAACACACAGAAATTCATCAGTGTCTGTATGTCAGTTATCTGGTGTGAATATTAAAAAATATTATGTACAATTACATTTTACTGCCAAAAAACAAAACTGACTTCGAATACCTACTATACATTTTCAATTCGATCTTAGGGAGTTACGTGATGTATTTTCGAATTTTTCCAATACCTATGAAATAATTATGGGATTACATGGCGAGCACAAAGATTTTTTTTAAATAGATGCCGGAGTAACTTTACGAGTATTCTTTCCGATCTTTTGATCAAACCTACTTACAAATTAACACAAAATGTAATTCAACTTGGGATTACAATGATTTTATAAAGATTTCCATTGTCAGATAATAATTTGGAGTTCAATTAAATAATCGAAACCTAAGGAATCGTTTTTCTTGCCGTTTACTACTTATATTTAAACGCAAATCACGACAAAATTGTTTCAAAGTATCTTATTTTGATCAGAAACAGCTTCCACATTAAAGATGCCACATAGAGGGCTATTAACTAATACTGATTAGCACAAACAAACTGACACACAAAAGTAATAACGCAATTAATGTTTTAATTGCGATAATGGGTCGCATGTTATGCGCTTCATACATGTCAATTAATGCTAATAATTGTGGAGTACGAGTGTACATGTGTTATTTATACCTTATATTGAATTGAATTAATTATTCGCAATTAATTCATATTGCGCTGCAGTGATTCTAAAATTGCGGTCGATTTTCCTTATCGTTATATGACGTGTTAATATTACTTCGATTTGTAATACGTAGCGATGATTGTTTAATTGTTAAAATAAATCCTCAGCTAAGTTATATTTAAAGAAATTAAAACTTTGAACACTCGTCAAAAATTATAACGTAGTAATTGTAATATAAGTTTGACTTTTCTTTCTGACAGAGTCATTGTCATGATTTAAAAATATGTTGAATATTATATTGGTTTATTTACATGTGAACGAATCTAAAAGTCTGACGGTACCAGTCATACCTAATTTAAATAGCTAGAAGATAATCTGGTATAGAAAAAAAGTAAAAAAATAAGTGTGTAAATGATCGTGATACGAACCTCTGTCTGTTTTTGGGCCGCCCGATTAACGACCGAGCTATTATAAAATTTTTTTTCGCGGTGAAATTTACTGTCATAATCGAATGATATTTTTCATTCCCTGAAAACAGGGATAAAAGGACATTTTATAAAAATAAAACCTAGCTAGATCGATTTTTCGCCTCCGAATCTACGCACACAAACTTAACTAAGCATTTCATCGTAGTTACATCGATTGCTGATACAATGTTAAAGTGTCTATTCGCTTATTCAAGCTGCATAATTATATCCTAATGCTAGGTTGATTCCATTTCACACGATACCCCCGTATGAATAGTAATCGAATTCAAAAATTAAATTTTTATCTTATCGAAATTACAACTGCACACATCGGCGAAGATATTAAGTGGGCGATATTGGTTTTATTGCGCTGCAATAAATCTGTGTGGTCAAGTGGTTTTAAAGCAAATATTTGCAACTGCACACACTTTTCACTATCGATCGCAAATATTGATGGGAAAATGTGGAAATATTCTGATCGTTATCGCACGTATATTAAAGATACACACGCGAGGCCCTTAGAGTTTGTAGAGATTGCAAATGCAATCGTGTGTACGATCCACATTTTGCTCTACTATATGACTCTACATTTTGCTACAATAGATAGCGCTTACAGTCTTATTACTGAGGACATCGGCTTATTGCGTGTTAGTTTTTATGTATCAAAGTTTTAGAGACTAGAATGTATCACTTTTATTAACAAATACGTATTGAATACCTAATGAAGATGACTGGTCTACAATGACTTTCTATTTATAGGTTCAATTTGTGTAACCTTACACTATGTGAGTTCTGGATCTCATGTAAATTATCTTAAGTAAATTATAACCAATACTGGATTGACTTGATAAGTCGAGTATTTGATAATAAGGCATTTTTTATTTAATAATAAGACATCGGTGGCCTGAAGCTTGCTCGAAAATCTATTTAAATTATTTACCTATAAATACGAATAATCCTAGGAATGTTCGCCTATGTACAAATTGTATATGCACCTATCGCATCTGCAAAATAAAATGTACAAACAGTGGGTAAGTCTTCAAAAATTAATTTAAATATGAATATATTTTACGGATTTCGTCACGATTTAATTTTGTTTTTCGACCGACTTCAAAAACGGAGGCGGTTGTCAATTCGACTATATTTTTTTTATATTTGTTACCTCCGAACTTTCGACGGCGCGAACCGATTTTGATGATTCTTTTTTTATTTCAAAGCTGCTGCTTCCCATATTATGGTCATTGGTATTAGACCTTGGAAAGCTGGAAAGGTTCGAAACGTCGGGAATTTAAAAATGAAAATTAAAACGCGATAGAATCCTTAAAATAGTTTCATTTAATGATCTATCTTTAATAATCTATTTAAATATTCGCGCAAAAAAAAAATCAATAAATCAAATATGACATTAAAATTTGTTGTAATGAGGGTGCCCCAATGGGATTACCATTGGGCTACCCCATTACAGACAACATGATGCTTAATTCATAAGAATGCAAAAATACTTAAGAAATAGAAGTAAAATTTAACTGGTGTGCAATTTAAGCTCTCTTTTTCCCTTTATCTCAGAAGTTAGCGTATATAGCAAATGTAAACTTTAAGTAAAGCTGGGCTTTTTCTAACTGTACCGTTCTGACCTAAGAGCAAACTGTCCCCATAAACACTGGAGGCACGCTCGGGGATAAGATGATCGCAGCTTCTACGTGCTCTAAAAACCCAAGTTACCAGAAGTTTATTAAGTTAACAGAAATAAACACAATTCCGAGCCGCCAGGAAACCTAAGAAATGACCGGCTCGAGGGTAACAGCTACCGTGTAGTGGCATCCAATTCATAAGCGGTAGCGGAGCGATTTGCACGTAGGCCATTAATTGAACGAACCATAGCACATGGCTATATAGGTGAGACAACTGCTAACCTTCCTTCATCCAAGTACAGTACATTTAATGTTACTTCTATGAAATATAACTGCACTTTTTTCATGTAATTGTTGAAAGTACCGAAGCAGCTGTAAAGTGTTAAAATACCATCACTTTATTTATCTCTCTTGCTTGTAATATTTATTTTATTACATATGATTATTATGTATAGTTTTCTATTATATTTTCTTTTTTATCATACACTGTAAACTGTAAACTGTTGTAAATCAAAGTAAATATTTATTTGTATAAAATTATGTATGAGTTAACATTAAGTAATATAATTTTTTCATTAAAATTATAAATTAAGTGATTCTCAAGATATTAAAACTGCAAGTAATCTTTCGACTTTAAAAACAGTCAAACTCTACTATTAAATAAGGCCGGTAACACTATCTTAAGCGATAATTTCGAAGATTCCCACGTGTGAGTCGGTCTCGCGCATGAAGGGTTCCGTACCATATCTATATAAAAAAAATCATGTCTGTTGTACGACTGCCCCACTTGAATATTATAAACAGAAATACATCATCTGTGAAAATTTCAACTGTCTAACTATCACGGTTCATGAGATACAGCCTGGTGACAGAGAAGCCAGAGAGCGAAGTCTAAGTAATAAGGTCCCTTTGGGTACGGAACCCTAAAAACAACGCTCTTGATGATTCAACGCGACCGCCCCTGAATTGGGCCGAGCGCAGTATACTACTGCGTAGTACGATATAGCCGAGCGTACACTCATATGAACTTTTGCAGGCGGGGAAAAGCAGAAGCGGTCCCACGACCGGTTTCTAGAATAGTGCACATCCACTCCGCGAACAATGTTGGCCCCGTGCGCCCGAAATGACGTCGATATTCCGTCTGTTGGCAACATTTAATTTGAGGTGCCATCTGTGGACGATAGCAAAGAAACTGACAACAATGAAGGCAGTTCCATATTGCTGAGGTTCCTGTAGTGGGGATACCTGAGGCTTTATATCTGCTAAGCACCATCGGAGCCAGCACTTAGCTTTCGAATATTGGATAGTTCACTATCTTCATACGCGCTGTCATTAATTGTTAACCAATTGTTTGTCTTGAATATATATTTAGTAAAAATATAAGTTTATAATCTAACACGTCGCCCATTGTATTCGGCAAACGATCGAGATATATGACAAACTTTACGTGTTTGCCAAATTGTTTTACAGTATACAACTGCACACGAAATAGCCACGGTCAACGTGTTTGCCAAACAATACTTCGAACCGTCAAACATCGAACTATTAGTTTCGATTTATTTGTTGCGAATATTATACAGAGAAATTTAAAGATTTCATCATGTCTATTTTTTGTTTTCATTTTAACCTTAATTAATACAATATTTGGGATTCTGTTATTTCGAAGTTTTAATTTTTGTACAATATAACGAAAACTTTCGGCGCTATGGGGATCGAACCCGCGTCTTCTGGTTTCACGCCAGGCGCTTTACCAACTAAGCTAAGCGGACGATGACCTCAAGCCGCGAAAATCTTGACATGTATATAGGTACCTTCGTTCTATTTCATTTTAGCAATGATTGGCGCATCCAGTTTGCATCCTTTACAGCGTATAACACCTTATAAAATAACATTCAATATTAAATATTTGTTACGAGAGATGTCGCCATTGCTCTTAATTTTTTTAAGATTGCTTTGTAATCCCAATAAAACACTTCTTATTGCAAAACTACTGTAAGTTTATACTGCATAGATCGGAACAAATTAAAATAGTAACCAGTAAGCCAGGTTATTTAGAACTTTAGGAGAAGAAGCAGTCTATATCGTAACCATGGATACTGTAAAGTGTTTAAAACATAGGAAATTCCGAAAAGATTAAATACGTATAAGATTTATTTACAGGGTATCTTATAATTGGTACCGGCAGCGCCGCGCCAAAGAACACTTTCACGTCACTGAAGAAGCCATAGTTTTCCAACGTTTTTGAATGAATCCGTTTGTGTTTGATGATTTTGAATTTAAATTTTGACATCATTTTAACGCTTACACGACCGTTTCTAATCTGGATGTGTAAATGAAGCGATATTGTGGAAAATTAGTTGTGTAGTGTTTGTTATAAGAAACGTTAACGATAATTTCCATGGTATCGTTCGGCATCTTACAGTTGCATGGATTAATTACCCGCAAGAGCAAATATCCGTTTCGAACGAGTAATTAGCAAAGCATACGCTTCGTTTGATGGATTACTTCGGCAAGCAGCGAAGTGAGCCGTGGGCCTTTGTTAATATCCACCAAAGATTGATGCTCGCCCTTCTTAACGGAGAAAGTGAAGTCGGTAATAGTTCAGGAGTAACTAACTCAACGTTATTCTTAAGCAACAGTAATTTTTCCCATATGAGCATAAAATCTTCTTGGAAAGAATCTTCTTCATGTCGTCGTCTGTGAAGAGAATTAAAAATAAATATGTAGGTATATATGTTAAAATTTAGGTAGGTTTATTTAAAGAATTGGAAGGAATTTGTTTATTTAATTTTTATTTTTATTCGTACTGTAACTCGCGGCTTTGCGCTGCGAAACTTTTTCTGAGTATATACAGGCTGTTACTTTACTTTAATTATCATTTAGTGGTAAATATTACAGTAAAAGACAACGTAGTAATGCCTCGAAATTTTTCACATTCGTGAGAAATCATCATCAGCTTTCTTGACGCCGTATATTAATTTGTGAGATGTTCGTTAATCTTCTAACAAATAAAGCGAAACTTCATTCTGTAGATTACTTTAAAGGCTAAAAGCTAATATTGTTGCATGTTTATTTTATAATTATCTCGGTGCTCATATGACAAGGTTAAGTAGTTTAACTCTGAATGTTTGCATGAAAAAAATATTGGCAAGTTTGGCATACCGTTTTCACTTCGGATTAGAATAATGGGTAGACGTTGCTTTAAGTTTGGTCAAGAGCCTGACAAAAGTGACTGTGGAATTGTCCGAAATGTGCATTGATACTCCTTCAAGCGAAATCATACTTATGCCAGAATTATAACCTGAGAGAACCAAATGGTGACCGTTAAATATCAGTTTTGTATTACAATGACACAAAGCAGCTTTAGCTTGCTTAACGATGCTGTTGATAACTTTCGTAACTATCTTTACTGCGTCGTAATAAGGGTCAAATTTGAAACCTACAATGGAGGCGTCGAGTTGTTTTAAGTAGTTTGAAACTTGCCTAACATACTTGTGTTGCAGCATTTGGCTCAGGTGCTAATTTTATTGATTCATTTCATTCCATCCATTGTATTCTAATTTGGATAAACGCTTTGCCATTTAATACGTTAAAAGTGTTCGTGTTTAACAACAGCAGAATAATGTTGTGACAGTGGTTAACAAATTACCCCTCAGACAGATTATTCATTTATTTCTGCTGATAATGTGAAAGAATTTAAACCGGCCATGCAAGTTCATACAACCTCCTCATAGCTCATAAATACTGCACCCCAAAGAGTCATGGAGTCTAAGTAATGTTTAAAACTTAATTTACTGCAAAGGATACGAGTATGTAAATTTTTTATGTTACTTTTTTAATTCATAATCCTTCACTTTTATCTTAAGCGTTTTTTATTACAATAGTGTTTTAATTTAATTTCGAAGTAAAATATGAATTTTAGTATTAATATTCTTTTAACTTCTGGGCTGAATTCTACATGACGTAGGAATGAGGTTTTTTTTTGTTTTAATTTTATTATTTTTATTCAAAATACAAATATTTTTCGTAAATAATTAAACAATCTAAATTTTAAAATAATAATAATATATGAAAATAAAGAAAGAGGAAAGTGATATGGAATAGTTAATAGTAAAATTATTTTGAATTTTTCTAGATCGTAAATAATCCATAATTTTGTTTTCATTTTAAAATTTAACGGGTTCGTCGTAAACGTAACCTGTTTTGATACGTATTATTTTATTAAATGTACGCAGCTATGTTATAAATGTTGCTAACGTACGTGATATAAATTAATTCATAACAAATTAATGAATGGGCTCCTGTTATCTTTATTTACAACTGAGTATGAAAGGATATTAATTAACAGTAGAGTAGTTAGACGACAGACGTCTATAACAATTAATCTAGAGTTCGTACGATTTCGATGAATATGAAATTATAACCTCACACCTACACTCTGCTGCAGCTTTAGAATAATTACATATTTCAAACCAATCTGTTTGTCTATTACATTTATCTTGAGCAATAAATTTACCTGGTAAATATAAATAGTCCTGGCTTTAAAGTTCTCGATGAAGCTTAAAAAAATATACAAGGTCTTAAGAAGAATAAAGAGGGGGGGATAACTTGAAAAAAAAAATAAGCGATAGTGATGTAGCAGGGATCCTCGAGCATTTTTTTTCCGTACGTTCTTCCAAACAGGATTTAAAGTAAATTTACTGAAAGCAAGTATAATGAAATAGCCTTTTCGGTATGTGGTATTAACCAAATATTATATTAACATAGTCAAGAATCCTTAGATCCTTCGATTATTACAGGTACATTTCACATTTATAAATATTTATTTATAAGTAAACGGCCTGCAAATTTTCGAATTAGCAAATGTGCGGACGAAATCAAGCTTGTTGCCGGTTGGATATAGTGTAACCTGCAATCTGCATTAGACCCGACCGCCCACATAAACAGTCTGTGGGCGCACACCTCGCAATAAACCTGTACTCCTCTTATTACTATATCCTAAAACGTATAAATTACAATCAAATTTACATGCATAACTAAAAGCCGACATTATCAATGGTTTTTCCAGCGACTTGTGACCGTTACCTCAGGCGTTAGTTTAAATATAAATAAATATTTTAGGACAATTTTACACAACGTTATCTAGTCCCAAGCTAAGCAACGCTTGTACTATGGGTACTAAATAACTGATAAACATACTTTTCTTTTGTAAAATATATAATATACACCCAGACACCAGGAAAACACCATGTTCATCACACTATATTTTTCCATTAGTAGAATCGAACCCACATCCTCTGACGCAGGAGGCAGGTACATTACCCACTACGCTATTCGGGTGGTCAAAGAGAGTTTAAGTATTAGAAGTAGATTATACTGGCTAGGTCATTGCAGTTGTTTAGCTATTGACTTCGGTGCTATTGAAGGTTAGGAGGAAATAAGAAGTAAGAGATAAGTTTCAATATATTATAGACGCATATCATACTTCTATCTATCTCTTCAGATACAGGAGACGTAAATACGCTTATTATTTGTATATGATTCATACATAATCTGTAACGGAGTTCTTGACCTACAAAGGAGTTGCGTTCACGCACGCTCTACTAGGAAATAATACAACACAACAATAAGAACAAGATTTTCCTGTATAGATACACAAATAACAGGAAATTCCTTAACTTATGGAATATTTTAGATTATTAAAATAAGAGGGATTTCACGAGTGTTATCATATTAAAAATATATTGCTTTCATCCGTCCATCGTTTATTAAGCAGTCGTTGTTGCGACAAATCTTCTGCTTTTTTTTTTTATATTATTTATTATACTAAGTTCACTGTGACTCACGCTGACAATGGTCGGAGAAACGGACACAAACAAAATGAATTGTAGATGTTCGCGTTTCGATATAACCGTACAACTTTCCTTTTGCTGTTAAGGTACTGAATTACTGTTATATTCTTACAGTAAACCGTTTCAGTGATAGATCATGCGCTATGGGAGCTTATGAGGCAAGAGTGTAGAGCCATTGCTAGCCGAAAGCGGTACCTGTGCCAGTTACGAGTCAATCAAATAAATTTCTGATGGAACAGTAGCCTACCGTTGGATCGTGGATAGAGAAAAGTAAAAAAGTAACGGTGCATACATATCCCACTGCTGGTCAAAGGCCTCCTACGTGAAGAGGGTATCAGGGCATCATAGTCTACCAAGAGGCCCCACCGCGATTTGGCTGACTTCACATAATGGATAATAAAATGAAATAAAACTTCTTGTCGAAAAGTAGCGTCAGTTCTACCACAACATAAGCAAACGAGGATCAAGGAACAGCTGTCACTCTGCACGTTCACACCTCGCCCCGGCTAATCAGTGGGAACTTCTATTGTAATATTCATTACACCGTGTAACCGTTACGTGTCATTTATCATTCGATTAGCGCATTAATGGCTCCTCACACGACGCCCGAGTCACGACAGGTAACGGTATGGTGTCGTGCCCGGCTAGAGCCTAGTTCTGAACCTGAAACACGGCCCAGCACACGTGTCTAGGTTCCCTATTGTGATATTACGAATAGCTGATTAAGTCACGAAGCAAGGGAACAGCCGCGTCCCTTAGCCGGACATTCCGCCGGTGTGTAAATCGCAATGTGCTATTGTTGAGCGCAAGAGAGGTATGGGAACTGTGTCTGCGACTTAACTCTGGCTGTGTCTTGCGATTTCACTCACGTCCAGTCCGGCCCTGTATGGCTTTGATTATATTTGTATACGCGCATCTTTGCTTCGTGTAGACAATACGAAAGCAGATAAAGGTTAAACGACTCTAGGAGTGAAGATTACGGTATTGTGAATGAACGTCTGAATAAGGTAGAAAATTATGTAATGTTGGCTTCATCTAGCGAAAATATTCACTGAATTATCTTCGTATACTTAATTTTTTATTTTTTTTTATTATTGTTTTTGTTTATTTAGGTTTTTTCTGTTTTTGGTCGAATAAAGCCTTTAAGTTACTAAGATGGAAATGAGTTTAACACATGTGTTACGGCAACACCAAACATCACTTCCGCATAGATCGGGGCCCCCAGAGACACACAATTTCTGCCTCGTCACTTATATCTTCAACGGCTCAAGTGCAACATCAATAATTGTCAGAAATTGCAACATCTACGAGCGACCTATTTTTCATTGATACATCCACTTCTCTACACATGAGACGAAAATGAAATCAGTTTCTTCTATGAAAGCAGTACGAAACCAGATAGTTAGCCCGCCCCTTTAATGTCTTTGCTCGCATGCGTAAATACTCCTAACAGAACCATTAAGATTTGGATAACAATAAATAATTTTATCCAAATCTATACAATTCTATCATATGTTTTTTATGTCGGAAGTGCGAACGAGCCGGCGGTTCACCTAACGTTAAGTAATAACCGCCGCCCATGGAACTTTGCAACACTCGTAGGGTTTAATATGTGTTGCCACCTTTTAATAAAGTGGGCCCCTGCTGCCTTAATCATCAGACGTAATGCAGAAATGTAACACATCCACTTCACGCCGGTCTTCTGTGAGGTCATGGTACTCACCCGAACGGACCTGGCCATTTTCACAACATTGAGGCTGTTGCGTGGCCCTACCACAGTTAAGTAGATAAGTTTAAATATCATCTTCACCATCATCAATCGAAAAATGTCCACAGTTAAACAAAGGCCTGCTCCTTAGAACAGCATAACGAATGTCTTTGCGTCCACTAGTTACACCGCTTGATTAAAAATGTCGTCTGAAAGACGGGATACCTCATTTGTACAGAGATAGAGCACAGACTCAACTTAAAATTGATCCTTATTAATGTTGAATAATAGAACATCCGTTATAATGATAACTTTTTCTCAAAACGGCTTTGGTAAATATAATGGATGTCTGATGACACTATATTATTATTATTTTTCAAGCGATTTCTCCAATTGGAGTCATTATGCCTGAATAGATGCGTAAGCACATAACATCACGCCAAATTGATAAATAATTGAATGTACAGTCACCATCACAGAGAGGAGATTCATAAAAGCATATTTGATTTTGTCAGTTCTTTACCATTAGTGCATTTGCTTTTGTTACACTATGGTAGACTCAAGCCATGGCTGCTTATATTTTTCCAATGACCCCTCTGAATTTAAAATTCGTCAATAATTAATATTAGGCTAACAAGTACTATATTACATGTAATTGTACCATTCTGACCTTTAGTCACTCTGTGCGCGATTAAACTTAATTGGTGATATGTATAATAATACTATTTACAACTTAATCGCAAAGTTCACGCAGTTACTAATCAAGTATTTGATCTGTGATCAATAAATAATTGTTCCGGATCTCGGTATCCAAGGAGATTTGAAATCGGACTGGCGGACCGTCGTAAAAAATACCTAGCCAATATCGCTACCGTGATTTACATGCAGTGCCGACCCCACCTAGGCGAGAAGAATGAAGACGATGATGTACGTAGGATGACACTATGATTGTACAAAATTAATCAAATACAATAGAAAATATTGCTCTTCTACATTTTTGAAAGAGCCCTTTTGCTTGTTTAGTAACGTTTGTTGTTGTGAAAATAAATAATACAAGAATTTCATTCGTTCTGCTACGTGTGGAACAACAGTTTGATGGCGTAGTGCGAAGGTTTATCCAGTTTAACTGTGGCAAGTCCTCACTGTTGCACGAATGGGCAGGTCCGTCCGAGTAAGTACCAACAACTCACAAGAGACGGGCGTGAAGTGGAAGTTTTGCATCGGAGTTTCGTCTGGTGAGTGAGGTAGCCGGGGCCCACTTTATTAAAAGGTGGCAATGCATGTGCAACCCTACAATTGTTGGATGACAAGTTAAAGAGTACGGGCTAGTTGCGAAGCCGGCATAATAAAACGCGGCATAATTTCTGAGCCAAAACTTCTAAATAAAGAAAGAACGGAAAAGTATAATTTTATATTATTTATAAGTATAATTTTTATGGAAGGGATAGTATAATTTTTTAAAACATAATAAGTTATCAAAATGTACAGTTCACCACACCAAAAGCTATGGGCCTTAAAGTTGGCAGCTCCGCTCGTACTATATTTGTAGATATTTTAATGAATAACATAGCGTTCATAAAAATTTGAAGTAATATTATAACAACCCATCTAGAAGCAATCGTGACAGTGTATTTATAGTTCCATTATTCAGTAAAAAGTTATATTTACTAACTTCGTAGAGTAACGCGTCCGTTGTTATCAGGAGCTATTTTTACATAAGCGGGCGTTTTATCTCGCTGCGGTGTCGTATTACGATGGCATCACCAAACAGTACACCCACAGAACAAACCTGGCGTTTCTCCGTCGGCTAATTACTCACAAATTGAACGTTTACAGCCAACCCATGGTTTGGTACAAGCGATAAGCGAAAGGACTTATTACCAACCGTTTATAATTAATGTTTAATAAAATTAACCTATGGATTTTATCTTTATTTTAAACACGGGGCCGACGTTAACTTAATCGTACTGCGTGGCAATCTATAGGGGTGGCCTAGTATGTTCAGCAGTGGACTCAAACAGGCTGAAACGATAATGATGATGCTCTAATATAGTAATAATCCCGTAATTGTATAATAATCTTCCGCTGAAGTACTCGTAATATCAACATTGGCTTACTTTAATTTGCCAGTAAATCGTAGATCATCAGTACATAATTTCTCACCAAAATAATGCAATATATCAGAATTTTATTTTTTCCAAAATATTATACCTTTGGTTACCTTTGGTTTTTTTTTTTGTGTATTTACACAACATTATTTTAAAGAAGTTTTAATTCGTATTTCCTTAAAGCGAAATTATTTTATAACTAGTAAACAATAAAAATATCCGCAAACGATTATCTTGTACCAATCCAGTGTTGCTGTTAAAACAGACGGTCTCTTTGATGAGCACCCTTGAAATTTGACACCGTTTGGTAAACTGTCTGAACTTCAAACGCGATAATATAGCGCTCCGTTTCTAAATATATATAAATTTTGAAATTCAGTGCAACAATTGAGTAATGAAATTTTAATAAAACGAATGGTTTCGTTTTGTTTTTAAAATTAAACTTGTTGATACTGATACCAACAAAAGTAGATTTTGATCTTCATTTAAAAGACTCATTTGAAAGCAATGTTACTACTGATATTCACTATTCAGGAAAAATTCCATAATTGTGTTATGCTTGTCGCAATAAATCAGAAAATTATAAATATAATTATTTCTTATTTAGGATATGAGATAGTAATTTTAATAAAATTTTGTACACGTTCTATTTTGTGTAGAATTTTTTAGATGTTAGTAGTTATGAAGAAGGAAGTGATGAATAAAACAATATTTAACCATGCATCTGCCTTGGCCCTTGTAAATCTTGTAATCCGGGAATCTAAACAGAACTATATTGATCTATTGGAGATGTACGACGTGAGAGTTTGATACAAGTAACGTGTAAAGGTCAACTGAACTCATTATTATGCAATCAGTTACTTGAGCAAATTGAAACAGCAGACACTACCGCAAGTACAAGTCGCGTTCATTATAACAGCGACGTAATATAGGATCGAGCCAGTATAAAGCCCTTGACACGTCAGCGCGTAGTTTAGTGGCACAGTAATTGCGGACAGCACACCTGCGGCCGACTTCTTAGCCAGCTAGATTGGCTTCGAGCTATCCGCTGGCCTTCCGCACTTCTATGCCCTATTCGATTTCTTAATAACGTCGTTAGAGTTAAGGATGATAATGCTCATTCAGGTTGTTGTTTATATAATTAATAAAGCACTAAAAACACAAGTATTACTATCAATAATATTCTCTCTCGCTTGTGTTTGCAGTACGTTGGCAAAAACATTTTTTATGATAACATTACTATTATAATATCTTTTTGAAATTCACTCTTTGGTTAAAATTAAACATCTGTTTAGATCTGGATCTCTCAAGGTACCCTCAGATTTGATCAGAATTGATTTCAGTTTATTAAAACAGTATCGATCTGTCATATTCGATTCTTTGAAATACATATGACAGCTATTTGTTGACAATCTCTGATGGTGCGGCTAAATAAACTAAATACTTTAACCCCGCAGCTATCTATAACAAATAACCCCGTTGATAAATACGTTATGCACACATTGCATCTATCTGCGAGATATTTACTCTCCACTCAAAGGAACCCGTACTACAACTTCCGTAGCGTACCGCAGTGTTTACGGCAGAATATGGGTTGAAATATACGTATAGCCGTGCGATTTTTATCAGGACATTTAGAAGTTTCTTTTTCAGAAGCGATCTTGTCTTCCATTGTTTCTATATCTTCTCTTGCATTACTCGTTTTGTCGGTTAAAATTCTTTGTTGCATTTTCCAAAATCACACGACCACGATTTCGTCGCATTCATGTGGACCTTCCGATTTCCACTTCCCAGATGTAGTCTCACCGCTGAGCTTGCTCTATTTCCAGTCGCATCATAGTGCCGGCCCCCGTTTTATTTACACATGGGCATATTCGAACGCGCGACTTATTTAGAACCTGGCCCACACCGGCCGCACCAGATGCGGACAAATACCAATATCTTTACGACACGTCCGCGCCTCGCTCGGAACACGTGCCTGGTGACCGTGCGCGCATTATTCTCAATGTAAATAAATATGGCATTAAAGTTTCCTCGTCGCCGACACTGTAAACACACCCTTACGTCGTCGGGACACGCAGGGTCCCTTCGGATTTGTGACGGTTTCTCGCATTGGGGATAAACGGATCACTAATGGTGATTTAGTGAAGCTATTGACACTATAGGTACTTTTTTTTTAGTTATAAGGACATGTTTTCTATGTTAAAATGTAATATCGGTCGTAAAAGTAGAGTAAAGTGACAGCCTATTAAGACCCACTGTTGGGCAAAGGTCTCCTCTATATAGAATGTATTAGGATATAGTCCACTACGCGACCCCAATGCGCATTGGCGGACTTCACATATCTTTGAAAAATTTTTTGTTACTATTTCGAAAACATGCTGGTTTTCTCAAGATGTTTTCCTTCACCGCCGAGCACGTGATAAGTAAGCACTAAAACTTGCATATAACAATGTGATAGGTGCGGGCAGCGCGATTTGAACTCAGGTTGCAGGAAAATATTAAACGAATGCTAGGACACTGTAGATACTACACAGCTTACTTATATGGATAGTGCTGGATCATAAAAAAAGTTAATTATGCCTGTGAATATTTAAGTCAGCAACGAATGGCAATGTCAATTTTTTAAATAATACCTTGAAAATCTTTGGGCTTATCTAGATTAAAAAAGAACTTTGGTCTTTTCACCGCGTATCTATTTCTACAGAACCTTTTTGTGAAGTCAAACGGACCGCACTTTATGGGAGTTTTTTTTTTTTTTTCACTACATCGTCGTGTGTGGTGCACTTTGATGTTGCTATTGTTTATATTTCGTATTTTACCTTAAACTAAATTTACCTACATCTGTTCCGACCCCAACAATATTACCCGTGTATATGTAGTTCGGTATGAACGTTAACTCTTATGGCCAGCCAGGTCAAAAGTTCTGTAAATTAAAATTACCAGAACATTAAAAAATTCGTCATTCTATCATTATTATCGTCTGTAATTTTAAGTCGATTATTCAATATTTATATCTTATATGTTATATCAATATTAAAAACACAGCCTATTAATATTAAATCGAACTTGTATCTCGCTAAGGCATACGATCAAAGTTGAATGTATTTTCATCAATTATAACACCGATTTACGGTTGTATTTGATTAATTATAACCAGACAATCCTCAAATTGTATGAACCTCAACGCAAATAACTAAAGCCAACCTCGTTCTGCATATATGTATGTACTAGGTGCTGCACGCAACTTCGTCTGTGTAGAATAGGCTGAAGGCGTAACATTCAGACAGAAAAACAGGTATACATAAAATATGTATATAAATAATTAGAACCTATGTATTATTCTAATGTATAAGCTATATTATTGTTAAGTTTCATTAAAATCCATTCAGTAGTATTTGCGTGAAAGAGTAACAAACATCCATCCATACATACAAACTTTCGCGTTTATAATATTAGTAAGGATTCAATCAATCCGCTGTAAGATACCCTCGTCTTCAGTCAGCAACAGAAACTATATAAGATAACCGTCCTGGTAAGTTATGTCTATCTTGCAGTACCATTTAGCCCCAAAAAATGAATGAAACGTTACATAACGGAAACTGTTATTGGTGAATTAACTGTTGAAAGATCATTGAAAGTCACGTTTAAACTATCGTTAGTTGCTTATATTGACAAATATTTTACAAAGGACGAGAACCTTTCGCAAGCAATGTGGCATTTCACGAGTATGGTGGCGCCAAAACAATGATAGAGTTCACACCTCTGACGTTGGTACATCTGACAATTGCAATGTGAAGATGTTATCATTCATCCCTTTACTCTCAACGCACACTGGCTGATTTCTTATATACCATTATAATCTATTCAACAACATCGAGTGCTGTGTGTTTGATTGCTGTATTACCCGTAGTAAGCAGATAACTCATTAAGTTTACTTACTAGTGTCGTTCTATGACGGCCCAAGGTTTTGTTTCTCAAAATATTCACCTCAAGATAATTCTAAGAAGAGGTGACCTTTACCTTATTATTGTTAATATCAGCTCTCCATCACATTTGATTTTTCAGTATTTGAAATTAGATTAAGCTAGGCTAAAATTTCCCTAATAACAGAAAGTGTACTATGCATTTAGTATATAAAATATATACTAACTGCTGCCCGCGACTACGTCTGCGTAGAATAGGCTGAAGGCGCAACATTCAGACAGAAAGTCAGAGAGAAAGAGTAACAAACATCCATCCATACATACAAACTTTCGCGTTTATAATATTAGTAAGGATGTTATAATGCCTTAAATATTGGCGTGTATGCGGAGACACCTTATCTTCTGTTTAAAACCGGGTCTGACAAACGTTCACATGCAATTGGATCTACTACTAGGTCTACTGTAAGGTTCTTTTGAACTAATTTATTATTTCGTTTAACACCAATTGGCAGGTCCGTCCGGAGAAGTACCACGACCTCACAGAAGACCGGTATGAAGTGGAAGTTTTATATACTTTTGCGTTTTGTATGGTGAGAGAGGTAGCCGGGGCCCATACTATAAAAAGTGAGCGCTTCTGCAGCCCGACGGGTGCAAATGTCCATGAGTGGTGGTTATCACTTAACATCGGATGACCCACCAGCTCGTTTACCACCTTCTCACATAAAAAACTCAACCTCGATATCAAACATTAGACTGTCCATGAACTTAGTAGTCTGCGTCAAATATTCAACATTTAATTCAATAATAACAGAGTTGACTAGTAAAAAACAAATGACCTCCACATATCATCAGTATGACCTTCGAAAAGGACAGGCTCTTAAATTAGCTACGGTCTTTGTGCTCTAGACGTCTCTGTTTATTAACCTCTGAATAACCATTAGTATCTATTTCATTGTTAAGCATGCTAAAACTTGAACCAGTTGTCAATTTCAAACGCAGTAGCCGCTTGAACCCAGATAAAGTCGAATAACACGTGACTTTAACAATTCACAACTCCTTCACTATATATACGTCATAATCAATCAAACAAATCGTGCCTCAGTAAATGAGTCCACGCGATAATCGACACTGTGGCCTGTGACTTTGTATAAATACCGGACATTTATCCTTCATATCGGATAAATAAGCCGAATTATTAACTGCAACAATACCAGTGGACGTTATAAGAGATATAATCATTATAATGCAATTGTGTAATGATATAATGAACGTGATACGAACACAACAACATTTTATGTTAGTTCGCTGACGACCATGCACGCGTAAACGAATGTTAACATAATGCAGCTGTGTAGCGGTTGTGTGCGTAGATATGTAGAGTTTACGCACACATGTCCATAAATCTTGGAAAACTATAGATTCTCGTATTACGCTCGATTGCGGAATAAATAAACGCAGAAGTCTTTGTTATACTTGTCAATGGTGTTCAAAGTATTGTCTTTATTGGCAATGCTTTTTTATTCCAATTAATGTTATTATTCAAACTGTAGTTATTAACGTTTCTTGTTTTTGACCATATGTTTTGTACGCATGCCGTCATTTCAATATCGTCACTAAATGTGTTCATTTCACACAATTAGAATCAAGCACAACATGACATACCAGTTGAATTGTTGTAAGAAAAGAATCCGCGCAATTAACTCAGAGTTTGAGCACCACTGGTCACCGACTTGATTCGCTAATCGCAAAATAACGTTCACCGTGCCGAGACTAACCTTGCTCCGGCGTTTATTTGGCTTCGTTATTTATGTAGTATCTGTCAGTCTCGGTCATTATTTATTGGGTTTGCGAAATGTAATGTTTCTTAGTTAGTGTTTACTTCATTTAATATCTTCACAGACTCTGATAGTTTGACATATGCAGTGAAACCAAACAGTGATCTAAAGTTTAAAATGTGATTTCTTAAGTCTTATGGAAATAAAACCGTTTAAAAACTTTTAACTTGAACGGTTTTATTTTCTGCCTTTTTTTTTTTTTGTGCACTGAAAACTACAATATTGTATTGTCATCTAAATGAAATGTGTGTACCAAATTTCAGATCAATCTGACAACGGCAAGGTGCTTAAATTTCAATTTCTAATTTTGACCAAAATAAATAAACAAACAAATTCCGTACGGGTCGAGCTAAATAAAACCGTTTAATAAAACCGTTTAAAAACACTTAAATTATTGTTTTTAAACTTGATAAAACGTATTTCTCAAGAACGTATCTTAAACCAAAAACTATGTTAAATATTACTGTGAATCTTTGTTACATGATTATTGTTGATACATATGATATTATGATCATCCTGTGAAATATACTATCTGGTCGATTTAGCTTAATCCGGCATCCTCTATAGATAAGTGCCGAAGGTATATAATCGATATACCGGACTTTTTAGCATTTACTTCACTACGTTTAGAACCCTTCCCAGCATTCATGGTCACGGGACAGACTGAGTTGTTACACTACGAGATACAACATCAAAGTTTACCTTTTTTTTATTAAATGATTTTTTGAAATTAGGGTGATCAAGAAATAACAAAATATATGGTATCTAATTCTTAATCTCTCTGTCTTCTTCTGGAAAATATCAACTCGATATTTCATGTTGACTGCTCCGATTTTAATAATTAAGTCTTTTTTTTTAATTTGGCGATAATAAAATAAATAGCCCGTTCACCTGATGTTAAGAAATAACTTGGGCCCGGGCTTTAATTGCGTTAAAAAATCAAAACGGTGAGCCGCGGCTACCTGACTTACCAGAAGAAGGGCAGAAGTATAAATATTTTATACATTGGTCAACTCAGAGGACATGGTTTTTCTCTGCACGAATCATTCACAGCTACTGTATACTTAACGCGGTGAAAGTTAAGCAAATAAAAGGCAATATGTCTTCTTCGCTTAACTTTACTTACTACGCCATTGACATAAAAGTTACATCACTTCCATCTGTAAAACGATTACATGTCTTCGAAACGCAAGCAACAATTCTCACAGAAGCAATCGCGCCTTAATTCCATCTTCCAATGTTTTACATCATCCAACTAATATAGTGACAGTGGTGGTGCTATTCCACGGTGTTCTACGCGCGGCTACTGTGTCCAATGCTAATGACGCGGCGTGCATCGGGATTCGCTCCACTCGTAGTGATGTGCATTAAACTGATGTCGATATCGATAAATGTAGATACATTTAAAAGAATTAAAAGCATGCCAATAAAATATTTCGAAGATGCGTGAAAGCTTCCAATCCTTGCTGAGCTTGCTCTGCGGACTATTTCCTAACATCTTTTTAATACACAATATTTAAACAAATATGAAGAATCTTTTGTAGACAAATAATCCTAACACGAACTAGCATATCAGACGAATGCGCAACTAACAGCAAGACGTGTAGTACAGTCACAAGATTTCGGATGTGCACCGCATAAAATTTCTGTATGTTATGCGTCCTACAATGAAACTACTTACAATGAAAGGACACGCGGATAAATTAAACAGTGAACTCGTTTCGACCACTTTCACTCGAGCCCTGACATGCGTCCCAACAATGCGGCTGCTTCGGGGAACCCGTTTTATTTACAATTTTTTTGGCCAGACATTCTTAACGCGAGGTGGGGGTCTGTAGTTGTCCTTCACCTGTCAATTTAGAGCTCAGTGAGAAACTGAGAAGCTCCAGGCATTTATAATATCAACCGATGTCTTAATATTTATAGTTTGTACAACTGTGTTAGGGCCACGCAGCAGCCTCGGCTGTTGCACGAATGGTGAGTGAGGTGGCCGGAGACCAATTTTCAAAAGGTTGTCAACGCATCTGCAACCCACGGGTGTAGTAGATGTCCATGAACGGCGGTATTCACTTAACGTCAGGTAAAGCGCCTGCTCGCTTGGTAATTTTTCACATAAAAAAAAGTTTGTACACATATTAATATAAAAGTATACGGACAGATACTGTACTGAAGATGTATAGCATCATATTATATATGATATCACTCAAGCTGATGACTTCCTTAGCATGAGAGTAACCTAGGGCTAGGACCTCCGATAGGTCCAAAACTTGTCGAAGCGCCGATATAATGTGAGTTTAGCTGTTTAATTATTTAGTTAATAATGATTCAAAATATTATATATAATGTGTAGAAACAGCTATATGAATTCAAGATGGCGTAGAATTTGATTAATGGGAATACAATACAATTTGAATGTTATACCAAGTTTTCTATCGATGGATAATCAACACTAAAACCAGTTCACACGCAAACTCCACAGTTGAAATAGAAAAGTTATCGATAAACATATAGTAAAAACACATAGAATCACCAATTACCATGATGAGTGTTGGAAATTACGGCCCTGGGCTTATCTACCTCACTCCGTCCCTTTTTGTTCTGAATTTATTTTATACGAGCGAGCGAGACAAGTAGCACCTCAAATGACAGGTTTAGATGTAATTGAACAAGTTCTTTTTGTTTCGAGTGTTACCATCTCTCTCGGGTTTCCAGGTAGCTCGGATTATTTTCATTAACAGTTAGTGAAACATTGATTTTGAAATAAGTAGGCTAACTAGCTATTGTTTGTGTGAAATGTGAGAAAACATTGGATGTAAAACACATCCAATTTTTTCTGAATGAATGATAATGACAATGAACGTGTTGAACCCTTGTTAACTTAATTGGCAGCTCTCATCCCCAGTTGACAAGCGAAATTCCAAAAAAATTGCAAAGAAGTCGCCGGCCTTTAAGGTAGGAATGAGCTCTTATCTTAACCGATTAAGCTGAATAGCTATAAATACGCATAATAATATATAATGAAGGGATAGCAGAAAATTATGATTGAATAATCGAAAACGAAACATTTCACTGTCAAACTAAATTTGAAGTAAGTTATCCGATGTCTTTTGATGTTTTAGATAACGCAATACTTCAAGCTTCTCAATAAAATCAGATAATTGACAATAACAACTTATATGTTACTTGTAAATTATCACCGTACTCGATTTCGCCTAAGGCAGCAATCAATTATTGTGAGCTATTAAACTCACAACATACTTCGGTTGTCTTAAGTCCTTACAGCTTCATGTGAATTGTAACGTTCCCACAGAGTAAAAATAAATCAATTATGCCGCAATTATATCCTAAAATTAAACTACAATCATCTAAACAAATCCTTATATCACGTAGCCCAACCTCCATTCAACTATCACCCTAAAGTTTAAGCGTCAGTAAGACTATACTTGTCTGCCCTTGTACGACTTTATCCGAAAAGTAACCACAACTAATAATACAACCCTCGAGTGCTGTTGTTAAGCATTAAGTAGTCAAGATGTTATTTCTTGCATTAGATTTAGGAGTACTCTATATCGAATAACGACATTTCGAGTGTACAGAATAGGTTCCCATGTCGCTCAAAATAAACTTATAATTCCATCAACTATGTTCCTCATATTGGAAATCCAATAAATTTAATTAACTCTAATGCTTTATTAGCAAAGAAAGAATGTTTATTCAAAGTTTAGTTAAAGTGGACTTTGTTATTTCCATATTAGAAATTGTGTTACAGTTTTTTCGGGCAATTGTTGTTTACGCTACCCTTGACTTTGTATACGGTAGAGATTTTTAATTGAATTTTTAACGAGTATTGAATAAAGTAATTATTCACTAATAATACAAAGAGGTAGCTAAATACGAATAAACAATGTGATCAAAAAAAAAAACAATAGACGAAACTCAAAAAGTTACTAAAGTTTTTATACGAAAAGAAAACATGAGTTAGGAAAGATTTTAAAAAGGCGCGAAGAAGTGGGATTTTAATGACTAATTAGTATAAGGTATTTTAACCAGATTGGCTAATTTTTAGTTACGGCTAAAGAACCTGCCTATTTTTAATTTAAAATAGATTTAGCCCAATTTAAATTAATAATAACAAAAATCGCAAAACTGGGTCATTTTAACAGAGCATAGTATCTTTCTAAATCACTACTTATTAAAATTGAAACGAAATTGGCTCTGCCTTTTTAGTGAAATATAATATTATGTACATCCGAATACCAAATGTTTTTTCAAAAATTTTATTCTTAATTTTGGTATCTGGCTATAATGCTTTATTCTTTGTCTTTTTTAAAGATTTAATCATCGGTTTCTATTGAGAAGCTATTGAAAGTTAATAAATAAGCTATTCTACTTCACTTCTGTCCATTGCACTTAACTGTCTTAAGGATAAAGTAAGTTATGAACCAATTGATTTTAGGGCTCTGATACACTACACTATTTAGGGACTTAATATAATTTTTCATAATAAAAACATAAAACGAATTTTAAGACACAGATTATTTGAGAAAAAATGTAATCCAAATTTGTCATAATTTTTATTTAGTCCCAACTAGACTGGGTGGCGCCGTCGCTAATTTATTGGCTTCGGCGTCGGGGGTCATGGGTTCGGTTCCCATACGCGAGAAGTATTTGTGTGACCTACACATAATTGTTTCGGATATGGGTGTTTGTTTCCCAAGGAGGGTTGACGCCAGGCAAGCGGCCGGTCATGAAAAACATGGCCAAAACCGCTTAAAACATGATTCACATGTTGGAACCACCACACCTAGGTGGGATAAGGGCAGGCGGAGGAGGAGGAGGAGTATTGATTAATATCACTTAATAAATTCCATTTGACGCGAAAAATTTGCTGTTCTGAGCATATTTGTAGTCAAAAATCATATTGTCATGTTCAAAAATCAAATTGGAATGTTATGTCATGCTATATAGTAAATGTATAGTATAAGACAGTATGATGTAACACTACCCAGTTTGGTGATTCTAGGTAAATATTAAGCACTTCGCCTTGTAAATTATAAATAGTAATACAATAAATTGTCGATAGTAAACGGTCCATGTTCCGGATTGAATATCAAATATATAGTTATAGATTTTTCAGTCGAAGTTAACTTGGCTTATAATTTTGCTAATGTTATCATCATTAATGTTAATAATTAATTGTAAATTATGAATATCACTCGGTATTACCGAACCGGCCTTTACATTTTACAACGATCCGCGAGCCATCGAGCTCAATTTCGCCTAGGCTAAAATCGGGCTCACCGAAGCATCGTCTGTGAGCGGCTTAAGGAAGAACGTTAGTTTTTATGTTACGGCCGCTATTGAGCGAAATTGACATCTATATGAGTGAAGTTGGTCGGACGGCAGCTTGCCCGGAGCCACCCGAGTCCGCTGATAGACTAGAAAGTTCTTTTTAAACATCATTAATTCGCAAATTGTCCACGGCGGGGGCGATAACGCCGCATCGTTGGCCCCTAACGATATTGCCCGCTGTCGGTGTGGAATTTTTAATGATTTTTCACTTTTGCACGGATTCCTTCCGCTCATTAAAGGCATTATCCGACTGTTGCGGATAAGGACGCGACGCGACTTTTCGGAATTTTAGAACTGAATTAGCATACTATGAAACCGACTGGCTTTCCTAGTACTCGCTTGTTTTCTAATCTGTACTTCTACGTGTAAGACAATTAAATTAATGTAATTTATTTATATTATAGGTATTTACTGTTCAAAAGAGATTTTGATTGTTATAAACAGTTACTACATCTTATTACAATTTTGTAAAAATATAGGTACATGTTTATTTTTATTAATAATTTTAATTTAAGTGTTTTTTTCTCTGATTGCGTTTGTCTGTTGTATTTAAAATTTATTTCCCATTTGATGAACCAGGGGTACAATCAATCAATCAATCATATATATCTTCATTCAACTAGACGCTAGCGCGTTGTTATGAATCGTCAAATTTTACATTAAAAAATTATATATATAGGTTCGTAAGATACCAAGTGTCGTAAGGTATCTTTAGTCTTTATGGACGTTTTTTTTTTTTTTTTAAATTTGAAAATTGACTTACAATTCCTATAACTTAACATATACAAAGAGACGATGGCACACGAAGCTTAACAACTCATTATTACTTTTAATATTGTGGTAGAACCTCCAGTCCATTTCATATGCATTACTTACTTCATCCTTGTAAAGATATCACTGTATGCTATATATTAGACATTCTAGCAATAAATTTAACAACGTGATCTAGTCTCAACACAAATTGCCTTTCAACAAAATACCCCTAAGCGTAATTACGCTCAAATTTATAGACTGTCTCGGTAGCCACTTCGGAAAGTAAAAAAACTTCCCCGTAAAAAAACACAACATCATTAATATCCGACGTCGTGTTTGAAGAGGCATTTTGTCTTCCTACTTATTTGGGTGTGGGATCACCCAAATCACGGTGTCTTCGTCCCCAAGTAATTAATATTCATTTAAGCTCCGATTCTTCGTGTCGGTATTAAGATTTTTTACGACTCCATTGTACTATTTTCGAAATGGAGTGTATCAGTCATAGAGATGTTTTGTCGCTATGAAATATCCTTCGCTATTTATTAGTGAAAGGACAAGCTACTTACGCATTATTATAATTTGACGAAAGAGCACTTTAGATGTATCATGTTTATTATTTCTAAATTTAGTTGAGAATACATTGTGTTTTGTGTACATTTTAAAACGAATAATAAACTTTGCTAAAATTGTGATGATACTATCTTAAGTAACGAATCGGTGGCGTCGTTACTAAGCTATTGACTTCGGCGTCGGGGGTAGTGGGTTCAATTCCCACAAGGGACAAGTTTTTGTGTGACACACAGATAACTGTTCCGGACCTGGGTGTTTGTTTCCCAAGGACTTGTTAGGCAGATAGCCGGTCGTAAAAAGATAGATCAATCCGCTTACAAAATGAATCCCATGTTGTATGGACCTCACCTAGGTGGATGTTGACTATATTGAGTAATAGGTTATAAGTATTGAGTAAAACTACCTTTAACTAACAAAACCTTCTTATAAGAAGTCTTAACTAATTTTGAGCGTTTAGAAAGGTTTTCAAAGAACATTTCTCATTAGGCTATGAAAGTAGTAAAACTCTCCAAAATACTGAATATTTATCAATGAAACACTTATAATGTTAGTTAAACAATACAATAAATTATCAAAAATTTTACGTTAAAGTTAATCAATAATGATAATTATGTAATGTAATGAACGAATAGAAGCTAATTTTCAAGATTCTGACACCACTTAAAAACACCAGACGGGAACTTGAAACCGAGTGACACCCGGATTGTCAATACAAACAAAAGTAGACAACTATTTAGGGAAACCAAGTATCTCCCCAAAAACGTAGTTTCAGACGCAAAAAATGTGAGGCGCGCACATGATAAATGGGCCGTACGTTGACAGTGTGACAGGGGCATTGATTTCCGACATTTTAATTTCAGGTTAAATGGCAGTCCCTTAACGAAGTATTTCGGTTCAAGACGTGACATTCTGAATTGCTTTTAGGCGTCGCGTCTCTCTCCACGGAAACGCTAAAAATTCCGTTCACGCCAACATTTGACTTGACGAAACGTCCGATTTCAAACTTGGATTTAAACAAACATTTCTAGTGTTTTTCGACGTAAGTCCTATTCGATATCAAGCCCTTCGATGTATACTATACTAATATAATGAAGCTGCAGAGTTTGTATGTTTGTTTGAACGCAATAATCTCTAGATTTACCAGCCAGATTTGAATTTTTTTTGCATTATATAGCTATATATTTGAGAAAGGTTATAATGTATTTACCATCTCGCTACGACATACGGGGCAGAAACGTTTCGTCAGAACAGCTAGTGAGTTATAAACGAGTGTAATGTAAACGACGGGAACGTGAAATTTGTATGCCGCAAAAAGCGTGCCATTAAATTAAAAAAAAAACAGACATTTCTGTCTTTCTGTATAACAGTTTGATAGTAAAAGGTTTTATAATTTATAAACAGAACCAAAATTGGGCTTGCAATGGTAAGAAATCATACTTCTACACGTGTCATAAATATAATCGCATATAACAATTCAATTCGATCAATTTTCCTGCCTTCGTCATATTCGTGTTTAAGTTATGCAAAGCACAACCAAACTTAGCGGTTGAATCATATCCGCCTTCGGGCTCCAATCAAAATAAGCATTCCATACATTTACACAAAGTTACTTGTTACAGAGTTAAATTGTGACTTTACCCACGTAGTGTTCTTAATAAAATATTGTATACGCAAACCATAAACATGGACAATATTACATACAAACTAAATTGAACGTTACCTAACAATCCCAATTCACGCAGCATAGTATCAAGAAGATGCTTTTCTACGCTGAATTAGAGGTAAGAAAAGAGCCAGCTCTCTTGTCTTTGTAAAAATTAATTTTTTTTATGTGTGAAAAGTTGCCAAACGAACAGACGGTTTACCTGATGGTGAGTGAATACCGCCGCCCATGGACATCTGCTACACCCGTGGGTTACAGAGGCGTCGACAATCTTTTGAAGATCGGGCTCCGGCTACCTCACTCACCAGACGAAACGCGACAGTATTTGTCATACTTCCACTTTACGCTGGTCTTCTGGGAGGTCGTAGTACTTACCCGGACGGGCCTGCCCATTCGTGCAACAGCCGAGCCTGCTGCGTAGCCCTACGTCCGTAACACACTACAAAGTTATCCCAATTCAAAATTACTTTCGTGTTGGAAATGACTTACAAACTTTTTCTATTTTTGTATGTGTTCTGTTAGGTAAGAAGTTACAAGCATTCCAAATAAGACATTGCACGAATAAACTTTTCAATTGACTGTTTGCTTCATAAGAGCATTGTAGGCGGCGATTAAAATTCCTGTGACCATTTGAGATTTCATTCTGCAGACCGTTTTGCTTAACATCTAGACTTAGGTATCAAATATCAGTCTGAAACTACACAAATAGTTGTCATGTATAAAAAGTTTAAATTTTATTACTAATTTTGTGATTAGCGGTTACCGATCTGGTGTCAATAACAAGTAATGATACATTGTTTTATGGGCAGATGAAAAATATTTAAAACTACTGTGGTAGGTAGTCGTATTGCGTCGTTTCCTGACCTAATTCCCTTAAATTCTAAAGCAGCGAAATAAAATTCGTGCTTATGCTCGGAAGACCAATATTATAACGTTAGTTTTCATACTCAAGCAAATATCGAAAAGTCAAACCTGTGACGATAGGTACAGCTGTCCAAAAATTCCACTAACATGTCTCTCAAAATAAACTTTCTTGACTTATCCACTCAAGAGTTATCGTGGTAATTAATACGTCCACCGAATTTAGCACTGAGTGAAGGCTTAAAAAGCAAAATGAATAGCATTGAGCCAAAACAAAATAGCCCGGTTATTTTAACAGCTGAATCATTTGCCAAGAAATTTATACTTTTGCCAACAGATGTTGATCCGTTCATATTATCAAGACTTGTCAACTGTTTGCTGACGAATCAAGTATTTCCGTCGTCTCATTTGAAATTGGACAGTCCTGCGCTAATGATACGGTTCTAAATGTTTTGGCATAGCTAAAATTATGATCAACAATGAAAATGGTATCTAATACTATGAATATAAGAACTGTTATCCCATTAGTGGGATGGAGCGTCCTTTTCGTCGACGCCACTTAGTCTAGAGCGTCCGGTTATTTCAGTTTTGTGCGGTGACACATTTAGTAGATTTGCTCATGTTCTCTTTGCGATTTGTTGTACTGCATTTGGTACGGATGAAGTAAGTTCTATTATTGCTCTTGTCACTCCTCCACTTGATCCTTCGTTTGTTGCTTTCACGTGATCACCCAGTTTTGAACCTTGCGACCATCAGAAATCTTTTCCACTACACGTGGTAACATTCAGTTTTGTTTCTTTCCTTATAAACTTCTTAGCCAAATCATTTCAATCGTGTTCTATTAATATTAGCTCAATTTGTGATTTTACCATATAACTTAGGATATCAAAGAAGGTAAGGATATAGAAGGAGTAAAAACGATCGTACAAGTAATATTGCTTACCTTGTCATATTTTTTTTTGTCTAAATTATGAGCTGATCTTGTGAGAATAGATTGTTATCATTATTATTTGGATATGCATTTGCTTTGCTATGAAGTTTTGCTAGAATTTGTTGTGCCTATACACTGTACCAAGTGTAAAATATGTATATTCTGTAACATGATTTCAAAATCAATGCTTGATAAAGTTTTAATAATCCTTGTTTACTTTTTATGAAAGCCGCTGACTTTGAGAGTACTTCCGATGAAGTTTTCAAACTCGACGAAGTGTATTTCGAATGCTAAGATGTGACCGCTTGGTAACCATTTGAATAGTTATATAGAATACAATAACTGTAGCGGAGTAACTGATGAAAATGATCACACGGATACGGTATTTATTAAAGATGGGAGATTCGAAATTAAATAGAGGTCGCATCTTGGATTACAACCAAAACTCAGGTATCAAACATCCCAATCAGTTGAGCATAACTTACGTGTGTTTATTTACTTTTTAACTATTCATGCTATTCGCGCTCGTGACAATCGCTACCTAAAGACGATCGTGACTCGTTGTAATTATTCAACGAACGAGAAATTAAGCGTGTACTCCTACTTCCACTCGCGCGCTGCATCACGCATTCACGCACTTGTGCAAAATCACGCAGACGGCATGGTGCCCCAATAGGGGTGTCCAGAAACGGAAGCAAAAAATAAGGACGGGTATGACCACCACTTGGTGATACTTTCTAGTAAAAACAGGAAAACGAGCGAGTACTTCTAACGGCAAACAAGCGATTATTTTACAAGATAGTAAATGATCATATCTGGCCATAAATATAAGTAACCTCAGAAGTTGCGTTTAATGCCTTAGAAGCCACTTGTTATCTCATTCATTTCACGATCTTCTGTCATAAATCTCTGATGACTATAATATCTCTTTGAATATTTTTTCTTAAGCCACGTTTATCGAGTAATTAATAACTCACAAACGTTATACCCCACTCTCCAGGGGTCCTTTCAATTCCTGGCCAGCACAGGAAATCCTATAAAATGAACACGTTAAGTGTAGCAATACATTGATGACCAAATACGAAAGATGAATTTGACTTTTCAATCGCAGTGCCTCGGCTACTAAGTTGATATAAAATATGCACTAAATAGGCGAGGGAATTGAATACAAATTCATAGACGGTCACAATTTATAAATATTAGCAAGCCAATGAAAAGTTATATGTTGTTTCCTGAAAGGCCGGCAACGCATATGCAAGCCCTCCGGTGCTGCAAATATTCACAAGCGGTAGACTTTCCATCATGTGAGCCTTCTGGCCTTCGTTCAGAAACCGTTTTTATTCTGTTGACTTTTTTACTTTGAAATTGAACTTTGAGTTTTTTTGCATTTAGGGATTCGATTTAATGAGTAACTTAGGTCACCGATTTAGACGTTTCTTTCTATTTAAGAGAGGAATCACCATCATTCCTATCTAGGAATTGTCCCAACGGGTCCACATAGTGGGCCACCGAGCGCGAAACCAGATCCTTTGTTTAGCCCAGCCCCACGTTCGGTCCTCGGCGAACAATTCCCGGCGCTCTTTTGTCGCGGGGACCTTCGCGCGGCCTTCGCAAACATTACTCACGTGTTTGAGTTAAACACCCGCCTCACGGATCACGGAGGCGCTGCGAGCTTGTTGTGTTAACAATTCCCTGGTCAAGAAACTATTTAGCTGGCGTTGAATTTCATAGATAAATGGACATCAGATGACATCGACTTGGGATAAGATATAAAGAATACAGCCTCTGTATTAAGTAAAATAACAAACCCGAATGCATTAAAAATACTAACTATTCGTCTATTTCTTTTCCAAACAATATATCTCATATCGTCAAATGAGAAGAATTTACCTTCGTTTCTCATTTCAACATAAGATGTACCGTTATTACTACGTCTTATGTTGAAATCCGTCAAGATTTCTATAGAGCGTGCCAAATAATTAGACATACTTGAAAAAAAATTACCCTTCTTGTTTTTTAGAATAATGAATAAACCCAGCAAACCACTGCACTGCTAAACATCCAACATTTCATATGTGCAAGATAGTGTCCGGGTCAACTATGACATTAGAACGTGGAATGTTTCAGCTTTTTTTATGTGAAAAGTTGCCAAGCGAACAGACGGTTCATCTGATGTTAAGTGAATACCGCCGCCCATGGACATGTGGTACGCCCATGGACTGAAAATTGGGCTCCGGCTACCTCACTCACCAGACGAAACACGAAAGTATTATACTTCCACTTTACGCCGGTCTTCTGTGAGGTCGTGGTACTTACCCGGACGAGTCTGCCCATTCGTGCAACAGCCGAGGCTGCTGCGTGGCCCTACCACCGTAGTCAAATATTTAAAACACCGTAGTCATCCCTGTGCGATTAGAAAAATATGCAACTAAGCAAGTGTAACTTGAAACCAGATGCATGTTTCCAACCACTGTTTCCACACACATTCGCTCGATGAAGCAAAAAAATATAAATAATTTATTGTGTGTTGGTCTTTAACGAGGACTCTTTAATGATAGTACCTCCTTGGTTATTGCGCTACCACATCAATTGTGTCAAAATTCTTTACGTTGATGCAAACTGTAAAATGTTTTAATATGACCAAGTCCAGAATGCCAATATTTCAGATCATTTCCATTAGTAAACACTTCACACAGTAAAGTAACAGCCTATACATGTCCCACTGCTGGGCAAAGGCCTCCTCTATACAGAGGGTATCAGGGCATAGTCACCACGCGGCCCCACTGCGGATTGGCGGACTTCATACATCTTCGAAATATATATTTTTTTTATAATTCGTAAATATGCAGGTTTCCTCACGATGTTTTCCTTCACCGCGGAGCACGTGATTAGTCTGCACTTAAAGTTAAAAACTTCATTGGTGCCGGCACCGGGGATCGAACTCAGGTTGCTCGAGTATATTGAATTAAAGGCGAGCGCCCGGACACTAAGCTAAAACGGCTCTTACAACAGTAGGCTTCAGTTATTTAGTGAGGTAGCCGGATCTCACGATGGTTTTCTGTGGAGCCGTGCTACCTCCCCGGATGAGTATACCAGTTCAAGCAACAGAGTCTGCTGTATGGGCCTTCCACGCTTTAAAATCACCATAGCCATATATTAAGCATTATAAATTTCTCGTTTCCTTTACTATTTAACACTTCTTTACTGACCTTACGGATGTGCTGAGTAGAACTAGAATGAAACTTGAGAAGAAATCAATTTTTCACTCAGTAAAACACCCAAACGTATTTGACATCACAATAACTAACAGCCACACAATTAAGCCACGCCTCAAATGCTTAATTCTTGGTTATGCTACTTACCTTTAATATTTAAGAGGTATTAATAAAAAATAAAGTTAAAATATCGTTTTAGGGTTAAGCTCCCCTTTGTAGATTTTTTTACCTAATTTTCAATTAGCACACACAAATCTGTGTACAATTAAGAATAAAGAAAGAATTAAAATAATCATTAGATATTTGTCTAAACGAATCATAAAATTCATGTAAAAGATGAATATTCAAATTAAATATTAAATAGGTATTTAATAATCATGGCTCTCGATACCAAAATTCGTATAAACGAGCAAGCTAGGGTAATCAATACTGTTATCTAATTATCTAGTAAATAATTATCTCTTGCAAACCACTGCTTAAGAAACCTACGAAGGCATACCTTAACGTTTTCGTATCGTTACGATTAGTTTTACGATTTAGTTCAAAGGTGGAATTTTTCGAGCGGAATTACTACGACAGACTAAAACATAGGCTAGTTTTTATCTCGTAAAATTCACCATTTCATTACGAAATAGCGGCACAGGCGACAGCACGGGTGCATGCAGGCTCTTAATAAAGCTTTAACGTCTGAGGGACACACTACCGCGGCGGGCAACCGGTTCTTGTGGCGACACTGAGCTCGCTAACCTTTAGCTCGGACACACCCACGCGGTGCGTGGACTGGAACAGGATTCTGGACGATACCAAGCAGCCTGCAGCTGCTCTTCGCCTGGACGACTGGGTTATTGGGTTATTATAAATAGCCCTTCGACAATAGTGTAGAAGAAGAAGAAGAAACATTTATTCACAATGGATACATACAAAACTTAAAAACACAATATATAAAAACTTAAAATATTAAAATTTTTCTACATATTTTAATGTTCAATCTTAAGTGCAAAGATTAGCACTATAAACAATTTAAATTTCCAAAAATTAAAATACATAAATGTAAACATAGCAAAAAAACGAACAAAATAATAACAACACGAGTAAGTGAAGATCTGTGTAGCAGCATAAGACCGTGAATCGGACGGGACTCGGTAAAAGTCGAAATACGCAATGTCCTATTAATGTTGTGATGTATACTTTCTCTCGATTTGATTTCGAGAAATAATTCATCGTATTAAAATTAAAATTACACATCAAATGATACATCATCTGTGAAAATTTCAACTGTCTAACTATCACTGTTCATGAGATACAGCCTGTTGACAGACGGATGGACAGACAGGCAGTCAGGTCGACAAACAGACAAAGAGTCAGCGAAGTCTTAGTAATAGGGTCCCGTTTTGCCCTTTGGGTACGAAACCCTAAAACGTTGCCGTCAAATGATATATCTAAGATGTTGACGACCCGCATGGCGTTGTGGGTAGTGTACCTGCCTCCTGCGCCAGAGGGTGTGGGTTCGATCCCCACTACTGGATAAATGTTGTGTGATGAACATAGTATTTTTCTACTGTCTGGGTGTTAGTATAAGTATAATATGTATTTATTTACAAAAGAAAAGTATGTTTAAGTAAGTCTCAGTTTTCTAGTACCCATAGTACAAGCTTTGCTTTGTCCTAAAATATTTATTTATTTATTTATGTAGCAAAAGAACACGAAAGGGTCAAGCACGGTGGTAACCACTTCACATCAGGCGCCTTCCCGCGTGCCGAATTCTCACGGAAAAAATCGAACTTGTTACTCTCGGCGCTAGGCACTTTAACCACTGAGGTACCGGTCACCCATCCTCATACCTCGACCACCTCATCTCGATGTTTGAAGCATTTAACTTGTATTAATTTAATGCTTACAGCCCGTGTCAAGTAATGCCAAGGCTGAGCTAAGCGATTTTCTAGTTTCCATTTTCAGTAAAAACATGTTCCGACACATTCGCGCTGCGTGTGTACACCATCTTGACTTTCCTATTTAACCATAACCGCCTGGTATCAGCTGAGAGAAATTGAGACGTATTACCGTCCCGTTGAGTGCATTTTACCGTTACGCGTTAAAGGGCCTGTTGCGTTTCGCAGTCGACTCCTCGAGCAGACTCGCAGCAATCAAGGTCTTCGCGTCTGCCCGCTGAATGTCAACGTTTTGTTTACATTCGCGCATAAAAAAACATCATCAATAATGCATTATTGGCAATTCTGTTTTTTGCCCGTCTTTAATACGAGTTGCACGCTTAGTACGCGCGAAATTCTTTTAATCAACAACCGATTTTCGTAATGGAAACATTATTCGCAATAAAGGCAATTTCTCATCGTTACAATCGACCCGAATGTTTTCTAAGTATTATCAATTACAATAGCCGTACCATCTTAATCACTGTAAAGGTAACTCATGATGAAGGGGGAAATAAAAAAAAGAATAGTTGATCAGTTCATTTTTAATTATCTCTGAAACTTTAAAGTCAAATTTTCAGTTCATAAAAACAAATGTATTCTTATTAATCGATATGTGGCCAGACTTATGTTGCTTTGCCCCAATTTACGACAAAAACAATTCTCGCGACCAGTGCCGCATCGTAATATTGTTGTTGCGTAGGGCCACTAAAATTAACGGGACTTTGGCAAGCATGCAGGCGGCGGCGCTGAACGAGTCATGAGCTTAAGCGATTTTAAATCCCTAATCATATCGCTACTCAATTTATAAGTAATATTTTTGCGATAAAAATAATCAACAGTGACACTAAAAGAAATAAAAACTCTAATTATTAGCCATCGCATTGTAGCCCTACTAGATGGAGTGGCGAACTGTGCAAATCTGCGGGTAGTCTACAGATATCTTCCGATCGTAAACTGTTGTAGGACCACGCAACAGTATTCGCTGTTGCACGAATGGGTAGGTCCGTCCGGGCTAGTACCACGACCTCACTGAAGACCGGCGTAAAGTAGAAGTGTTAGACTTCTGCGTTTCGTCTGGTGAGTGAGGCAGCCGGGGCCCAGATTATTAAAAGGTGGCAAAACATCCGCAACCGGTGTGGCAAATGTAGGCAGCGCAGCCACTTGCCATTTTGTCTTTCAAAAAAGGCTCAGGATCGTCCTTGTTACTGTTATCCGTAGAACTCTTGTAATGATTTTTCTATTTTAACTTCTAACTGAAACTGTCTGGTGAGACAATTTTCAGCATATATTTCTATATATATTTCTTCTCTACGTATGTATGTCACTGAACTCCTTCTAAACTTCTGGACTGATTATAATGAAATTTTTTGTGTGTCTTCAGGTAGATTCGGGAATAGTTTACATTCACGAAGTTATTTACAAGACGTTGTCTGTCCCCGTTTCTTTACATTAACTACTAAAATTATAATTTCTTTATAATCCTTCTGTACTATGTCACTGAACTCCTAAACGGCTCGACCAATTTTAATGAAATTTTTTGTGTATCTTCAGAGAATGATTCACAATTCGGTCCACTACATTTTTTTTTTCTAAGTTGTCAAATTTAAATCGTGTGTACAGGACAACGTCTGTCCGGCCCGCTAGTTATTTATATAAACTACTAAAATTATAATTTCTTTGGGCTTTCTTTGGGCTACATATGTATCCTACAGTCAATCATTGGACGAAAACTTGCAATAAATAATACGAGTAATAGCTTACACGCAAAAAAACAACACAGGTTCTCATTGTTAAATATTGATTAAAAGTATTTGATGTCTTATACAATGGTTTAAATCAACATAAATTAAACATTTTATAGTGTTAATACAACGATCACAGTTACTTTGATTTTAGAAATGATATTAAAACTCTGAGTCTCATCAATTAAGACGTCCGCTGTCCTCTAAACAGGCTCTTGGTGGTTTGTTTACGGCGAACTTTAAGCGATATCCCACTGAATTATTATCGTACGTATTGTTATTGTGTTATTGTAAAGATGCAGTTTGATTGCGCTTATAAAAGTTTGAATGCAAGCGTAATTATACAAGCGAATGGAACACACGTTATCGTCCTCTAATTCGGTTTTCGGAACGGCGACGAATTCATTGCCCTCGGATAATTTCGAGAATCCTTTCTGAGCGTTGACCGCGCGAATTTTGCTCTTCGCAGCGCGCGAAAAATTCTCCTAGCAGCAATGTAAACAATGTATATGAAACAATGATGTTTTAAAAAGTAATCAAAATATAAAAATGCCCAATTAATTAACTTTTTTAACACAAAAATCTGCGGTTATGATAATCCGTTCGAATTATCATGGTAGAACCAACTTTGTAATTGTTTGTATGCTGTAAAAGGAGAATACGAAAATATGCAATAAAAACAATATAAATAAAATTGCGTTGAGATTTTCGTGTTGCAATCAGCCGTTTCTTCAGAGAGACGTGGATTCTATTCCAGGAGCGGGGAGAAGCTTTTCATACTTTTTTCTACAAATTTTAATGTTTCATCGAATTGAATTGAATAGCTTAGCTGTAGATTCAAAATACTTAATGAATGAACGAATGAATGAATGAAAAGACTGAATGTATTCCGTTTATTTTTAAAGTAACACAAACCATTAATTCAAAAGATGGAGAAAAAATAGGAATAGGGTTATACACTACCCTATATATATATATATATATATATATATATATATATATATATATATATAGGTATATAAATATAAATATCGTCATATACTCTTAAATAATATAATTTAAATAATCTTAAATATAAATCTCAATCGAAATCACTTCACTTATCAACTAATGCGCTCATAAATATAAAAAGTACCTGGAGGACCGTTGTTTTTTTTTTTTTGATAGATAGTGTATTTTGGAAATAAAAAAATTAAAAATAAAGAAAGCAATGATCTGGTATAGAAAAAAAGTAAAAAAAATGATCGTGATACGAACCGCGGCCTTCTGTTTCGGGGCCGCCAGATTACCGACTGAGCTATTATAACATTTTTTTCGGCGAAATTTACCGTCATATTCGAATGATGTTTTTCATTCCCTGAAGACAGGGATAAAAGGACATTTTCTAAAAATGAAACCTAGCTACATCGATTTTTTGCAAATTTCATGAAAATCGCTGGAGCCGTTTCCGAGATTTCGATTATATATATATATATATATACAAGAATTGCTCGTTGTAAAGGTATTAGATTTGTGACCATAAAACGAACATTCCATAATTTATTGAATTTCATTTTTATGTCATAGCGATACATAACAAACGCAACGAAACAAATCAATTTCTAAAACGTCCACAATAAATATCAACAACACGTCCACAGACTTATACGGTATACTATGAAGTGTCTTTAAGAGTTAGGTTCCAAACGAATCTAAACGCTATTCCGGTCACATTAAAGTCAGAATCGCTGTCGGAATATATTTTCCGTGCGTCGCCATCTATGGGCAAGTCATTGATATTTTGATCAAAACAAAACATTGTTTGACTTTCTCATCAATATATCTGTCTCATTCGAATTCGTGGCACACCCGCGCCACCTATGGGTCGTAGGCGATGGTCCGATTGTGGTGATTCGTGAGGGAAATACTAAAGAAGGCCAGCTATGATGGACCTCCCGTTTGTTACATAACGCCACGGGAAGCGGGTCTTCTTGTACTTGTTACAAATCTGTATATCCGCTGCCTGAAGACACGCCGTCGTCTTTTGCGTGGCGACAAACAGATAAAGTATCGGTAAAGATTAGTAATTTGAGAAAAATTAGATTTATTTATTTTTTTTGCTAAAAGCATACGCGTAGTATATGAAACCTCAATGTTTCAGAATTCGGAAACGAAGCCTGTTCAAAATACTTCATTATTATTGTGGTTTGATTTACATATGAGATTTATATTTCAAACAATATTACGAATTCTAGGATCGTAAGCGGTAGCTCACTAAACGGAGCTCAAACAACGTGAAAATTAATAATTGAAAAGTTCAACTAAAACATAGAAACGTAATAACCTTAACAACTTGGACTGCCTCGTAATAATGAAGAGTAGAGTGTTCGAAATGTCAGAAATTTAGTAGAGTAACAAACTATTGTGTCATAAAATCCGAATCTATGCTTCGAAATATTTTATTTCGACAATATGCAATTTTCTCAAAATTTCCTTCACCATTAAGTAGGTGATAGGTAAGAATTTGAAGTAAGATTCAATGGTGCCGGCACCGCGATTTGAAATCGGGCTGTTCGATAATTTTGAACTAAAAGCAAGTGCCCGGACACTGAATAATTACGGAGCTAGGAATAAGAGCTTTGAAATATTGAATTTTTTTTCTTCTTTCTTCTTTTTTTTTTTTTTTTTTTTTTTTTTTCTTCTTTTTTTTAAAAACACTGCCCTTACTTTAGGATAATATTATCCTGTGTTGTAAAGGACGTTTTACAAACATAAATGTCACACAAATAGTTGTCCCGTGTGGGAATCGAACCCACGACCCCCGACGCCGAAGCCAATAACTTGGCAACTGCGCCACGGAGTCATCAAATTATATTGAATTTTTTTTAATGTGAGACGGTGGCAAACGAGCTGACCGTTCTCCATGTTAAGTGATAGCCGTCTCCCATTGCAACACTCTTAGGGTTGTAGATGCTACCACCTTGTAATAAATTGGGTCCCGGCTACCTTACTCACCAGGCGCAATGCAGAAGTATAACACTTCCAGTTCACGCCATTCTTCTGCGAGGTCCTGGTAGTTACCCATACTGACCTGCCCATTCGTGCAACAGAGTAGACTTTCGTGGCCCTAACACAGTATCGTGACCAGCCACTGTATGGTACCACAATAATGAGGAAGTAAGCATTTATCTATGAAGGGAATTTTAATGATAATTGTCTGTCTAAATTGTAAAAAGTAATTTACTTGAACCTTCATTCATTCAACAACAAAACAGCGGAGAGCACAATTTTTTAAACATAAGTTCGATAGATAATTTATGATGAAATTATGATTAACTTTTTTAGCTTAATGGTCAGCAGTTTTTGACTGTCAGTCATATACGCTTTTCAATTCAATTTTAACGAAATTATAATAGCTTTAAAATTGAATTGAATTATGAAAATATTAAACTATATCGCTAAATTAGTAAAATGGTGGCACGATTGAAGGTTATGATAAGCAGGCAATGAATATGTATATCTATTACGAGTATACAGGTAATTTATCTACTAAATTGCAAACACTTTTCACATTTAAATAAACATTTGAGGATTATTACACATGTTACTAGTTTTTATTAATTATACTACATTGTTTTGGACACAATAACCTTTCATATAATAGATATCATGTGTATAAAAGATAATTTATGTGTGCATTTATGTTCACTTAAAACGTTAGCCCAATTGATATGAGCCATAGCACATATATAAAGGGCGATATAAACAATTCGACGAACATAATTACGTTAGTACCGGATAGGTAGCGTTGGTGGCAGTGATTTCTATATTTTGAACCATAGTCGAATTATTGATATTTGGTTACACGTACCATTTTTCTAGGCGAAGCGAAGCGCATGAGGCAACACCTAATATTAAATAAAACCCACTACAATTTGTATTGTTCCCAAACAACAAATCGTGTTTCACTAATAAATTTATTCAACCATTCACTACAAATCTCGTTCAACATCGGGCAATCACAACATCAACTAATAAATCAACGAGCGTGTATTTATTTGCAAGCCAATATCGCCGGCAAATATTGTGCGAAGCGATATTTCAGCGGTGGAAACTCTTTGACGCCCCGAACGGAGGTAAGAAACGAAACAATAACCAACCATCCATAGTAAACAAATTTCTGTTTACTATTTCTTGTTATTTTCAGCTTCATAAACAGTCGCGAGTTGCACTACCGCTACATTGTTTGCCAGCGATCCTTGACTCTTAATGCGTTTGCAATAAAGACGGGAATCGATGAGAGAGATGGGTGTTCGCGTGTTATGGTGAAATTATGGAGCGGCGCATTGACGTAGGTCGCGGACATCTGGCGCTTTCAGGGTTTAACAACTGCTTTCGAAGTTTCGTTTTATCATTACTAATGCGTACGGCTGTGAGGCGTCCGTCCGGAGAGTTTAATGCGCGCTTTAATTAGGCCTTTGCTCCGTATTTACCCAGCCGCCTTAAAAAAAAACGTTTTGCGCGGGAATAGCATTGACGATTTAACTGATAAACTTTTCGTTGAATTATAATTTATAGCCTCATAGCAATTTCTGAAGGATTAAGTTCTCATTATAAAGGTTTATTTCGATCACTGAAAGCTGATTGTAATATATATTACTGTCGCTATTTTTAAATCAATAGACTGAGAGCTGGTCTAGCATCATTGTTATCCAAAAAAGTGTATATAATAAAAAAGAAAACACTAAAAAAACGTTGTAAAACGATATTCGAAATTGTTTGTATGCTGGAAAGGATATAACAATAGATGCGCCAAGCATTGCTTCAAATGCTAAATAACAATGTAGAAAGGAGGCGTTAAGATTTTCGTCGCTGTGGCTGTTTAGCTCAGTGGCTAGAGCGTCAGGCCGCGAATACCGAAGACGTGGGTTCGATTCCCACAGCGGCGACAATCTTTTCGTACTTTTTCTACATGTTTTAAAGAAAACACTGAATCTAGTCAGTCAAATTATGTTAGGACCCATCGGCTTCGCGATCCATAGTGAACCTCATCGGCCCGTAGGCAACATAGGGAATGTTCTGGAATGCTCACTAGTGAACGAGTCAAAATGAGAATTAAAATTTTAAGTGATAGTGAAAAATCTAAAACAATACACTACGAAAAAACTTTCTTGTATTTTGATCGTCATTTCGATACTTACTAACAAAGCGAGAAATTTTACAGGAACCTCGTTAAAAAACTTACATTTCCGTGCTCCACTTGAAGGTTTATTGAGAGAGAAGATTTTTTTTATGTGAAAAGTTGCCGAACAGACGGTTCACCTGATGGTAAGTAAATACCGTAGCCCATGGACATCTGCCGCACCCGAAGGTTACAGATGCGTTGACAACCTTTTGAAAATTGGGCTCCGGCTACCTCACTCACCAGACGAAACGGGAAAGTATTTGTGATACTTCCACTTTACGCTGGCCTTCTGTGAGGTCGTGGTACTTACCCGGACGGGCCTGCCTATTCGTGCAACAGCCGAGGCTGCTGAGTGGCCCTACCACCGTTAAACCTGATCCCAGGTCGATAGTATTGTCTACAGATTTTCTTTTCTGTTCTCTGTGACATACAATAGAATAAGACGTATATTTAACTTTAAAATGTTTTCCTATTGGCTTTCAAATCTTTATGTGGGTCCTCTTGAAGTGATTTGTAGTTTAAATTAGTACTAGTAAGCGCATTAACGAAACAATACGACCGTACAAAGGTACGATACAAAAAAGCGAGCAAGATAAACGCGCACGCCCCGCGGTGACCGACAGGGGTCACCGAACTTTGTCCGGTAGCTCGGCTACTTTTTAATCTGTGCCTATAATGCATTTAATCTGTATCTATAGCATATTTCAATCCGTGTTATGGTCTGTTTGAATGGTAACGCATTTTCGTGTCCACGTTCATTGGAACTTCATAATCGACTATTCAAAAGATAACACTTATAAATAATAAAACTGAACTTATCTCTTTATTCAAAGTAGTAATCGCTGCATAGTATAAAACAAAGTCGTACCGCTGTCTGTCTGTCCCTATAATTATATGCTTAGACCTTCAAAATTACGCAACGGATTTTCATCTTTTTGATTATGATTTTAATAGATAGAGTAATTCAAGAGGAAGGTTTATATGTTTGTATAATTTATGCATAATATAGTAGAGAAACACTGATACTAATGTTAAACATGAAACTAACAATGAGTATTGCACCCATGCCAAACTGTGTCGGGTAGGTTTCGCTAGTAGGTTTTAAGGTTAATAAGAGATATTGTTTCGGGGAAAAAATTAGTAGATGTCAAATCATAAATAATTATGTTTAGTTTAAATAATAGTAGTAGCTTGTCTTGCCCGCATGACTGTCTGAAACTGTGTTTTTTTTTCTGTGAGAAAGTGTTTAACGCGCTGACGGTTCACCTGATGTTAAGTGACAACCGCCGCCCGCGGACATTTGCAACACCCGTAGGGTTGCAGATGCGTTGCCACATTTTAATAACGTAATAACTTTACGATATCTTACAGGGTTCAGTGGATATAAGATTTAAGATTTTTGGTCAGATTTGATTAGATCCACAATCTACGTTGGCATCCTCAAATCGACCCGGATCTCTTTTTCTCATAAAATTTACAGGCTACACCAGGTTGTGACTTACTGGCTGCATCGATTGAATCATCATACTGTTTCGGCAGACAAGGTATCTATTACGGCATACAGGTCTATGTCCAACAATATGCTGATGGTTACGACGATGAAAATTCAGCCAATCAATAGAATAACTATGTTCTTCAGCATTATTTATATAAATAAATACTGTCTTTTTTTTAATGTGAAAGCTGCCAAGCGAGCAGGTGGTTCACCTGATGTTAATTGAATACCGCCGCTCATGGAAATCGGCTACATCCGAGGGCTTGCAGATGCGTTGACAACCTTTTGGAAATTGGGCTCAGGCTACCTCACTCACCAGACGAAACGGGAAAGTATTATACTTCCACTTTACGCCAGTCTTATGTGAGGTCGTGGTACTTACCCGGACGAGCCTGCCCATTCGTGCAACAGCCGAGGCTACTGCGTGGCACTACCAACGTTAAAACTGTTAATTTAAAATAAAGTATCATTTCATATGACAATATAAATGGAGATGAGGTCATTGTCTTTTTATTGAGTAGCATGTAAATCATCCGCTCACTTTATGACATATGTTTACAAACCATGAACCAATCACACTCACAACATCAAAGAAGCGGAAAGCGTTGGCCTGTATGCCAGGTCTTCTCTTCATGAAGGTCTCAGTGGTTTATACCGATACAGCTGAGAACTGAATCCAAACGTATACAACTCAGAACTTGGAGCTCTCACTGCCTATTTATTATCAGAATGTGTTAACAAAGATACACTCGAAACCGTATCTAGAAACAATCAATTAGGCTCAGCGCCCGCTTGTCATCGTACGCCATCAAAAGTGATAAATCATTTATCATTCACACCATAATCATTGTGCGGGATATTTAAATTTGTGTGCGCGTAAAAAATGGCCCGACCTCATTCCACATTCAGAAGCCGAAGATCGGCCTTTGTTTGGATTTAAAGCCCCTTTACGACAGTTCGAATTATTTCTCGACACGTCTTGGTTGTTTTGGTTTGATATTTTAATAGACTTTTTTTACGTAAGGGTCGCGGGGAAACTCTACCTGCCAAGTGGTCCATCCTCGATGCTTGACGGAACATGGGTCCTTTGTTCTAAAGAAAGAGATAGTGCGAGGTCACAGTATAACTAAAATATCATGAATCGTAGCACACCCTCAACGACGTGAAGATAATGATTGAACTGCACTAGATTCCACCGGTTGATATAAGAAAAGAAGTTTGAATTTTGGATGTTTTACTGTGGCAGGGCCTGCCGTTGATACAATACTGCACGAATGGCAGGAATAACAAATATTCATTGTAAACACAAATCGACCTGCCGTCCCTAAAGTCGGTTCCTTGCAGACCAGAACGCGGCGGGCTGTCGCCGCGGCCGTAAATCAATTTCAGCCAGTGACAAGCGCAGCATTAGCGAGCTTCGGACTGCACTTTACTTTGTTACCCCCTCGCTAGATGGTTGACTGTAGCGCGTTCGGTTCGGCAATATCGCCCGAGCAACGGACAAGTGATGCACTCGTAATTATTCAGACGTGTTACATAACTTTACTAGCGATCCGCCCCGGCCTCGCACGGGTGCAATGTATTATACTTATTAACCTTCCTCTTGAATCACTCTATCTAGTTAAAAAACCGCATCAAGATCTGTTGCGTAGTTTTAATGATCTAAGCATACATAGGGACAGACAGACAGCGAGATGACTTTGTTTTATACTATGTAGAGATGATTTGGCAATTGAAAAGCCACATAGCTCGAAGAACTGACTAGCAATGAGAGGAAAGTTTTAGAATGAAGACGTAGTCAAATAGGTGAACTGTGATATCGTTAGAGTTGCAGGCAACGGGTGGTTTCATCCACTGTCATTTATTGTGCGGTTCTAAGGAAGAGGTGTGTGTTCAACAGTTTGCCTTCCGACTGACAATGATAATTTAAATACTGCTACGTACTACTCTTTTCTCATGGACCAGATAAAACGCCTAAAAATACTTCTATTTAAAGGCCTATATTTAAGCATTTTATCCGGTCCTTAGTGAGGTATTGCCGATCGATCAACACCTCATCAAATTGAGACATTTGAGCAAAAGAAACTGCTGTGTGCTGTTCGATAGTAGGTTTTTGTGCGAGTACGAACGGCTATGTATTAAACTTTTTATCAAAATTCATAGTTCTTACGACGTATTACCTGGACATTATTGATTACAACGGTGGCAAGGTTAAAAAGAAGTTTTCGAAGTCAAAGTTGAAGTTGCTTTACTTAATTTACCTAGGTTTGTTTCTTATATTTAAGAACACGAAACAGTAAAGAGGTTTATTTATATCAAAAAATACACTATAGTAGTTTAAACTGTGGAATTTACATACAAATCACAAATGGAGACGCTACTCTTAAATATTTCCTACAAAACTAATAGAGAATTGCGTATGCTCCCTTTACTATGAAGGTTATTACGCTTTTAAAATATGTGACGACGAGATGTGGATGTCATACTTGGTCTTCTCATTATTATGACATTGTGAAACGATTTGGTTTATTGGAAATGGCTTTAGCGGTTTATCAAGTAGGATGAGCTTACTTTGTACCCATTTAACTTAGAACTATAAAAATATTAAGAAGTGCAAAAAGAATAATCATTTCTATATTAACATTTAAAATGTGTATATATATTTTCTATTTGTTATTATTTTGAAAGGATAGTATTATTCTGCATCATACAGGCATTTACCGACACAGTCCAGACTACCCATAGGTAGGTCATATAAATGTCTTGTCACGTGCAGGAATTATACCCACTATTATTATTACCATCAAAGGCTGCCTCGCCACTTACCATCAGGTGGGATGTCAGTGGTAAATAAAAAAAAATTGCCAATTAAACATAACAACAGCGGCGACCTAGGCGTATTTCTAACGTATTGCAAAAATCCGGTGTAGTGTGACAGGGTTGTCAGATTGGGCACGAAATACGCAATGTCTCGTGTCATCCCACCGCTATTACCTTATGATTTTGATAGAACAAATGATAGACAGACAAACGGATTCTTGGGCAAAATATTATTAAGTAACAGGAGAACATGAAATGCGTTTATATCAAAATTTTGTAGAAAAAAGGAACGAAAAGTTTCTCGCCGCCTGTGGGAATCGAGCCACTAAGCTAAACGGCTGATTGCCACGAAATTCTCAACGCCTTTTATCTACGTTGTTTTTTCGCATCCATTATTAAATCCTTTCCAGCATACAAGCAATTTCGAGCATCGTTCTACGACGATAATTCGAACGACAGATGTCGCCATTGCTGTTTAGAAATTTAAATTTTTACATTGCTAATATCTGCACTTAAGATTAAACATTATAATTTTGTAGAAAAAAGTAACGAAAAGTTTCTCGCTGCCGCTGTTAGAATCGAAAACACGTCTTCGGAATTCACACCCTGACGCTCTAGCCACTAAGCTTTTTATCCACGCCTCTTATCTACATTGTTTTTAGCATTTGAAGCAATGCTTGGCGCATCCATTGTTATATCCTTTCCATCATACAAGCAATTTCGAATATCGTTTTACAACGATAACGCATTTATATCGACAAAGAGAACTGTGAAGCAGTGACTGCATTCAATTGGTGTGGTTACAGGGCGTGTCAATGTCTTACTGCTCGCGTCCATGTCTCAGTTCTATTCTGGTCCTCCACAATAAGCCGACGCGGCGATATTGGACACTCGGTACCCTATGCGATTAATTTGTGGACTTTAAGTTTCGGAGTATCATTACGCCTGACTTCTGGTTCAGCATTTCCGCCATCGAATCTTTTTATTATGACTTGTGTTTGAGTCATATCTCACGTGACCCATCGTAGAGGACCGATCGCTTCTGCTGATGCATGCATAGGCTGGCCCGTTCGAGAATATACGGAAGCATAGAAGACGGCCGTTAATGAAAGTCTGCAGTAATCTAAGTTACTGTTCTGTACGGCAGATCATCTGCTGAGCAGAAGTCCACGCTATTAAAAATTAGCTGTGTAACTCCAACTCTACGTGAGTGTCTAAGTGCGAGACTAATCACTTACCATTACGTGAACTGTCTGCTTATTAGCTCGATGTTACGTTCCCACATGGAGGTGGTCTTTAAAAACTGTAACAACTGTGAGTAAATCTCTCCTAGTTGTCATTTCTCTACTCTTCCCCCATTCGTTCTATCAACATGTCCAAATCCAAACACTCCAACCTAAGTGGCCGCTCGAATCCAAACGCTGTCCATATGTGTACAATTTGTACACGCTGTGTACACACCGCAACGGTACACCGTCGTAAATATAAAATGGGAGCCCATCAATAGTCATTGTGTTTTCAATGCGGTGTGCGTTACCGATCGAATACGATATCGAGACGATGTTTGTGGACGGCGACATGTGGATAAGGCCTCGGATTTATTTCAATACACAGCGTGCTGTTTACAATAACTGCGATATCTTGCAGTGATGTCAGTGAAGTTGCCAAGATATTGCTTTTGCCGTCGAGGGACGCCATTCGGCACTCGTCTCCCATGCTGCGTAGGGCGATCGTCACTTTTAGAATTAACTTAGTTCAGCTTGCTCACGCCCCGTTTCTGTAACTATGACTATCCTAAAATGAACTAATCAGAATCAGAATGATCTTCTTAACGATCAGATGATGAAACGCCTTCATCCGATGTTCATAAGTGATTCATATACACCTCCTTCTGCTCTCTTCTTTATGTCTCATTAGCAAATATTCTTTTCACAATGGTTGTCTGGAAGAAATCGCTTTCTGAGCGATAAGACCGCCTATTGTACTTCCTTTTATATTCATTTGTAATTTGCTTTTTATATGTTTTTATTTTTGGTGTACAATAAAGTATAAATAAATAAATAAATAATAAATTGATCAATTGAAATAGTTTAACCATCTCATGACACTTGAAAAGCCATTTGATAGCTGATTAATTAACTACTACGATGATCAGTGTTTCAGAAACCGGGCGTCGGTCAAAACTATGTCTCCTGGAAGACAGCAAATCCCATCACTGAGTATGTTTAAGCCAGCTAGCCTAAAACCCTTAACGTTGTTAATTGTGACATATAATCTATTTTAATGCCACATACTTCCTCGAACAATTTGCGAACTCAAATTATATTCAAATCAATTTTATTTCTTATATTTTTAATCGGATATGTCCATATGTTTCTATCCGTAATAGAGTATACGATTCAGTCAGTAGACTTAAAGTTTGTTTAGTCGACTTTACTAGTATTTTTATATACGTTTCAAACATTACCCATTTAGAATAATGATATTTGAATTGCTCAGGGCATGTAAGTTTATTATAAAACGATATATCTCCATTACAACAGTAAAATGTACAACATAACTTTTATTGCTTTAAACATTAATACCTACGTTATGTTACAATGACGTATTTTTAACTTTTATTACATAATTGTACAGTCTTACTTTTAATAGCGTGTAATAATTAATGTACATAGGTACATACTAAAAAACTGTATTAATAAAGCTTTTATGAACACGGCAAGAACTAATGTAGTAACAAACCACGTTAACAATATATGTAAATACGAAATAAATGAAATGTGAATAAACTCTGTCCAATAAATGTTTTTTACATTGATTTGGATGCGTATAATCGACGTGAATGAACGTCATAAAAATATTTTTAACAGCAAACAACGGTCGCTATTAATATTATACATAATTAAATATTTATTTCAATAGATGTAACATTTATTAAACACCTGCGAACGCAAAAAAGTGCATTGCAGTTCTCCCTCATGAACTGGCTTATATCTACTGACACAATTAGCAAAAAAAAACAACATTTTGGCAGTGAACAAAAACGTAAGCCCCAATTTACCTTACATTCGAGATTTCAACAATAGGATTAGTTTAGACAACAGGTGTTCACCTTTTATTATTATTACGATACATTAGTTTACGCATTAAAGCAAAAAAAAAGGTAAGCCTTCGAATCAAAATCGGTATACGACAATGACTGCTTTACGTCGAAATGCAACACATCTGTAATTATGCCAACATTAAACTAAAAGACACTTTACGTGATTGATTTAACGCCGAGATTTGTTTGATTATTTTTATTTTGTTACGACGCTTCGCTGTTGAGTCCGGTAGAGGTCGTTGGTACTCTGGGGAAACTAAAGCACAGGTGTCCAGCGTTCGGCCCGAAAGAAAGAGACGGCTATGAAGAATCGCGCGGCGAGTGAAAGGGACGCAACCAAAATAAACGTTGAACTTGTTTACCGCTTTTTTCTTTTTTTTTCTCTCTCTCCCTAGCCTATGTTCGTGACGGATCTTTTTTTTTTTATTTCTTGTTTCGTTTTGTTGCTCTCGGCCCTGTCTTTTTGGATTATTCTTTGGCTTTTAGCTATATTTTAAACTAACTCCACCAATTGCAGCTATAATATGTTTTTCATTATCTGTTGCCGATACGGAGCCGGTTCTTTGCGCGACTTTTCAATTATATCCGCTTGTAGTAAATAATTTATTTCAACTTTGTAATTATTCGGATTCTATAAAGCCGGTTGTATATGTTTCTTTGTTTTTTTCTTTTAATAATCGCTCGAAATTACTTAGCTTTAATTATAAACGGCCAATATTTTTCGTTCGATGGCTCGTGGATAATTCGCCTTATCGAGTTTTGTTGCATTCATGCAGCAATTACTTCTGTTGCAATGAGTGAATTTTGTCATAATTATAGAATACCAATTTAAATGTACATATTTTTTTATGTATGTACGCCCAGAACTCCCTAGTCTAGCTAATGTTAATAAGTTAAACTAAATAAATAATGTTAATCTTATTAAATTAATGTTAATCTTGTATATATGAGATACCATAAAATATTTTGTTGACTCCGTGGCGCAGTTGCCAAGGTATTGGCTTCAGCGTCGGGGGTCGTGGGTTCGATTCCCACACGGGACAACTATTTGTGTGACCCACAGATAGTTGTTTCGCATCTGGGTGTTTGTTCGCGTGAAATTTATGTTTGTAAAACGTCCTTTACAACACAGGATAATATTGTCCTAAAGTAAGGGCAGTGTTTTTTTCTCAAAACAATGTTTTTTCTCAAAACATTTGGCGTAAATAATATAAATATAAAAATACAAGTGTAAAACGGGGCTGTCTCATTTGATATAAAAAAACATCATGCAATTTTAATTTTTTTACCATTTTTATTATAACTTTCTTTTAAAACGACACTCGCACTATGGGTTCGGCAACGTGATATTCCACGTACACAGCACACCAGCTCGGAACAAATAATATTAGTGGAAAAAAAAAACAATTTTGGTACATACCTACTGCATCGAGATGGAACCCACAAAAGCGCAAATGCTCTTGGCAAGGTGACCGCTTACAATTTTAAACCAGCATCAGTGCATACTTAAGCTAACAAACACATTTTGGAGTGAATTTTTGTACATCTGATAGAATCCGCATTCGAAAAACTGGGATTGAAACTGTCTCGCCAAAGATTGGCTTATTACCTATTCTTCGTTATATATTTTAAGGTGCATTTATTGATTACAATCATATTGCCAAGTAGAGGATTTTGTTACTTAACGCAATGTACATAGCAAGTGCGACAGAAAAATAATGCCGAAGTATTAAGCCCTATTATTTACGGATCGAAAAGAATTACGCCACCCTAATGATACTTCGTCGCGAAATCGTATTATTACGCAGATCAGCCTCGCCTTTATTACTATTCTAGAACAAAACCCATTTTTTTATTTATGAGTTTTCCTCTCACTCAAATGTTCATTTGGATTGCGGTTCAATACTTAGATGTAGAAGCTATTTTAATTGCACGTATTGAATCAAGTTTTATTATAATTCAAATTACCGACGTTTTGAGTAGGTACTTAAAGTACAGTGTTCACCACACTCGGGACGACGACTTGAAGACGTTTTACAATTTAACCTCAGTGTTGTAATGCTTTAGTAGAATATAAGAAATTATAGTTGCGTGTTGTTATGTTTTAATGCAGTAAAATAATTAGCATTCGCAGAATTTCTTGCTTGCTGTGTTCGATGATACTCTAAAATTATATTAAAATTACTCTCCTTTTTACCATAATTTCAATTTACGTAAGAGGGTGAAAAGCATAACCTATTGTTTAGTGAGAAACCATGCGTCTACAACGTGTAAAAGCGGGGGCCCTGGTAACCTCACTCACCAGCCCTTATCATTGGCAAACGAAGAAGATGAACATCCGCGCCAACACCAGCCGCCAAACGCAGCCGCAGAATGTTACCGTTCAACCAAAAACGCAGAAGTGAATTTTCGTAAACTTAGCAGAATATAACCGTGCCCCCAAAAACGCAAAAGTGACTCATGGCAAAATCTCTAACTTTTCAAAATGTAACCGTCCACCCAAAAACGTAGAAGTGAAGGCACGTAACGTCTCTAACTTAGCAGAATAAAACCGTGCCCTCAAAAACGCAAAAATGACTCATGACAAAGTCCGTAACTTTTCAGAATATAACCGAGCACACAAAAACGCAAAAGTGCATCTTCGTAACGCAACACTTCGGCTTAAAGGCTCATTTACATGGTGCCAGTTTCTTGCCTGTTGTATACAATTAAATTGAAGCAATAAATGAGTTGCATGGTCTAAACAACAAATGGTCTAAACAATTATTGCGCGCAATTTATTGCATTCAATTATTGCTCTTGTATGTACAAGAAAATGGCATCGTGTAAATGGGCCTTTACGTTAGAATACAAACGCAAATCAAATAACAGCATCAGAGGCTCGCTCGTTCACGCGTCTCGTGCGACAAGCACGCACACGATCGCACACACGCACAGACACGCACGCACACGGTGGCGTCGAGTAAAACCAGTAGCCGACCAGTTCGTATTAACCGAACGGTAATAATCTCGATATTGTTGTACGGACAGAAGGTAAATAAGTTGAAGCGAGGCGTTACAACCGCGTAAAACCGGCTATCTGAAACTGAAGATCGAAACGAATTAGATTTAGCCGCAAAGCGGCATAAAAAATAAAACGCCCACTGCAAGTAACACGTCTATATCACTACATAGTATAAAACAAATTCGTCCCGCTGTCTGTCTGTCCCTATTTATGCTTGTATCTTTACGCAAGGGATCTTGATGCGGCTTTTTTACTAGATAGAGTGATTCAAGAGGGAGGTTTATAATTATGTGCCTATAATACGTTGCCCCCGTACGAAGCCGGGGCGGGTCACAAGTATGAAATGTAGCGGATGAAACTTGTCCTTTTCACCATAATAATTGTAAAATTTTCCCCACCTAAAAATAATCCGCTCTGTGTCGAAAATGCTCTGGGAAATTGATGTTACGAATTATTTTTATTAAAAATAGAAATACGGTGAAGTTTACCTATTAAAAAGTGCGTTTTCAATCAAATTAAATTTATACAATTGTCAGCAACAATAACATGAATATTCCAAAGGGCCGATTAATACATACCTAGACCTACCTACCTACATATACTTCAGTACTTTATCTAAAAATATGTTTGGTAGGAAATTTAATATGTTTTTACCTGTACGGGTAAATTAATGGTTAGAGATTAGGTACTTAAAATGTTTTTTTTTTTAATTCAACTTAAATTTAACTAATTTATTTTTTACTACAATTTTAATTCATAATGTTAATGTCTGGTAATTGTGGAAAGTAATGATATTTTACCTTATTTTTTTTTTCTTACAAGACATCAAATACACGTGATAAATGAAAGCCTATTTAAGATGTTTTTACTGTCACTTAACTTCAACTTCGTGTTAGCTATATGCTACATGCTGTTCTTTATTATTTTTGCAATATCTTTTTCATCCTTTAATATCACTACGGGCTTAATCTCCATCTTGAAAAATAGTTTGGTAACATTTTAATAGTATTAATTTGTATAGGCGTGTCATCGAAAATAGCCCTAAGATGAACAAAAAGGGCAACAGTTCGCCAAGGAATTAATAAAAAAAAAGAACAAAACAAAAAAGTATCGATATTTTTTGAAAACCGTACAATCGCATCAAGCGCCGCGCCCGCGTCCCAAACACGTGGTACAAGAAAGAGAGAAAAATATAAAGCCTCTAATTTATGCCACGATAGTACGTACTTGTATCTCGAAAAATAAAATATCGTCTCATTCCTTTTTGGGTCGCTGGCCGCGAGTGACGCGCTTTGTGCCGCCTTATCGATATCTTTTATTTTTCGTCATTACTCAATTCGAAATCATTTTTGTATTCAAAGTGTAATGCGCAAAAGCGAGCTCTCATGCTGTTGGATCGTGTAAGGTATAAAATGCCGATATGAAGACCATTGTATATGATTGTATCAACAACATACGCTGTTTTGTGCAACGTAAAACGTATTTTACATGTTTAATGTATATAATGCGTTTATGATATTTAATCAAGGTGGTGGACAGGTTTTCAACGCCATAAAATATGTACATATAGTATATCTAATCTATATATCTAAACAGATAAATAAAATTGGAGTGTCTGTTTGTAATATTAATATAACCGTGTTTTACTAAATGCATATGGATGTATACACGGTACATATAACAAAATAACATTTTTTACAATTTTTGTTTGCCTGTCTGTCTGTTTGTTCTGGCTAATCTCTGAAACCGCTGGATCGATTTGGACGGGACTTTCACTGACAGAGAGCTGGTGCAATAACGAGTAATTTAGGCTACTTTTATTTTAAATTCCACGCGGACGAAGTCGCGGGCACAGCTAGTCTATCATATAATCTATCATATATGTACTACATGCCTACAAGCTTTTGGTCTCTTTCAAACATGCTTCCCTGTGTTATGATCACGCATTAGTTTCAACTATTAGGGATAGACAAAGTCGTTCGGGAAATTTTCACGACTTCACAGAAGAATTTCGTAGTGGAAATATTATACCCCTGCGTTTTTTCTGAGTTGGTAGCAAATCTGCAACCCTACGAGTTTTTCTAATGTCCATCAACATTCAGCAATCACCTCAATGTGTCATACAAACTTCTCATATAGGAAAATAAGTAAAACGAAAATACTTTATTCATATTATAAAAGACACGATTGGTTTATTACAGTTTTAAGGGAACATTGTGTTATTGACATTGCAAATTTATTGAAAATTGTTTCTTATGTCCCTATGGAAACGATACTACTACATACTTACATTTATCATAACATTAAATAATTAAACTCACGAAAATTAATAAAAAAGTGGTAGTACCTAGTTTTCCTAGTGCGATTTAGGTGAATGTGTAACTCATCATTTGGCCTACGATTTGGATCCAATTAATAAGGGACTGCGATAAGTAGGGTAGGGCAGTGCTTGGCTTAATTTCCTAACCTATAAAAATATTCCTCTCGCCTACACGTAATTAATCTTTAATTAGTCCATATACATAATTCTGTCTGTATATATTAACATTTTTTTGAATAATGAATAGAAGGCAATTCATTTCAAGCATCTTGTCCATCGGGTGCAGAAGTATTTAAAATTTAAAATTTCGAATATTAAATTTAAACTAACGCAATAAATTCGGTATAAAGAGATTTTTTTTTTTAATTACAATTTATACACTAAGTCGACGTAAGGAATGCGATAGAGCTATCAAAAACGGGATACGAAATAAAAATACAAAATTAGTATTATACCTTAAGATATTATTTACCGGTGATAATCCACACGTATCGTCTATTATTTGTATCGAAGATACTGTCATTATACGAGCCACGATGTCGCAATGACCAATGTAACGGTCTCAGAATGGGGACTGGTAACTTGTTATGATAAAAACAATGCTCTGCTATCACGAGCTGCTGTGTTAAAAGGCCATTAAGGGGATAAGTGGGAGACAGATCTGAGATTCAGAATTATTACACTGTATACAAAATTCGTGCATACGAATAGCCGTATATTTGAACCGTGTGCAATTTAAGAAATTTCTAGATAACAAAATTAATTATAATTTTTCTAGATTACAGGTATGTTTTATTCATTTATTAGTAAGAATCTCCAATAATGAACACACATAATTTTGGCAAGACTATTATTTCCGTTAACGCCCATAATATTTAAGAAATTGAATTCTCATAGTAACAACAAACATTACATGAGAATACATATTTAATAGTTATTGAAATAAGATAGGGCACGATCAGAAAAATAAGAGAATATTTAGAAAAGAAAAAACACTCATCGAAAAACAAGAAAAAATATCGTAGTAAGGTTGAAATAACACATACAGTGTTAAACGCGTAACATCACCCGTTAGCATTACGTTCATCTTAACGTAAAGTAATAATCCTTCGAAGGAGAATGGTAAATTATCTGAATTCAATGATCTTTGTCATCTCTATATCTCGTGGGCCTGTCAATCATCTGTATCCTCACAATTCGTTCGCCATTGCGAGATTGACGCTGCATAGATCTCTTTATAACTGGATACATTATCCCATGGAACAATTGGTATAATTTGAAGCTTGCTAGTGCTATCTAGTGCCTGGATGGAACTGGAGAATATGAAACACGTGAAAGAAGATTCAAAGCGAGGATGGAAAGTCTCTCCCAAATTGTCGAGTATTAAGAATATAAGTTATTATCGTATTCAAACTTGGAAAAAACGGCAGCCTGAGGTGAACAGACAGCGATTTATTTTATATTTTTTAATAATTCATGAAGTGATTGATTCTTGTGAGATTGTACCCTACTGTCAATTTTAGTATTCATCCTTTTTATCGAGTAGTACAGTTTACACCGTAAGATTCCTTGGCAAATTTTTAAGCCAAATTGCTGATGTCGACCATCGTCAATTTGGTTTAAAATTGATATCACTCGATCTCCTATTTAAAAAATCATTTTTATGTAAATAATCCTTATTTATCTGTACCTTTTAACTATTTCTGATTAGCTACGAATTTCTAAATTTCTTCATCGCTGCTCTATACCGTCAGTCGATGGACCAAGCTCTTAACCCAAACCCGTATTCGCGCCAATAAATCATCTGTGGTCCGCGCATTATTAAACATGGCCGCCGAGTTTTCCCGCCGAAAAGTTTTATTGCGCGGCAATGTCTTTTGGCCCGTATCGGGACGTTAATTCAGGTAGCTGCGGGTTTCGGGCGTGGCGGGTTATTCAGGCTGTACCCATTTTGGTATGTACCGATTTTTGCGGTCCGCTTGTACCGATTTCGTTCGTAAGTGCGATGCGGTTTGGCTTTACGATACTCAATAAAATGAGAGGCCGTTGCGTGATTTGTGACGTAAGTTGCGTGGGCGGCGGACGGCTTCCGTACGTCTTGGAATAGTGAAAGCATTGCCTATATCGATATTTAAATATAACTTTAAATCTTTAGATTTAAAGTTATATTTCGAACTGAAAATTCAAACTTGGGGAGATTCGATAATTGGGCGAGAATAGAGAGGAAATGTTCAAGGAATTGTTACCTTTAGGAACAAATCACTAACAGATAGAAGATAAAGAGAGACAGTTTTGTATTTTATATTGAATATAAAGTTCATTAAACACATTTTATTTGTATGACATGAAATTTTTCATGATTTTATTATAGACTAATTTTCAGCGCTGCGAGATTCGAAGCCTCGTCTTCTGGGTAACTTACTTGGACACTCACAACTAAGCTAAATGGTCATTTGTTCAATTCATCGACAATAATTGTTCAATAAAACACTGTAATTATATCAACTTCTCTTTTTTTAAATATTTCATTAGATATACAAACAATCAAAAATAATGCAGAATATTAAAAAACGCCACGAGACATACTGTGGGCTATGTGATACAGCAACAGTCACTTATGCTCCATGTACAAACATCTACAGGGATTTCATTCCAAGTTAGGGACTACATAGTTTCGGGACCATAAGCAATCGCTACACCGTTAAGCTTTATAACATGTGAGACCGTTTTTCTCTTAAGACACCACAGACTAATTTTTATCAGTTTCTGTTCTTTAATAAATTGGACTTTATAGACATGTGCAGGATGACTGCGTGGCGCATTTGCCAAGTTATTGGCTTCGGCGTCGGGGGTCGTGGGTTCGATTCCCACACGGGACGAATATTTGTGCGACCCACAGATAGTTGTTTCGCATCTGGGTGTTTGTCCTCGTGTAATTTATGTTTGTAAAACGTCCTTACAACACAGGATAATGTTATCCTAAAGTGAGGGCAATGTTGTTTTTAAAGAAAAAAAGAAAAGAAAGGTTCATATTTTTTAGACAGGACTCACATTCATTGAATCCACAAAACGCAGTAGCTTGATCGACCTTTCAAAATTTAGGCCGTGCCGGACGATACGCAAATGTTTAATACTTCCGTGGCATTTGTTTTCTGTAAGGTTTTGCAGTTTCCGCGGATGAGTCTCGTTCGAGCAACGGTAGAAGCTGCTGCGTCGCCGTATACAAAGCCATACGTGTGTGTGTTTGTTTCGTGTCCGTTGTATTTTATTGCTGTCACGAGTGAATAATTAAGGCGATTAGTAAAGACGATTAACGGAGGCGGCGGCTCGGAGAGCGGAGTCCGCCACGTGCTCCGCTCCGGAAGAAAACCAGAATGGCTTTTAAGGAATTACCATATAAATGGACGCGTAATACGGTAGCCGGCGACTTTAACGACGAATTGTTAACGCGACCGACCGGCTCGGGAAAGGGAACTGGTCTTGTTTAGTAATTATGGTCACCTCACCGTGCTAATGGTTGTTTATTTAGAATGACTCTGGTGTAAGGCATCGGTAGGTTACGGCTTTTGAGATTTTCAGCAATATAAACGGCTAGCTGCTGCCCGCGACTACGTCTGCGTAGAATAGGCTGAAGGTGTAATATTAAGCATAAAGACAGTTATATATAAAATATGTATATAAATTATAGCCTATGTCTTATTCTGATTATATCTATATTGTTTTAGTTTCATTAAAATCCATTCAGTAGTATTTGCATGAAAGAGTAATAAACATCCATCCATACATACAAACTTTCGCCTTTATAATCTTAGTAATGATAATGTTAGCAATGTAACGCGATGTGTAATATCTTTTTAAGATTACCTTGGAGTATTTACACACACTTAAATATACCTTAGATTTTTAAGGTTGTTCGTCTTAAAGTAAGGATAGTTGGGGGTCAGTGATTGAAATCGTATCGTTTATATAATAACATCTTTTTTTTTTAAATTAGAAGTCTTGCCAGTGTTTGTCCATACCCGATTATAAGTAGTGATTAGTCTTAGATGGTACGCAATAGCCAATTAAATTGCTTAAACAATCACATTATAATATGGCGGGAAAGCTGACGTCAGCAATTATAGACTTTAGTTATAATAATGTAGTTAATATAATCCATACTAATATTATAAATGCGAAAGTAGCTCTGTCTGTCTGTCTCGCTTTCACGCCAAAACTATTGAACCGATTTAAATGAAATTTGGTACACAGATAGTCCAGAGCCTGACAAAGGACAAGCACAAGCCGCGGGCGAAAACCTAGTATAGTATATAGACATTATTGACTGTATTTTTCATGATGAAAGTAATATACAAGATCTAGATGATTTGTTCTTCTTAACAATCTTATTCAGTTCTAATAATATAGAAGCTAAGGTCACAGTACATGTTAATTCCCTGAAAATTCGTTATTTCAACGATAAAGATACTACAGAGATTATAACACACGTGAATATAGGTTTGATACCCATTTTTGGAAAAAATATTGTGCAAAGAACATATTGTTTTTGCAGTGTCTGGGTGTTTACATATCTACAATGTGTACTTAATTACAAAAGAAAAGTATGTTTAAGTATCTTTATCAGTTATCTAGTAACCATAGTACAAGCGTTGCTTAGTTTGGGACTAGAGAACTTGGTGAAAAAATGTGTCCTAATATATTTTACACGTGAAATAACCTGTGTGGTATCTCTGTCGTTATCGAAATCGTCACCGAAAGATGTCCTCAAAACAGCAAGCCTTCTAGCACACTGCTCATTATTCATGACGTCGTCCAGCTACAATAATTAATAAGTTTGAGGTTCGAGGCGTATTTGCATACAATGCGGGGCGCCCGTACGCGGGCGCGTTCCGAAACGAACTGAGCCTTTGAATTCTGTTGCAATAATTGCTCGTGTCGCTTAGACGCCGGCTCGCTGGCCGTTGACTGATTGATCGCCGATAATTATATTCCCATTTTGAAATATAGTTGTTCGAAATTCGAAAAGTAACAAGTTCTTTGGTTGATTGTTTTTTTTTTTAATATGAAACAGCCAATTCACATCAAGGTAACAAAATGCTGAATAACATTACCACATATCGTGGAGGTTGTAGATTTGGTTACAAATGCGATATAATTAAACAATTAATCAAAATTAATAAAAAATATTAATATACAATTAATAAAGATAATTAAACGATTAATAAAAACATATAATATTACTCATAAAATTAGTATTTTTGACTCAAATGCAAAACGATCACCATACAAAATAATTGGATAGTTTGAACTGATACCTAACTCTCCCAATCCCTTGTTGTGCCCATATTTGTGCTGTATAGATTCACAACCAGTTGCGTCAGAAACTTAGCCCTGAATGGCGTCATTCTTCCCCGTGTAAAAGCTGTAACAGGCTAGAAAAGCCTATTACAGCTTTTACAGTACATATACCTTACATAATAGCCATTAATATAATTAAATCGATACAAATTGCGGCCAATTCGGTAGTAGAAGGTGATGCTCTCTCCGGATCATTAAATGGGGCGTCATTGTTAGTTGTCTATGGGAAAAGTGATGGTTTGATCGCGCGTAATGATACGTCCGTGATTTGGTATATCACGATAATTGGTATCGGTTGTCCATGAATGTGAGCGAACATGTGGGGACGTGATTTTCCCACTTGTCTGTGAAGAAACGCAATTAAAAAAACCTGTGTCTGAGCATCGTAAAAAAAAAGGTAAAATAAGAGCCCATAAATGTCCCACTGCTGGGTAAAGGCCTCCTCTGTAAAGAGGGTATCAGGGCATAGTCCACCATGCGACCCCACTGCGGATTGGCGGACTTCACATATTTTTGAAATTTTTTTTTTTTTTATTATCATTTCCAAAATATGCAGGTTTTCTCACGATGTTTTCCTTCACCGCCCAGCACGTGATAATTCAGCACTTAATATTAACAATTTCATCGGTGCTGGCAACGAGGTACTCAGGTTTCTCAAGTAAATTAAAGGCAAGCGCGCGGACATTGTGTAATAGAAAAAAAAACTTAATGCAAGCTTCACCAGTACAGCATGCTCGTACAGAGATAGACAATGTCTTTGTTTAGGTATTTCCTTTTCTGGTTCGGCAAACCAAGACAATTTATGGTGCTTTGGTACTGTGGTAGGTCAGCACCTTTTGGTTGCTAGCCCAATGATATCTATGATACCCGTATGGATGAAGTGGCATTGTCAGCCCTTAAGTATGTGGCATCCAATCACTTCAGCCACCAGATGAAAATTATCATTCTTTTCATTATTAGAATGAAAAGCTAAAAAGAAAAAATATGTTAAAGAAAAGTTTTGTGCTTATGTTATTTACTTGATTCCATTACAAATCAAACTGATTGATATCATTCTAAAATTCTTTAGCATGATCATCAATTTGCAGAAAAATTAACGTTTATAGAAAAACCCCTATTTCAACTTATTTCATCACTTAAACATTCAGAAGTGATGGACACCAGTTGTGTGGTTACCACAAAAACGATCGCTCCACAATTAACTTTAATAATAGGTAATTGCTGTAAAACGATTTTCGGCATTATGCGTTCGTAGGCTACCTTTTCTTTAACCGATTTGGATCCGTACGAGGATTTGATACGTCGAAGTACTGGTGTTTACCATTGTTCATCAACGGCCGGCTCTACAATTTGATAGGATAATAGTTTTACAGGCGAGATAAGTCATGTTACGCGGTAGACCGAGAGAAAAAGTTTAAAAAAGGATACCTATTCTTTGTAGTTGCCACTGATGGCTGGATGCTGTCTTTGTGTATTTCGGTAAGAGCCACTATACTATTTTCGTCTTAATCTTATTAGTATCCACAATATTAGTTTCCTTTCTGATCACCACATCAACTTTGTTCATTGTTGAAGAAAAAGTAAGTTTAATAACTCTCTATAGCATCCTATAGTATACGAGTTTGACGGTAAATGTAAGTATCCTATATATGACAAGACAACAAGATGTAATGAACAATTTAAGTCTTCAACAAGATTATTTTAAAAATTTTATCGCAAGTTCTATCATAATTCCGGAAGTTTAAAATATTTTTTAGCTTCCACGACTACTTACTGAATCAATTTACCTAAAAACCTTTGATCAGTTTCAAATTCAAGCTTGTCAATGTATTTAAAAACAGTAACAGAAAATATAAATTCGTTAATATTATATTAAAAAATGTTAAGTTTTTAAGAACCTATGTACAGTTCAACTGACAATTTTTTTTTTCTGATAGAATCACGATTGTATTAGATATTCAAAAAAACTTACCTATCTGTGTGAGTTCTATTCCATAAACCAGTTTTTTGATCCATCACATGAACTGAAATGATTTTAGGATCAACTGGAATGATTGTCAGAAAATCTCAGAAGCACCTATTGGGGTCAATCCAGTAACACGTGAATAATCTTGCGTGCGAGAGAAGTATCCTTTGAGCCGTTTATTTCTGAAAGGACGGTCCTTTGTCCGTACCCTCGAAAGTGATCGATCGATTAATCATTCGGTCAAAATCGTTTTTAGTTAAGTCATCCAACATTTCTACAATCGCATTCGGGAAGCGAGACAAAGGCGTACGATGATAAACCCATTGAAACGCGTTCGTTACCGAGAGCGTGGTCAGCGGCGTGTGAAATCACCGCCCAAACACGGGCTACTGTGGGAATTTCTGTTGCAAAGCTTTTACTGTGATTTACTTTAAACAGTGACCTTTGGATACTGGTCAAATTTTAATCCCTACTATCTTACTTTGAATAGTTTCACAGGCACAGGTTTCAATGTATAACAAAAAAAAAACGCGTCGTAGAGCCTGCCGATAGAAGTGAAAACTTAAAAGTGGAAATAATATTTTTGTTTTTTGATTTTTAAATGAATACTAATATGATTAATTGAAAACATAAAATACTAATTTAAATTTGCAAAAGTCCTATTTCATGTCTATCAATTTAAATCAATAAAAAAATTTTGTAGCAGTGTTTTAAAATACTATAGAAACACTAGAAGTTTGTTTTTTTTTGACTCCATATGGTATTTTTTAAATGTTTCAAAGCACGTTTTATTTGAATTCCTTTCTCAGGCTCTAAACTATCTTTGTACCAAATTTCATTGAAATCGGTTACTTTCCATACTAATATATAGTAAGTAGAAATAATAAATATTTTCGGACAAATTTTAAGTATGGATAAAAAAATAATCTATACTTTTAAGTATGGATTAATAATGCTATTAATCCATACTTAAAACTTATGGATTACCACCCAATAGTCAGTTAACGAATCGAGAGGGAACTTTTATGAAAATTCTTTAAGAAATATCTTTTTATATTTACAAGCACGGCACCTGTGTTACGCGCCCAAGGCGGGGAAGAAAAAAGTTGCTCGCATATCAAAGTAGTACACGAAATCGTCATATGGATATTATTCGGGTTTAAATAATTACATTTTCCTAACAACGATGTTACATTAAAATTGCGATTTTATAAGCATGATAGTAACGAAGTAATATTTAATTAAAAAGGTTTTTTAAGTTATACTTCTTTTGGCGCGTTCGAAAAAAAATATAAGGATAAAATTTTTACGATGGCCTTGCACAATGACCCCCAAAAAGCAACATGGTTTGCTTTGAAACTTGCAACCAATTTCACATACTCGGTTGCCACGGTGTTATCATGGCAACCAGTAACAACTTTTTGACATTTACCTATAATTCCTAGTTAAACGGTATCAATTGCATTTAATGTATTTCTCACAAACAAAGAGTACTGGCACATTGTAATGGGTAAATTTCTTTAGTTATTTTTGTTTTGTTACAATTCAGAAGTATAACTTCTAACATGCGTATAAGTACACTCCCACTTTTTTTTACATTTTACCATTGGCGGTTACGTTACATGCTGATTTATTTATTTCTTTCTTCTTAATTATAAGGAATACTAGCAACCCGCCCCTGCTTCGCACGGGTGCAATGTATTATACTTATAAACCTTCCTTATGAATCACTCTATGTAGAAACCGCATCAAGATCCGTTGCGTAGTTTAAAAGATCTAAGCATACATAGGGACAGACAGAAATCAGTTCGACTTTGTTTTATACTATGTAGTGATAACATACTAGGCATAGGTATAAAAAAAAGTTCACAACAAGTTATAATTACGTCGTATTAAAATACTTTTACATTCAGTCCTTCCAAAAATGCCTTGGATTTCCCAAATTCTACACATTACTTACATTAGTAATGCGTAGAATTTGCGTATCCTACAAATTTTATCGCGTCTAATGTTAAACGTATTTCGTTATGTTGTATTTCGGGACCATTGCTGCTGTAGTGATTAGTGTTTGAAACGTCCTAGCGGAAATTCAAAACTAACTTATCCGTGATCAAATCCATTAAACGATTTCGTTTAACAATACAAATGCTAAAAATAAGTAACAGACAGTACGTGTTCCATTGCTGTTGTTACCGAATTATTCCTCAATAGTTTACTTCTTTTAAATTTGGAATGTATAATATTATTAAACGACAAATAGAGGGAAAAACATTTTAGAAAGTTGTTAATTACGTTATTCGTTTTAAAGTTCGCGTATTTAAATTCTGCCGCATCTAATTAAATGACACGAAGCAATAACAAAAGCGAATGCAGAACCGGAATACGGACTTACGTAATATAAAACTGTCGCCTAGACTTTGCGGTCAGCCCCGACCGCATCCACATATTCTGAACGTTGCACTTTAGAGCGAGACGGAGTGATCGGGCCTCCCGCTCTAACGGCGGCCGGTCGCTGCACGTGCGCCGTCGGAACGGGTTTCGCCGCGGACGGCCCGAGATTTTATTAATTTCTGTTTTCTTATACATTCCGCATTACCTCCAACGGACTTCTGCTACCCTGGTACATGGCCCGTCGATTTCATTGATAACAAATTGCCTCCTTTGTCCCGTCTTGAGGTCTCTCGCTACTCGGATCATTGTTTACCCTTCCGTACCACACGTTACTTGACAAGTTTTGATTTCCAAAATGCATTAAGTAGTTCCACAGACTCAGAGACTTCCATTAGCGATTCACTAGCATTAAAATCATGACGTGTCTAGTAGAGTCTAAAATAATCATTCACATTGGTGAAGCAATGAACGAATTTAACTTACATAAAAACTCTGTAGTCGTGGTCTCTGCGAGCGACTTCAGGACGTTTAAATTGTTTAATGACGAAATAATGCTTTGATAAGCTTCGCAAACTAATCCTAATGGATGAGCGTAAAGAACAGATCACAAATAGAATCCTCATCATCTTCCTCCTCCACTTATTCGATCTAGTTGGGATGGGCACAACAAGAGAATCATGTCGAAAATCGCATGGCTAGGTTTTGGCAGCATACCTGACGTCAACCCACCTTGGTAATAAACACCCAACTCCGGAAAAACTATCTGTGGGTCACTCAAAAACTTGTCCCGTGTGGGAATCGAACCCACGAACCCCGGTGCCGAAGCCTATCCTACCTATTAAAAAATGTTGATAATTAACGCGTTCATGGATAAAAATTAATGATTGAATTGGGAAGCAGATGGAACGTTTTATTTGACCCATCTTTAAGTTTATACTTTTAACATAAATATTATTTTGAATAATGCTTCAACATTAGATTATATTGTTAATATAAAAAACATCATCTTAATCCTTTTGTTAAAATGGCAAAGGTTATATCCGCTTCAAAGTTACTCTGGTAAGATGTATAACTTTAACAGCCAAATAAAATTTTTCAACAATTAATCGGCCATATCAATCAACTTACCTCAATCAATGTTATCGACTTAATAAAAACATTAAATGTTTGATGCATTTTTAGAGTTTCTTAACAAATTACACAAAAAAAATTATTAGAATTAAAATAACTGAAATCTTTTACAGAGGGCAGCGTAATAAAACATTTTAGTAACAAAAAACAATAAAACATTATAGTAACAAAAAAAATCGAATTTCAAGTGTATCCACTCTAGAGGAGTTCCCTGAAATGTCTCGAGAGTGCGAAGACAAAACTAATAAAATTAATCGATGTTAATATATGAACCACATGAAATGGCGGAAAAATATTAAAAAAACAACAGTTGAAAAAATTTTTTTATTTTATATGACGTGAAAACATCTGAACATTCATCATATAATTATGTTATGAATTAGAATAACAATTGTGTATAAGTCGTTCAATACAAGCGAAATGAAAATCCAAATACGTGATGGAAAATCGCGAGACAATTTGTCTTTTCATTTCTACACTTAAAAATGCAACAGTCTTTTTTTTTACAGAGATCGCCACTGAGCTAACAGGGCCAGTGTTATGGCCGCTAAAAATAAAAACAACTCTGCGCCCACGACATGTCGACAAGCGAGTGACGTGTAGGTGAAATGGTCAATAAAAGTGTGATTTATATCGCGACGCTTATTTTTATACGCCGCTGCAATCTCGGCGGAGGGACGCTTTTAATTCGACGCAGTAACTGTACACATTAATTGGTGTATAGCTAAGGGTATTCGTTTGAATACATGATGCCCGGGTACAACATTTCATGTAAATTCCTACGACTTTTATCCCTGATGAATATTATACATTCCTGAACAGATAAGCGCAATTTTTAAAATCCATGATACTCTGGTAATTTAATCGAAATAATAAGAAACTCTTACCCTGAAGTGGATTAACAAAGACAGCAAGTGATATCGATTTTTTGTTTTTGTGGCAAGGTGGCAGGCGACAAAGGTGTACCTAATATTAAGATTTAACCGCCGCCCGTGGACATTTAGAACAATAGGATTGCAGATAATATTCTAATATTATTTTACATAATGTGTAGTTACATTATTATTTTTAAGTGTTTTTTGTATCTATTGTGCTTAGACCGTGAATAAACGTTTCTTCTTCTTCTTCTTCTTCAGATGTGTTTACATTTTATAACAAAGTGAGCCCCAGCTATCTCACTCACCAGATAGAACGCAGAAGTATAAAAGTTCACTTCACTTCTTCACTTCTTCTGAGAGGTCCTACCCGGACAAACATGTCCATTCGTGCAACAGCCAAGACTGTTGCGTGGCCCTACCACAGTTAAAAAGAAGTTAAACAAAGAACCAAAAGTGACAATCTTGTTGCCGTAAATTGGAAACAAATCCGCGTGGTCTCGCAAGTCCGAAGCATTTAGAAAGATTTCATTACAGCATTCTAAATTTAGAAAATAATATGTACAGAGTGCATATAACATAATTATATGCATACCCAGTACACATAGTACTTCGCTCTTCGATGTTTATAAGTACTAACATAAAACATGAAGATGTTGTTCGCTACGTTCACGCGTATTTTGTGGATCTTGAGAAGAGTTAACAATTACGATCTTGATCTTTTCCATGTTTACTTTACTTAAAAATAAACGCGGTCCATGACCCTTTGCTGCTCTATGGCGCTCATTAAGGAACTGACAGATACGCTTCCACATTTAAAATAATAGCAAGAATTAAGGATACCATTTCTTAAAACGTCAATGTAACTTAAATGAATAGAGTTTACCTCTCAGTTGCTACCATTTCACAATCATCATCGTCATCATGATTTCAACCTGTTTGAGTCCACTGCTGACCATAGGCCTCCCCATAGACTGCCACGAAGTACGATCCTGAGCCACCTGCATCCATCGACTTCCCGCACATTTGCACAGCTCGTCACTCCATCTAGTGGGGGGTGGTCCTACACTGCCATGGCCAGTACGAGGCTGCCACTCGAGAACCTTTCCACAATACGTGTATAACTGGTATTCCTTCCATCCACAGAGCGCCCCTACTCCGACTCCGAGTTGGACCGACCGGCCCCGCAAGCGCAGCCTTGCCGCAGATCCGCCTCCTCGCCGCCCCTCGCGCTGACCCTGGACTCGGAACTAGAGGACGATGTGTTCGTCAGCCCGCGCACGGACAGCGCGAGCGACCCCTTCTCCACGACCAACCTGGAGATATTCCGGCACGGGAGCGCCAGGACCCCGGCCGGGATGCTGCTCAGCCCGAGGCGCGAGCGCTCGTTCAACTTCAGCGTGACCCGGGAGAAGCACTGGCGGGATAAGGGCGGGACGGACGTGGCCGACGGTGGTGCAGACGTGGTGAGTTCCGAATACACTCTTGTATCTTGTATTAACTGATGTTTTTGCTTTCAGTCTCGAGACTATTAAAGCTTCATAGGACGCAGCACCGGTGGGTTAGCCAGAACCCACGGGTTTGGACCCTCCACTATGGGTAGGGTCGCGCATGTGCTCATGCGTGCGTTTAACTACTATGGTGTGTCATCTAAGGGCCGTCGAGGTCGCGGTTCGGACCGAGACCCCGACGGCCGTCGACTGTGCATTTAGCTAATCGGTGGCTGGGAGCGGTGAGAACCGCCCCGGAACGCGGGTGTACCTTGTGTAGTGAATACACTCGCTAACATGCCGCTGCTTAACGAATAGAACGGAGTAGTAATGCTACTGTACCTGGTTTGGCATATTTGACAAAACAAAACCGACTTAAAATATCTCGCTTCGTATTCATTTTATAATTGATTTTTCGAAGTTCCCTAAGTATCTCCGGAGCCCAAGATCCAATACCAATTAAATTTATATGGACCACATGGGAAGCACCAGCTTTCAAAGAAAAAAGAGAATCATCGAAAGCGATCCACACAGTCGAAAGCTCTGAGGTAACGAACATAAAAAAATACAATCGAATTGAGAAACTCCTCCTTTTGAAGTCGGTTAAAAATAGAAAAAAACAACTACGCTCATAATTTGATGACTCCGTGGCACAGTTCTCCGAGCTTCGGCTACGGGGGTCGTGGGTTTGATTCCCATACGGGACAACTATTTGTGTGGCCCACAGATAGTTGATTCGCATCTGGGTGTTTGTCCGCCTGAAATTCATGTTTGTAAAACTTCCTTACAGCACAAGATAATGTTATCGTTAAATTTGTAAGGGCAATGTATTTAAAAAAAATATAGTAAGATATAATGAAGATCTTGTAGTACACACACATACACAATAAACAAATTTAATTCGCTTTTTTGTCGACGTTTTGTAACAAATAGGACAGAAAAACGTGTCTGTCAGGTCACGAGTAAATACGTCGTATTAAGTTAACTTGTTTACATTAGGTACCAACGACGTCTTTACGCACAGCAGTTATACTGTCCAAATAAAATCAAAAGTATCACGGAATGTGCGAACCGCACTCTCCGCACTGCTTGATTGTTTTTCTAAAAAGTCGCACGTGCAAAAACCTTTGTCCCGCCGCGAATGATTCATCGGGCGGACCGTTGCACGCGTCACGTAGGTAAGACAAGACAATCGTTTGCAGTTTGTCGTTGGCGCCATTTTTTTGATTCTTAACCGCATTACTTTTGTGCAGGTGTTAAATTAACAGGAATATCAAATTATAAAATGTATATAGCACTGTCATTGTGTAATCATGTTGTAAATTTTTTTTGGATGTTACATTTTTGCAAATTAATGTTTTTGTGTGACCTCCGGCCATATGTAATTATTGCATTATTGCATATGCTTAAATTAAAAATTAAAAAGTTTAAATGTACTATTGTCATTAAGTTATGCAAGACATTTTCACTACGATAGAGTTGAATCTGTGGTTTAATCAGTCAAACCTTGCATAGGTATACCACAAACGGATAACATTCGTCAGGCAACTAAAGGAGAACGCATCAAAAATTTAACATTTTTAACAAATTTATTAATTAAGTTAAATTGTGCTAATTAACGCCTTAGACCAGTAATTTTATATCATGATAATTAAGAAAGTTCATTTCCTTTGAAAAAATAATAGTCAAAAATGCTTCATAGTAACAACTTGCTATTTAAAGTGATCAGGCGCTATCTCTAATATTAACTCTGATGAATTCGGTCGAAATGAAATCTATTCTACAACAAAGCTGTCAGTTTCTTGATTAATGGCCTAAGGTATACCTTAGGAAATACAATCATATTGTTAATGGTGTGATAAAATAAAAAGTGCTGACTGAAACGGAAATTAAATCTTTCCGAATGCGCAAACGGTTTACGCCCAAATAAAGTTTAGTGGCGGAGAGTTTCTTTCGACATTTGTGTATTTGTTCTTTGAAGTGGAGACAGCTTTTCTTCAAAGTTGTTTATAAAAATCAAACAGCACAATTTTTGCACGGGAAAAGAAATTGGGCGGGGTAATAATTGACTTGAAACATTTTGCTGAACATAAAAGTATTTAACAAAAACAATATTTTTACACTACAATAAATGCACGATTATCCTCTCACAAGATTTTGATTTAGTTGTAGTGAGTGCTCAGTAAAAGTTACTTGAACAAACTAAGCAATATAATTGAGTGTAATACACTTTTACACTTTAAAACTTAATCAATTGGTTGTCGGAATCATGTTTCCAATCTTTTATTTGTCGCGACTTAATCTGTAACGAAAAATATAAACATTATGCAATAAGTGCATCTCGTGAGCCACCCGCGCGTAAGAGTTATTTTTGGACAACTCACTTAACATAATCATTTGAGTGTTGTCTCGTGTGCTACGCAAATGGGTCACCATTGACGTACCGTCCCAAATTAATAGAGCCGCTCCCAATTAGATCATTAAGGATGAGATTAATGCGGCTATTAGCACAGAACTGTCCGAGTCGCAGTAAATCTTCGTTCTAATATCGCGGAACCGTTCGCGATCTGACGAAATATTCTTCGCTTAGTCACATCACGAGGAAAAATAGATTAACAATCTATATTAGTTGCGTATGTACGTGTGTTTTTATATGAGATGGAAGGCAAGCAAGCTCGTCATCAAGCAAGTCAAGTAAGCCATCTAATGATAAGTGATGAGCACCGCCCATTGACATTTTCAACTCACTTAGGTTTACAGTGCGTTGCCACCTTTTAATAAAGTGAGCCCCGGCTACCTCATTCAACAGACGAAACGCAGAAGTATTTAAAGTTCCACTTCACGGCGGTCTTCTGTGAGGTCGTGGCATTTACCTGGACGGACTTGCCCATTCGTGCAACAGACAAGACTGTTGCGGGGCCAGAGTAAAAAAGTAAGTGTGACTGTGATTGTGTGAAGTGTAAAATGGTTAGTCAATTCTTCATTTCACACTACACACAATGACTGAATATGACAATGACGGGATTTAAACGATGTTTGTTCACCCAAGAAGTGCTCAACGCGCCTAAAGAAGTTATCACTTCAAAAACTTGTCGGATGTATAAAATTTTTGTTTTTATGATTCATATTTATTTTATTCTTTACTAACGTTTTTACTTATAGTAGCTCTAAATCTGTTTTAATTAAAAAAAAAAACAACTTACATTTTGGCGTTGCACTTAGAGCTATCTCTGTAGTAACTTAGCCAACTTCTTTCAAATACGACTTTCACTCTCATTGTAGCTCTGGCTTTAGTGTGAAATAAACTTATTTTAGTATTTAGTACGAAATTAATTGCCCCACAAAACATCGGCCAGGGGGGGATTTACGCTATATTGGACGCATTTGATGGAGGGCTCGGGATTCTGTGAAACGATTCATCCTAGTGTTATGTTTCATAAAGCCTTGTAATTTATTGACCGTTCCGCGACGAATTGTTGGCGCTTCTTTTACTTCCATTGGTATTCCCCTAAGCTGTGCTGTAGTGTGGTGGGATTGTTTTTGTCCTAATCTCAAATATCGAGGCTCTACGGTATAACGGGTGAGGGCTTCGACTCGTGATTTTAGTAAGTGGGTTCTTATGTCATTGACGTGCAAACGTTTTGCCAATTTGTGCATATTCCTACGTGTACTATTGGTTTTTAACAATTGAGTCCCGTGTGGAGGAATATACACCAGTAACACCAGTTACGTTTTCGGACTTTCACTAAAGTCCTTTAAAGTTTGGTGATCACGATAGGATCACCTAATTATTCAGAATACGGCGATTACTTCAAATAATGCATAATCGATTCGGAACGTGTAAATCTATTTTAAGCAGATTATTACCGTACTCTGCTATTTCTTTCTGATCACATTAAAGATATCCTTAACCGGCCTTAGAACATTGAAAAGTCGTTTACGCCTAAAAGCCCAATAATGAAAAATGACAGCGGAAGAGTTTGCTAACAGCGGTATTCTTTGAACGACAGGTCTGACATGCCTGCAAGAACTATGCAGACATCCACGAGTTACCTACCATCAAGTGGCTCTCCTTCCTTTTACATCTTCTAAATGAAAAAAGAGAAAGAAAAGACATTCAGGCACTACACTCCCGACTACCAAGGTCGTCCATGACCTTGTCTAAAGACGTTGACTCATTCCGTCTTTCTGTGCTCCTGGTGTGAGCCACGGGCCAACTGTCATAACAACACGCGCCTATTTTAAAGTGCAATAAAACTCCGTCGAGCGATGTAATGCAGGCTAACTGTAACGACGTTTATGGTCGCGCGTAAAACGCTATTGAGTTGGCAATTACGCTTCAACAGTAGCAGTGCCAATGACGGTATCATTCTTACACTAAATTCACGTAAAATCTGCAGTGCGGTGACCACTGACACAACATAAAGAAAACTTACTAAAGTACTCAAAATACTCAAAAAGTAAAGAGAAACTAAAACTATAGGTGTCGTCAGACAGCCTAGCCGGTTGGAATTAACCCCCTTACGCCGTTAATTGTGTATAAAATAAAAAAGCAAAAGTAGTATATTAACAGCTACATTCATTTATACGAACACACAATGCCTTCAAACTCAGTAAAGTAACGGTCTATACATTTCCCAGAGCTGGGCAAAAGCCTCCTCTGTACAGAGGGTATCAGGCTATAGTCCCCACTACGAAGCCCCACTGCGGATTGGCGGACTTCACAAATTATTTTCGAAATATTTTTTGTCATTATTTCAAAAATAAGAACAACAAAATGCAGGCTTCCTCACGATGTTTCCTTCACCGCTGAGTACTTAATAAGTCGGCATTTAAAATTAACAATTCCATTGGTGCCGGCACCGGGGATCGAAGTCAGGTTGCTCGAGTGTCTCGGCTCAAACGTAGGACTATTTATAATAGTCGCAGAGGATGTTTTTTTTAAATACGCATTATTTACTCTAATAAACTCAGCTAAGATTGGTGTATGGCCTTAAAGAACTCTGCCGTTTCTGTCAATATCAATCAGTCAGAATGTATCTACGTTTATTATGCCGTCATTTAAAATCTATTCTGATCGCGACCGTGCTCAGCGGGGGAGCGATGGACCAGCGGCAGTGTTGCACCCTTGTGATATTAAGGAATAGCCTCGACATTGGCATCCGCCGAACGATGTAACCGTTCGTTACTTAGAGATGGTCGCATCGTTTCGCTGCGCATTTCATCAAAACACGTGGCATTCCGCCAGCGCCCGTTTTGATGGTGTGTGATTCATTGAGCCGCGGCACACGCAGATATTTGCTTAGGAACGTTAATGTTGCATCGTTAAATGGGGCATGTTTGTTGATTTTAGTCGCGGCCAACTCCCGGCGAATACCAGTTCGATTAGATCTCGGTTTAAATTAAACCGAAATACAGTCCTGATATATAGGCAATTAAACTCTTTGGTTAGTTAAACTTAGTAAAGGGCTGGTCTACATGAATGCTCGCACATGAAGTATTGGCCATGTTAGCAAATAAGACATTGGATAGGTAAAAAATAATGGAGAGATGTGAAAACTTGCCAAGCGAGCACAGGCGGTTCACCTGATGTTAAGTGAATACCGCCGCCCATGGACATCTGCTAGACCCGAGGGTTCCAGATGCGGAAAATTGGGCTCCGGCCACCTCATTCACCAGACGAAACGCGAAAGTATTATACTTCCACTTTACGCCGGTCTTCTGTGAGGTCGTGGTACTTACCCGGACGAGCCTTCCCATTCGTGCAACAGCCGAGGCTGCTACGTGGGCGCTTGCTTTTAATTCAATACACTCCAGCAATCTGTTACTTTTAAGTTTAGTGTTCCGTGAAAACAACGTGAAGAGACCTGCATATTTTCGAAATAACAAAAAATATTTCGAAGATATGTGAAGTCTGCCAATCCGCAATGGGGTCGCATGATGCCTTAATATCATTTTTACAAAGGAGGCCTTATAACTACTATTACTTTACTTTAATAGTACGGAAAGATATAATACTCGTTTATATCCTGGGAATCGCATCCACGCGTCGTCGTCGTGGCGTCTTAACCACTGCCCCAGCACTCCCCATTTCGCCCCCTTACCTCACAAAAGGAAGGCGCGTCAGAGCATTATGAGAGCGGTCCATTCCGGATCATCCCATCAATTTACTTATGAATATTAAACGCTTCGAGGAAACGAATTCGCGGAGAAAGCCGAGCGAGAAGGGATTTCGCAAAAGAACGGACAAAGAATACCCTCATTCCTTGAGGACCCACAAACATTTCGGGAGTTTCGTTCGACAAAACGCGGATACCTCTCGCGCATTTAATATTCTTGAGTGTTTACTGTATTAAAACGGGCCATACCCTGAAGATCCCATTTACTGAGTATTTTTTTACAAACGAATGTCTGTTTGCCCGTTTTGAGATGACGAGTCCTTGTACTGTTGTGTTCGTATCGTTAACATTCATTATTAATGTGCTTAATATTACATTTTTTCGTATTAAAAAGGACCTAAAAGATGACGTGAATTTGGATTTATGTTTCCATACGAACTCATTATCCAGAGACACGACAGCCGAAAATTATTTATTATTTTCTTGTCTAATAAATGTTAAAAACTTCAAATCATAGTATTTAAAATTCTAATTTTATAAGATTCTTCTTTATTCGCGATTTAAGTAAATTAAGTTTTAGACCCAGTAAGTTAGAAAGATACGTGGTTATATTTTGGTGTTTGTGTACGTGTTTTGTTATTCGTTTGGTGTTTATCTTCTTTTGTATTTTTTTTGTCTTCGTCCCGTTAATTGTAAATGTATTTTTATTCCAGAAATATTCTTTTTTCGTAGACTATGCAAAAGTTTGATGACATTTATGCGGGGCAATTTAAGTAACTAAAAAATTCACGTCTTGTCAACTTGTCGAAATAATTACTCCTGAACTTTGTAACGAACTGAATGGTGAGTCACGATCATTAAAGTCGCCCCTAAACCGTAAGTAATGTATGTCATTACTGACGTTACCCCGTACAGCCTCCGTTCGGATGAGTCATCCCCCAAGGGCATACGGACAAGGTCTACACAGCTACGCCGTAGCTAGGCCGTTCAGGTTGATACACCGTAGCTTTTCAGGTATCACGGCAAATATGACTCATTTAAATATTCCCTCAGCCACCCTAGTATCAGGAATGGGGTGTGCCCTGTGCGGAGATAAGGGATTAAAAAGAAAACGGCGCCCCATTGTAGCGTCGCCCACTTGTGCGCGACGGAGCAATCATCCGAGACGCTCGCGAAGCAAAAGTTAAAAAGGATAACGTGAGCGCGGGGAAAAGATAAAAATATTGCGAAAGGTAAAAGGTAAAACAAGTTACGGCGCGTCCTTTTGAGCAGAGTGTAATGGAGATCGCGTATTTGAGATTGAGGAGTGCTTGCGAGTTGATGACGCGGATGTTTCTTTTTTTTTATTTTGTTGACGCGTGAAATTTGAAAGGATCTCACCGTGGATTCGTGATGCGATTGTTGTTGTTCACGTATATCTGTATACAATCAATTTTTAATATTTGTACTATTATAAAATGTATATATGATAGAGTTTGACTAGGTGGCGCCGTTGCTAAGCTATTAGCTTCGGCTTCGGGGGTCGTGGGTTCGATTCCCACACGGGCAAGTATTTATGTGACCAACGGATGATTGATCCGAATCTGGATGCTAGTTTCCCAACGAGGGTTGACGTCAGTAAAGCGGCAGGTTGTTAAAACATAGCCAAAACCGCTTACTACATGATTCACATGTTGTAAGGACCCCAACTGAGTGGAATAAGGATGATGTCGATATAAGATAGAGCCAAACATATACAACAACTTTATGGAACCAGTAGACGCCAGTGGTATTTTCGGCCGGACACGACTTTGACCTTCAAGAAGAGAGCCTACTCCTATCACAGAGGCCGGCACCGCATTATGATTCCTCCGATGTTGCAAGTGTCCATCGGTGTCGGTGTTCAATTTTCATCAAGTGATCCGCTTGCTCGTTCGCCTACTTTTTCCTAAAAATACAATCGCGGAGGCCCAGTGGCGACAGTGGGTGCAGCGCATTCGCCGCAAGGCCACCGCTGTCTTGTTGGCTGTTGAAGCCTGACAACCTTGTCATGTTCTATATTGGATCAATTTTATATATATCAATCTAGAATTATCCCAGAAGATGTTTTCTAAACAACCTACAACAGAGCTAATACTTAATAATATTATAAACGCGAAAGTTTGTATGTATGGATGGATGTTTGTTACTCTTTCACGTAAATACTACTGAATGGATTTTAATGAAACTTAACAATAATGCAGCTTATACATCAGAATAAGAGATAGGCTATAATTTATATACATATTTTATGTATATCTGTCTTTCTGTCTGAATGTTACGCCTTCAGCCTATTCTACGCAGACGTAGTCGCGGGCAGCAGCTATTAAAATATATTATAGGGACATTATACAATTTAACCGTTTTAAATTAACACATATTAAAACATTTTTTGTACTAACATATTGTTAATAAATTTACCTCTGTATAGATACAGATCTCCCAGATTTAGCCCAGCAGTGGGACTTGTATAGGGCTGTTACTTTACGTTATTACTTTTTTGTGTTAATATATTTTTTATGTTAGAAGGAGGTTAGCGAGCTTAAGATTCACCTGATGTTAAGTGATAACCGCCGCCCATGGACATTTGCAACACCCGAGGGTTGTAGATGCGTTGCCACCTTATAATAAAGTGGGCCCCGACTACCTCACTCACCAGAAGAAACGCAGAAAGAACAATTCCACTTCACACCGGTCACCTGCGATCGTGGTAATACCCGGACGGACCTGCCTATTCGTGCAACAGCTGACGCTGTTGCGTTGCCCTAACACGTATTGTTAATACACTTTTTGCAATATATCATATTTAATTATGCTCTCGACATTGATTAGCTAAAACGCGTGTGCAAGTCCCTATTACTAACTTCATTAAAACAAGTGATACTAATGTTGTTTTGAACGGGGCTTATTTAGTCCTAACATGACTGAGTATCAGTTTCAGAACAAACTTTTTTGTTTAATTCAAAAATGGCTAGCACTTGACTGCCTGATGGTGGGATGGCAGTCCAAACCAAACCTTCAACAACAAGAATCTTGTTGTGGCACTTCAATTAATTCATTATAAAACACCAGATGGAAAGGTGTAAAACGATAAATAAGGCAATTTCTAATATCAAATCTCATTTTTCCGTTCCATATGCTTGTTTGTTAATCTCTTCAATTCAAGTTTGTTTGCAGATTTACTTTGCGAGTGAACTGGCAAATCGAGTGGGTGGCGCGTCATCTCATTTTTAATCTCGAATATTGCTCACGACTGGCCGAAATCGAGAGAGGCGTTTGAGAAAAAGTAGAAAGAAAACGTTCCCCGTCCGCTCGGGACTCGTTCTTGAGGTTTCGGCACTCGAGGAAGTCGAGACGTTTCTTGTTCATCGCGGGAAAATCCGGAAAACGGATCAAAAATAGCAGAAAAAGATCGAGACATCTACTAGTAGCGTCTCAAGCCTCGAACCTTGAAGTTAATGGGCGCCTCTCACACCGCACTAATATAGTCCGAGAGATATATTATTTGTACATAATATATTTTGTATAATATATAATACTAACTCATCCGGCACACGTTGTTTTGTGGAATTTCGTAAAATCCGTTCTTAGCTGACCTCTGCTCGGCGAAAGGAATATTCCTACCAAATTTCAAATCTCTACGCCTTATGGTTCCAGGGATATCGTGATTAGTCAACTATCGGTGTAAATATCTTATATATATAAGTATTATGGATCTCAAGTTCAATGAAGCTACGAGTATAAAATTTAAAACAATTAGTTATTTATAGTTATGTGACTAAAACCAAAAAGATCGTTCGTTAGATAACAAAGAATACACTGTTTTCCTACAGTCAATAGCGACTGTAAAACGGAAAAGCAATACCTAAATAAACGTATATAAAACCGTAATTTTTAAGCCAAATGTTTATTTACACGAGTAAATATAGTTACGAACTATTTAAGTTAATTTAGTCCACATACAAAGTATTCTATACAGTTTTTTATGAGAACTAAATAGTTACACGAAAATTGAGTCTATACATACGTTAATAAAACAGAGTGAATCTAACTTGTCAGGACCTATGGGCATGTTACGGACGCTTCGATAAATATTTTAAAATATAAAAAAGGAATGTGTTTAGATGTTTAAGATTTATTTATTACACAAGTCGTCACTTTAACGTGGTAGAGAAATTTTAAGGTGTTTAAGACATACGACATTCAACCGACAACTCAATCTTTTATTATTCAAAATTCAACATTCAACAACAGCCAAATTTCACGTCGGTGTAAACGCAGCCAAACCTTTGTTTCGTCGTTCGCGCCATACCGTATCATTAACTCGGAGTGGATGCAATCTTTTTTCGCCTTTTTAACGTTAATCCCTTTCTTTTTCTTTCTGTTTACGTAATAGCGTCGCCACCGATCTTTGAGCCGCGCGAGGCGACGGGCGTTCCATGAGAGTTCCTTTTTAATTAGTCGAAGGCGTCACGAGTTTGACGGTTTGTTTTGCGGAAACGATGCCGTCGATCGACGATCTTGAATGGTGCAGTTGCTTAGTAGATTTGTTTGTTTGTTTGTTTGATTTCTTTATTGTACACACAATATAAAATATGCACAATATAATATATTTGGAACAAATGAAAAAAAAAACATGTACAAAGGAGAGCTTAACCCTAAAGAAAGTTCTCTTCCAGCAGACCCTTGAAAACAGGAAACTATAGTAGTGTTAGGTAACTAGGTGAAGGTGTGGTCATATTATTAGAAATTTTACTAAAGCAAGCATAACAATAAATAAATATCAATAAATAATAAATACAAATACATCCATACATACAAAGTTTAAATAATATATACAAATTTATACATGCATTATAAATAAATACAAACATTAGTTGTCACGTAGGTAAATAATGTCTCTTAATTCTTCTACGAAAACTGTAAAGGGAAGAGCTAGTGAAGTTATGGAACTCACTACCACGTGACATACGTGGTAGTGAGTTCCATAACTTCACTGCCTTAACAGTAAATGACGCATCATACCTCTAGAAATAGTGGAACGTTAGTACATGTAGGTCTCGACGTCTACGGATAGGAAGCCACTGTAATTGTGCCCTGTGATGAGAAACGTGATCAAATTTACGCAGGCCGAAAACGAAACGAATGCAAAAATTCTGAAGTCGTTCTGGTTTGTTCAGTAGTTCTTCAGTAGCGTCCAAGAAACATATATCAGTATAGTCAATAATAGGCAGAAGAAGTGCAGACGACTTTGGTTTTAAAGGGAAGAAAATACTGTAATCGTTTGAGAGAATGAAAGGCGTTATTCACTTTTTTGCTAACAGAATTAATCTGTTTTTTCTAATCTGTTTTTTTTTTGCCCTTACTTTAGGAGCACTTTATCCTGTGTTGTAAGAACGTTTTACAAACATAAATTTCACGCGGACAAACACCCAGATTCGAAACAACTATCTGTGGGTCACACAAATAATTGTCTCCTGTGGGAATCGAACCCACGAGCCCCAACGCCGAAGCCAATACCTTGGCCACTGCGCCACGGAGTCACCAAATAAGAATTAATAATTATGCGATGCCCAAGACATGTGACTATCAAAGATTACACCTAAGTTTTTGGCGGTATCTGTATATGGAATCTGGATGTTGTCATAAAATACAGCAGGTAGCTTTGATCGGTCTAGAGTCTTTAGCGTATGCGAACTGCCTAGTATAAGCACTTGTGACAAGTAAGCCAAAAGACTTCGCCCACTCGTTGATAGCGCTCAAATCCTTATTTAGTAGATAAATAGTACAATTTATATCTTCTGCCTCAAAGTGGCGATAATATAATTAATTGTCATTACTTGCTAAGTTCCGCGTTCGAATCCCCCACGAGGCATACACGTGCCCCACTTTTTTAAATGGTGGCCAGGCATCTGCAACCCAACGGGTGTTGCAAATGTCCCTGGGCGGCGGTTATCATTTAACATCAGGTGAACCGCCAGCTCGTTTGCCACTTTTATATACCGGGAGAGTAGTTGCCTTCCTGTGGCTACACAGCAGCACGAAGGGGCAGTCGCGTCCGAGTAAATACCATGGCCTCGCAGAAGAACGGCGTTACTTTGTAAGCCCACTTTCTTAAAGGTTGGAAACGCTTCTGCAACTCCTTAGTCGATGTAGATGTCCATATGCAGCGGTAATCACGAACAGGGCCAGTCGTTCAGCAAGTTCTCACATAAAAAACTAAGTGTGTATACCTTTACTTTTCTCGCGGGAAGTAAGGTAGACGGGGTGCCAACGCTCTCGCACGTACACATACCACCAGAGGGCGTTGCATATACGGCGACGGTATTCACACAAACCTCGTTAGCTACCTACTTTTATAGCAATAACAAACTCGGACGGGAATATAATATCGACTATAAAAATCACCATACCACGACGAAACAATATCAGCCACAAGTATATCGTGTAGCCTATTGTGTTTTTCTATTCCCGTGACGGCGTCAGGTGCTGGGGAAAGGGTTGCAACACTCCATAATTTCCCTATAATGCAGCAAAAAGTTATATGATATGACTTTTTAATTTACTCGTCATGATCAAAACATTATTGTTACGAATCATTTAGAATCATCCTCATATTTATCATTTTTTCATCGATTACTTCGTTGTCCATAAATTCGTAATCGATAATAAAGCAGATGATGTCGCCACAATACTGTAAACCTTGAACATACCAGCTATTTATAAACATTATAATATCATTTTGTGTATGAAAATTATGTTAATATAATGTTGAAGATTAATCATTTTATATGATCTGTTGGCAGGTTTACTCGTATGTTAAAAAAACCACTTGTTTGTTATTTTTTTTTAAATAATACGAGTCAATATCTATGTTACTTCCATATTAAACTATATCTTATATATAGAATAGGCTGAATCATGAATTCGATGAGATCATATCGTATAGGATTGCACCAAATGACTTAGTTTATTGTGAGAGTCTATATCTTCTGCAACAGCAGAAGTTGCTGTGTGATCCTACCATAAGCCTATAAATATGTAATAAACTGAGCTCTTAGTTAGGCTTTGAAATCCAAATGAATATCAAAAAAAGACGTACATGCATAAACAGTCAGTCTGGACTCACAATAAACCGGAGCAGTTGAAAAACCGAATGACGGTCTCTACATCATCAAAGCAAATTCCAAATCAAATTACACCCGCATATCACAATAAAGATCATATCGTAATGAGATCGGTAGACGGAAAAAATTGCGGGCGAACAAAGATGCAAAACGCAAATATAGCTCTACGCAAATCGCGAAATGAAATTGGACAGATGAATGGGGAAATTTGAAGGTGAGGCGCTTTGGCTTTGGTCGAGGTATTTTTTATTATTATTTTACGTCGCGTTAGATATGTTGCTTAAAAAACTTTCGGTATTCTATTTTTATTCTCTAAATAACAAGGGACGTTAGCGAAGCCGAAATGCTTTTGGATAAAGACACGTAGCTTCTGCTGAGAGAATGCACTAGTTCGACCAATGAACTACCACTAGGTCTCCCATGTGCACTTCATTAATTGACTCATTGAATCGATTATCGTCAAGAGTGAACCTGATTGTTTTGAGATCGTAGTAATTCATATATTGTCGCTCCAAAAGATCTTTGCTAAATATTGTCCTATTGAGGCATCATTGGTTTACGTCATTCTGTCTGTCGCTATTTGTGAACACTCAATACTCACACATGTGTCGCTAACAATCAAAAAGCACCTACAGCCTACCCAGCTCCGTTAGTCTAATTTTAATTGTTTTCACTATTGTAAAATAAAAGTATTTTACGGATTTCATCACGTTTTAATTTTATTTTTACATTCCCGACGTTTCGATCTCTCTTCAGCGTTCGTAGTCATAGGTTCATAGAGAAAGACCGAGTTGTTTTATCATCTCTCTATCTTCAATCAATTTATGTTGTTTTAAAATGTGCGGGTTGTACCGTTCAATAAAACGGTCAATTTCCACAGAACCTTTTACCGGGAAATAACTTCGCCTTAACAAACGAAAAAGTCACCTTCGAAAAACAGCGTAATATCAGATATAGGTGAAACGTCATAACTCCCGCCTTAGGAATAAAGATAAAAAGGCGTCACCTTAAAGATTTCCCCCGCGGTTTCGGTGTTCCTGATTATTCGGACGACCTCCCTATCAGATAGCGGGATGCTGGGGCGGATTGTATGAGTTTGAATTAATTCTAATTGTATCGTTCCCGTGAAATATTGCTACGCGGCGCGTAAACTTTTCTGTGAAGTCGCATTGGTTCAAAAAAGTTTTTGTATTCTAATAAAAGATAATTCATTGCAAACATGTAGTACGTAATTGGTTTAGGCTCATTCTGACTTTGTAAATGATATTAAAAGTGTCGTTTAATATTTTTTTATGTGAAAAGTGGCCAAGCGAGCAGACGGTTCACCTAATGTTAAGTGAATACCGCCTCCCGTGGACATTTACTACACCCGAGAATTCCGTTGACAACCTTTTGAAAATTGGGCTCAGGCCACCTCACTCCCCAAACGAAACGCGAAAGTATTATACTTCCACTTTACGCCGGTCTTCTGTGAGGTCGTTGTGCTTACCCGGACGAGCCTGCCTATTAGTGCAACAGCCGAGGCTACTGCGTGGCCCTACCACCGTAACAAAAAAAAAATATCAACTATATATCAGGACAATGGTTAATCCACAACGCACAAAATGTTCAATACTATTCACAATCAACCGTAAAATTACTTGAATTACAGATGCGGTTAAAATTGTAACAGGCGATTAGTTTTCTGTCGGGATGGACATTGACTAACAATAATTTTAAAACAATGTTATATTATTTTCAATGAATACCATCAAGGCTATTTTATTTCTAAAGAGAAAAAGACATAGGCCGATAGCTTCCCTATTAGCTTTGCCTTTATGTGACCACATAATCACATATTAGGGACTTTATTTTGATAATACTCTATTATTTAAGTACTAAATATGACAGAATACTGATACGAATACTCGTTACGACAACTTGAAACAGTGATTTATAGATTAATGGAAGCAATAAATCGTTTAAACATCAAATTAATGATAAAATTAAATAAAACAATAATCGCGTCTAATTTCTATTAAGTATGGACTCTTAATTAAACTCCTAAATTAGAGTACTCCTTGGGTGGCACAAAAACTCGTAAGTTGTAATACAGTCAGTTTCTTTTTCACGTTTCCCAATTCGACATCGCAATTAATTATATGAATAACTGTACCTAAGGCCAAATTTGGGTCGTCGGAATATCGGTCGAAAGAGCAATCGTGTATCGAAAAACAAACGCTTATTTCTTATGTAAACATCGAACGCTTAAGATAATAAATACATCGTAGCGAAATAATGGCAAAGTGGATGATGTAACCTATAAAGTGCATGAACATATATACCAAAACAAAAGCCCAATAAGTAGATTTATGTAAAACAGAAGACTTTCAAAATTGGAGATGACGTCAATATAGTGTCAGTCCAATCTATCATGAGCTATGATGAAATTGACAATACGGTGGGCCTGGTTTAAAAGCTTTATGTCCCTCAATGAAGTAAGCCCTATTTTTATTCCTGAGAGATAAATAAAAAGATATCGAAAACGAGAAATATTCCAGTAATAACCAGAGGCGTACTTAGACGTAAAATCATAACCGTTATTATACATTGCTGAATCGATAACCACAAGTATGTCTCGCAGAGTCACGACAGCAATCAAGCAGTCAACAGAGTGAAAGAGGAATGTCAAGAGTAGCACTGAGTGGTGGTCCTTAATAGAAGCTTATGTTCAGAATATGTCACTGATAGAAGACGCAGTGTAGCTCTTCACGAATTGGCTCTATCAAAGTAGAACCCACAAGGCCAAGGTCAAGAAGCTCTCACTGAGTACCAAAATTATGTAAAAGTACACTTTTAATTTCCAACTGATAAAATCAATGGCGATCAAACATGTGCCCCAAAAACCCTCAAATGCCAGTGTCGATGAGTCACTTAACATCAAACGATTGATCGTATGACACTTTATTCCTCAAGAAAGATAATAGATGGTGATTAAAATATATACTCGTAAACCTCACTTCTCTCTTCTCTCTCACTCTCACTTCTATTGATTTAGACTCCACAGTGCTAGACTGTCGTAGCATCAGCTGCAGCTACACTCTCACTGCCTTAAAGAATGTAAGTGTAAACTGTTTACAGTTGGCATAACAGCTCTAAAAGCCCATCGATTTAAAGGTAACCCATCTGCCACTCCAGGAATGCAGAGGCTGTTTATTACTAATCACCATGAAACGGCTCTAATGAGAGAAGATGAAAAGCGAGTAGGTGATTCACTTGTTGTTAACCGAGGACCGCCTGTAAAACTTCGGTTACTTCACTCACAAGATGAAACGAAGTATAGATAATTTAATTTAATTCCGGTCGTATGTGAGAAACTTTATCTTAATTTCTAAGTATGAAAAAGCCTTCGCACTCCGCTTGTACCTATAGCGTTATTTCGCGTATAAACATCTATTGCGGGAATCAATAAACACAAACGACACCGCTGCATACGTTACGTTACTGCGACGCTCTTTACTCCCGAATAAAACCCTTACGGCCGGCGACTGCGTAAAATATTGCCATAACAAATGCGCCACGCGTAAAAACCGTTTGTCGTTATTAACGATAAATCCGAAGCTGTATCGTTGCTCACGGATCGACGGAAACTGTCAACTCATGGATACCACCTTCGCTTTCACCATATTTGCTTTATAAAGCAAAGAAATAAGCGTAGAAACGTTGTCGGTTTTTTATATGAAGACGTGTTTGTAGGTTGTGGCTAGAATTAACGAAAAAAAAAAGAATAGATAATGGTACTATTCTTTTTTCTAGTTCATTTTAAATTAACATCTTAAAAACGCTTAATAAAAACGGCGCTCCTTATTAATATGTTGCTCACTATATAAATGTTTAGTATTTTTAAAATTTTTTTTGTTGTTTTAATAGCTTAACAAGAAAATCACATTACAAAAACATTTAGAAAAAAAAACTGGCTGGAAAATCATCATTGTTTTCACTTAAAAAAAATATGCCCCTGGAATATGAGCAACAAAAATTCGATTATAATTTTTCACACACGCTGCGTCGATACAAAGTCCAAATCCCCCCCGCACATACATTCGGGGCAGTATTGTAATCTGAGCAATAAAAGTGATATTAAATTTAAGACTTCGCTTTTTATAACGGCGGATGGAAAATGCGAGTTTCATATCAGTTGTTAAAGTAAACGATGGATTTAGGAGACAAGCGGGCACGTGCGTTCTGGTAATTCAAAAACGTGAACGTGCAAATGCACAAGTTTTTTTTAAATATTAAACGTTTAAAGTACTCGAGTACACGTAGAACTTTATTCCATTTCGCATTTTCCATTTCTGACTGTCTTTAATCGTACACGTAAATCGATTATTGAAAATATAGTGCAAAAAAAGGTTAAAAAGTTGAAACGACAAAATTTATTCAGGGCAAAATTAATCATCCACGCTCTTAGGAGCCTTGCCTGTGTTTAAATTTGAATTGTTTAGACGATTCATTCATTTAGTTTATACACATAATAGATAAACAAACGCTGAAGGCATAAGACGTAAGCACATTCGAGTTATTATATTGCCTAAAGTCTATTTATTATTAGTCGTTCACGATGCCATTTTATGCTTCGTTTTTATTCGCTACAGCATTTACTGTTCCGGCATAAAGCGAAAGAATAAAAGATTTGTTGTAAAAATTAAACTCTTAAGAAAACCCCCTTATCAGTCGGTTGCAAAAGGAGAGGCGCATTACGATTTTTATTATTGTTCTAAAGCTGGTCGTATTTCGGAGCCGCCATTTTTCTTTTTAGCCGTTCGAATTTTAAAAAGCTCGGAATAAAACGCGCGTAAAAAGGCCGTCGAAGCTGTTGTTATTTTTTTTTTATTATTATCGACAGTCGGAAGAGATGAAAAATTACGGCTATGACCCTAATAAAATTATGCACTAAAATAATTATGTAACAGCATTGATATCTTTTATTATTTCTTTTATTCGAGATGTTTTACGATTCAGAGGAAGGAGATTCATTTCGCTGTTTAATTTTTAGGATTGCTCAGACACAGGTCCGATAACGACTTACAAAAGTTTTTTAGAAACAAGACAAAGGCATTTTAAAAGATAGGGTCAACAATGGTCTTGCTCATTTGAAAATCGCGACATCGAAAATTTCCGAATCATAATTTCTTTACGTACTCAGTTTAGCCTTTACTGACCCCTTATGGTCGCCAAAAATACCACCCGTCTGTTTGAGTAGACCTGCTGTCTGTTTGAGTATTCGAAATAAATTGTATCAGCTCTTTTGAAGATGTCACATTTACTGAAAATTTAATCCGATCCAGAAATGTAACTTTGACTTATTGCCATGTTTACATTAAAGTATGCAAGAATTTTCTCCATCACTTATAAATAAATTTAACATAAACATGTCACTATAGAAGTAAACATGATGGTGCCAGTCAATTCAAATAGTCACAAACTAAAAATTTACACTATTTTCAAATATTACATTTGTTATCATAATAATCATTAGAAAAAGCTATATTGAGTAATTAACTGATATCCGTATATGTCGAAGATCGTAATTTTTTTAAAAAGACGGCAAGCGAACAGTTGCATGGTTATCAGGTGAACCATGTAAAGTGATTACTTAGGACTTGTGGACAAGGGATGAGTGCAGATGCTTTGCAACCCAATGATATTATATACAAATAACAGGTAGATATGACAGTATCGCACCGAAACTGAGGCACTCAAATCACACCGATTGGTGTAATTAGATTGCAACTGTATAGACTGCTATCTCTTTCCGTAACACACGTTCTATATTATCGGTCACATACACATAACGCAAAGCGGAACAATTTTTAAACGCCACGCAGTATGCACATGCGTCATCTTTATACATAAGGTAAAGGAATCAAATCAAAAGTCTCGACACGGCCCCTTACAAATTGAAGAAATTCCTGTCTGCGAAACGTACTTAACTATGTAGGGTCATAAGTTCTGTCTCGTAACGAATACTTTTGCACTTACACTTGAATGTTGGCCACAAAAATAATGATTGAATTACAAATTTCACGCAAGAGTCTTCGTTGATGTAGGAATGGTAAGGGCAGGTCCGTCCCTGGTAAGTACCACGATCTCAGAGAAGACCGTGATATAACGGATATTGGGAAGTGGCGTAATACTTCGACGTTTCGCCTGGTGAGTGGGATAGTCGGGGCATACTTTTTTTTAAAGATTTTTTTGTTCCAAATGTCAATGAGCGGCGGTTATCACTTAATAATATGGACGATGATAAATGAACGGTCATCTTGTGTGCCACCTTCTCACATAAAAATAATAATAAAGCTGAATGGTATTCGAACCTATGTCTTCTGGGTAGAACGCCCAGACGTATCCCGCGGCGCCGAAAGCTTTTATATATTTGTCTACAAAAAAACATATTTTAGATTTTATCGTGATTGCAGAAACTAGCACTAGATCAGTCCTTAAATCCGTAAATTACTTTTACATAATAATGTAATATGTATTTTGATTTATTGTTCGCACCATAATTTCTCTTCACACCTTAACATGTAAGAAATATATTTAAAAATTATATAGTATTAAGAGAAGTAAATTAAGATATAGGCTTTAAACAGAAATATTTTAACTGTGAGTGATTACTCACAAACGAATCAAATCGCAAAGTTACGTCGAAGCTGTATTCGTACCAGTTTATTGCGTTAAAATGCAGAGATCAAAATAAGTGCACATTAACTTTACTTTAAATACATTCTTAATTGTAAGCTTAAGCATTGCCGCATCGAATCGGTTATTTATTTCCAATGAATATTAAAGTCACAATAAATTCCAGGCACCATCAAAAGTCATTAGTCAGTTTAACTGGTGATAAAGGGATTTTACGAGCGCTCTGAAAAGCGAGCGATTTTTACACTGAGTTTGATCAGAGACGATACTTTAAAAAAAAAAAAACCGCCCAAGGCGAGTCGGACTTGTGCACGGGATCTGCATCTTTATCTATGAAAACGGCAAAATAATCAAACCTGTTGTATGCGAGACCCACTTAAATATTTTTTTATTTTGTTTTTTAGTATTTGTTGTTATAGCGGCAACAGAAATAGATCATGTGTGAATTTCAACTATCTAACTATCACGGTTCATGATGTACAGCCTGGTGACAGACGGACAGACAGGCAGTGAGGTCATAGTAATAGTGTCCCATTTTACCCTTTGAGTACGGAACCCTAATTAGAACAACAGCACCACATTCTACTCTAAGGGGTGGATAAATGTTGAGAACTAAATCCACCGTCGAATGCAAATTATGTCGACATCACGTTGGAATAGTTGTGGAATATCTTGGGAAAGAAGTTCTACAAGGTACAATGCTTGTGGTGTGTTTGAATTTCAAGCTGATGTATCTATTTGGTAGTTTCTTCCGCGCAGCAAAATTATCAGATTCCTACTTTATAAAAAATTGTTATAAAACCTACAAAATAAGCTCTTGAAAACAATTAAAGATTACACATAGATTCAGCAGACTATCTTAGGTAATAAAAATGAAAATTGCTTATTCCGAGTAACATAATTATGCCGATAAAATAATATTATAATAGACTCGGTTGGCGCCGTTTTTAAGCTATTTATATTCAGTGGATTGTTGGTTCAATTCCAACATGGGACAAATAATTGTGTGATCCACAGATAAATAATTATTCCCGATCTGGATACCTTGTCCATGAAAAATATATTATAGTACGTCGTTTTTACAACGCAGAAGACGGTTACACTATAGTAAGGATAATATATGACGATAATGACTATTTGATTACTATTAAAACATGTAGAATAAGTACGAAAAGTTTGTCGCCGCTGTGGAAATCGAACCCACGTATTCGGCATTCGCGGCCTGACGCTCTAGCCGCTAAGCTAAACGGCTGATAGCCATAGCGACGAAAATCTTAACGCCTTCTTTCTATATTGTTATTTAGCATTTGAAGCAATGCTTGGCTAGATCAAAGATTGCGACAATCTTTTCGTACTTTTTCTACATGTTTTAATGTTCAATCTTAAGTGCAGAGATTATCACTATAAAAAATGTTAAAATTTTATTACTATTTGTGTAACCCACTCAATAGATTACTAAATTAGATACTTTAGCCAATTTAAGAGAAATCTGTCCAATAATAGTTTTCTATTTAAATAGTGTAATGTTCCTCTTCGTCTCTACTATTTTTATTTTTGTTATTTTGTTAAAAGAAATACTTTTTAATTTATTGCAATGTATTCGTAGGGAGGACTACAAATCCATATATTATAAAATAAAATATATTAGCAAAAAGAAAATAATTATAATTTTGACATCTCATGATAAAAATCTTACGCAAGAATCGAGCTATGAACCCAACGGAGCACAGACGGTCACAATCCGCCCGTAATGTGGATCCGAAAAGGAACAATGACGTAATAAATATCGCGACGTCAAATCCGAAAGTCGGATAACCGAATTTTATTCGTGACTTTATGTCCGCGACGCGTGCGCACACGTTAATGACGTCGTGTATTTATGAATAATGGGGGTTGTAACAGTTTACGAGCGGACCGGGACTTGAGCGATAAAGCGCGATGCGTCCGCGATGTATTTAGCGCTAATTGGCGTTTTTATCGGCGTTTCGAATTTGAATTATAACCGTTCTGACCTCGACTCATTCGGCTTTGACGTGACTTTTTAAACGGCATGATTTCGCCTTTATTATCTGTGTCATCGATAGGTTTGTGTGATCACAAACACATTTAATCTTTGAACCGCAAGTTTCCGTGTGCGTTTCTAAACGTCAGTGAAGTCTATGTTTTGGTTTGGTGATGATTCTCGTATGTTGTATGTTTGTATGAGGTTTTTGTATTAATTTAAACTCGATTAATCACGGGTGTAAATTCAATTTTTTTATTGTACCTGTCCTAAGACCGAAGTTTAATTACCACGTTCTCAACTAACGAAATATAACTAAGTTAACCATTTTTAAACACATTTAGTCTACGGACTGAAAGCAAAAACATCAGTTAAAGTGCGGATAGCCAGTTTGCTTATAATTTTTTTTAATAAATATTTTAGGACACATTTTTACACAACGTTCTCTAGTCTCAAACTAAGCAAGGCTTGTACTATGGGTACTACATAACTGATAAACATATTTAAACATACTTTTCTTTTGTAAATAACTACATATTATACATATATAAACACCCTGACACTAGAATAACACTATATGTTCATCACACAATATTTTTCCAGTAGTGGGGATCGAACCTACACCCTCTGGCGCAGAGGGCACCTGCATTACATTACCCACTACGCCATTCGGGTCGTCAATTGTTTTTCTATATTACAGATTCGTTGTGAGATAACAAGTTTTCGAGCATTGACAAGTGAATTCTTTTTTTTTTTCTTGTATTTACGCGATTACACATTATAAATGAAACTAATTTTACGGATTTATCGCGTTTATTTTTAATTCTAATTCCCGACGTTTCGAACCATTTACAGCGTTCATGGTCACGGGAAATAATCCGTAAAATTAGTTTCATTTATAAAGTGAATTCTTACGTGTGTGCCATATCAACGTTACATCATGTCAAAATCTGTGCTTTTTCTACACATTTGGTGATCTCCATTAGATATTTATTAACCTTAGTGCCGTAGGGCTCATCGTGGCTCCGCTTTCCTCACTCACTAGACGAAATGCTAAAGAATACTATTGATCTCGGAGGTTGGAGTACTTACCAGAATGAGCCGGCTTGTTTTTACAAAAGTAGAAACTATTGTATTTTTTGCCGTTAAGGGTCCATGTCTTATTGCATCATTAAACTATGAGCATAACCAGAGAACGCGTGGCGATCTATAAAAATTTGACGCGTCACGAAGTAATCTTCTATTTACTACTGGGTATCGATTAAACAAAAGTATTCCAGTTTCCACACATATGTACCTATCCATTGATTAGTTTAATTATGCCAAAACACAAAGGTGGATTAATAATATGTATAAAATGTACGTACTATTAATCCCCCATATAGTGGAATTTGGTGGTATTTTCGGACTCGAAGGCTTAGGGGTCTTTAAGACGAGAGTGTATTCTTACCTTAGCAGTAGCATTTGCGGTTCTATACACGTCGTCGGTTGAGCTCTTTACTTAGTTAGACATATGGGTAGTGGGTACTTAAAGAAAACTTCAAGGTATTTCTACAGTTTTCTATTTAGTCAGTCACCGGGTGTGACGGGATGATAATTTATAGTGTATGTGGACGCTGTGTGTGTTGAAAAAATTAGCTTAATAAATTAAACGTACCTCTTACATTTTTCTTCTTACACCTTTAGAAATATAAAAATGCACTTCTGGATGACCAGTCAGACTATAGCTACCGATCGAGCAGAGGTCTGGATGAAGCAATCTATCTTGGAGCGGAGAAAGGCAAGGCATATTCAATGCAAGTAATACTGAGACATCTAAGGGTGTCAATGATCACTTCATAAGTTAAACAGTTTCTAATAATCCATATTCTCTTAAATGTATGGTCCATTCTCTTAAAATTATGTCCGTCACAATGCGTACCGTCTATCCTTCCTCGTTGAAATTGAGCAGCCAAGTTTTAACGGACAATTTCATCGAGCAATAATCGATTATTTCGTTGCCCAAAATTTTCACTGATTGCATTAAATGGAAACGCATTTACTTTTAACTAAGCGATAGTGACATGGTTAGCGGTTCGTCTGATCGTAAACGAACGCCTTGAACGTACATCGACAACAATTGTTGGTGGAAAAGCATGTTCAAAGTTGACAAACGAACAGGCGGTTCATCTATAAGAGATTACTACCGCCCATGAACGTCTATAACACCTATATGATTGGATACAGATACGTTGTTAGCATTGTCCAGACGACTTCCACTTCAATCCGATCTTCCGTGAGGCCTCGATACTTCCCCGGACGAGCCTGCCCATTCGTGCAACAGCCAAAGCTGTTGCGTCACTTTACCACAGTATATAGCTAATTACTATCGATGCAAATTTATGAACATTTACTTCAATACGATATTTAAATCTATTGCTTAATTTCGAATGTAATATGATTTCACTGTGCACTTTCTATGTACCCCTCGTACACATAAGATGGGGTAACACCAAAAAAAAAACACGAGGATATAACTCAAACGGTTTTTATTGTGACGCGTTTATGAGTGCGGACATTTTTTTATAGTGATGCGACACACGTCGATACCGCTCGATACTTTTTACGGTCGACGTTTAATTTATTTGCTCGGATCGTAAAAGTCCGCGGCGAGTATCGACATGAGCGCTCTGAGATTATTATTTGTTGGCGGCGCGGTTTTTAACGGCCACCATTACAAGATTGCTTTGCCGTTCCGCGTTCGAAAGTCGTCATCCCCGATCGATGTCTGAGGCTTTTTGGCGCGAAATTTGAAGTTTGGTATAATTTTTTTTTTATTTTAAATAAGGAACGTTCACGAGAGCTGTTCTCGAAATCTTGAGTCAGAATGTATGCTAGGGGTAAAGAAAGAAAAAACTTTTTTTATTTTGCAAATAATTTTTGCAGTTTAGTATAGGTCAGTAAGTATTATTTCGATGAGTTGTGTTGTTGGTACCATCATAAATATACGTAAAATTTATAAACTAACCTGTAAGTGTTTTATTCGCGATTCATTTTAAATAAATATATGTTTTTGTTTTGCTTAAAATTTCGAAATGTCTATACTGAGTAAAGAAATTTTGACTTTGACTATAAATGCATGGTAGTAACTAAAACACACGATATGTTTTCGTACGCTACGTCGGTTAAATACTTTTACTGCCAGTTCTGATTGGTGACGTTCCGAGTGGGAACCCATAACTGTTTCAGCGATTGATAAAGAATTCATGGCCGCAACAATAAAATATCGAATCGAAGATAAGGACACCGAGTCTACGGGAGTTTATATTGATATCTTCGACTTCAATGTAACAATCTTCGAGCTGTACGCTTCAGTACATTGTTGATTTTATATCGATTTTATATGTTTAATCATGGTGGCACGTCTGGCGCAGTGGCTGCTGCGCTGGCATAAAGGCTGCTGCGCAACGTGTCGCAGATTCGATTCCTGCATAGAACAAGCATTTGTACGGCCTACAGATAATTGTTTCGAGACAGGGTGTTCGATTCCCGCGGCGTGAAATACTTGTAGTCCAGTTTTTTTGCAAATTTTACAATAAATTATTGAAATCTATCTAGTTGATTTAAAATTATTGCGCCCACAATGACAGACGTCCACGATTTTATTTTTATACTAGCCGGCAAACGTTGTGTTGCCACATAATTTTTTTGTAGGGTAGAAAAAAATTGTTATAAATCTATTCTCATACCTACTGAATATACATATGAATATAATGAAAATCGGTTAAGCAGTTTCGGAGGAGTATAAACACAAAATTTGTGACACGATCATTTTATATATTAGATATATTCATATTAAATAAAGAAAGAAAGAAAAAGATTTATTTGACATAAAACAGAACAACACAACATAATAACAGTTTATATTATCGTTGAGCGCTTAATTTCGATTTTAACTCTCGACGCTTCTAACAGTTATTTACCATGGTACAATTGTACAACAACAAGTAATGGCTTTTATTATTGAAAATTTGGAAATTTATTAATGAATCGCCACATGAGACTTACGTTATGCATTGTGCTGTATCCGCGTAAATAGAAGAAATCTCCAAGTACATCCCGAGACGGAAGCAAATTATGAAAACTATATATACTAACTATATACATCTAACTTAAAAAGAACAGTAGAAATCGCAACTTAAGTTTCTTTACTTGTATTTCTCTTTTTTTTTTAAACATTGCCTGTGTTGTAAGGACGTTTTACAAACAACATTTTCACGCGGATAAACACCCAGATGCGAAACAACTATCTGTGGGTCACGCAAATAGTTGTTCCGTGTGGGAATTGAACCCACGACCCCCGACGGCGAAGCCAATACATTGGCAACTGCGCCACGGAGTCATCTAAAAACTTTATACTTAAAAAAAAAGTAAATAATACCTTAAGAGTTATTAGAATTTCAATATGAACCGCCATTATGTTTTCCATTCGCTGATAATAATAAACCTTCAGATTCCGTATTCAAACGTCAGACTAAATCAATTTCTTTTGCGACTAAGCAGAGAAAAAAGTACTGCGAAATTAAATATAACTCATTTCGTGTCTCTTTTCATAAGACCTCTTTTCTTAGAGCGACACAGTAAATAACACGATGCGTTCGTCTTCAACGATGCAAACGAAAAAGGACTTTACGCCGTTCTTCGTATAACCGAAATTTGGTTGCCGCTTGTAGGTTTTTTAAAGTAGCAGGATCGGTATCGAGTGAAAATTATCCACCCCAATCCCTTTGAAGCGATTTGTCGTGATCCAAGGAGTCTTTTGTTCCACTTCAAAGGTATTTTTCTGCGAGCATTATTATTACGCTTACACGGGTCGAAAGGATTTTAATACGATTGTTATTTTCGTGTTCTGTGTACACGTTTTTTTTTTTAAATTATTCGTTCGGTTCGCGGGAGATCAAGAAAATTTTAAATTTCGAATACAAAATGTGTTGCTTTTTCCTGTTTTTAATAAAATTTGATGCTATGTTTTGAAGAGTAAAGTAAAAAGTAAAATACTATATACTATAATAAATAATTTTACTTTCAGGCGGTAATGAGTTGAAGGTATTTTTTAAACTTAACTTAATGCTCATTTTCATAAGTCAACTAAAAAACGGTAAAAGATTGAGACATTGTAATTTATTAAACATATAATTTAGTCATATGTTATTCGCTTTTAGTGCGTACTTAAGAAATTTTATTAGGTAGTTATTAAAGTAAGTTTAAACAGTTTTCTGCAGCGATTCCTTGACGTTGTTTGTATTTGAATAATACAACATTGGTTCAATCAAATATGTTTTACGATTATTTGGCTACTTTCCTGAACAAACATCGATGCGAGTTCCAAATCAAAGTAGCGACTTGCATAATTTCCCGAAATATGTTTACAATACTTTCACTCAATTCTCTTTGATCTGTCCTTATTTAAATAGTGAATAAATCTATCGAATAGTTCGGCGGATAACCTCTTGTTTGTTCACTTCTAAAATATTTGAATACTTGAAAGATCCCAAATAACGCCAGAGGAATTTTAAATCTATTTATAAAATATACGACTCAATTCAAGACGTCGCCGTTCAAAAGTATCACAAATTGGGACATCGGTCCTCAATCGAATTTGCATCTTATTACCTACTATTTAAATATAAAATCATTTGCATCTAAATACAGAGGGCAGGCAAAACGGCGGGATTCGTAATTCGTTTTTTTTTTTTATTTACACGAAACTCTCACTAATGTAAATGATACCATTCGATTGATGCTCTGTCGCTAGATTATCAGGTGGGTCCGTCTCCTCTCCCTATCGCAATTATTGCAACTCGTATTTGCTTTCTCTTTCGCGGCGGTAACAGAGAAAAGTAATTTGTCGGTGGCGCTTTTATATTGTTGAGGGAAATTAAGTATAGCAAATTTATGCAGGCTTTAAAGCGTTTTAATGTTAAGAGGATCCCTATATACTAATTATGTTTCAGCTTAGGGTGGTTACCTGTGGTTCGACAAGGTTTAAATTGGATGCGCCTTGTCATCTGGCCATTGTAGACATCTGGTTGTATGGCATCTGGTGAATCCATGTTGGGAACATGGATTCACCAGATATAACACAGTGCATATTACTTTGAATGTATTCCTGTTAGTTTTGTTGGTTTTAGACGTTTTAAAGATATCTAATTCACTTCACCAGCGAATATAATTTAAACCCGCAATTTCTAATGGCTTTCCTAAAGAAAAAAAGATATCTTAGATATTTGACATTAATTTAAAATCTATAAACAAAAAATATAAGCGCACACATTAGTATAAAGTAATTTATTTATCGAAATATAAAAAAAACATTCCCATTCTATTCCAAATACAATATTCAAGGTAAAGTGTTATTTAACCTTTTTTTCCACAGACATCACTAAATTACTCTCCCACCCTTTGAATAAAAACAATCTTTTAGTTTTTGCTAATCTCTTGTATAAAGCAAAATAGCAGCTAATCTATACATACACAAATAAATAATATTGGAGTGTCTCTACGTATAGTAAAATAATATTTTTTACAATTTTTGTCTGTTTGTCTGTTTGTCTGTTTATTCCAGCTAATCTCTCAAATGACTGGACTGATTTTGACAGCAGATAGCTGATGTAATAAGGAGTGGGCTTAGGCTACTTTTATCTTAGACATTTTATTTATTTTAAATTCCACGCGGACGAAGTCGCGTGCACAGTTAGTGATAAAAATTAATCCTACTTTAAAATAACAACACTTATATTCAAAACCTATTTGCCGATGTTCTTACGAATAAGTTTGTTTAAAGTGTTAAATAATACTTGCTCTGTCTACTCCATTTGCGTTAAAAGACCCGTTTATCTTTGAAACAATCTCAGCGCATCCAGACTAGCACCGCCATATAAAAGCGTCATTCGAATTATTATGCCAACAATAAAATAGTCGAGTGCATCACTCATACGAATTACAACTAAATACGCGTTCACATTGCGCGATTTTAAAAAAAGGATAACATAATCGTGGTCGTCACGTTGAGGTATAATTTTTTTCTCTCATCCAAGTGCCCAAATAATATAACATTATGCAATTTAATTTAACTAATAAGAAATTTCTTATAACATTGTTCTCGTGTTTTCCAAAAGGTTAGCACAGATACAGTTATGTTTTAAGTAATAATTTTTTTGGCGAACTTAATGATAAGACTATTTTCTGTCCATCATTCATCAAGCAGTGAAAGTGTTCAAAATGAAACATTCAAAAGTATATGTAATAAAAAACCGTTCAAATTATTTACGCAGTTTAAATATATTATTGGCGACTATACATTGTGTACGCTAGATTTTTATCTCGCGAAACTCAGTTTTTAGGCGTTACGATTTTATAATCGTATGTAATAAAAGGTACTAAATCAGGGGCTCGTGCAATTCTCTACACTAAACTTTATGAGGGCATTGTTTTATTAATATCTATAAAAAGTGCTTCCCAGTACAGCATTTTAGTTCTTTTACAGCACTCACTATTTACAGTCCTTATTGAGTCGCTAAGTTTATAGCATTACGGCGAATTAGCTTCGCTGTTTCTTTAAAGAATGTTGATAGGGGTATGGCAACGGCAATATGGTTCGGTTTACAAGAGCTCGTATTGCTCGAATAATTTTTGTTTTCTATTTTATTACTCTTTAAGGCTCTATCTGTTTTATTTGGTCCTATTTTTAAATGTAAACTAAGAACCGCTGCATAAATTCCGATAAAATGGCGCCAAACATCCTCTCTGTCGTATGGTGTAAGACTTCAATGTTACACACATTAAATAGGATTTTTTTATGTGAGATCACCTTTAGAGACATTTACAAAACCCGTAGGGTTGCCACCTTACAATACAGTGGACCCCGATTACCTCACTCACCAGACGAAACGCAGTAGTGTAACACTTCCACTTCAAGCCGCTCTTGTGAGGTCCTGCTACTGCCCCAGACGGACCTGCCTATTCGTGCAACACTGAAGGCAGTGCTTTTCCCTACGGCAATTAGAATTATCATAAGTATTAAATTAAAACAAAACATTTTTTTCTTTTTTCCAGACGGACTCCGCATCGTCTAATGACACCTACCAGCCGGACAAATCGCCATCGGAGTCGTCGATCTTCTCATCGATAATACCAGACAAGTTATCGGGGTCTATATGCACAGCGGTCATATTCATGCTCGGATGGAAGCTTTTGGCCAACAAGCGGTGAACTGAATAATAGAGTACGCGGCCCTATTACCGTGTGTGATCAGGATAATTGCAACATTATTCAACAAATCACACATTCAAAAACACAAATGTCTCAAAGGTTTTAAATGACAGTAGCATTTTTGACTTGGCAACTTCGACAATGTGCGAACAGCCATTTTGTATACTCGTATTGTACTCAATATTACAATATAGACTAAATATATTAATCGAAATTGCTCGTCAAGAATCCAATAAAGTATGGGCATTGTTTCCGGTTAAATGAAATTTATGAAGACGTAAATGTATCAATTTTTTTTTGTAACATTTAATACGTTTCTATTTCTACTTCAAATTTTATATGATTTACTCGATTTTATAGAAAATCTGTGTGAAAAACGTATTTACGTTTTTGTTTTTGGGATTTTTATCAATAAAAAATTGTATAAATAAAATTATTCCAAATAACCGCTAAGATTTTTTGAAAGGCACGTTAATGGATGGTGAAAGGTATTTGCTGTATAAGAAATGACTTATGAATCAATTAAAAATTAGTATAGAAGTTCTTGTCAGCTGTCATTCGTTAATGGCGGGAAAAATAAAATGAAGTTATTGTTGTAAAGATTCTTTGCAAGAAAAGAAATTTTGTACATAGTATGTATATGTGTAATCAATTTTTTAAAATGTTTATTTAGCAAGAGTATTTATTGTAAGACCTCATTTATATCGGCAAATTGCTTTGTTAAAAAATTTTGATAAATTGCTTTTACATCCTTTCAGCACACGACACTTTCAAACAGCCATTTGTGTATATGGCGTTTTAGAAACATAATTTTTGTCTAAAATTATGTATATATCAAAAAAAATTGAGTTGCAAGTTTGCATATATAAAAAAATAAATAGAAATGAGTGAAAATTTACATAATTTTAAAAGAAACTTGCCGGTCTAAAAGTGGACTTTAAAGTTAAACAAGATGTTTACCCATTTACCCAATTGATTTAAACTAATATGGGAAATTTATAACATGTATAATACTTTTATAGCGTAATGCGTTAATGTAGTCCGCTTCTCATGTTGAGTATGATATTAAAATAGTGTATAAATTGGATTAATACATTTTACGCACATTTTATAACGAATGCCGTTAGCAAAATATAATAAATTGCATAATAATTGCAAATCATCTACGCGATTCTAATTGACATAACAAGTATAGGTAGGTAAAATACATTGCGTGCGATGAATAAAATCGATTATTCTTGTCACAGAGTATACATATAAAAGAATAAGCAAATCTTGTGACAGCTAGAGCGACGTGCATGCATACTGTGCGGTCATTTATATAGCTGTGTAAGATATGGTATCAAAATATGTTTGTTAAAAAAAGTAAGTTTATTATCTACAGTTAAAGTTGCTTAGTCATTTTTAAACCAAATTTGCCACTATCTTATATATAAAACAGCGTTTTCATACTGGTTTCCCTTGGGGAAAGGTGGCTAAGAGCTCTAGAGGTTAAGCCAACGCGGTCCATAGTCATCTGCCAAATCACAGTAACATGTACACAGTAAATGCGTGGGTGTCCTTTTGAATAAATAAAGACCTGGAGGATTCAGACCCATCACTAAACATCGGTCTTCTTGGAAACCGATAGAGTTAATTTGGCTTCGCTAGTTGAGTTGAAATGCAAAAGCTTTTTCCGTAAATTTTTATAACAAAATTATTGAAGTATTACTATGCGTAAAGATATTAGTCGAATGAAAATAATCTATCCTAAGCTCGTATCTCCATCTGTTATAACTAAAGCCTGCTATTATTAAATTGGCTATGATTTGAAAAATACTGCATACAGTACTTTTAATGAAATAAACAATAAAATAGAAAAGTGAAATAAACAGTATTTGCTTAAAATTCCTAATTTATATTTCACCGCACAGTACGTATGGAGCCTTATTTTTAAACATTCCTAAATACGGACCAGATGCGTTTGAGACGTGAAGATAAAAAAAAGTAATTATCTATATTTTAAAATTAAAAACACCTTTTCATTGTTCCAAAGAGAGCAGCCTAAAATTATCATCGATTGATCTCATTATATTATTTTTGTATTAAAAGCTTTTATATTAGATTTTAAATTAGCGTAATATATTTTAGGTTACGTGCCAAGCCGTATGAGAGTTTTATCCGAGAAGATCTATTTTAATATAATGGTTTATAGTTGTAAATAATTTGCCTAAATAATTATTTAGTGGAGGTTATCCGTCTTTCCGTTTCACAGCATTTTTTATTTAGATCCATCGACGTCCATTTTTGTACGAGTAACGAGACTGGCACAATTTTTTCAATTAGCGTATCTGTCCAATTCACAGATTAAAAATGTTTAAGCTATTGAGCGTTGACGTGAGATTTTACTGGGCCTGTTACCGGTTGGTTATAAGTAATTTTAAGATGTATTCGAATTAAGAAATAGGTATTATATGAATATAATATACGGTATAGTTCTCGCTAGCTGGTTACTCATTAAATTAAGTTGTTAGAGGCTTCGAATTTGTAATTTTCATATGTAGGGTCGGCCTCACTTTGTGTGACATGATTGGGGTAAAATTTCTTTACATTAAGCCCAATTATTGTAGGCCTCATTGCCAATGCTATTTTTCATTTTCTTTATTATAATTATAAAAATATAAGTTGAATTAAAATTATAAGACCATCGTTCAATATTATCTTTTCCTCATGAGTCTACAGAAATTTAAAATTTCGAATCGCGTTATCATTTTGAGTTTGAGTATTTTTTTAAAAGCGATTTCCATCATTTTACTCTGTCAGGGATCAACATGTGTATTGGGAACAATTTAATTTTTACCTGTTAGAATTATATTTTATGTTTAGTTTTTGATTTAAGTTAAGGAACAACAAATTACTGAAGGATGTGTTCAAATGTGATATGTATTTAGATGATAAAATAGATTTTGAAAAAAAAAAGTTTTCCTAATGATCTCTCGAAAACTCTTATTTGCTGTTGATTGTAACATTTACTTCGGTGTGCTAGTGAATATAGTGTTGTGTAGACGCATTTTATTATGGCCAAATGTAGGCAATTTATATAATCATACATTCTTACATTTATGTCGTTCATACTTTGTCATTATTACTCATGACATTTGTCTCAAAGTTCTAATTCAATTTCTCTTTGTGTCTAACTTGTACCAAAATTCTTTTTTGGTAGAAGTAACAAACAGAGTTATAACTTCTACCGTAAAACATACGTATGTTTAGGCACATACAAGTTTAACTGGAGGAAACTGCGAATGTCTCTGGAACCATTTCACTACATGTTGATTTATTTTATTACTTTTGATTGATATATTTTCCTTTAGGGGCTTTTACCAAAGCTAAATCACACAAAACTTAAAATTACATGTCTGTTGGCATAAACATCCGTCAGTTGAGTGTTTTTTTTTTTCGAAGAGCAAAGCCTGTTCTTCTTAGGTGACTATTTACAATTTTAAAAGTAATTACATTTTTTCCAACATCGCGATTTTAATTTTAAATGGTGGAGTACTTTGAATTAAATTGATTAAAAACGACTGACTTCTAAGCTCTTGCTAACGTAATGTGCGACATAATATTTGTTTAGTGCGTAGGTAAATAACATTTGACCTTCAAATTTCTTTTAAACCTCTTTCGTTACAGATAACGCCGATATTCTGTATGCACTGGCACATCGAGATCCCTTATTAATTCTATACAACGCAACATAAGAGTTTTGTACATAAATCTAAATTGGTATGCTTACGGCTCATTGATAAGGAATGTAGTGAAAATTTCTAAATTTCCATTAATAACGCTTCTTGTCTTCTTAATCGTCATGAATTGATGTGGACGCGTGGAAAATACAAGGTTATTACTTGGTTACACTTTAAGGTCGAATCTAAATTGGATACTTTAGCTATTTTCCAGAGCTCAAATCAATATCTCAATCTTGACGGTAATATTTTCTTCTTTTACGGTGGTAGGGCCACGCAGCAGCCTCGGCTGCACGTATGGGCAGGTCCGTCCGGGTAAGTACCCCGACCTCACAGAAGCCCAGCGTAAAGTGGAAGTATGACAAATACTTTCGCGTTTCGTCTGGTGAGTGAGGTAGCCGGAGCCCAATTTTCAAAAGGTTGTCAACGCATCTGTAACCCTCGGGTGTGGCAGATGTCCATGGGCGGCGGTATTCACTTAGCATCGGGTGAACCGTCTGTTCGTTTGGCAACTTTTCGCATAAAAAAAAAATTCTTCTTTATTTATATAAATCGTTATATTTCACAAATCATACAAAATAACTTTAAACCGTATTTGTGATAAAGTGACATTGAAGTAAAGAAAATGTCTGGACTAATAGACAAACACATCGATGTTTCTTTAGAATCAATAAAATCAGCAGGGAACCTAATAAAAGAAAATGTAAATCGAACATAGACTCAGCAGAGAGATTCCATTAACAATTTTGAAGTATGCCACATTAAACTATTTAATATTTGTATTCCATAAGAGAACTATAACAAAAGAAGATAGGAAGAAATCTACCGTTTAGATTCAGGGCTGGGGTGAACACGTCAGTTGTTTAAATATTCGACCTTGCACTTTCCACGCGTAGGGAAGATCTTGCTTAGCGCATTAAGTGTCTATAATAACTCGACCCAAACTTCAATTCTAAGCAATAATTATATTAACTCTTAGTTCTAAGCAGTCTTTTTTATTAATATTCGAATTGATTTTTCTCTTATTTCGAGAAACTTTGTATCATACTCCAAATTTGTACTTTCTAGATTATTTCGTGTTACTTATAATAATCGTTAAAAATTCTTATCTCATTTACACACACTTGTACGAAATGTTCAGGGATAAATAAAAAATAATAATGAGATATTATTTATTGGTTTGTTTATTATCTTCAAATAAATTATCAATAATAGAAATCTTATAGTATATAATATGCTATTAGTAGAAATATTTAAATGCAGTAATAAATATTTTCTTCGGCTAAATCCATAGACAGTGATGGCAACTAGGTACAATACTTAAAAAAAATAACCCAATCCGCCATCTTGTATTAATATTTTGCTTTTGTGAACAAATTTCGTACCACAGTGTATATATAAATTTATGTCTTATAAAAACGTGTGATTTTTAGCTTAATTATTCCATGGCCTGTACATTTTAGACAATATTTAATTTAGTGTTTCATATATTTTCTCAGGTTAGCTTAAGTTTTAATTACGTAATAAGCCATACCAATTTATGTTGCTATAAGTTTGTACGCTATAAAATTATTATAATTCCCGAACAACTGCCTATAATTATTTCTGTTTTTACTTTTTATATTCTTTATTTTGAAAATAATATAATTTTATAAATAAAATTCTCACTTGTTTTATTTTAAACGAATAATTATCGATTTACACCATTTGACCCCGTGTTGCAATGGCTCTTAGTTTTTATCACAATAGACGATTACCCCTTAAGTCCGTAGACTGTATAAAACCTCATCTAGCAGAAAGCTCGTGAGAAAGCTATGTTTTCACGAGTTTGATAGACCCTTACAGAATCACACATGCCCACATGGGTGTTTTTAAAAATTTTGGAGATTGCCGGCTACTGTCAGGGTCGGATATGCGGTCTGTGACATCGACTGTGTTATTCGTTCGCTGGAAGATGTGAGATAAATATTAGTGCTTTCACACTTTACAAGTGTAGGTATTAGACTGTCGAAAATATGTATATATTGTTAGGAAATAGAAACGATGATTGATTTTTTAAAAAAGAACTTATTGGCCAGTAGGCCAAACTTGACAGAAGTTTCACTACAATTCTAAGTAACCGACACAATCGTTATTAACTCGGGTAGAGCTTCCGCACTCTACAACGGCAGACGAGAAAGTCTCTTGACACTGCGAGCGCTGCTCCGTTTATAGGTCGTCGCAGTGTGCTACTACCCTCCTATCTTCTAACAATATATATACTTTATAGTATGGATGGACATAGAACTCGTGGAAGATCGGTTCCAAGAGTGGTGATTTGCAACATGTCTAAGCCACCTTTTTATTGGAAACATTGGAGATGTCGCCGTATTGAAAATCTGGGTTCAATCTTTATTTACAACAATCTTTTTGGTAGTTTGGTATGAACTCCGAGGAGGTCAGTAGTTGTGGGTTCGATTCTCACGATGGGGAAATATTTGTGTGTCTCACAGATAGTTCATATTTATCTAAGTGTTTTGATCTAATATTTACAAGATTAAATCTATCTAAAATTACATATTATCTAATAAACCTAATCCACGCGGCATGGTGCCAAGAACGCTAGCTGCATTTCCTCGCTGAATAGTTATGCTTAACCTTTGCGCGAGAAAAGAACCAGCTCTCTTGTCACCAGCCGCGGCGTTAAGCCTAGGACATAAACATTGAAAAAAAAAAATTGATGTGCGGGGACCCCACGGACCTAATGTTTCAACAGCAAATGGCACAAATACATAATCTAAACATAAAGACTCATATTTGCGCCATTTACTTACTTCAGCTGCCTCCGATGCTGCCCCGGAGATTATAAATATTGAAACCAGCCGTTAGTTAACAAGGCTTTCAATCTTTTCAATCAAGGCTTGATCTTCGATTATCTGTTGACTATTTTATCGTGAGGGGACAATTATTTATTATTATATAGAATATTGAAACCGGCTAATAGCCGAAGAGAATCGTCCGAAATTTTGTTTGTGTAAAATCGCAATATTCGATTTTTAATAAACATTTTGTAATGTTTAAAAAAAGTATAAGCCTACTCTATGGACTACTATGGAGGAAACTTTACCAATTTCTTCGGGCAAACGACTCCAAATCTGTCCATCAAAACTTTCACACACTGCGATATTTTATTTTGGAAAACGGAGAACTTCCCCAGCATATTATGCTGTAAAAGTACGATCCGTCTAAGTTAGATCACTTGCAGCTGAGAAGCGGACATTTGCTGCTCACATCTAACTTAATTCTCTTTGCTCAAGTTAAATCTAAGTTTTAAGCGACTTAGATGGCTGTGTGGCTACTCTTCTGTACGTTTGAGAATAAGTTTGGAATAAAAACTTGAAAGTTTTATCGAATGAATATTCGAATTTCTCGCGTCTATTTTTAATTCAATCATATGTATAAATAGTTAACAATTTGGATTTAGATCGGATTAGAAAAGAGTAAGGATCTATCATCGCCCTGGGGACAGTGAGCGACTGAGTTGTGCTCAGGAAGTTACTACAGTGGGTCAAGTCAACAGGAACGATTTAAGCGGGGATCATGAAGTACAATAACAACTTAGGCACTGATACTTACGTATAAAAATATGTGAGAAGGTGGCAAGTGATCTGGCGGTTCACCTGATGCTAAGTGATTACCGTTGCCCGTAGACATCTTTATATATAGCCCTACTCTCTACTTAACGCCGGTCTTCTATGAGGTCATGGTATTTCCGCAGACGAGCCTGGGTATTCGTGCTACAGTGAAGACTACCGTACTGCGTGCCCTTGCTACTGTTCTTCTCTTTTCACAGATTAGTGTGACTTAATCAGGCTGTGATTTTACTCTGATACACGACAATGCTCGCTGTCATACAGCCATGGAGACTCAAGAATGGTCTGCTCAATCACCAGACTAAGAGCTGATTGAGCTTGCATAGGAAATGCTCCAGAAGAAAGTTATAAAATACCTGGACAGTGTATCCACCACCTACGAACTGTACCTTACCTCTGGTACCATTACAAAACCGGTATTCGAAATTTAACCACCGGTTAAAAGCAGACAACATGATGATAATTCAAATTTCAAATTCAAAATAAAAATATCTTTTTTCAAATACATGCTTGCACGTTCTTTTGAAAAGTCGAATTTTTCATAATAATTTAATAAGTTCGTAAGTAATTTACCTCCGGTTCGGAAGGCAGATTCTGTTGAGAAGAGACCGGCAAGACACTCAAAGGTTGCTCATAATAGATAGATAATATGATATCTAGATAATATATATCTCGTGAGACGTGGGTGATCTTGAATTGATGTAAATATTCCACGTCAAATTGAGGTGTTACGTAAATAGCTTAAACATATTGGGGACGCAATTAGTTGAATTCCTTACTACAGATGGAGGAATTTCAAAATAGACATTGTTACCGTTTATGCTTGCTCCGCTTGTGGGTGGTTTATTGAAGCAGTGTTTCCTAAATCACTGCTCCAATGTCTCCCTACGATTATTTAAAACTACAATGGGCTGAGAATACAATAAAAATGTTCAGTGATCAGAACGTCGAGAGTTTAGGGGTTGGTGGTTTGAATTTCAGGCCATTTTTATTACAATTGCATTAGAAATGGATTATAACTATAACAAATATAGAATACATTAGCACTAATGACTACTCTTTGTATATTATAGGTATGTTTAAAATATTTCTTTCAGAGCAAAGATTTTCGGAATGTATTTACTTTACCATTCGAGGCAAAATTGGTAGCCGCGGCCCACTTAATTATAAGGTGGCAACGTGTCTGCAACCTTACCGGTGTTGCAAATGTCAATGGGTGGTGGTTATCACGTAACATCAGGTGACCCGCCAACTCGCTTTCCACATTCTCACATAAGAAAACAATGTTTGAGCAGTTGTTAGGCGTTTGTCGCAGCGGGTCGTCGATTTGATTACCACAAATCTAGGACTAGTTAAACGTCTATTTATAATTGTACAAGTACGTCTTCATTTAGAGATAACGGTTGAAAAAAAATGTTATGTATAATACGCGAAGCGACCTTTTTATGAAAATTGCGCGGACGGAGGAGAATGAAATTTTCCAGACATTATAGTTTATACAGAGAGGGAGTGTAAGAGGTTAAGTTTAATTAGTAAGAGTTCTATTTTTTTTAATTATGCATAAAAACTACATTAAGCAAATAAAAAATAACGTTAAACAGACTACTACGTAGGATTAATCATGGTTTTATTTCGACCACTGGGGTGACCACTAGTCTAAAATTGATTGAATGAAGTTAGATACTACATGTACCCGTGATTTTGAAAATATTGAAGAACACCGTTTAAAAGGTAAGTAACATCCGAACCTATCGTACCAAATTGACCCCTTGTATCAAGCATTTAACTTGGGGTACGGAGTGTTACACGTGCATAATACGCACCTCACTGAGCGTACCCCAAATTTAAGCCTGTGGGAACCTATCACTCGACAGGTATCATCAGTTCCCAAAAAGTGTCGATTAACAGACGATTTAAAAGATTGTGATCGCCCCTTCGAATTCGAAAGTAAAACTTACGAGTTTTGTACTGTCTACGCATAATATTAGTTAATCTTTATTCGGACCAGTGTAACTGAGAAAAATTAAATTTTCAAAGCGTTTACGTTTATAAAACGATATCCATTTAAGATTAGAGAGATTTAAGATATTAAAGAATTGGAATAACAAATTATACACAAAAAAATAGCACATACACTAACGGCTGAAATCCATTATTAAACCATTAGGAAATAAACTTCCAGAAAACCTTTCACAATACTCGCTATAAATAGAATTCTTGTGCAAAATTGTGTGTTTCTAAATCTACTTAGCTTAAGCTGTGCGTAGATTCCATAAAGCACTCCTTATAGACGCCTCCCCTCTCGTTATTATTAAAATTTAAATACATTACCTGTATTATGTTCTTAGTAAAAGAACGTGTTTATATGTTTATATGAGAAGGCGGCAAGCGAGGCAACTGTTCACCAGACGCCAAGCGAATACCGTTGAAGCATCCATATCATTAGTGGTGGTTGGCGTTGCCAACCAACACCAGTGGTTGCATCAGTATCTAAACGACTGTTCCCCAGTTATCTTTATCACCAGACGAAACCAAAATTTTATGAATTACCATTACGCGTGGGTTACCATGCCCAAATCAATACACTGGCTACACTACCATTTTCATCTTGAACGTCTAGTGTTGCAGATGCGTTAACTTTCATTAAAGTGGACACTCCTCACCTCACTCGCCAGACAAAACGTAGACAGTATAACACATCCACATCAGGCCAATCCTCTGTGAGGCCTTTGTACTTCTCTACGAATCTGCCCATACGTACATCAGCGGAGTTTGTTGCAATAGTTGAACAAAGCGCGCGTATAAGACATGTGCACTAATCGAAGTGGTGCCTGCTCCATAGCAATCGATCAGAGATACAAGCCGACATCCGTGACAATTTGGCACCGAATATGTCCGTCGGCAAATCAGCATTTTTGCATACGTAATGTCGCTACGTCAATACCGTCACTATAACGTTCCGCGGCGGGGAGAGAAAAAAAAAAGAAACAAACGCAAATAACCAGGCGATTTGAAATTCAAATCGGCCGAACGAACTATTATTTATTAGCATATAGACGGAGTCATCAATCATGCATCATTTCGATGCGACACGGACGTTTGTGGCACGATTAAAAATCGAAACAGCTGGCGAGAACAATCGCGGCTTAAACGTTAGAGTAACGCTTAAGCACGAAGATACACGAAGTTTTTAACTAAAAAAAGGCCATTACTTACATGCTTAACATACTTAGCTTTTAGGTCTAGAAAGTCGACGTGCCTGTCGCCATACAAGGGGCCGGATGGCGTAGTAATATACTGAAATAAATCCTATAACTAACCAGGTATACAACAAAGGATACTAAGGAATCTTGATAATTCTCTTGAAAACTCACTATACGAACTGAGAACCCAGTATACATCATACTACTGTCGACAGTATTGTACGCAACAATTATGGAAAGGTTTAATAAAACTGGGACTAAACAAACCTCTATTGCTTCAATTATTACACTAACTAATAGGTGGTGGTACAAGCTGTATTCATGAGATGATTTCAACAGGGTCAACAGAGATAGCAAACCGCATTCTCTTTTAGCTCATTTCATCACACTTGGTGCTCATTAAAAATAAAAATAAAACTAAAATTAGTTGGTCCACACTTAATTTATTATAATAAATATTAACAAATATTTTTAGGACATATTTTTACACAACGATCTTTAGTCCCAAACTAAGCAACGCTTGTTCTATGGGTACTAGATAACTGATAAACATAAATATATACATTTTATACATATATAAACACCCAGACACGAAAAAAACACTATGTTCATCACACAACATTTTGCCAGTAGTGGGGATTGAACCACAAACCTCTGGCGCAAAGGCCGTTTGAATACCGCTATGCCACTCGGCGACCGGAATGGCCCGAATTGCGTAGTGGATTTAACTTGTCGCTATACCTCAGCAATCACAATGTATTGCTCTATTTTTTTAAATACAAAAGAAATACATCTTATACGTTAAATAATTCCAAAAATATATATATAATGTCATACTTTGAGCTAATAAAAACAAGTGACAGACTTTAAACTATGGCTATTTCTTCTATTTGCCTTATAAACAGACTATCATCCGAATTTTGCTTTGTAATCTTGTTTTGCAGAAAAAAATCACCCCGCGTTGGCTACAAATTCTTAGTAGCTACTTCGGCGCAATCACGGCAGTTCAGAGCGCGTGTCAAAATAAAAAGTCTTAAAAAAGTCCCACCAGTTATTAAAGAATCACGGTGACAATAACCGGAAAAAAATTCGAACGCACGATCGTAAAGCATAAATCCTCTTCTCATACCCGCCTTGTGTACGCCTATAAAGGTTTAGAAAAAAAAAAGAAGAAAACATTCACGAATCATAAAGAGCGCGTTGCGACCGTTTTATTTGGTCGCATTATACGTCCCCACCGCATGCAAAAATTGGTACGAAATTGAAAAACAAATTTGTTACATATTGCCTGCTTTTTTTTTGATTTCGCGTCTCGCGCGTGTCGGGTTGAGGCTCTATTCTGCAACGTATTTGATGTTCTCCTAGTACACGAACCATCCTTTACACCATGAAATCTTCAATGGTAGACAGAGATAGACGGAGAGTGACGTTCAAAATTAAGATCCACGGTATAACAAAGGTTACCCAAATAGCTCAGCGAATTGCTAAGTTGATGACGAATATGGATTCATTAATAAACACATTTCATTAACAAAAAAAAATATTCTGTAGTTTCATGAGATTACTTAATACTGACAAGCAAAAAACTTTACTTCTTCGTAATGCTCTAGCAACGATAGTAACAACTTTCGATATGATCTTATTTAGTGTAAGTAATGCTAAAAATAATTGTAACAACTTTCGTTACGATCTATTGTAACAAGATCTTTGTTTTTTTTAATATTACGGCTGAAGTACTTTGTATCCGTGGCGATAAAGTTAAAAAAAAATTCAATATGTCACCAACGTTATCCACGTTAAAAGCGCCATATTTTTTCTGTTATAACATCCTGCGTGCAGAATAACCCCTCCGTAAAGGGGTTGTGAGTTGCGTCGCGTCGTATTACTTGATTAAAGCAGTATTATTGTGAAGCAGCGATGTCAGAATGGGCTTTGCATTGTTCTTTCGTCCAATATGCGGTTCCACTAAATACTCGATGAGCTTTAGCAGTGTTACGGAAAGAGTAATATCCTCATTAGAAATGACGGTGTCATAGAATTCACAAGGAGCTAAACAGCTCTGAAGCGGATTTTAACCTGAAAATAACTTCTGATTGCTTAGCAAGTCCATTTTTTCACTAACGAAAAAAAAACCGACTTCAAATGTCTCGCTCCGTATTCATTTTAAAATTGATTTTCAGGATTTCCCTAAGTATCACCGGAGCCCAATACCAATGAAATTATTATGGGACCACATGGGACGCACCAGCTTTCCAATAAAGAAGAATCGTAAAATTTGGCTCACTCAGTCGAAAGTTCGGTAACAAACATAAAGAAACAATCGAATTGAGAACCTTCACCTTTTTAAAATCGGTTGAAAATAATTGATTATCGCTGAGCACATTCTGAGTAGAGATAAAACTATCGCTGTTAAGAGTTAGTGACTGTTTAGTTACTCTTTAAATTATCATAACGTAAAGTAAAAAGTAAAGTAACAGCCTATACATATCCCACTGCTAGGCAAAGGCCTCCTCTATACGGAGAGTATCAGGGCATAGTCCACCACGCGGCCCCACTGCGGATTGGCGGACTTCACATATTTTCGAAATATATTTTTTTTTGTTATTATTTCGAAAATATGCAGGTTTCCTCACGATGTTTTCCTTCACCGCGGAGCACGTGATAAGTCAGCACTTGAAGTTAAAAACTTCATTGGTGCCGGCACCGGGGATCGAACTCAGGTTGCTCGAGTATATTGAATTAAAGGCGAGCGCCCGGACACTTAGTATAAAGGGCCGTGATAGCTTAGTATAGCATAACATATTCGTAATTAATAAGATACCGTGGTAGGGTCACGCAGCAGTCTTCCCTGCTGCACGAATAGGCAGATCCATCCGGGGAAGTACCACGCCCTCAGATAATTGCAGCGTGAAATCAAAGTGTTATACTTTTACGTTTTATGGCGACTGAGGTTACCGGGTCCCACTTTCTCGATAGATGGCAACGCATTCGTAACTTGGTTGTTGTAAATGTCAATGGGACGTAGTACCTACTACCTGGTAGTAGAAGTGGGATTATGACGTAACATTAGATGAATCAACTCGCTTGCCATCTTCTTACATGAAAGAAAACCTATGTAATAGCATAATGTTTTTTACCCGACTCCCTTAAAGTGAAAGGATATTTTTTTTACCTGTGTGTATGAATGTCCGTGCCCTCGTAACTACAAGGTGGTGGAAACGATATTAGAAAGCGATAAATGTCTCTTTACATTCATCTTTATTGCGCGGGTTTTACTGGGTTTATTAAAGTCATTAAAATTAGAGTGGAGAATTGTTGGTGCCATTTATGCGAGCCGCGTTTTTTGATTTTTTTTAATAAATGACTTGTTTATAAACAACAATTATTTGTTAAATGGTCTCCTCCTTTCCTGCATATAATTTAATATAGTCTGTAGACATCAGTGGGTGTTTTTGATAGCTTCTTCATTAACAGATATTAGGATGTATTAAAAATCAGCTGATCGCGGCAGGAAACACCACTGACTAAAGGCGCCTGATTCTACACTAAATACACCGTTGACTTAGCAAAATGGAGCTAACCACAAGCACTCAAACACTAATCAATCGCTAAAATGTATCACGTATTCCTAATTCAATAATCATATGCAACCGCATTAGAGCTCCACTTAAAATTGTCATTTCTTAAGTGCCGTACAAGTACCAATAAGATCAGACCTCTAATCGCGTGAAAGCTCGGCGCGTACTGGTCTTTTCCGGCGAGCCATAGCAAGTCCAGTATAACACGACCCATCGTCTAACGCATTACCTAACGCTAATTCGGTATCCCGCCATCATCGCAACGAAATGACCGGAATCAATCATGACGTGCTCGCGCATTCGCTTCTAATATCACTTAAACACGCTGCTCACCCTCAAATGGGAAGCCTTAATAATGTTCGTGTAGGGCCAAAGACTAATGGCCATGCAGCGTTGACATGTCTTATTTAGTGCCTACACGCACGTGAGTATAGTTCGAAGACCGAACAAATCTGTGTAATATGCCGTACGTCTTATAACAATCGTGAATTTATGTATTCTATAATTTTATGAGATATTATCACTGCCTATGGAAAATAAATAAAATAATTCAGTTATAAGCGCACACAAATACATGTAAAAATAAAGACACATTGTTCATATAAATGTAGCATTTACTTTTATGAGTACATGAAAATCGTTGGAAAGTATAGACACGTTTTTATTTAGTTATAACTCGATATTGAAAGTCTTGTACCAAAGAAAATAAAATAAATATGTCATTTATATTTTGTTTGCATATATTTTCTAACAAAACAATGTGAAGATTTTCTGACAATGATATTTAAAAAAAAACTATACGAAACCGCTTACCCAACGAAATAGCAAGAAGTTGCATGCCAGGATCTGAAGAAGAAGAAACGTTTATTCACGGTCTAAAAACAAATGAATACATACAAAACTTAAAAATAATAATGTAACTACACAGAAACTAAAAATAAATGTAAAAATAAGCAAACAAAATAACAACAGTAAGTGACAGTCTGTGTAGCAGCATAAGACCGTGAAACGGACGGGACTCGGTAAAAGTCGAAATACAGTAAATAGTCCTGATCCCGACACCGGTTTTCAGTCCGGCCCGCACTTCGAGGCAACTCGGACGGCTGCGACAGTGAACTTGCAATATATATATATATATATATATATATATATATATATATATGTGTGTGTGTATATCTATACATATATTTTGCAAGTTCACTGTTGTATATATATATACATATAACCTTAGAGTTTCTCCTCGTTACTTCTCTGGACTTGTGTATGTCGTTGTGCATAATATTCTACAAGCTTCAAACAAGCAGAACTAAAGGTTCGGATGTCACTTTAAAAACTACGTCAGCTAGAGGGATGAGTAAGGATTTAATCTTTCACTTTCACTTTCCAGGCTTCTTTAAGACTTTCACTTTCACTTCCACTTTCACTTTTTTATACTTTCCAGGATTCCTGCGTTTACTTACTTTACTTTTTTATGTTAAAACTTGCCAAACGAGCAGACGGTTCACCTGGTCTTAAGTGAATACCGCCGCCCATGGGCATCTGCTACACCCGATGCGTTGACAACCTTTTTGGAAATTGGGCTCCGGCTACCTCATTCACCACACCACTTCCACTTTATGCCGGTCTTCTGTGAGGTCGTGGTACTTACCCGGACGAGCCTGCCCATTCGAGCAACAGCCGAGGCTGCTGCGTGGCCCTACCACCGTTGAATTTACTTGTATATAGGTTTTTCCAATTCTCGGTTGCTTAATCTTTGGCGTGTAAAATCATCCCTTGATTGTAGGTGGGATAGGCGCTGGACATTCAATATCGATGCAAATGTCTCGGCCCGACGTGGGGTGCACTCAGCTGCCGGTAATACGGCTGTTATGTTTCGTACATACGTTCTAGTGTACCGATGTTATGTTTTTATTTAAAAAATTGCCAGGTTATGAAAAGAAACTATAGCCCGCCTAGTTGCAAAAGATTTTTTATCTGTGGTAAGGCCACGCAACAGTCTTCACTGTAGCAGGAATGGAAGTACCACGACCTCACAGAGGACCGGCGTCAAGTGGAAGTTTTATACCTCTGCGTTTCGTCTGGTGAGTGAGGTAACAGGAGCCCACTTTATTAAAAGATGGCAATGGATTCGCAACCCTAGGCTGTTGAAAATTCCATGGGCAGAGGTTTTCACCTAAAATCATGTAAACCGCCAGCTCGGTTGCCACCTTCTAAGATAAAGAAAAAAAATAAAAATTAGTCAAGTCACCATCACCTTGAACGCCTCTCCACTGAGTCCAGATGGCGGTAAACGCTTACCATCAGATGACCCGCTTAATCATTTGCCTCCTTTTTCCATTAAAAAAAAGTCAAAATTGTATAATCCTAAAAATAGTGATATTTATTATTTTGCATATTTATTGAGTAGTCATCAACAAGGTGTTGAGTTTTCTTTATCTTCCAAAGCCATAAAATTAGCTTACAAAAAATTCGCAAATGACTGTGTCAAAGCATGCAACTATGACACGACCAGCGTGTTGTGGGAGTATTATACTTTTGCGTTTCTTTTGGTGACTGATGTCAACTATTTAACATGTTGGTACCTTCAACCCCGTAGGTATTATAAGCTACGGGGTCGAACCACAGACGTGGGCGTCGATATTCACTTATCACGTTATGAAATTTAAAAAAATACTTAAAAAGGGGGCAGCTCATAATATTTTTCTCGTCGGGAAGCAAAGATTAGGGCAACAAATCCGTTTAAAATTAATAACCCCATAATGACATTTAATATTAATATGGTTAAGCGAAACCTTTTGTTTACTACGTGGGGATGAAATTCACACCGGCGGTACACAGGCGAGTGCAGAGGTGCTTCCATCATTGCCAGATCATTTCCCTACAAAGGGGGCTAATTTTTTGACACGTGCCGCAGCGTTTATTTTTTATTATCTGTTGTATAGTCTGTGGGAATACGATGAAGTCTTTTGTACCTGCGACGCTTTATGCCAGTCACGATATCACTTTTGGTATAGTGTCGTCTCATTGAATTAACAAGTGGTCTTAATATTGTAGACCGTGGCCGTCGCCTGTTTTGAGACCTCACTCTTAAGTGAAAAAATCGCGTACATAGATTAAGCTAATAAATAATAAAAAATAATAAACTGCTAAATGCTCGGGTACTTGACGTTAAGTAGCAATGTCTATGGTACTAAAACCAAGAGCTCAGTAAAAACCTGAGAATTGTTTTCTTAAAGATGTTTTGACGATTGATATTTGGACATTCAGTTCGTACGATAATCCCGACGGAATAGCTAAACCTGCTGACGCGTTATTATTTTGGTCTAGACTAGATACTATATTTATTGTATAGGCTATAAGCTTAACTATCCTTATGAGGACATTCGTTGCCATTATTTTGATCCAGCTATACCAAACCAAAGGAGTTACGGTGAAATTAAAAAATATGGAGCAATCATAGAGAGCATTCAGAGAGAGACAGTAGCCCGGGTTAATTATGACAATCAGATGTCTAACACCTCAGTCTGTCTCGTGACCATGAACGCTGTAAAGGGTTCGAAACGTCGGGAATTAAAATTGAAAATAAACGCAATAAATCCGTAAAATTAATTTCATTTATAATGTGCAATCGCGTAAATACAAGAAAATATTATATGTAGCAATACTTCAGAATCATAGCGAATGAATCAGATTTTCAATCAGGGCAGATTTAATATTGACCAGGCATGCTGGATTATTCTACGATTCATATCTATAGTTATGAATGTTAAATGTAACCGGACAACCGAAGGAGTGTAATGTTTTTCGAGCGAATGTTTGTATGTATGTCTAATTCTTTTGCACGCTCAGTCTGAATCTTTTTCTTTTCTTTGATAGATTTCAACATATCACGTGTCGTCTTGATTGTGGGAGTAACATAAGGTTATTTCATTACGGAATCTACAAATAGTACCTTTATAGATGCATTTATAAAAATTCACACTTGTTTTTGGATGGTTATTTATCCATATTTATTGATTTTATGTATACCAAGATCGTGCGTTTAAATCACTTTGATTTGTTATAAAACATTAATATACCTTTTTGGGATATTCAAGATTCAAAAGAAGGTCCTAACTATAAGCCTGGCATGGATTTTTACAAGACCCTTGTCGTTGTGAAAGAAATAATAAAATACGTATTAGATAGTCTTGCTCCTTCTGTTATTTTTTCATAATAGCTGTGGTATTTAAGGATCCCCTATCTATTACAGATCCCGTAGGAAACAAAAAAATAAACAATGCACAGAATACATATGATCGAATCCCTAATGATGGTATTTAATAATTTATTACGAATCAACGCTTCTGGTCTTGTCTCAACGGCACGTGACCGGCACACGGTTTGCCGCCATTTGTAAAACACCACCAATGTAACTAGACCCCTGCGGTGATGAAAAATGTATTTGCAACTAGATGTGGCGGTTAGCTGGTGGTTTTAACGACTATTATTCCGGCCGTTTGAATTTCGAATTCGTTGATTACTGATTACGCGTTAAAATATCACGAGTATGAATATAATGACTCTTAGACACATGACACTAAGGTTTAAAATTAAATTTAAAACTACATGGAATAACAAATTCTATATAACTCTAACCGAAAAACTACCATATTACAAACAGTATTTGAATTAATTTCACCTAAAAAATGTTTCATATTAAATATAAATACAGTTTTTGTGTAAAAACGATCTTATTACTTACGACATAAAGTTCAAATTAATGTTTACAGATATGTTCCATTAATTTTTACCTATTTGGTTACCCATGTACAATAAAATCAGAATCACAAACTGTTTGGGCGGTCATGAAGAGTTGATTACCAATAATTTGTACTGTATTGTCTGTGTTCGGTGGAACGTCCGTATGTATAGAGGGTGGTAAAGACATAAACGTTGAACACTGAAATAACACTAAGGTCCTTATATAAATATAGATACTTTGTTTCCACTCGGTTTTGACAATATGAAAGTGAGGTATTTGTCCAACATTCCATAGTCTTTTTCTTCTTAATAATGGCTTGCTTTGCATTCCATAATCACAGACGTATATTAAGATAATGTCAGTATGACAGAAGATGTTTATTTAATTCTTTTTAAAACAGGGATAGCGTATATTGGCTGTAAAGCAAGTATGTTTTGCAGCAGTAAGTTATATCTCTTACTTTATAAGTTTTTCCGTTACTAATGTCCATCATGATATTTTACGCTCATTTTAAATACACGTTAGCGTATGACGCGTGTGGAGATAAAATATCATTGTTTACATAAATGAAATCTGAATCCAATCGCCGGACAGAGAGACATCAGCAAGTTAGTAGTAAGTAGTCACATAGTGTCAAGTTCCTCCTTAGAGCTTATAAGATTCCACTTGACTTAACACATATTATGTAGATTCAATACTTTATATATTTAAGTTCTATCTACCGATTTCACAGAATATTTTTAGATGTCCGTGAGAGATAGTTTGTCATTGAGGCACAAGATCATAGGTACATGTTCAGATGTAGGTGTAGAATAGATAACATACAGGCACAAGAGCTGCCTTTAATTTGTTTGATGGAAACACGTTTAAAATTTTTCATTTACAATCCCTTTATTAACCTTTAAAAGGTACAAGTAGACAACTAACGCGTGACCATAATTATTTAATTCTAAACGTAATTAACTTACATGAAGTTACTTGTAGTTGGCGTTTTGTTTTTTTTTTTAATTTGTGTTTACTTTAATACATCGTTACAGTGTGTATGAATTTGGCCCGAAATCACACCCTCAAAAATAGATTGCGACCGAAACATCAAATATCAATTCCCTCCACAGAAATCATAATCAGCGTAACAACGACCAGACATGTCAAAAAGAAAAGAGAAAAAAAACCGACCACAAGACTGGCATGGATGCTACCAGGTATCGTTGCCCGCTGTAACCGGCGTGACAGCTCCGAAGCTCGTAGAATTTAGCGAGGATTGGGTGTCAAGTTATAATTGTCACCCGACTATTAATGGTTTCGGAGCAAACGAGACGCGCGAAATTTAATCTCGCGCGCAAAAAGTATTGAATAGAGCGGGACAAAAAGAGCGGAGTGATAAATGGACCGCCTCGGTCGTCATGCGCCCCTGGTAGCTGCGTTGTAAATTTTAAAGTCATTTTTTAAATAAAAATGAGATTTAATAAAAATAAACATCTGTTTTATTTTAATTTAAAACTGCTACATATTAAAAGGAGTTTCGGGTTTTCGAGCATGTTTCTTATTTATGTTTTACTAGCTTTTATCCGCGGCTTCACCCGCGCAGCCAAAGGGAATTAACAATGAGTTTTTATTATACACCAGAATATTTCGCAGATGGCTGAATGTTTTCCTATTTAGTTGACACTTATCATTGCCTATATTTTGGGTAATTCACACAATATCTTTATAAATTATAGTCTATGTGTTATTCTGATGTATAAAGCTATATTATTGTAAATTTTTGTTAAAATCTATTCAGTAGTTTTTGTGTGAAAGAGTAAGAAACATCCATCCATACATACAAACTTTCGTCTTTATAATAGTAGTAAGGAAGTAAGGATTTATACATATATTCTCACATATTTATATTTTCATGTATATTTCTATATATTGTATATAGATACCGTAATTTTTACATCGTGAAAAAATCACTACATCGATTATGTCCGTTGTACGCCGACAAGCTTCGCCACCTGTCACCTTTCGGGACTTACTAAGCGAGGTAAAAAGTATTGTTGTGCAAGTCTGTAATACACAACTAATTATTTAAAAAAGCCGCTGCGGGAGATTTGAGATACTGATCATATTACAACACTTCATCATCATATTACTACACCCTAAGCCCTTAGAATTTTTCATTAGCATTTAACCAAGTAGAAATCTCTTTCCCAAAGGGTAACTAACCCTAAACAGCAATTTCCTGAATAAAAACTGTAAGGCGGGGCATAATCCATCATCAGTCCATCGCCATTGCATTATACTATAATTACGTATACCACAACATCAAGTTTTGACTGTACGATTTGGTGTATCAAAGGATAATAACATTTGTGTCTGGTAGTTATAAGTCATTTTCCGTGAACTGCATGTGGTCGTGAAGGAACTTTGTGGAGTTTAGTACTCCAAACAAGGGTTAGAGAGCTGCCTCACCGCAATTTTGATTCCTTGAACACGTGTCCATTGTTTGCTGCAAGTTTAGGGAACAAATTATAGATTCACGAGCTTTCGACTATTTACTGCGTTTCCATTGTTGTGTTAATTTTATCGAAAAAAAGGTTATTTTTATTGATGTATTAAGATATTTATGAGATGCATTCCATCCAAGGCGTTGTTAAGGACATATTTTGAGGCGTTATGTTTTATGTTAATTAATATATATTTGGTTTTTAAATCTAACCGAGTTAATATAATTTTTAAGGCAATGAAAAAGTATCAATGAATTTAAATGTATCTGACACTTCTGTGAAATTAATAGTTAATTCTAAGAAGTATTTGCTTTTATTAACTATTCTATCTATTTAGTACCCGGATAGGGTAAACAATATAACTAAATGTTTTCGTAGATAACTTTTTTGTTAAGAACCGAACCTTTTGGATTATTATTTGCAGTGTGTTACTGTTATTTAATAAAATTCCATGACTATAAGAGATAATTTGTCTTATTTATGGATTGATGCCGTAACTAATATTGTTAATAACTCGCTGTCTTTAGTTCATTAGAAATGAACTTTTTTTTAATTTATGTAATTATTATTTATATTTTTAAAAAAATCGATTTACGTTTTGTTTTTTTTTGGAATGATGAATGCCTAACAACAAATGCAGCTTAGAAGATCTATTTAAGTCTTCCCTTCGAAACCTGGTTTCGTGCCCAGCTTTACCAACCGGGCTAAGCAGATGGTTTGTTGTTGTTTGGTTTGCTACCAAACAATAACAAACCATGATGACAAATTTGACGATAATCCATGGCGTCATCTGTTAAAGCTAAGCAGATATGGATTGCTATCAAGCCTCCCAAGCATGCGAGAACCTTTAAAAACCTATAAAAAGCAGACCATTCTATAAAGATAAAAATAACTAAAGCCCCTCGGTAGAGAGGTTGGCGTCTTAAATGTATATTTTTGAACCTTTTCACTTGTCTTACGAATGGCTTACAAAAGTAGGATGTAAAAGTAATATTCGGCTGCCAAATGCACGGGACGCCAAACGATCAACTTCTAAAGACAAGTGGAAAGCTCTAGAGCTGCGAATTACTCCAGTATTTTTCCACTCGGCAACTAGTGGTCTCGAATCAAACCTCCGCCTGCGACTTTCCGCGGAACAATTATACCCCGTTTACGAAATACCGCTGTAGAGCGCAGATGAGATGAGATGGAAAGGAGCGGCGAGCGCCCTCAAAGAGTTTCGAGCGTTTAAAATACGGTTTTCGGCGTCGACGAAAATTTCATGGCTAGCCGACAGCCAGACACGAGAGTTTAAGGTCCAAAAAGATGAGGCCCCGCCACAAATGGCGCTTTCAGACAAGGGTCCAAGTGACGTATCGTTGTGCAGCCGAAAGGAGAGACCACTTCATAGGCCAACGCCGTCCACAATGCAAGCTCCAAGCTCTGCTTTGTGTAAAACACTTACACACTGAATATTGAATACATGCAGATTTCAGGATTCAAATTTCGGAAAATGTATTATACATGACAGCTACTTTTGATGACTGTTGACAGGCGCAGTTGCCAAGGTATCGGCTACGGCGTCGGGGGTCGTGGGTTCGATTCCCACACGGGACAGCTATTTGTTTGACCCTCAGTTTCGCATCTTGTCCACGTGAAATTTATGTTTGTAAAACGTCCTAACAGGATAATGTTAACTCAAAGGACAATGTTTAAGCAAAATTTAATAAAAACGTTGTTCAGGTAATTCAAAAGTTCACATAACAAAAAGATTTGAATCATTTTGTTCTAATCTTTTGAATTCAATTCAATTGCCATCCTTCAATTAATATAAGAAATAAATTTTGGAATAAGCCTGTTGAATTGTTTACATACGTTGATAAAATTTTGTATAAATATGAAGTTTAAAGTTAATTGAACAACCACGTGACGCGTAACATTCCAATATAATGGTTTCAACTATCATCTTTATCTTAGTTATTAAAATTTTATGTCATCCGAAACAACACGGTAGTATCGCAAAGTTTTCTATGCACCTCTATCCGAATAATAGGTATGATTGTTTTAGATAATTTTATCTGCTTTAGCGCTTACCGCTTACCTACCCGGTGCTACAAAGATGACTATTTTCTTCCAACATAAAGTCTAAATATTTGGAATTCTGCTAGACCTGTAAAACCTTGGTCATAGTCAAACCAAGCTACGTTGACGACCCCATTGGCGAAGTGGTTAGTGAACCTGTCTCTAGCGCCGGAGGATGTGGATTTGAATCCCACTACTCGAAAATATTGTGTAATGAACATAGTGTTTTAAATTGTTTATAGTGCTAACCTTTGCACTTAAGATTGAACATTAAAATATGTAGAAAAATGGTGTGGCAATCAGCCGTTTAGCTTAGTGGTTAAAGCGTCAGGCCGCGAATGCCGAAGACGAGGGTTCGATTCCCACAGCGGCGACACTCTTTTCGTACTTTTTCTATATATTTTAATGAACATAGTGTTTTTATAATGTTTGGGACTAATATTTGTAATGATATTTATACCGTCAACTTAAGATTGATCAATGTTCCAATCCAGTACAGTTATTTTATAGCATTCTAATATTCAAACATGACAATAAACAACGTTTAGTTTAACATAAGGAAACAGAAGCATCAGTTATTCTGTACGCTTGTGGTTACCAATTTGCACATTAGGCGTAGCTTTCTGCGCGCATAGCACATTCTCTTTGCCGTAGCGTTCGACGATTTTAATTACATCTCACACAAGACTCCCCGCTGACACTTCCACATCAAAGCGAATGGGAAACAAAATGATCGACACTTGCATCACGTCACGACTGTCGATTTTGAACTTTATGAGCTCTGTAATAAGAAGGAAGTGCCCAGGGTTGTGCTACCACTAAATCACACGAAAATTGCCAAGGGATTAGGGGTATTAAATTAATATCTGTCAGCTTAAGGTGCCTATTATGAGGCGTGCGACACTCAAAGTGTTCTACATTTGCGAGGAGAGCTTTGTGGGATTATCTTCTTAGTTTTTCCGTTGTGTATATCGCCTATATCACGTTATAATGAGGCGACGCGAAGATATACTTATTTACTCGCAATCTAATTCCGCTTTTACACAAATTTATAACTAAAGTGGCGTTTGTAGAGACTGCTTTAGACAATGCTATACGTTCTATTTATTTTAGTTCTTTGTACTGTACATTTTACCTTGAAAAAAGTATGAAACAGGTTACTCTAAATAACTCCTTAAAAAAAGAACAAAAAGAGGAAAGTAACACATGTATCGTGCACACATAAAAATTTACTCTGACAGACGTTTCTACTACTGCAACTATTCTTGCAACTCGTGTAGATCTTCTTCCTGAACGTTCCAAAGGCTACGGTTGGTGTTGTCGGTGACGTGGGTCTCATCGGCTGCTCGAGCCGCGTGTTCCAGCAGCGATTCCGAGTCATCATCATAGAGCGACCTCACAGACACCAGGGTGGATTCATTGCCGCTCATGGAGTCTCCAGCGTCCCCCCTTTCATGCTGGCTCCTGCCAGGTCCACGGGTCTGAAATTCATCGGAATTCGTAGGAAAATCGGTGGTACAATCTTTAGTCGACTGCCGATGAAATTACGGGACCTTTAAATACATGGATGAAATCACAGAAACAACATAGCACATTCACTGATAACAGTTCACTGTCAATATAAAAAAACGAATAATTGCTCAAATTATTCCCAGTGGTAAATTCATGCAACTTTTTTGCATGAACCCTAAGATAATATAATGCAAAGAGATCCATCATATCTTTGCAAGGCAGCAGGATCAAGCTAATCACAAAGAACTTCAACATATGAACATTACACTCACTTATTGATAGTCCAAATACTACCACCGGTTCGGAAAAGAAAAGCCACTGACCTGAGAAGAACTGGCGAAAGAAACTCAGCGGGCTACTTTTTTTTACAACATTTTGAAAATTCAAGCATCGCTCTTATCTACAGCCAAATATAATTACTTTCGTGCCACAGCCCAGAGAGTACCAGTATTCCATATGTATCCTAAACTACTAGTGATTTTATTTAAAAAAGAAACGTATGACTCGGTGGCGCTTTTGCTAAGCTAATAGTTTGGGCGTTGGGGATCGTGGGTTAGACAGGGTACAAGTTTTTATGTGAGCCAAATATAACTGTTCTGGGTCTGGGTTATTCCCAAGTAGACGACCGTTCGTAAAAAACCTAGCCAACAGCAATAACAACACGATCCATAGCCACCTTAGATGGTATAAGAGCAGGAGAAAGAAGAGGACTCACGTCTATAATGGCCATGTGAAGTATCGGAATCTCCAGTTTCAACGGCTCGATTTGTTGTGGCTCTTCGTCTAGATAAGATTGATCATAGTTAGCCTGTGCAAGGATTGAAAATCATTAGTCTGACTTACTAACAAAGAAATGCTACTTCCACTTAACAGACCTCTGATACACACAGATTATGTATGCTGACACATAAGGTTTTGTATATTTTCCCACCTCCTATCGTAAGTTCGTGCCTAATTTAAATATCCCTGAGAGAAGTAGGCTCAGACAGTGAAACAGAGGAAAGGATATATATTCCATAAAAAAGATTTTCAACTATTGCAATCTCTATCGTTTTCGTAGATATCTACTAGATACCAGAACGAACCACAGAATAGAAAATATTGGGTTACGTTTTACAACATATGAGCAGTGGACAATTTTCTTTCTCTTATTTCAACTATTAAACCTTTTCACTCACTCTTTTACTTCGCCATCTGTTTAGATACTCGTTGGTACATCGGAGCCTGTGCCTGCTTTGCTGAAGAAGGTCGTCGATACGATCTCTGGCCTTTAATTGGGTATATCTATTCAGTATCTGGAAAGGAATTAGGATTTATACAAGTCTTTGATCTACGTTATGTATAATTGATCCAAAATCGTTGATTAAGTATCTAACATGTTTCTTATTTTATATTAAAACTCGTAGTACTAATGTACTACACACAAAAAAATGCATTATAAAAATTTACTTCACAACATCATGGGAGTTATGTGACAACATCAGTCACAACATCAGAAGAATTTTCTCTCTAGCTTATTGCAAATAACAATTAATTTACAATATATAATCAACCATTAATTAAATAATCAAGGTTCAAAATCAATGTTTAAATAATCAATCATAGTCAAGGTTCTCTCATAAAGAGTACTCGATTTCGCTGTCTGTTTTTAATTCGACACATTCTAAGGGTTTGTGCAAAACTGCCATAGCAATCCGACGGTTGATCCAATCGGCTTTAAGGTCACCCTTAAAACACAAACTGTTGTTCCTACCGCCACTCTTACCACAGTTAGGACGGTGAGAAACAAAACTTCTGATATGAGGACAGGTATATTCATCGGCGTCTCATTGTCAGTCACCATTCGCTTGGCCTCTTCCCTGATCACCGTTCTCACGTAGCAGACCGCTCGGCAGCTGTACCTCAGGACGATTTGCAGCAGCCCATTTCCAAGACTGTAGTCAACCAACAAGAGACTGCAAATCAGTGTCAACGTGATTATGATGTTGATTGTTCCCAACATCTCGACATATATTTGATATTTTTTTCAAATTTACACAGCGCGAAAAATTTTACATGGTCAACGTGAAACTAAAATTTTTAGACCAAATATGGAATGTCAACCAACGTCCTTATGTCATTTAACAGAGAAGTTTATTGACTTACATGCATTTGAGACTGATTTTTTGGGCATCAAATTAACAAGAACAATTTTTTCAATAATTATTATTTACTTTCAATGCAAAATTAACTTACGTCTATTATAATCGTTAAGTTCATGAAAAGTCTTTTGACTTAAAAAAATATTTTATTTATGATGAAAGCCAAGTCTTGTAATTCCTAGAGTAAAAAATGTATATGGTAAATTACCAAATAAATTACCACGTAACACTTATCTAGAAGCAAAAAATAAAAATGAGCTGAAAAACAAATTAAGAAAACATTACCTATCCCTATGTCCGTAATTATTCAACTCTGTAGTGTCACACACAAGTACAAACACACGTACATACACGAACAAACATAAACACACACACACACACACACACACACGCAACCAAGTACATTGATATTTATTTTATTTTATTCTAACATACTATAAATTGATAAACTTATATATTATAGGTACTTATAATTAAGAAATTGTATTTAGTTGATATATACATATTATGCATAGACATATATGATATTATACATAGGTGTCATATTAGTAAGGTTGAAGTACATTGATGTAACTATTCACGAGAACTGCTGCCGACAAACTGCATCACAGTTTGGCAGAGAATAATTTATGTTATTGTAATTTATTATTGGATTAAATAAATAAATTAAAAAAATATAATTATGATATAACTTTAAATGAAACTAACTAGTTTCGAAGTTTTGCTGGTGTTACATTGCTGGTGGAAACATTGTCCAAAATTATTTTATTACACTATAAGTGAGAGGAAACAACAGACCCATTACAATCCAGAAAAAGGGAGTTCAGTACTGGGAGCCCTTTGCCCAGCAGTGGGGTGAACTAATAAAGTAACGAAAAAAAAACTAGGTCTTATGTATTATTTCTTCAAACATCAGTTTAAACCACAACCACCGAAGATTAGCTTCGATTTCTCTTTTCTTAAACTAATTTGGATATTTTATCATCAATTTGGGTCCTAAAAGTTTAGTTCTCGACTCGCTAACATTATCTTTCGTATACTCTGTGCTCCACGTTGCAATGCCAACCTGATATCCATAGCAACAGACAAATATATTGACGATGTCCTTCGCAACGGTATCTTGTTATTTTATTGATTGATAGTTTGCGAAAACACCACTGAAATTTTTAAGGTTTTAATTTTGTATTAACTTGTAAATAAAATACGCTAAGATGGTGAGTATTCTAACTATATTTGTTTTCGTAAATAATGAAAGAATATACCAATATGTTATCTATAATCAACGATGTTATAATTAAGATGAGGGCTTCAGTGGTAGGCCACGCATTAGTTTGCTGATGCACGAATGGGCAGGTCCGTCCGGGGAAGTACCACGACCTCACAGAAGACCGGCGTCAAGTATTATGCTTCTGCGTTTAGTCTGGTGAGTGAGGTAGCCGGGGCCCACTTTTACGGTTGCAAATGTCCATGGGCTGCGGTTATCACTTATCATCAGGTGACCCCCAGCTCGTTTGCCATCTTATCATATTAAAAAAAGGCATGTCCATACTGCGCAGCATTTAAAAGTTGTTCCACTTGTGACAGATGATATAGAACGTATAATACGGAAAGAGATAGCATTCTATAGAATAGCAATCTAATTATTCAATTCGCGTAATTTATGTCCCTCAGTTTCGGTGCACCAGTGTCACATTTATTTCTATATAATATATAGACATAAGTTATTTCTACATAAAACTTCTCACAGGTATATTTGTCAATTTATAATCTATGTAATGCTCAATAGTGGACTAATGTGGGCTACTGTTTCGAACATACTTCGCAGCGTTTAAAAATTGTTCCGCTTTACATTACATGAAATATATTAGTGAATGAGACTGATGGTATTTGATGGATGAGTGATGGATGGTATTCAGATCTCTAATAACGACCTAGATTTCTCCCTTGAAAGATAGCGCATGATAAAAAGAGCCCATAATTCCACAGCTAATGTTTATAAGATAAATAGCAAACAATGTTTCAAGAATGAAATATGAGATTTGACTAACTTTAACCATTATTTATTTCCATTTCAGCCTCCAAAAGGAAAAGGTGGAGCGAAGAAGGCTCCTGGTACGCAATAAAACACTTTATGAATAAATATTTAGAAAAAACAATCTTAAAACGAATCAATTATTTTACAGCTATCGTTATTGATGGAGTGGATACATCGGAGATGACTAGAGAGAAACTCGAGCAGTTCACCCTTAGGGTGAAAGCGGAATTAGACAAGGAAAGGGAAGAGCGAAACTATTTCCAATTGGAACGTGACAAGATTCGCACATTCTGGGAAATAACACGGCAGCAGTTGGAGGAGGCGAAAGCGGAACTGAGAAACAGAGAGAGGGCAACGGAAGAAGCTCGAGAGGAGAACGAGGCCCTTCTAGAGACTGAGAAGCAGAAGATTAAGCATTTGAAATACGAACAGCAGGCAGCAGCAGCCGCTCTGCGGGCGGAGAATCTGGTAGCACTGAAGGCAGCAAAAGAGGAACATGCAGAGCAAGAGTTGGAGCTATTAAACGACAAGCGGAAGATAAGGCAGGAGATGAGGGAGAAAGTGCTGGCCGCTCAGGATGAATTAAGAAGAGCGAAATTGATACACGCCGAGGAACTGTCCAAAGCCAGGGACGTTTTTCAGGAAAGAGCGCGTCAAATAGAAGATAAGGCAGAAAAGAAACTCCAAGAGACGAAAGCCGAGTTGACAGTAAAGCACAGAACGGAACTAGCGGAAGTAGAAGAGAGGAAGAATAAGCAACTGTCAGATTTGATACAGCATCACGAGCGAGCTTTTGCCGACTTGAAGAACTATTATAACGACATAACACTTAATAACTTGGGTAAGTTGACATTGCTCTTAGGTTATACACTGCTACGCAGCCCTTATAATATTTATTCTTTTTTATTTTTTTATCAACTCCTGAAGAACACATGTTTCATTAATGAAGTATTAAACTAAGAACACATGTTTTATTTATTTAGTATTTAACAGTATACAGTAGATGCCGAATTTTTAATATTTTTGACTTTCGCCCGGCGAGTTATGTAGTTAAGGCTCCACTCATGAATAATCTGAGATAATTGATGGTAAATGATTAATGCCACCCACGATAAGATCACCACTTATACCAGTATACGTTGTTTATACAGGAGGGATGTACGAGGACCTCAAAACTTATTGATTTAACCCAATGTATGTTCAGCGATTGTCATTATTAATTTTTTCGTTTCGTTGCCGATTTTTAGTGTATTTTATTTAATTGACAGTGAACTTCCCGTCATTAAAATTTATTCCAGCTGAAAAATGAATCCAGAAAGATCTACTTTTTTAAATCAGTATATGTTTCATCAATTGAACTAATAATAATTTAGTAAGCTTTACCATTTGTCAGGTCTAATTAGTAGCATCAAACAGCAAATGGAGGAGATGCAGAAGGTTAAAGAGAGAGCGGAAAAGATTGCTAAGGACGCAATAGCAGAAGCGAAGAGTCTGCGGGAGCCATTAGAGGCTGCGATATTGGATAACAAAGAGCTTAAGCGACAAATGTCAAATTACGATAGGGACAAAGCTGCTTTAGCTGTAAGTGTATTTATTTATCTATTTATAATTACATAAACGAATAAGTATTTTTAAAAAAGTTGAATCATAGCGTTCGCATTAGATTCATCATCATCATACTCATCAACATAACGTTACGTTTACGTTACCATTTATTACGTTATTTTTTTTTTGTTAAAAGTTAGCTAACGAGCAAGTCGTTCACCTGATGTTAAGAGTTTAGCACCGCCTATGGACATCTACTACACCAGACAAGTTGCAGATGCGTTGACATCATTAACTAAACGCGAAAGAATAATACTTCTACTACACCACACTACTGGTTATTTGAGAGTCTCTGGGACTTTCCCGGAAAAGCCTGCTCCTTCGCGCAACAGCCATTGCTACATGGGCCTACCATATCCTGTATTTATAAGAAACAATAAAAATGTGTTAGGAATAAGAACCCACATTTCATTAACTGTGTCTAATCCTCTTAGTCAGCGGTGGAATCGAACCGGTGACACGCGTCGCTGAGTCAACCGAACAGCTGACACGTATTTGACGGCAAAGTCACTTAACGATTAGTCTAATTGAGTCACTGATAAGTCCTATTGTCCATTCGCAGGCGAAGACCAAACAGCTGGCATCGCTGTCCAAGCAGTTCGAAGTGCTCAAATGGGAGTACGAGGTGCTTCAGGTGCGGTTCGACGGGATGCAGTCGGAACGGGACGAGCTGAGGGCCAGGTTCTCGAGGGCGGTGCTCGAGGTGCAGCAGAGGGTGTCACTGAAGGCCACGTTGCTGGAGGCGAAGCTGAAGAATATGGAGGCTAGGGACTTAGGCCCGAAGGAGATACACGTTAGTTAACGAACATTATTATTTATAGCTCGAGTCCACTGCTGGAAATAGGTCCCCCCCGGGATGGCAGTCAAGTTCAGGCCAGTTTTGAATTAAAAAAAAAAGCTCGACCCTTAGCCACCTTCAATTTTTTATCATCTTCAAAAAAGGAGGAGAGTTCTCAATCTATATACATTTGTGTGTTCGTAGATAACTTCATCGATTTTGATGTTTTTTTTAGCGTTTTAGTTTCCCCTGTCGCCGACGGCTTACAGCTGCCTGAATATTATTAGTATGTTCATTTTATTGTCACATTAATGATGGTATATTTTTTTGTATTTCGTTAATGTAATAGTTTTAGTGTATTTGGTGTCTGTGTGTATATTTACATTTACAATATTTATTACATACTGTATCTATTTAAATACAATTATACAAAAAAAAAATATGTCACTATTTTATGTTGTATACCTATATACAGTATGTATATGCCTTGATATGCCTGTCCCGGGAGCTAGACCTCCTGGTCGCCCAAGGAAGCGATGGCTGGACGTTGTGAAGCAGGATATGAGAGCCAATGGACTGACCCATGAGGATGTCGAAGATCGGGCAAAGTGGAGGAGATTAAGTAGGAAAGCAGACCCTGGCAATTGCTGAGATAAATGCTAGGTAGAAGAAGAAGACCTATATACAGTATAGCTGCGAGATGAACCTTTGTATGTAATGATTATAAAACTTAACGTTCCTCACTTGTTGTGAGCCCCGTTTTTTTGAGCTTTCCGTTTGCCTCAGTTTTGGATAAATTAAACAGTATCATGTCTTAATTTTAATAACTTATTAAGTAACATACGGATGAAACAACCCGTAATTTTATAACGGAGCTGGTGCAGCAGAGTAACTCAAATTAAAGCGCATCAACATTGGATATGGAACGAGCTGTACTCGGTATTTCTCTGAATGGTAGAGTTTGCAACGAAGATATAATATTATACAATAATAATATATCAGTAGAATAAAGGTAACCGACATTTATACGATGATTTGTAAACTGTAATGGCACTGGGACATATACAAGCTATTACTTTACTTCAGTTTTATGAGAGGTCACGTGCACTTTTATTCGCTCTAGGACTTGTTGAAGCTGAAAGACACCCAGATAGACGACCTCCATTACGAGGCGGCGCGGCTACGTAAGGCACACGACGACCTCCTTGCGACATATGAGGCCAAGCTTACAAAACTCGGCGTCCCACTTGAAGAGTTAGGGTTCAAGTGAGTAAAGGTTCTTAAATATTATTATTAATGTCAGTGCCTCTACGGCGCAATACGTAACGGTGTCGTGCAATTATAGTGGTGATTAAAAAAAATGAATAGGATAACTTGTTTCTGCTGAGAACTGGCAACACCATTAACCACGCTATGTTCAGATATATGTCTTGCCAAAAAATAATATTTTACATACGAGGTAGATACGATACTAGCCCATCCAAAGTGATGCACTCAAATTACGCCAATTGGTGTAATTAGATTGCAATTCTATTATAGACTACTCTCTCTTTCCGTATCACACTTTCTATATAATCCGTCACATTCACTTACATATGTCATAATGTAAACTGGAAAAATTTTTTCAACTTCAAATGATAAGTATATCGACCACAGACATTTTAAGTTGTACAAGTAACAAGTTAATTTATAAATCCAATCAAGTTTATGAGGGGCTAATTTGGAAGTCGTTGATTACGTTTACCGTGTATGTTCTCAAAATATACAAATGCTTTGTGCCTTATAATGTTGAATTATAATAATAAGTTTCAAGTCCAGTTTGACTTTTTTATTTTGTTCGATATTATTTGTGCAAAAGACCTTAAGTAATGAAGTACTAGCAAACAGTTAATACAATTATCTGTTATTATATTCACCCCATCTAGCAATGTTTTTCTTAACTTGAAGGAGCTCAAGTAAGGTATAGCATAAGGTAAGCTCAAGGTGTATTTAGCGACATCTATTAGCAAAATGACGTACTTATGTAAATTCGTTAGATCCTGACAGTGTCCGTGTAGTTTGTTATAACTCGCAACAGTTTTAAATAGTCTATCAGAGAATTAAAGTTATCATTAATTAATATTAATAGTGTTACTTAACTTTTTTAGTTTAAATTAAATAATTGAAGTAATTCCAATGTAATATCTGTGTATTAGGTTGGAATTATCTCAATGTGTGTGCAATTAATGTAGAAGCGACATCTACTGCGTAAATTTAAAATCACGATAGCTTACGTTCAGTTTGGTCTATGCGTGTTTTGCTAGATGGCGTTGCATCAAATTGGATTAGATATTAACTACTACTAATAAAATTAAGCCATAAAATCTTTTAGTCGCTTTCGGAGATATAATACAATGAAAAAGACATCATACTATTTAGCTTTTCGTAGATCATCTCAAAATTTCAGGTTTTCATATATCTATATAATGAAAATTATTAAAGTAATATTTCATAATTAATTTACTAAATTTGAAGTAAAAAGATCATACGTGTAAACTATAATAGTAATTCTTATTTGAGGTGTCATTAGATTCGTCTCAGTTGTGGGAATGACATGGAATACATTATTTCATTACTATGTCCGTGAAAAAAAATATTACCAACTAGTTATTAATTTAAAAAAGTCGTTTTTTTTGTTGCCCATTCGTGCAACAGCAGAGACTGTTGCGTGGCCCTACCACAATTATGAAATGTGACAGTGCAAGATATTTTAGTATTTATACAGATGATTGTTATAATATAAATGATTGTTATAAAATACAATGTTTTATAATATTTTAATTATGTTATCATCATCCTCCTGCCCTTATCCTACCCTAGATGGGGTCGGCACAACATGTGAATCATGTTGTAAGCGGTTTTGGCTATGTTTTTTTTTCCACGGGCCGCCTGACGTCAATCCTTCTTGGGCAACAAGCGCCCAGATCCGGAACTCTTATATACTAGCTGCTGCCCGCGTAACATTCAGACAGAAAGACAGATATACATAAAATATGTAAATAAATTATAGCCTTTGCGTTATTCTGATGTATAAGCTATATTATTGTAAAGTTTCATTAAAATCCATTCAGTAGTATTTGCGTGAAAGAGTAACAAACATCCATCCATACATACAAACTTTCGCCTTTATAATATTGGTAAGGAAGTAAGGATCAGTGTGTCACACAAATACTTGCTCCGTGTGGGAATCGAAACCACGAATCCCGACGCCGAAGCCAATAACTGATCAACGGCGCTATCGAGTCATCTATAATAATTAATTATGTTATAATAATTATAATACGTCATTTATATATTAAATATGTTACTAAAATTTATGTATATTGCTATTCACATCCGTAATTTTATGCATTTTCCAACAAAGCCTTGCTTTCCGGCCGAACAATGTGGCTCGAGCGCATAAAGACGCAGCTTAAATGGGTCAAGCTCCCCTGGTCAAGGACCCACCTTGTGACCCCAACACTTTTGACGATCGACCTTACGAGGCGGGGCTCCAATTTGATACTTCTCAGCAGCACACAACTTTTTTATTCCATGCACATGGAAGTTTAAACGACTTTAGTCACTCGCTAACTTTAATGACTCGTACACACCGATTGGCGTAGTGGGTAGTGAAGGTGCTTCTTGCGCCTGAGGGTGTGGGTTCGATCTCCACTACTGGAAAAATATTGTGTCATGAACATAGTGTTTTCAACCGACTTGAATAAAGGAGGTGGTTCTCAATTCGACTGGATTTTATTTATGTTTGTCACCTCAGAACTTTCGACGGATTGAACCAGTTATAATGATTATTTTTTTTAGAAATTTAGTTTTTTATAGTGCTAATCTCTGCACTTGAGATTAAACATTGTAACTTGAAGAAAAAGTGCGAAAAGAATGTCGCCGCTGCGGGAATCGAACCCACGTCTTCGTCATTCGCGGCCTGACGCTTTAGCCACTAAGCTAAACGGCTGATTGCCACACCGACGAAAATCTTAACGTCTTTTATCTACATTGTTTTAATTATTTTTTTTTTATTTGAAATCTGGTGCTTCCCATGTGGTCCCATATCAATTTCATTGGTTTTAGATCTTGGGCTCCGGAGGTACTTAGGCAACTCCTGAAAATCAATTATGAAATGAAAAAAATGGTTATTTGTTAATGAAAATGTACTTTTAAATATTGTGATGATATCATTGTTGCAGACCATTACGAGCGGTGGCAGTGGCCGGTATTTCTCCGGTATTGGGCCAAGGACCGGCTGGATTGGTAGCCGACGACAAGTTGTGATGCGGTACGACATGCGAATCCATCTCGTCATTCTATAAAGTCGTAACAATATTACGCAGTAGCTATTATCACGTCTGGATGTCGTTAATTTCGTAAAAAAACTGATTTAATCGGTCGGTAATTTTTGCAGATCGTTAATTTCATAAAAACTGTAATATACTTTTTTACTAGTTATTTACAGAAGGTGTTGTCCAATTGTTTAAAATTATGCGGTTCATTTACAGGGAACAAAACATTAATATTTATTTATATTCGTTGCTTTTTTTTTGTATTATAGCGCTTCATACGGAATTAATTATTTTTTGCACAACTAAAATTCATAACTGATCACACCGTTCAAATTGTGTTTAAATTTAAAACATTTTCTCATAAAATTGCCACACTGACTTACACCGTCGTAAACTTATCTTTGGTTATAATTTCATTTTAATTATATACTTTGGTTAAAAAGCAGTGACAGATATTATCCGGGCGGACGGGCAACACACGAGACTAAAGTCTTCAATCAATGTGTGTTGCCAGTGATGATGCCTACGGAACCGAGACGTGGTACTTCACTGCTGGCTGTATGATGGAAACTCAAAGTCGCTCAGAGAGCTATGGAGCGGGCTATGCTCGCTATTTCTCTGCGTGATAGAGTTCGTAACGAAGACATCCGCAGTAGAACCAAGGTAACCGACATAGCTCAGAGGATTAGCAAGCTGAAGTGGCGATGGGCCGGCCATATAGCTCGTAGAACCGATAACCGTTGGGGAAGAAATGTTCTCGAGTGGCAGCCTCGTACTGGCCATCGCAGTGTAGGACGACCCCCCACTAGATGGAGTGACGACCTGTGCAAATGTGCGGGAAGTCGATGGATGCAGGTGGCTCAGGATCGTACTTCGTGGCAGTCTATGGGGGAGGCCTATGTTCAGCAGTGGACTCAAACAGGCCGAAATGATGATGAGCAACCTGAGTTCGATCCCCGGTGCCGGCACCAATGAAATTGTTAATTTTAAGTGCTGAATTATCACGTGCTCAGCGGTGAAGGAAAATATCGTGAGGAAACCTGCGTATTTTCGAAATAATAACAGAAAAAATATTTCGACGATATGTGAGGTCCACCGATCCGCAGTGAGGCCGCGTGGTGGACTACGCCCTGATACCCTCTGTACAGAGGAGGCCTTTGACCAGCAGTGGACTGTTACCATATTTTACTTTGTTCATAATTTGATTTGGACCATTCCATTTGAAGATTAGAGATTTTTAATTAAAATTAGTTAAAAAGAGTGCTATCAAAATAATCTCATGTTTTTAGTTAATTACTTTGTACAAAACTAACAA